>JAVUPR010000407.1:0-732500 GCA_036785695.1 Gentiana straminea
TTGAGTAAACTCTACTATAATTATATACAAAAAGTTGTAAACCTCCGTTTTGAGTGAATTCTACTATACAATAATATACAAAAAGTTGTAAACCCCCATTTTTAGTAAACTCTAATACAATAATATACAAAAAGTTGTAAACCCCTGTTTTGAGTAAACTCTACTATACAATTATATACAAAAAGTTGTAATTCACCGTTTTGAGTAAACTCGACTATAATTATATAAAAAAAGTTGTAAACCCCCGTTTTGAGTGAACTCTAATACAATAATAAACAAAAAGTTTTAAACCCCCATTCTAAGTAAACTCTACTATATAATTATATACAAAAAGTTGTAAAACCCGTTTTAGTGTACCCTATTTTGAGTAAACTCTACTATACAATTATATACAAAAAGTTGTAAACCCCCGTTTTGAGTAAACTCTAATACAATAATATACAAAAAGTTGTAAACCCCCGTTTTGAGTAACTCTACTATAATAATTTACAAAAAGTTGTAAACCCCCGTTTTGAGTAAACTCTACTATAATTATATACAAAAAGTTGTAAACCTCCGTTTTGAGTGAACTCTACTATAATTATATACAAAAAGTTGTAAACCCCTATTTTGAGTAAACTCTAATACAATAATATACAAAAAGTTGTAAACACCCGTTTTGAGTAAACTCTACTATACAATTATATACAAAAAGTTGTAAACCCCCGTTTTGAGTAAACTCTACTATACAATTATATACAAAAAGTTGTAAACCCCCGTTTTGAGCAAACTCTAATACAATAATATACAAAAAGTTGTAAACCCCGTTTTGAGTAAACTCTACTATACAATTATATACAAAAAGTTGTAAACCCCCATTTTGAGTAAACTCTATTACAATAATATACAAAAAGTTGTAAACCCCCGTTTTGAGTAAACTCTACTATACAATTATATACAAAAAGTTGTAAACCCCCGTTTTGAGTAAACTCTATACAACAATTATTTACAAAAAGTTGTAAATCCCAATTTTGAGTAAACTCTACTATAATTATATACAAAAAGTTGTAAACCTCCGTTTTGAGTGAACTCTACAATAATTATATACAAAAAGTTGTAAACCCCGTTTTGAGTAAACTCTATATAATAATATACAAAAAGTTGTAAGCCCCATTTTGAGTAAACTCTCGCTATACAATTATATACAAAAAGTTGTAAACCCCCGTTTTGAGTAAATCTACTATACAATTATATACAAAAAGTTGTAAACCCCCGTTTTGAGTAAACTCTTATACAATAATATACAAAAAGTTGTAAACCCCCGTTTTGAGTAAACTCTACTATACAATTATATACAAAAAGTTGTAAACCCCCGTTTTGAGTAAAATCTACAATACAATTATATACAAAAAGTTGTAAACCCCCGTTTTGAGTAAACTCTTATACAATAATATACAAAAAGTTGTAAACCCCGTTTTGAGTAAACTCTACTATACAATTATTTACAAAAAGTTGTAAACCCCCGTTTTGAGTAAACTCTACTATAAATATATACAAAAAGTTGTAAACCTCCGTTTTGAGTGAACTCTAATACAATAATATACAAAAAGTTGTAAACCCCGTTTTGAGTAAACTCTACTATACAATTATTTACAAAAAGTTGTAAACCCCCGTTTTGAGTAAACTCTACTAAAATTATATACAAAAACTTGTAAACCCCCGTTTTGAGTAAACTCTAATACAATAAAATACAAAAGTTATGAACCCCCGTTTTGAGTAAACTCTACGATACAATTATATACAAAAAGTTGTAAACCCCCGTTTTGAGTAAATCTACAATACATTTTATACAAAAAGTTGTAAACCCCCGTTTTGAGTAAACTCTAATACAATAATATACAAAAAGTTGTAAACCCCCGTTTTGAGTAAACTCTACTATACAATTATGTACAAAAAGTTGTAAACCCCCATTTTGAGTAAACTCTACTATAATTATATACAAAAAGTTGTAAACCCCCGTTTTGAGTAAACTCTAATACAATAATATACAAAAAGTTGTAAACCCCCCAGTAAACTCTACTATTTAGAGTAAACCCCCGTTTTGAGTAAACTCTACTATACAATTATATACAAAAAGTTGTAAACCCCGTTTTGAGTAAATTCTACAATACAATGTATATACAAAAAGTTATAAACCCCGTTTTGAGTAAACTGTAATACAATAATATACAAAAAGTTGTAAACCCGCATTCTGAGTAAACTCTAGTATACAATTATTTACTAAAAGTTGTAAACCCCCGTTTTGAGTAAACTCTCTACTATAATTATATACAAAAAGTTGTAAACCTTCGTTTTGAGTGAACTCTACTACAATAATATACAAAAAGTTGTAAACCCCCATTTTGAGTAAACTCTACTAATATAATATAAAAAATGTTGTAAACCCCTATTTTGAGTAACTCTACTATATACAATTATATACAAAAAGTTGTAAACCCGTGTTTTGAGTAAACTCTAATACAATAATATACAAAATGTTGTAAACCCCCGTTTTGAGTAAACTCTACTATACAATTATTTACAAAAAGTTGTAAACCCCGTTTTGAGTAAACTCTACTATAATTATACATAAAAAGTTGTAAACCTCCGTTTTGAGTGAACTCTACTACAATAATATACAAAAAGTTGTAAACCCCCGTTTTGAGTAAACTCTACTACAATAATATACAAAAAGTTGTAAACCCCCGTTTTGAGTAAACTCTACTATATACAATTATATACAAAAAGTTGTAAACCCCGTTTTGAGTAAACTACTAATACAATTATATACAAAAAGTTGTAAACCCCCGTTTTGAGTAAACTCTACTATACAATTATATACAAAAAGTTGTAAACCCCCGTTTTGAGTAAACTCTACTATAATTATACACAAAAAGTTGTGAACCGCCGTTTTGAGTGAACTGTACTACAATATTATACAAAAAGTTGAAAACCCCCGTTTTGAGTAAACTCTACTACAATAATATACAAAAAGTTGTAAACCCCCGTTTTGAGTAAACTCTACTATACAATTATATACAAATTGTTGTAAACCTCCGTTTTGAGTGAACTCTAATACAATAATAAACAAAAAGTTGTAAACCCCCGTTTTGTGTAAACTCTACTATACAATTATATACAAAAAGTTGTACACCCCCGTTTTATTGTACAAAAAGTTGTAAACACCTATTTTGAGTAAACTCTACTATACAATTATATACAAAGAGTTGTAAACCCCTGTTTTGAGTAAACTCTAATACAATAATATACAAAAAGTTGTAAACCCCCGTTTTGAGTAAACTCTACTATAATTTTATACAAAAAGTTGTAATCCTCCGTTTTGAGTGAACTCTACTATAATTAAATAAAAAAAGTTGTAAACCCCCGTTTTGAGTAAACTCTAATACAATTATATACAAAGAGTTCTAAACCCCTATTTTGAGTAAATTCAACTTTATATTATATACAAAAAGTTGTAAACCCCCGTTTTGAGTAAACTCTTATACAATAATATACAAAAAGTTGTAAACCCCCGTTTTGAGTAAACTCTACTATACAATTATTTACAAAAAGTTGTGAACTCCCGTTTTGAGTAAACTCTATTATAATTATATACAAAAGTTGTAAACCCCCGTTTTGAGTAAACTCTACTATATAATTATATACAAAAAGTTGTAAACCCCCGTTTTGAGTAAACTCTACTATAATTATATACAAAAAGTTGTAAACCCCCATTTTGAGTAAACTCTAATACAATTATATCCAAAAAGTTGTAAACCTCCGTTTTGAGTGAACTCTACTATAATTATATACAAAAAGTTGTTAACCCCCATTTTGTGTAAACTCTAATACAATAATATACAAAAAGTTGTAAACCCCCGTTTTGAGTAAACTCTACTATACAATTATATACAAAAAGTTGTAAACCACCGTTTTGAGTAAAATCTACAATACAATTATATACAAAAAGTTGTAAACCCCCTTTTGAGTAAACTCTAATACAATAATATACAAAAAGTTGTAAACCCCCGTTTTGAGTAAACTCAACTATACAATTATTTACAAAAAGTTGTAAACCCCCGTTTTGAGTAAACTCTACTAAAATTATATACAAAAACTTGTAAACCCCCGTTTTGAGTAAACTCAAATACAATAATATAAAAAAAGTTGTAAACCCCTATTTTGAGTAAACTCTACTATACAATTATATTCAAAAAGTTGTAAACCCCTATTTTGAGTAAATTTTACAATACAATTATATACAAAAAGTTGTAAACCCCGTTTTGAGTAAACTCTAATACAATAATATACAAAAAGTTGTAAACCCCCATTTTGAGTAAACCCTACTATACATTTATTTACTAAAAGTTGTAAACCCCTATTTTGAGTAAACTCTACTATAATTATATACAAAAAGTTGTAAACCTTCGTTTATAGTGAACTCTACTAAATAATATACAAAAAGTTGTAAACCCCCGTTTTGAGTAAACTCTACTACAATAATATACAAAATGTTGTAAACCCCCGTTTTGAGTAAACTCTACTATAAAATTATATACAAAAAGTTGTAAACCCCCGTTTTGAGTAAACTCTAATACAATAATATACAAAAAAGTTGTAAACCCCCATTTTGAGTAAACTCTACTATACAATTATTTACAAAAAGTTGTAAACCCTCGTTTTGAGTAAACTCTACTATAATTATACACAAAAAGTTGTAAACCTCCGTTTTGAGTGAACTCTACTACAATAATATACAAAATGTTGTAAACACCCGTTTTGAGTAAACTCTACTACAATAATATACAAAAAGTTGTAAACCCCCGTTTTGAGTAAACTCTACTATACAATTATATACAAAAAGTTGTAAACCTCCGTTTTGAGTGAACTCTACTATAATTATATACAAAAAGTTGTAAACCCCTGTTTTGAGTAAACTCTACTATACAATTATATACAAAAATTTATAAACCCCCGTTTTATTGTACAAAAAGTTGTAAACCCCTCTAATTATAAACAAAAAGTTTTAAACCCCCATTCTAAGTAAACTCTACTATATAATTATATACAAAAAGTTGTAAAACTCATTTTTATTGTACAAAAAGTTGTAAACCCCTATTTTGAGTAAACTCTACTATACAATTATATTCGAAAAGTTGTAAACCCCCGTTTTAAGTAAACTCTAATACAATAATATACAAAAAGTTGTAAACCCCTGTTTGGAGTAACTCTACTATACACTAATTTACAATTGTAACCCCCCGTTTTGAGTAAACTCTACTATAATTATATACAAAAAGTTGTATACCTCCGTTTTGAGTGAACTCTACTATAATTTTATACAAAAAGTTGTTAACCCCTATTTTGTGTAAACTCTAATACAATAACATACAAAAAGTTGTAAACACCCGTTTTGAGTAAACTCTACTATACAATTATATCCAAAAAGTTGTAAACCCCCGTTTTGAGCAAACTCTAATACAATAATATACAAAAAGTTGTAAACCCCGTTTTGAGTAAACTCTACTATACAATTATATACAAAAAGTTGTAAACCCCTATTTTGAGTAAACTCTATTACAATAATATACAAAAAGTTGTAAACCCCCATTTTGAGTAAACTCTACTATACAATTGTATACAAAAAGTTGTAAACCCCCGTTTTGAGTAAACTCTATACAATTATTTACGAAAAGTTGTAAACCTCAATTTTGAGTAAAGTCTACTATAATTATATGCAAAAAGTTGTAAACCTCCGTTTTGGGTGAACTCTACAATAATTATATACAAAAAGTTGTAAACTCCCGTTTTGAGTAAACTCTAATACAATAATATACAAAAACTTGTACGCCCCCGTTTTGAGTAAACTCTACTAAACAATTATATACAAAAATTTATAAACCACCGTTTTGAGTAAAATCTACTATACAATTATATACAAAAAGTTGTAAACCCCCGTTTTGAGTAAACTCTTATACAATAATATACAAAAAGTTGTAAACCCCCGTTTTGAGTAAACTCTACTATACAATTATATACAAAAAGTTGTAAACCCCCGTTTTGAGTAAAATCTACAATACAATTATATACAAATCGTTGTAAACCCCCGTTTTGAGTAAACTCTTATACAATAATATACAAAAAGTTGTAAACCCCTGTTTTGAGTAAACTCTACTATACAATTATTTACAAAAAGTTGTAAACCCCCGTTTTGAGTAAACTCTACTATAAATAAATACATAAAGTTGTAAACCTCCGTTTTGAGTGAACTCCAACACAATAATATAACAAAAAGTTGTAAATCCCCGTTTTGAGTAAACTCTACTATA
Source organism: Gentiana straminea (assembly GCA_036785695.1). Taxonomy (NCBI): domain Eukaryota; kingdom Viridiplantae; phylum Streptophyta; class Magnoliopsida; order Gentianales; family Gentianaceae; genus Gentiana; species Gentiana straminea. The sequence continues at coordinate 6,348 of JAVUPR010000407.1, forward strand.
CAATTATTTACAAAATGTTGTAAACCCCTGTTTTGAGTAAACTCTACTAAAATTATATACAAAAACTTGTAAACCCCCGTTTTGAGTAAACTCTAATACAATAAAATACAACAAGTTGTAAACCCCCGTTTTGAGTAAACTCTACTATACAATTATATACAAAAAGTTGTAAACCCCTGTTTTGAGTAAAATCTACAATACATTTTTATACAAAAAGTTGTAAACCCACGTTTTGTGTAAACTCTAATACAATAATATACAAAAAGTTGTAAACCCCCGTTTTGAGTAAACTCTACTATACAATTATTTACAAAAAGTTGTAAACCCCCATTTTGAGTAAACTCTACTAAAATTATATACAAAAACTTGTAAACCCCCGTTTTGAGTAAACTCTAATACAATAATATATAAAAGTTGTAAAACCCCATTTTGAGTAAACTCTACTATACAATTATATACAAAAAGTTGCAAACCCCAATTTTGAGTAAATTCTACAATACAATTGTATATAAAAAGTCGTAAACCACGTTTTGAGTAAACTCTAAGACAATAACATACAAAAAGTTGTAAACCCCCATTTTGAGTAAACTCTACTATACAATTATTTACTAAAAGTTGTAAACCCCCGTTTTGAGTAAACAAAAAGTTGTAAACCCCGTTTTTTGAGTAAAACTACTATAATTATATACAAAAAGTTGTAAACCTTCGTTTTGAGTGAACTCTACTACAATAATATACAAAAAGTTGTAAACCCCCGTTTCGAGTAAACTCTACTAATATAATATAAAAAATGTTGTAAACCCCTATTTTGAGTAAACTCTACTATATACAATTATATACAAAAAGTTGTAAACCCGCGTTTTGAGTAAACTCTAATACAATAATATACAAAATGTTGTAAACCCCTGTTTTGAGTAAACTCTACTATAAAATTATTTACAAAAAGTTGTAAACCCCCATTTTGAGTAAACTCTACTATAATTATACACAAAAAGTTGTGAACCTCCGTTTTGAGTGAACTGTACAACAATAATATACAAAAAGTTGTAAACCCCCGTTTTGAGTAAACTTTACTACAATAATATACAAAAAGTTGTAAACCCCCGTTTCGAGTAAACTCTAATACAATAATATAAAAAATGTTGTAAACCCCCATTTTGAGTAAACTCTACTATATACAATTATATACAAAAAGTTGTAAACCCGCGTTTTGAGTAAACTCTAATACAATAATATACAAAATGTTGTAAACCCCTGTTTTGAGTAAACTCTACTATAAAATTATTTACAAAAAGTTGTAAACCCCCGTTTTGAGTAAACTCTACTATAATTATACATAAAAAGTTGTGAACCTCCGTTTTGAGTAAACTCGTACTACAATAATATACAAAAAGTTGTAAACCCCCGTTTTGAGTAAACTCTACTACAATAATATACAAAAAGTTGTAAACCCCCGTTCGAGTAAACACTACTATACAATTATATGCAAATTGTTGTAAACCTCCGTTTTGAGTGAACTCTAATACAATAATAAACAAAAAGTTGTAAACCCCCGTTTTGTGTAAACTCTACTATACAATTATATTCAAAAAGTTGTAAACCCCCGTTTTATTGTACAAAAAGTTGTAAACACCTATTTTGAGTAAACTCTACTATACAATTATATACAAAGAGTTGTAAACCCCCGTTTTATTGTACAAAAAGTTGTAAACCCCCGTTTGGAGTAAACTCTACTTCACAATTATATTCAAAAAGTAGTAAACCCTCGTTTGGAGTAAACTCTAATACAATAATATACAAAAATTTGTAAACCCCCGTTTTCAGTGAACTCTACTATAATTATATACAAAAAGTTGTAAACCCCCGTTTTGAGTAAACTCTAATACAATTATATACAAAAATAATACAATAATATACAAAAAGTTGTAAACCCCCGTTTTGAGTGAACTCTAATACAATAATATACAAATAGTTGTAAACCCCCGTTTTGAGTAAACTCTAATACAATAATATACAAAAAGTTGTAAACCCCCGTTTTGAGTAAACTCTACTATACAATTATTACAAAAAGTTGTAAACCCCCATTTTGAATAAACTCTACTATAATTATATACAAAAAGTTGTAAACCTCCGTTTTGAGAGAACTCTACTATAATTATATACAAAAAGTTTTTAACCCCCGTTTTGAGTAAACTCTAATACAATAATATACAAAAAGTTGTAAACCCCCGTTTTGAGTAAACTCTACTATACAATTATATACAAAAAGTTGTAAACCCCCATTTTGAGTAAACTCTCATACAATAATATACAAAAAGTTGTAAACCCCCGTTTTGAGTAAACTCTACTATATAATTATATACAAAAAGTTGTAAACCCCGTTTTGAGTAAAATCTACAATACAATTATATAAAAAAGTTGTTAACCCCCGTTTTGAGTAAACTCTTATACAATATTATACAAAAAGTTTTAAACCCCCGTTTTGAGTAAACTCTACTATAAAATTATTTACAAAAAGTTGTATACCTCTATTTTGAGTAAACTCTACTATAATTATATACAAAAAGTTGTAAACCTCCGTTTTGAGTGAACTCTAATACAATAATATATAAAAAGTTGTAAACCCCAGTTTTGAGTAAACTCTACTATACAATTATTTACAAAAAGTTGTAAACCCCTGTTTTGAGTAAACACTACTAAAATTATATACAAAAACTAGTAAACCCCCGTTTTGAGTAAACTCTAATACAATAAAATACAGAAAGTTGTGAACCCCCATTTTGAGTAAACTCTATGATACAATTATATACAAAAAGTTGTAAACCCCGTTTTGAGTAAAATCTACAATACAATTTTATACAAAAAGTTGTAAACCCCCGTTTTGAGTAAACTCTAATACAATAATATACAATAAGTTGTAAACCCCCATTTTGAGTAAACTCTACTATACAATTATTTACAAAAAATTGTAAACCCCCGTTTTGAGTAAACTCTACTAAAATTATATACAAAAACTTGTAAACCCCCGTTTTGAGTAAACTCTAATACAATAATATAAAAAAGTTGTAAACCCCCATTTTGAGTAAACTCTATTATACAATTATATACAAAAAGTTGTAAACCCCTGTTTTGAGTAAATTCTACAAAAATAAAATACAATTGTATACAAAAAGTTGTAAACCCCCGTTTTGAGTAAACTCTAATACAATAATATACAAAAAGTTGTAAACTCCCATTTTGAGTAAACTCTACTATACAATTATTTACTAAAAGTTGTAAACCCCCGTTTTGAGTAAACTCTACTATAATTATATACAAAAAGTTGTAAACCTTCGTTTTGAGTGAACTCTACTACAATAATATACAAAAACTTGTAAACCCCCATTTTGAGTAAACTCTAATACAATAATATACAAAATGTTGTAAACCCCCGTTTTGAGAAAACTCTACTATACAATTATATACAAAAAGTTGTAAACCCCCGTTTTGAGTAAACTCTAATACAATAATATACAAAAAGTTGTAAACCCCCCGTTTTGAGTAAACTCTACTATAATTATATACAAAAAGTTGTAAACCTCCGTTTTGAGTGAACTCTACTACAATAATATACAAAAAGTTGTAAACCCCCGTTTTGAGTAAACTCTACTGCAATAATATACAAAAAGTTGTAAACCCCCGTTTTGAGTAAACTCTACTATACAATTATATACAAAAAGTTGTAAACCTCCGTTTTGAGTGAACTTTAATACAATAATATACAAAAAGTTGTAAACCCCTGTTTTGAGAAACTCTACTATAATAATATACAATATGTTGTAAACCCCCGTTTTGAGTAAACTCTACTATACAGTTATATACAAAAAGTTGTAAACCCCCGTTTTGAGTAAACTCTAATAAAATAATATACAAAATGTTGTAAACCCCCGTTTTGAGTAAACTCTACTATAATTATACACAAAAAGTTGTAAACCTCTGTTTTGAGTGAACTATACTACAATAATATACAAAAAGTTGTAAACCCCCGTTTTGAGTAAACTCTACTACAATAATATACAAAAAGTTGTAAACCCCGTTTTGAGTAAACTCTACTATACAATTATATACAAAAAGTTGTAATTCTACGTTTTGAGTAAACTCTAATACAATAATGTACAAAAAGTTGTAAACCCCCGTTTTGAGTAAACTCTACTATAATAATATACAAAATGTTGTAAACCCCCGTTTTGAGTAAACTCTAATAAAATAATATACAAAAAGTTGTAAACCCCCGTTTTGAGTAAACTACTATATAATTATACACAAAAAGTGTAAACCTCCGTTTTGAGTGAACTATACTACAATAATCTACAAAAAGTTGTAAACCCCTATTTTGAGTAAACTCTACTATACAATTATATACAAAAAGTTGTAAACCTCCGTTTTGAGTGAACTCTAATACAATAAAATACAAAAAGTTGTAAACCCCGTTTTGAGTAAACTCTACTATACAATTATATACAAAAAGTTGTAAACCCCCGTTTTACAATTGTACAAAAAGTTGTAAACCCTATTTGGAGTAAACTCTACTATACAATTATATACAAAAAGTTGTAAACCCCCGTTTTAAGTAAACTCTAATACAATAATATACAAAAAGTTGTAAACCCCCGTTTTGAGTAACTCTACTATACAATTATTTACAATTGTAACCCCCGTTTTGAGTAAACTCTACTATAATTATATACAAAAAGTTGTAAACCTCCGTTTTGAGTGAACTCTACTATAATTATATACAAAAAGTTGTTAACCCCCATTTTGAGTAAACTCTAATAAAATAATATACAAAAAGTTGTAAACCCCCGTTTTGAGTAAACTCTACTATACAATTATATACAAAAAGTTGTAAACCACCGTTTTGAGTAAACTCTACTATACAATCATATACAAAAAGTTGTAAACCCCCGTTTTGAGTAAACTCATACAATAATATACAAAAAGTTGTAAACCCCCGTTTTGAGTAAACTCTACTATAAATTATATACAAAAAGTTGTAAACCCCCGTTTTGAGTAAATTCTACATACAATTATATACAAAAAGTTGTAACCCCCATTTTGAGTAAACTCTTATACAATAATATACAAAAAGTTGTAAACCCCCGTTTTGAGTAAACTCTACTATACAATTATATACAAAAAGTTGTAAACCCCCGTTTTGAGTAACTCTACTATACAATTATATACAAAAAGTTGTAAACCCCCGTTTTGAGTAAACTCTACTATACAATTATATACAAAAAGTTGTAAACCTCCGTTTTGAGTGAAATCTACTATAATTATATACAAAAAGTTGTTAACCCCCATTTTGAGTAAACTCTAATACAATAATATACAAAAAGTTGTAAACCCCCGTTTTGAGTAAACTCTACTATACAATTATATACAAAAAGTTGCAAACCCCAATTTTGAGTAAATTCTACAATACAATTGTATATAAAAAGTCGTAAACCACGTTTTGAGTAAACTCTAAGACAATAACATACAAAAAGTTGTAAACCCCCATTTTGAGTAAACTCTACTATACAATTATTTACTAAAAGTTGTAAACCCCCGTTTTGAGTAAACTCTACTATAATTATATACAAAAAGTTGTAAACCTTCGTTTTGAGTGAACTCTACTACAATAATATACAAAAAGTTGTAAACCCCCGTTTCGAGTAAACTCTACTAATATAATATAAAAAATGTTGTAAACCCCTATTTTGAGTAAACTCTACTATATACAATTATATACAAAAAGTTGTAAACCCGCGTTTTGAGTAAACTCTAATACAATAATATACAAAATGTTGTAAACCCCTGTTTTGAGTAAACTCTACTATAAAATTATTTACAAAAAGTTGTAAACCCCCATTTTGAGTAAACTCTACTATAATTATACACAAAAAGTTGTGAACCTCCGTTTTGAGTGAACTGTACAACAATAATATACAAAAAGTTGTAAACCCCCGTTTTGAGTAAACTTTACTACAATAATATACAAAAAGTTGTAAACCCCCGTTTCGTAAACTCTACTATACAATAATATAAAAAATGTTGTAAACCCCCATTTTGAGTAAACTCTACTATATACAATTATATACAAAAAGTTGTAAACCCGCGTTTTGAGTAAACTCTAATACAATAATATACAAAATGTTGTAAACCCCTGTTTTGAGTAAACTCTACTATAAAATTATTTACAAAAAGTTGTAAACCCCCGTTTTGAGTAAACTCTACTATAATTATACATAAAAAGTTGTGAACCTCCGTTTTGAGTGAACTGTACTACAATAATATACAAAAAGTTGTAAACCCCCGTTTTGAGTAAACTCTACTACAATAATATACAAAAAGTTGTAAACCCCCGTTCTGAGTAAACACTACTATACAATTATATGCAAATTGTTGTAAACCTCCGTTTTGAGTGAACTCTAATACAATAATAAACAAAAAGTTGTAAACCCCCGTTTTGTGTAAACTCTACTATACAATTATATTCAAAAAGTTGTAAACCCCCGTTTTATTGTACAAAAAGTTGTAAACACCTATTTTGAGTAAACTCTACTATACAATTATATACAAAGAGTTGTAAACCCCCGTTTTATTGTACAAAAAGTTGTAAACCCCCGTTTGGAGTAAACTCTACTTCACAATTATATTCAAAAAGTAGTAAACCCTCGTTTTGAGTAAACTCTAATACAATAATATACAAAAATTTGTAAACCCCCGTTTTCAGTGAACTCTACTATAATTATATACAAAAAGTTGTAAACCCCCGTTTTGAGTAAACTCTATAATACAATAATATACAAAAAGTTGTAAACCCCCGTTTGGAGTAAACTCTACTATAGAATTATATACAAAAAGTTGTAAACCCCCGTTTTGAGTAAACTCTAATACAATAATATACAAAAAGTTGTAAACCCCCGTTTTGAGTAAACTCTACTATACAATTATTAACAAAAAGTTGTAAACCCCCATTTTGAATAAACTCTACTATAATTATATACAAAAAGTTATGAACCTCCGTTTTGAGAGAACTCTCCTATAATTATATACAAAAAGTTTTTAACCCCCGTTTTGAGTAAACTCTAAAACAATAATATACAAAAAGTTGTAAACCCCCGTTTTGAGTAAACTCTACTATACAATTATACACAAAAAGTTGTAAACCCCCATTTTGAGTAAACTCTCATACAATAATATACAAAAAGTTGTAAACCCCCGTTTTGAGTAAACTCTACTATATAATTATATACAAAAAGTTGTAAACCCCTGTTTTGAGTAAAATCTACAATACAATTATATAAAAAAAGTTTTTAACCCCCGTTTTGAGTAAACTCTTATACAATATTATACAAAAAGTTTTAAACCCCCGTTTTGAGTAAACTCTACTATAAAATTATTTACAAAAAGTTGTATACCTCTATTTTGAGTAAACTCTACTATAATTATATACAAAAAGTTGTAAACCTCCGTTTTGAGTGAAATCTAATACAATAATATATAAAAAGTTGTAAACCCCAGTTTTGAGTAAACTCTACTATACAATTATTTACAAAAAGTTGTAAACCCCTGTTTTGAGTAAACTCTACTAAAATTATATACAAAAACTAGTAAACCCCCGTTTTGAGTAAACTCTAATACAATAAAATACAGAAAGTTGTGAACCCATGTTTTGAGTAAACCCTATGATACAATTATATACAAAAAGTTGTAAACCCCGTTTTGAGTAAAATCTACAATACAATTTTATACAAAAAGTTGTAAACCCCCGTTTTGAGTAAACTCTAATACAATAATATACAATAAGTTGTAAACCCCCATTTTGAGTAAACTCTACTATACAATTATTTACAAAAAATTGTAAACCCCCGTTTTGAGTAAACTCTACTAAAATTATATACAAAAACTTGTAAACCCCCGTTTTGAGTAAACTCTAATACAATAATATAAAAAATTTGTAAACCCCCATTTTGAGTAAACTCTATTATACAATTATATACAAAAAGTTGTAAACCCCTGTTTTGAGTAAATTCTACAATACAATTGTATACAAAAAGTTGTAAACCTCGTTTTGAGTAAACTCTAATACAATAATATACAAAAAGTTGGAAACACCCATTTTGAGTAAAGTCTACTATACAATTATTTACTAAAAGTTGTAAACCCCCGTTTTGAGTAAACTCTACTATAATTATATACAAAAAGTTGTAAACCTTCGTTTTGAGTGAACTCTACTACAATAATATACAAAAACTTGTAAACCCCCATTTCGAGTAAACTCTAATACAATAATATACAAAATGTTGTAAACCCCCGTTTTGAGAAAACTCTACTATACAATTATATACAAAAAGTTGTAAACCCCTGTTTTAAGTAAACTCTAATACAATAATATACAAAAAGTTGTAAACCCCTGTTTTGAGTAAACTCTACTATAATTATACAAAAAAAGTTGTAAACCTCCGTTGTGAGAGAACTCTACTACAATAATATACAAAAAGTTGTAAACCCCCGTTTTGAGTAAACTCTACTGCAATAATATACAAAAAGTTGTAAACCCCCGTTTTGAGTAAACTCTACTATACAATTATATACAAAAAGTTGTAAACCTCCGTTTTGAGTGAACTTTAATACAATAATATACAAAAAGTTGTAAACCCCCGTTTTGAGAAACTCTACTATAATAATATACAATATGTTGTAAACCCCCGTTTTGAGTAAACTCTACTATACAGTTATATACAAAAAGTTGTAAACCCCCGTTTTGAGTAAACTCTAATAAAATAATATACAAAAAGTTGTAAACCCCCGTTTTGAGTAAACTCTACTATAATTATACACAAAAAGTTGTAAACCTCTGTTTTGAGTGAACTATACTACAATAATATACAAAAAGTTGTAAACCCCCGTTTTGAGTAAACTCTACTACAATAATATACAAAAAGTTGTAAACCACCGTTTTGAGTAAACTCTACTATACAATTATATACAAAAAGTTGTAATTCTCCGTTTTGAGTAAACTTTAATACAATAATATACAAAAAGTTGTAAACCCCCGTTTTGAGTAAACTCTACTATAATAATATACAAAATGTTGTAAACCCCAGTTTTGAGTAAACTCTAATAAAATAATATACAAAAAGTTGTAAACCCCCGTTTTGAGTAAACTCTACTATAATTATACACAAAAAGTGTAAACCTCCGTTTTGAGTGAACTATACTACAATAATCTACAAAAAGTTGTAAACCCCTATTTTGATTAAACTCTACTATACAATTATATACAAAAAGTTGTAAACCTCCGTTTTGAGTGAACTCTAAGACAATAATATACAAAAAGTTGTAAACCCCCCGTTTTGAGTAAACTCTACTATACAATTATATACAAAAAGTTGTAAACCCCCGTTTTATTGTACAAAAAGTTGTAAACCCCTATTTGGAGTAAACTCTACTATACAATTATATACAAAAAGTTGTAAACCCCCGTTTTAAGTAAACTCTAATACAATAATGTACAAAAAGTTGTAAACCCCCATTTTGAGTAACTCAACTATACAATTATTTACAATTGTAACCCCCGTATTGAGTAAACTCTACTATAATTATATACAAAAAGTTGAAAACCTCCGTTTTGAGTGAACTCTACTATAATTATATACAAAAAGTTGTTAACCCCCATTTTGTGTAAACTCTAATAAAATAATATACAAAAAGTTGTAAACCCCCGTTTTGAGTAAACTCTACAATACAATTATATACAAAAAGTTGTAAACCACCGTTTTGAGTAAACTCTACTATACAATCATATACAAAAAGTTGTAAACCCCCATTTTGAGTAAACTCTCATACAATAATATACAAAAAGTTGTAAACCCCCGTTTTGAGTAAACTCTACTATAGAATTATATACAAAAAGTTGTAAACCCCTGTTATAAGTAAATTCTACATTACAATTATATAAAAAAAAATTAACCCCCATTTTGAGTAAACTCTTATACAATAATATACAAAAAGTTGTAAACCCCCGTTTTGAGTAAACTCTACTATACAATTATTTACAAAAGATAGTATACCCCCGTTTTGAGTAACTCTACTATACAATTATTTACAATTGAAACCCCCCGTATTGAGTAAACTCTACTATAATTATATACAAAAAGTTGAAAACCTCCGTTTTGAGTGAAATCTACTATAATTATATTCAAAAAGTTGTTAACCCCCATTTTGTGTAAACTCTAATACAATAATATACAAAAAGTTGTAAACCCCCGTTTTGAGTAAACTCTACTATACAATTATATACAAAAAGTTGTAAACCACCGTTTTGAGTAAAATCTACAATACAATTATATACAAAAAGTTGTAAACCCCCGTTTTTAGTAAACTCTAATACAATAATATACAAAAAGTTGTAAACCCCCGTTTTGAGTAAACTCAACTATACAATTGTTTAAAAAAGTTGTAAACCCCTGTTTTGAGTAAACTCTACTAAAATTATATACAAAAACTTGTAAACCCCCGTTTTGAGTAAACTCAAATACAATAATATAAAAAAAGTTGTAAACCCCTATTTTGAGTAAACTCTACTATACAATTATATTCAAAAAGTTGTAAACCCCTATTTTGAGTAAATTTTACAATACAATTATATACAAAAAGTTGTAAACCCCGTTTTGAGTAAACTCTAATACAATAATATACAAAAAGTTGTAAACCCCCATATTGAGTAAACCCTACTATACATTTATTTACTAAAAGTTGTAAACCCCTATTTTGAGTAAACTCTACTATAATTATATACAAAAAGTTGTAAACCTTCGTTTTGAGTGAACTCTACTAAATAATATACAAAAAGTTGTAAACCCCCGTTTTGAGTAAACTCTACTACAATAATATACAAAATGTTGTAAACCCCCGTTTTGAGTAAACTCTACTATAAAATTATATACAAAAAGTTGAAAACCCCCGTTTTGAGTAAACTCTAATACAATAATATACAAAAAAGTTGTAAACCCCCATTTTCAGTAAACTCTACTATACAATTATTTACAAAAAGTTGTAAACCCTCGTTTTGAGTAAACTCTACTATAATTATACACAAAAAGTTGTAAACCTCCGTTTTGAGTGAATTCTACTACAATAATATACAAAATGTTGTAAACCCCCGTTTTGAGTAAACTCTACTACAATAATATACAAAAAGTTGTAAACCCCCGTTTTGAGTAAACTCTACTATACAATTATATACAAAAAGTTGTAAACCTCCGTTTTGAGTGAACTCTACTATAATTATATACAAAAAGTTGTAAACCCCTGTTTTGAGTGAACTCTAATACAATAATAAACAAAAAGTTTTAAACCCCCATTCTAAGTAAACTCTACTATATAATTATATACAAAAAGTTGTAAAACCCCGTTTTAGTGTACAAAAAGTTGTAAACCCCTATTTTGAGTAAACTCTACTATACAATTATATTCGAAAAGTTGTAAACCCCCGTTTTAAGTAAACTCTAATACAATAATATACAAAAAGTTGTAAACCCCTGTTTGGAGTAACTCTACTATACACTAATTTACAATTGTAACCCCCCGTTTTGAGTAAACTCTACTATAATTATATACAAAAAGTTGTATACCTCCGTTTTGAGTGAACTCTACTATAATTATATACAAAAAGTTGTTAACCCCTATTTTGTGTAAACTCTAATACAATAATATACAAAAAGTTGTAAACACCCGTTTTGAGTAAACTCTACTATACAATTGTATACAAAAAGTTGTAAACCCCCGTTTTGAGTAAACTCTACTATACAATTATATCCAAAAAGTTGTAAACCCCCGTTTTGAGCAAACTCTAATACAATAATATACAAAAAGTTGTAAACCCCGTTTTGAGTAAACTCTACTATACAATTATATACAAAAAGTTGTAAACCCCCATTTTGAGTAAACTCTATTACAATAATATACAAAAAGTTGTAAACCCCCGTTTTGAGTAAACTCTACTATACAATTATATACAAAAAGTTGTAAACCCCCGTTTTGAGTAAACTCTATACAATTATTTACGAAAAGTTGTAAACCCCAATTTTGAGTAAAGTCTACTATAATTATATGCAAAAAGTTGTAAACCTCCGTTTTGAGTGAACTCTACAATAATTATATACAAAAAGTTGTAAACTCCCGTTTTGAGTAAACTCTAATACATTAATATACAAAAACTTGTAAGCCCCCGTTTTGAGTAAACTCTACTATACAATTATATACAAAAAGTTATAAACCACCGTTTTGAGTAAAATCTACTATACAATTATATACAAAAAGTTGTAAACCCCCGTTTTGAGTAAACTCTTATACAATAATATACAAAAAGTTGTAAACCCCCGTTTTGAGTAAACTCTACTATACAATTATATACAAAAAGTTGTAAACCCCCGTTTTGAGTAAAATCTACAATACAATTATATACAAATCGTTGTAAACCCCCGTTTTGAGTAAACTCTTATACAATAATATACAAAAAGTTGTAAACCCCTGTTTTGAGTAAACTCTACTATACAATTATTTACAAAAAGTTGTAAACCCCCGTTTTGAGTAAACTCTACTATAAATAAATACATAAAGTTGTAAACCTCCGTTTTGAGTGAACTCCAACACAATAATATACAAAAAGTTGTAAATCCCCGTTTTGAGTAAACTCTACTATACAATTATTTACAAAATGTTGTAAACCCCCGTTTTGAGTAAACTCTACTAAAATTATATACAAAAACTTGTAAACCCCCGTTTTGAGTAAACTCTAATACAATAAAATACAACAAGTTGTAAACCCCCGTTTTGAGTAAACTCTACTATACAATTATATACAAAAAGTTGTAAACCCCTGTTTTGAGTAAATCTACAATACATTTTTATACAAAAAGTTGTAAACCCACGTTTTGTGTAAACTCTAATACATTAATACACAAGAAGTTGTAAACCCCTGTTTTGAGTAAACTCTACTATACAATTATTTACAAAAAGTTGTAAACCCCCATTTTGAGTAAACTCTACTAAAATTATATACAAAAACTTGTAAACCCCCGTTTTGAGTAAACTCTAATACAATAATATATAAAAGTTGTAAAACCCCATTTTGAGTAAACTCTACTATACAATTATATACAAAAAGTTGCAAACCCCTATTTTGAGTAAATTCTACAATACAATTGTATATAAAAAGTTGTAAACCACGTTTTGAGTAAACTCTAATACAATAACATACAAAAAGTTGTAAACCCCCATTTTGAGTAAACTCTACTATACAATTATTTACTAAAAGTTGTAAACCCCCGTTTTGAGTAAACTCTACTATAATTATATACAAAAAGTTGTAAACCTTCGTTTTGAGTGAACTCTACTACAATAATATACAAAAAGTTGTAAACCCCCATTTCGAGTAAACTCTACTAATATAATATAAAAAATGTTGTAAACCCCTATTTTGAGTATACTCTACTATATACAATTATATACAAAAAGTTGTAAACCCGTGTTTTGAGTAAACTCTAATACAATAATATACAAAATGTTGTAAACCCCTGTTTTGAGTAAACTCTACTATAAAATTATTTACAAAAAGTTGTAAACCCCCGTTTTGAGTAAACTCTACTATAATTATACACAAAAAGTTGTGAACCTCCGTTTTGAGTGAACTGTACTACAATAATATACAAAAAGTTGTAAACCCCCGTTTTGAGTAAACTCTACTACAATAATATACAAAAAGTTGTAAACCCCCGTTTCGAGTAAACTCTACTACAATAATATAAAAAATGTTGTAAACCCCCATTTTGAGTAAACTCTACTATATACAATTATATACAAAAAGTTGTAAACCCGCGTTTTGAGTAAACTCTAATACAATAATATACAAAATGTTGTAAACCCCTGTTTTGAGTAAACTCTACTATAAAATTATTTACAAAAAGTTGTAAACCCCCGTTTTGAGTAAACTCTACTATATAATTATATACAAAAAGTTGTGAACCCCCGTTTTGAGTATACTCTACTACAATAATATACAAAAAGTTGTAAACCCCGTTTTGAGTAAACTCTACTACAATAATATACAAAAAACTGTAAACCCCCGTTTTGAGTAAACTCTACTATACAATTATATACAAAAAGTTGTAAACCCCCGTTTTGAGTGAACTCTACTATACAATTATATACAAAAAGTTGTAAACCCCGTTTTGAGTAAACTCTACTATACAATTATATACAAAAAGTTGTAAACCCCGTTTTATTGTACAAAAAGTTGTAAACACCTATTTTGAGTAAACTCTACTATACAATTATATACAAAAAGTTGTAAACCCCCGTTTTGAGTAAAAGTAAACTCTAATGTAATATACAAAAAGTTGTAAACCCCCGTTTTGAGTAAACTCTACTATACAATTATATACAAAAAGTTGTAAACCCCCGTTTTGAGTAAACTCTAATACAATTAATATACAAAAAGTTGTAAACCCCCGTTTTGAGTAAACTCTACTATACAATTATATACAAAAAGTTGTAAACCCCCGTTTTGAGTAAACTCTACTACAATAATATACAAAAAGTTGTAAACCCCCGTTTTGAGTAAACTCTAATACAATAATATACAAAAAGTTGTAAACCCCCGTTTTGAGTAAACTCTACTATACAATTATATACAAAAAGTTGTAAACCTCCGTTTTGAGTAAACTCTATTATAATTATATACAAAAAGTTGTAAACCCCCGTTTTGAGTAAACTCTACTATACAATTATATACAAAAAGTTGTAAACCCCCGTTTTGAGTAAACTCTACTATAATTATATACAAAAAGTTGTAAACCCCCGTTTTGAGTAAACTCTAATACAATTATATACAAAAAGTTGTAAACCCCCGTTTTGAGTAAACTCTACTATACAATTATATACAAAAAGTTGTAAACCCCCATTTTGAGTAAACTCTACTATACAATTATATACAAAAAGTTGTAAACCCCCGTTTTGAGTAAACTCTAATACAATTATATACAAAAAGTTGTAAACCCCGTTTTGAGTAAACTCTACTATACAATTATATACAAAAAGTTGTAAACCCCGTTTTGAGTAAACTCTACTATACAATTATATACAAAAAGTTGTAAACCCCCGTTTTGAGTAAACTACTACAATACAATTATATACAAAAAGTTGTAAACCCCCATTTTGAGTAAACTCTACTATAATTATATACAAAAACTTGTAAACTCCCATTTTGAGTTTACTCTACTATATAATTATATACAAAAAGTTGTAAACCCCAGTTTTGAGTAAACTCTACTATACAATTATATACAAAAAGTTGTAAACCCCCGTTTTGAGCAAAATCTACAATATTATATACAAAAAGTTGTAAACCCCCGTTTTGAGTAAACTCTACTATACAATTATATACAAAAAGTTGTAAACCCCCGTTTTGAGTAAACTCTACTATACAATATATACAAAAAGTTGTAAACCCCGTTTTGAGTAAACTCTACTATACAATTATATACAAAAAGTTGTAAACCCCATTTTGAATAATCTCTAATACAATATTTTTGAGTAAACTCTACTATACAATTATATACAAAAAGTTGTTGTAAATATACAAAAAGTTGTAAACCCCCGTTTTGAGTAAACTCTAATACAATTATATACAAAAAGTTGTAAACCCCCGTTTTGAGTAAACTCAATACAATTATTTACGAAAAGTTGAAAACCCCAATTTTGAGTAAAGTCTACTATAATTATATACAAAAAGTTGTAAACCCCCGTTTTGAGTAAACTCTAATACAATAAAATATAGAAAGTTGTGAACCCCCGTTTTGAGTAAACTCTATGATACAATTATATACAAAAAGTTGTAAACCCCGTTTTGAGTAAAATCTACAATACAATTTTATACAAAAAGTTGTAAACCCCCGTTTTGAGTAAACTCTAATACAATAATATACAATAAGTTGTAAACCCCCATTTTGAGTAAACTCTACTATACAATTATTTACAAAAAATTGTAAACCCCCGTTTTGAGTAAACTCTACTAAAATTATATACAAAAACTTGTAAACCCCCGTTTTGAGTAAACTCTAATACAATAATATAAAAAAGTTGTAAACCCCCATTTTGAGTAAACTCTATTATACAATTATATTCAAAAAGTTGTAAACCCCTGTTTTGAGTAAATTCTACAATACAAATGTATACAAAAAGTTGTAAACCTCGTTTTGAGTAAACTCTAATACAATAATATACAAAAAGTTGGAAACACCCATTTTGAATAAAGTCTACTATAGAATTATTTACTAAAAGTTGTAAACCCCCGTTTTGAGTAAACTCTACTATAATTATATACAAAAAGTTGTAAACCTTCGTTTTGAGTGAACTCTACTACAATAATATACAAAAACTTGTAAACCCCCGTTTCGAGTAAACTCTAATATAATAATATACAAAATGTTGTAAACCCCCGTTTTGAGAAAACTCTACTATACAATTATATACAAAAAGTTGTAAACCCCTGTTTTGAGTAAACTCTAATACAATAATATACAAAAAGTTGTAAACCCCTGTTTTGAGTAAACTCTACTATAATTATACACAAAAAGTTGTAAACCTCCGTTGTGAGAGAACTCTACTACAATAATATACAAAAAGTTGTAAACCCCCGTTTTGAGTAAACTCTACTACAATAATATACAAAAAGTTGTAAACCCCCGTTTTGAGTAAACTCTACTATACAATTATATACAAAAAGTTGTAAACCTCCGTTTTGAGTGAACTCTAATCCAATAATATACAAAAAGTTGTAAACCCCCCCGTTTTGAGTAAACTCTACTATACAGTTATATACAAAAAGTTGTAAACCCCCGTTTTGAGTAAACTTTACTACAATAATATACAAAAAGTTGTAAACCCCCGTTTTGAGTAAACTCTACTATACAATTATATACAAAAAGTTGTAATTCTCCGTTTTGAGTAAACTCTAATACAATAATATACAAAAAGTTGTAAACCCCCGTTTTGAGTAAACTCTACTATAATAATATACAAAATGTTGTAAACCCCCATTTTGAGTAAACTCTAATAAAATAATATACAAAAAGTTGTAAACCCCCGTTTTGAGTAAACTCGACTATAATTATACACAAAAAGTGTAAACCTCCGTTTTGAGTGAACTATACTACAATAATCTACAAAAAGTTGTAAACCCCCATTTTGAGTAAACTCTACTATACAATTATATACAAAAAGTTGTTAACCTCCGTTTTGAGTGAACTCTAAGACAATAATATACAAAAAGTTGTAAACCCCCGTTTTGAGTAAACTCTACTATACAATTATATACAAAAAGTTGTAAACCCCCGTTTTAATGTACAAAAGTTGTAAACCCCTATTTGGAGTAAACTCTACTATACAATTATATACAAAAAGTTGTAAACCCCCGTTTTAAGTAAACTCTAATACAATAATATACAAAAAGTTGTAAACCCCCATTTTGAGTAACTCTACTATACAATTATTTACAATTGTAACCCCCCGTATTGAGTAAACTCTACTATAATTATATACAAAAAGTTGAAAACCTCCGTTTTGAGTGAACTCTACTATAATTATATACAAAAAGTTGTTAACCCCCATTTTGTGTAAACTCTAATACAATAATATACAAAAAGTTGTAAACCCCCGTTTTGAGTAAACTCTACTATACAATTATATACAAAAAGTTGTAAACCACCGTTTTGAGTAAAATCTACAATACAATTATATACAAAAAGTTGTAAACCCCCGTTTTGAGTAAACTCTAATACAATAATATACAAAAAGTTGTAAACCCCCATTTTGAGTAACTCTACTATACAATTATTTACAATTGTAACCCCCCGTATTGAGTAAACTCTACTATAATTATATACAAAAAGTTGAAAACCTCCGTTTTGAGTGAACTCTACTATATTTATATACAAAAAGTTGTTAACCCCCATTTTGTGTAAACTCTAATAAAATAATATACAAAAAGTTGTAAACCCCCGTTTTGAGTAAACTCTACTATACAATCATATACAAAAAGTTGTAAACCCCCGTTTTGAGTAAACTCTCATACAATAATATACAAAAAGTTGTAAACCCCCGTTTTGAGTAAACTCTACTATAGAATTATATGCAAAAAGTTGTAAACCCCTGTTTTAAGTAAATTCTACAATACAATTATATAAAAAAAAAAAAAATTAACCCCCATTTTGAGTAAACTCTTATACAATAATATACAAAAAGTTGTAAACCCCCGTTTTGAGTAAACTCTACTATACAATTATTTACAAAAGATTGTATACCCCCGTTTTGAGTAACTCTACTATACAATTATTTACAATTGAAACCCCCCGTATTGAGTAAACTCTACTATAATTATATACAAAAAGTTGAAAACCTCCGTTTTGAGTGAACTCTACTATAATTATATACAAAAAGTTGTTAACCCCCATTTTGTGTAAACTCTAATACAATAATATACAAAAAGTTGTAAACCCCCGTTTTGAGTAAACTCTACTATACAATTATATACAAAAAGTTGTAAACCACCGTTTTGAGTAAAATCTACAATACAATTATATACAAAAAGTTGTAAACCCCCGTTTTGAGTAAACTCTAATACAATAATATACAAAAAGTTGTAAACCCTCGTTTTGAGTAAACTCAACTATACAATTGTTTAGAAAAAGTTGTAAACCCCTGTTTTGAGTAAACTCTACTAAAATTATATACAAAAACTTGTAAACCCCCGTTTTGAGTAAACTCAAATACAATAATATAAAAAAAGTTGTAAACCCCTATTTTGAGTAAACTCTACTATACAATTATATTCAAAAAGTTGTAAACCCCTATTTTGAGTAAATTTTACAATACAATTATATACAAAAAGTTGTAAACCCCGTTTTGAGTAAACTCTAATACAATAATATACAAAAAGTTGTAAACCCCCATTTTGAGTAAACCCTACTATACATTTATTTACTAAAAGTTGTAAACCCCTATTTTGAGTAAACTCTACTATAATTATATACAAAAAGTTGTAAACCTTCGTTTATAGTGAACTCTACTAAATAATATACAAAAAGTTGTAAACCCTCATTTTGAGTAAACTATACTACAATAATATACAAAATGGTGTAAACCCCCGTTTTGAGTAAACTCTACTATAAAATTATATACAAAAAGTTGTAAACCCCCATTTTGAGTAAACTCTAATACAATAATATACAAAAAAGTTGTAAACCCCCATTTTGAGTAAACTCTACTATACAATTAATTACAAAAAGTTGTAAACCCTCGTTTTGAGTAAACTCTACTATACAATTAATTACAAAAAGTTGTAAACCCCTCTAATACAAAAAGTTGTAAACCCCGTTTTGATAAATTATACAATTATACACAAAAAGTTGTAAACCTCCGTTTTGAGTGAACTCTACTACAATAATATACAAAATGTTGTAAACCCCCATTTTGAGTAAACTCTACTATACAATTAATTACAAAAAGTTGTAAACCCTCGTTTTGAGTAAACTCTACTATAATTATACACAAAAAGTTGTAAACCTCCGTTTTGAGTGAACTCTACTACAATAATATACAAAATGTTGTAAACCCCCGTTTTGAGTAAACTCTACTACAATAATGTACAAAAAGTTGTAAACCCCCGTTTTGAGTAAACTCTACTATACAATTATATACAAAAAGTTGTAAACCTCCGTTTTGAGTGAACTCTACTATAATTATATACAAAAAGTTGTAAACCCCTGTTTTGAGTAAACTCTACTATACAATTATATACAAAAAGTTATAAACCCCCGTTTTATTGTACAAAAAGTTGTAAACCCCTATAATTATAAACAAAAAGTTTTAAACCCCCATTCTAAGTAAACTCTACTATATAATTATATACAAAAAGTTGTAAAACCCCGTTTTATTGTACAAAAAGTTGTAAACCCCTATTTTGAGTAAACTCTACTATACAATTATATTCGAAAAGTTGTAAACCCCCGTTTTAAGTAAACTCTAATACAATAATATACAAAAAGTTGTAAACCCCTGTTTGGAGTAACTCTACTATACACTAATTTACAATTGTAACCCCCCGTTTTGAGTAAACTCTACTATAATTATATACAAAAAGTTGTATACCTCCGTTTTGAGTGAACTTTACTATAATTTTATACAAAAAGTTGTTAACCCCTATTTTGTGTAAACTCTAATACAATAATATACAAAAAGTTGTAAACACCCGTTTTGAGTAAACTCTACTATACAATTGTATACAAAAAGTTGTAAACCCCCGTTTTGAGTAAACTCTACTATACAATTATATCCAAAAAGTTGTAAACCCCCGTTTTGAGCAAACTCTAATACAATAATATACAAAAAGTTGTAAACCCCGTTTTGAGTAAACTCTACTATACAATTATATACAAAAAGTTGTAAACCCCCATTTTGAGTAAACTCTATTACAATAATATACAAAAAGTTGTAAACCCCCGTTTTGAGTAAACTTTACTATACAATTGTATACAAAAAGTTGTAAACCCCCGTTTTGAGTAAACTCTATACAATTATTTACGAAAAGTTGTAAACCCCAATTTTGAGTAAAGTCTACTATAATTATATGCAAAAAGTTGTAAACCTCCGTTTTGAGTGAACTCTACAATAATTATATACAAAAAGTTGTAAACTCCCGTTTTGAGTAAACTCTAATACAATAATATACAAAAACTTGTAAGCCCCCGTTTTGGGTAAACTCTACTATACAATTATATACAAAAAGTTATAAACCACCGTTTTGAGTAAAATCTACTATACAATTATATACAAAAAGTTGTAAACCCCCGTTTTGAGTAAACTCTTATACAATAATATACAAAAAGTTGTAAACCCCCATTTTGAGTAAACTCTACTATACAATTATATACAAAAAGTTGTAAACCCCCGTTTTGAGTAAAATCTACAATACAATTATATACAAAATCGTTGTAAACCCCCGTTTTGAGTAAACTCTTATACAATAATATACAAAAAGTTGTAAACCCCTGTTTTGAGTAAACTCTACTATACAATTATTTACAAAAAGTTGTAAACCCCCGTTTTGAGTAAACTCTACTATAAATAAATACATAAAGTTGTAAACCTCCATTTTGAGTGAACTCCAACACAATAATATACAAAAAGTTGTAAATCCCCGTTTTGAGTAAACTCTACTATACAATTATTTACAAAATGTTGTAAACCCCTGTTTTGAGTAAACTCTACTAAAATTATATACAAAAACTTGTAAACCCCCGTTTTGAGTAAACTCTAATACAATAAAATACAACAAGTTGTAAACCCCCATTTTGAGTAAACTCTACTATACAATTATATACAAAAAGTTGTAAACCCCTGTTTTGAGTAAAATCTACAATACATTTTTATACAAAAAGTTGTAAACCCAAGTTTTGTGTAAACTCTAATACAATAATATACAAAAAGTAGTAAACCCCGTTTTGAGTAAACTCTACTATACAATTATTTACAAAAAGTTGTAAACCCCCATTTTGCGTAAACTCTACTAAAATTATATACAAAAACTTGTAAACCCCCGTTTTGAGTAAACTCTAATACAATAATATATAAAAGTTGTAAAACCCCATTTTGAGTAAACTCTACTATACAATTATATACAAAAAGTTGCAAACCCCTATTTTGAGTAAATTCTACAATACAATTGTATATAAAAAGTTGTAAACCACGTTTTGAGTAAACTCTAATACAATAACATACAAAAAGTTGTAAACCCCCATTTTGAGTAAACTCTACTATACAATTATTTACTATAAGTTGTAAACCCCCGTTTTGAGTAAACTATACTATAATTATATACAAAAAATTTGTAAACCATCGTTTTGAGTGAACTCTACTACAATAATATACAAAAAGTTGTAAACCCCTGTTTCGAGTAAACTCTACTAATATAATATAAAAAATGTTGTAAACCCCCATTTTGAGTAAACTCTACTATATACAATTATATACAAAAAGTTGTAAACCCACGTTTTGAGTAAACTCTAATACAATAATATACAAAATGTTGTAAACCCCTGTTTTGAGTAAACTCTACTATAAAATTATTTACAAAAAGTTGTAAACCCCCGTTTTGAGTAAACTCTACTATAATTATACACAAAAAGTTGTGAACCTCCGTTTTGAGTGAACTGTACTACAATAATATACAAAAAGTTGTAAACCCCCGTTTTGAGTAAACTCTACTACAATAATATACAAAAAGTTGTAAACCCCCGTTTCGAGTAAACTCTACTACAATAATATAAAAAATGTTGTAAACCCCCATTTTGAGTAAACTCTACTATATACAATTATATACAAAAAGTTGTAAACCCGCGTTTTGAGTAAACTCTAATACAATAATATACAAAATGTTGTAAACCCCTGTTTTGAGTAAACTCTACTATAAAATTATTTACAAAAAGTTGTAAACCCCCGTTTTGAGTAAACTCTACTATAATTATACACAAAAAGTTGTGAACCTCCGGTTTTGAGTGAACTGTACTACAATAATATACAAAAAGTTGTAAACCCCCGTTTTGAGTAAACTCTACTACAATAATATACAAAAAGTTGTAAACCCCCGTTTTGAGTAAACTCTACTATACAATTATATACAAATTGTTGTAAACCTCCGTTTTGAGTGAACTCTAATACAATAATAAACAAAAAGTTGTAAACCCCCGTTTTGTGTAAACTCTACTATACAATTATATACAAAAAGTTGTAAACCCCCGTTTTATTGTACAAAAAGTTGTAAACACCTATTTTGAGTAAACTCTACTATACAATTATATACAAAGAGTTGTAAACCCCCGTTTTATTGTACAAAAAGTTGTAAACCCCCGTTTGGAGTAAACTCTACTTCACAATTATATTCAAAAAGTAGTAAACCCTCGTTTTGAGTAAACTCTAATACAATAATATACAAAAATTTGTAAACCCCCGTTTTCAGTGAACTCTACTATAATTATATACAAAAAGTTGTAAACCCCCGTTTTGAGTAAACTCTATAATACAATAATATACAAAAAGTTGTAAACCCCCGTTTTGAGTAAACTCTACTATAGAATTATATACAAAAAGTTGTAAACCCCCGTTTTGAGTAAACTCTAATACAATAATATACAAAAAGTTGTAAACCCCCGTTTTGAGTAAACTCTACTATACAATTATTAACAAAAAGTTGTAAACCCCCATTTTGAGTAAACTCTACTATACAATTATATACAAAAAGTTGTAAACCCCCGTTTTGAGTAAACTCTAATACAATAATATACAAAAAGTTGTAAACCCCCGTGTTGAGTAAACTCTACTATACAATTATATACAAAAAGTTGTAAACCCCCGTTTTGAGTAAACTCTACTATACAATTATATACAAAAAGTTGTAAACCCCCGTTTTGAGTAAACTCTAATACAATTATATACAAAAAGTTGTAAACCCCCCGTTTTGAGTAAACTCTACTACAATTATATACAAAAAGTTGTAAACCCCCGTTTTGAGTACTATACAATTATATACAAAAAGTTGTAAACCCCTATTTTGAGTAAACTCTACTATACAATAATATACAAAAAGTTGTAAACCCCCGTTTTGAGTAAACTCTACTATACAATTATATACAAAAAGTTGTAAACCCCGTTTTGAGTAAACTCTACTATACAATTATATACAAAAAGTTGTAAACCCCCGTTTTGAGTAAACTCTAATACAATAATATACAAAAAGTTGTAAACCCCCGTTTTGAGTCAACTCTACTATACAATTATATATAAAAAGTTGTAAACCCCCGTTTTGAGTAAACTCTACTATACAATTATATACAAAAAGTTGTATAACCCCGTTTTGAGTAAACTCTACTATACAATAATATACAAAAAGTTGTAAACCCCCGTTTTGAGTAAACTCTACTATACAATTATATACAAAAAGTTGTAAACCCCCGTTTTGAGTAAACTCTACTATACAATTATATACAAAAAGTTGTAAACCCCGTTTTGAGTAAACTCTAATACAATTATATACAAAAAGTTGTAAACCCCCGTTTTGAGTAAACTCTACTATACAATTATATACAAAAAGTTGTAAACCCCCGTTTTGAGTAAACTCTACTATACAATTATATACAAAAAGTTGTAAACCCCCGTTTTGAGAAAACTCTACTATGCCATTATATACAAAAAGTTGTAAACCCCTATTTTGAGTAATCTCTACTATACAATTATATACAAAAAGTTGTAAACCCGTTTTGAGTAAACTAATACAATAATATACAAAAAGTTGTAAACCCCTGTTTTGAGCAAACTCTACTATACAATTATATAAAAAAAGTTGTAAACCCCCGTTTTGAGTAAACTCTAATACAATAATATACAAAAAGTTGTAAACCCCCGTTTTGAGTAAACTCTACTATACAATTATATACAAAAAGTTGTAAACCCTATTTTGAGTAAACTCTACTACTAATTATATACAAAAAGTTGTAAACCCCGTTTTGAGTAAACTCTAATACAATAATATACAAAAAGTTGTAAACCCCCGTTTTGAGTAAACTCTACTATACAATTATATACAAAAAGTTGTAAACCCCCGTTTTGAGTAAACTACTAATACAATTATATACAAAAAGTTGTAAACCCCCGTTTTGAGTAAACTCTAATACAATAATATACAAAAAGTTGTAAACCCCCGTTTTGAGTAAACTCTACTATACAATTATATACAAAAAGTTGTAAACCCCGTTTTGAGTAAACTCTTACAAATTATATACAAAAAGTTGTAAACCCCCGTTTTGAGTAAACTCTATACAATTATATACAAAAAGTTGTAAACCCCCGTTTTGAGTAAACTCTACTATACAATTATATACAAAAAGTTGTAAACCCCGTTTTGAGTAAACTCTACTATACAATTATATACAAAAAGTTGTAAACCCCCGTTTTGAGTAAACTCTAATACAATATATACAAAAAGTTGTAAACCAACGTTTTGAGTAAACTCTACTATACAATTATATACAAAAAGTCGTAAACCCCCGTTTTGTGTAAATCTACAATACAATTATATACAAAAAGTTGTAAACCCCCGTTTTGAGTAAACTCTACTATACAATAATATACAAAAAGTTGTAAACCCCCGTTTTGAGTAAACTCTACTATACAATTATATACAAAAAGTTGTAAACCCCGTTTTGAGTAAACTCTACTATAATTATATACAAAAAGTTGTAAACCCCCGTTTTGAGTAGAACTCTACTACAATTATATACAAAAAGTTGTAAACCCCGTTTTGAGTAAACTCTACTATACAATTATATACAAAAAGTTGTAAACCCCCGTTTTGAGTAAACTCTACTATACAATTATATACAAAAAGTTGTAAACCCCCCGTTTTGAGTAAACTCTACTATACAATAATATACAAAAAGTTGTAAACCCCCGTTTTGAGTAAACTCTACTATACAATTATATACAAAAAGTTGTAAACCCCGTTTTGAGTAAAATCTACTATACAATTATATACAAAAAGTTGTAAACCCCCGTTTTGAGTAAACTCTTATACAATAATATACAAAAAGTTGTAAACCCCCGTTTTGAGTAAACTCTACTATACAATTATTTACAAAAAGTTGTAAAACCCCGTTTTGAGTAAACTCTACTATAATTATATACAAAAAGTTGTAAACCTCCGTTTTGAGTGAACTCTAATACAATAATATACAAAAAGTTGTAAACCCCGTTTTGAGTAAACTCTACTATACAATTATTTACAAAAAGTTGTAAACCCCCGTTTTGAGTAAACTCTACTAAAATTATATACAAAAACTTGTAAACCCCGTTTTGAGTAAACTCTAATACAATAAAATACACAAAAGTTGTGAACCCCGTTTTGAGTAAACTCTATGATACAATTATATACAAAAAGTTGTAAACCCCGTTTTGAGTAAAATCTACAATACAATTTTATACAAAAAGTTGTAAACCCCCGTTTTGAGTAAACTACTAATACAATAATATACAATAAGTTGTAAACCCCCATTTTGAGTAAACTCTACTATACAATTATTTACAAAAAATTGTAAACCCCCGTTTTGAGTAAACTCTACTAAAATTATATACAAAAACTTGTAAACCCCCGTTTTGAGTAAACTCTAATACAATAATATAAAAAAGTTGTAAACCCCATTTTGAGTAAACTCTATTATACAATTATATACAAAAAGTTGTAAACCCCCGTTTTGAGTAAATTCTACAATACAATTGTATACAAAAAGTTGTAAACCCCGTTTTGAGTAAACTCTAATACAATAATATACAAAAAGTTGGAAACACCCATTTTGAGTAAACTCTACTATACAATTATTTACTAAAAGTTGTAAACCCCCGTTTTGAGTAAACTCTACTATAATTATATACAAAAAGTTGTAAACCTTCGTTTTGAGTGAACTCTACTACAATAATATACAAAAACTTGTAACCCCCATATTTCGAGTAAACTCTAATACAATAATATACAAAATGTTGTAAACCCCGTTTTGAGAAAACTCTACTATACAATTATATACAAAAAGTTGTAAACCCCTGTTTTGAGTAAACTCTAATACAATAATATACAAAAAGTTGTAAACCCCTGTTTTGAGTAAACTCTACTATAATTATACACAAAAAGTTGTAAACCTCCGTTGTGAGAGAACTCTACTACAATAATATACAAAAAGTTGTAAACCCCCGTTTTGAGTAAACTACTACTACAATAATATACAAAAAGTTGTAAACCCCCGTTTTGAGTAAACTCTACTATACAATTATATACAAAAAGTTGTAAACCTCCGTTTTGAGTGAACTCTAATACAATAATATACAAAAAGTTGTAAACCCCCGTTTTGAGAAACTCTACTATAATAATATACAATATGTTGTAAACCCCGTTTTGAGTAAACTCTACTATACAGTTATATACAAAAAGTTGTAAACCCCCGTTTTGAGTAAACTCTAATAAAATAATATACAAAAAGTTGTAAACCCCCGTTTTGAGTAAACTCTACTATAATTATACACAAAAAGTTGTAAACCTCTGTTTTGAGTGAACTATACTACAATAATATACAAAAAGTTGTAAACCCCCGTTTTGAGTAAACTCTACTACAATAATATACAAAAAGTTGTAAACCCCCGTTTTGAGTAAACTCTACTATACAATTATATACAAAAAGTTGTAAACCTCCGTTTTGAGTAAACTCTAATACAATAATATACAAAAAGTTGTAAACCCCCGTTTTGAGTAAACTCTACTATAATAATATACAAAATGTTGTAAACCCCCGTTTTGAGTAAACTCTAATAAAATAATATACAAAAAGTTGTAAACCCCCGTTTTGAGTAAACTCTACTATAATTATACACAAAAAGTGTAAACCTCCGTTTTGAGTGAACTATACTACAATAATCTACAAAAAGTTGTAAACCCCCATTTTGAGTAAACTCTACTATACAATTATATACAAAAAGTTGTAAACCTCCGTTTTGAGTGAACTCTAAGACAATAATATACAAAAAGTTGTAAACCCCCGTTTTGAGTAAACTCTACTATACAATTATATACAAAAAGTTGTAAACCCCCGTTTTAATGTACAAAAAGTTGTAAACCCCTATTTGGAGTAAACTCTACTATACAATTATATACAAAAAGTTGTAAACCCCCGTTTTAAGTAAACTCTAATACAATAATATACAAAAAGTTGTAAACCCCCATTTTGAGTAACTCTACTATACAATTATTTACAATTGTAACCCCCGTATTGAGTAAACTCTACTATAATTATATACAAAAAGTTGAAAACCTCCGTTTTGAGTGAACTCTACTATAATTATATACAAAAAGTTGTTAACCCCCATTTTGTGTAAACTCTAATAAAATAATATACAAAAAGTTGTAAACCCCGTTTTGAGTAAACTCTACTATACAATTATATACAAAAAGTTGTAAACCCCGTTTTGAGTAAACTACTATACAATCATATACAAAAAGTTGTAAACCCCCATTTTGAGTAAACTCTCATACAATAATATACAAAAAGTTGTAAACCCCCGTTTTGAGTAAACTCTACTATAGAATTATATACAAAAAGTTGTAAACCCCTGTTTTAAGTAAATTCTACAATACAATTATATAAAAAAAAATTAACCCCCATTTTGAGTAAACTCTTATACAATAATATACAAAAAGTTGTAAACCCCCGTTTTGAGTAAACTCTACTATACAATTATTTACAAAAAGTTGTATACCCCCGTTTTGAGTAACTCTACTATACAATTATTTACAATTGTAACCCTCCGTTTTGAGTAAACTCTACTATAATTATATACAAAAAGTTGTAAACCTCCGTTTAGAGTGAACTCTACTATAATTATATACAAAAAGTTGTTAACCCCCATTTTGTGTAAACTCTAATACAATAATATACAAAAAGTTGTAAACCCCCGTTTTGAGTAAACTCTACTATACAATTATACAAAAAGTTGTAAACCCCCGTTTTGAGTAAAATCTACTACTATACAATTATATACAAAAAGTTGTAAACCCCGTTTTGAGTAAACTCTAATACAATAATATACAAAAAGTTGTAAACCCCCGTTTTGAGTAAACTCTACTATACAATAATATACAAAAAGTTGTAAACCCCCGTTTTGAGTAAACTCTACTATACAATTATATACAAAAAGTTGTAAACCCCCGTTTTGAGTAAACTCTACTATACAATTATACACAAAAAGTTGTAAACCCCCGTTTTGAGTAAACTCAATAACAATATATACAAAAAGTTGTAAACCCCCGTTTTGAGTAAACTCTACTATACAATTATATACAAAAAGTTGTAAACCCTATTTTGAGTAAACTTTACAATACAATTATATACAAAAAGTTGTAAACCCCGTTTTGAGTAAACTCTAATACAATAATATACAAAAAGTTGTAAACCCCGTTTTGAGTAAACTCTACTATACAATTATTTACAAAAAGTTGTAAACCCCGTTTTGAGTAAACTCTACTATAATTATATACAAAAAGTTGTAAACCCCGTTTTGAGTAAACTCTATACAATAATATACAAAAAGTTGTAAACCCCCGTTTTGAGTAAACTCTACTATACAATTATATACAAAAAGTTGTAAACCCCCGTTTTGAGTAAACTCTACTATACAATTATATACAAAAAGTTGTAAACCCCCGTTTTGAGTAAACTCTAATACAATAATATACAAAAAGTTGTAAACCCCCGTTTTGAGTAAACTCTACTATACAATTATTTACAAAAAGTTGTAAACCCCCGTTTTGAGTAAACTCTACTATAATTATATACAAAAAGTTGTAAACCTCCGTTTTGAGTAAACTCTACTACAATAATATACAAAAAGTTGTAAACCCCCGTTTTGAGTAAACTCTACTATACAATTATATACAAAAAGTTGTAAACCCCCGTTTTGAGTAAACTCTACTATACAATTATATACAAAAAGTTGTAAACCCCCGTTTTGAGTAAAATCTACTATACAATTATATACAAAAAGTTGTAAACCCCCGTTTTGAGTAAACTCTACTATACAATAATATACAAAAAGTTGTAAACCCCGTTTTGAGTAAACTCTACTATACAATTATATACAAAAAGTTGTATAACCCCGTTTTGAGTAAACTCTACTATACAATAATATACAAAAAGTTGTAAACCCCCGTTTTGAGTAAACTCTACAATACAATTATATACAAAAAGTTGTAAACCCCCGTTTTGAGTAAACTCTACTATACAATAATATACAAAAAGTTGTAAACCCCCGTTTTGAGTAAACTCTACTATACAATATATACAAAAAAAAGTTGTAAAACCCCATTTTGAGTAAACTCTACTATACAATTATATACAAAAAGTTGTAAACCCCGTTTTGAGTAAACTCTCTACAATACAATTGTATACAAAAAGTTGTAAACCCCGTTTTGAGTAAACTCTAATACAATAATATACAAAAAGTTGTAAACCCCGTTTTGAGTAAACTCTACTATACAATTATATACAAAAAGTTGTAAACCCCGTTTTGAGTAAACTCTACTATACAATAATATACAAAAAGTTGTAAACCCCGTTTTGAGTAAACTCTACTATACAATTATATACAAAAAGTTGTAAACCCCATTTTGAGTAAACTCATGTAAATCATCCCTAATAAGTCGTTGAATAGGATAAGGTATTTGCAAGATGGTTAAACGTCATATCGTCTCCTTCCATACCGCAAAGCCGTCCGCCACTCTATTACATTCCCGGAAAACACGAGAGATATTGTGTGGTATTTCCCGAAGATAAGCCGAAATCCGACTAATCGAGATGCAGAGGGCCACCCTCCATTAAGATTTCCGGATATCACACGAGAAACAAAATGGAGAGTCGCCTCAATATCAAGAGGCAAAATGTGGACGCAAACGAATACCAAAAAGCGCCTTCACTTCAAAGATCAAGAACATTCCCATGGCCGAAGCAAGCATGAAACGCAACGACAAAGTTGCCATGCGAATCCCGTATAATTCCACCTCCATAGTGCAATTCCATTTCGACACTACCATCTACATTGAGCTTCATCCTTCCGACGCGGGGGGGATTCCACCGTAATTGACTGCCGACGTTTGGGTCGAGTTTTCACCTTGAAAGGCTTGAAAAAGGGAACATCCCAATCAATCCCAATATGTTTCCTATCAACAACCTCCGCGGAAAGCTACCCGTCTAATCATCCTCTCAATGAGAATGTTGGTACGCCGAACGACGGACAACAAGCCTTCATGTGTACACTTATTCCTTTCCGTCCGTATGCCCCAACACACAATAACCGGTACAAGAAGGCGCATATTATATATGTGGGCCGACGAGTTCATCCGTAAATTAAACATGCGGAACAATCCCAAAAGAGTAGGAGTGAAACGGAGGCCAAATTGATTCATAAAAGTGAATCCGAGATAGACGGGCAAAAGGACATTCAATGAAAATATGACGAAGATCTTCCCCATGATGGCATGCAAAACACTTAGAGACCAAAGTAATACCACGCCGTTGAATGTTCGAATCAATAGAAGAACATTATTGATTAGTCTCCACAGAAGAAAGAAATCTTGAGAGGCAACATATTGTTCCGTGATTAACTTGAAGAGAGGACGAACCGAGTCGTGAGACCGAAGCATATTCCAAGCCGACTTAGTACGAAATGTCCATCCGAATTTAAGGTCCATATCAACGCCGTCGTCCGGTCGGGTCGCAAAGGTATGCATAAAATCTCATCCACAATATGTAAAGGAAGATACTCTTGTAAAAGGGGAACATTCCACATCCCATTCACAAGGAAATCCTTCACCTTCCTAAACTCGTTGTCCGGAGGATCGCCCAACTCAACGTTCAGCCATTTATCTCTCCAAAAGTCTATATTACCGCCATTGACCTTCCAAGTGATAGCATATTCAACAATATCGCGCATTTGCCAAACTTTCTTAACCATCCGTGTCGGATTTTACAGGGAGGGAAGCTTGCGGTGGGCGATCGGGTCCGCAACATATGTATTATAGTATAGTCCGGGCCCAAATCCCATGTCTCATCCGAAGACGAACCCACAATTTAACCGCGAAGGAATCCATAACCTCAAAAAGATTTCGCACTCCTAATCCCCCTTCCTCCGTAGGCTTACAAACTCTTTCCCACGACGTCCAATGAATATGGTTACCGTTGGGTCCGCCATCCCAAAGAAATTTATTAAAAAGACGATGTAAACGATGAATAACCTCTTTAGGAGGGACCAAAACTTGGAGGATAAAAATCGGAATAGAAGTTAACACATGCCTTAGCAATATAAGTTTACCTCCAAATGACAGCACCTCGACTTCCCCAATGAAAAAGCCGATGATGAACCTTGTCAAGAATGCCTTGGTAGTAGGCGATTCTATTCCGTCCCCGAAAAAGAGGAGCACCCTGTATCGAAAAGGCATATTCTCCCCTCATAAAACCCAAAGCATTTTGGATCCAACGAAGTTGAGTGGCATTCAACTTATGACCAATGAATGTGCTCTTGCTCGCGTTAATTCATTGTCCCGACACAATCTCATAATGCTAAAAAACTTCCTTAAGACGCTTAAGACCTTTCTTATTGCATCGAGTAAAAAGAATCGTATCATCCGCAAAGGCCAAGTAATGTACCCCGCACTTTCGAGTGATAATGCATACCCGTGTTGGTATTCATGAAATCATTAATTAGCCTCCCAAAATATTCTCTTCGCAAGAACAAAAAGAGCGGGAGAAAGAGGGTCACCTTGTTTGACACCACGAGTCGCATGAAAGGATGGTGAAGGAATGCCATTAGGAGAAGGACATAGAACCAATTATCCGCCAAAGTCCGGAAGATGAGATCAACACAAAGCTCTTGAAAGCCAAACATCCTTAAAATCTGCGTAATGAAACCCGTTATCATAAGCTTTCTCCATAATCAAGCTTAAGCATAATGTTGGGACTCTTAGTCTTTACATTCACATCATACACGATTCTTGGGCAATAAGAATATTATCCGTAATGGAAAGCACTGTGCACGAAATGCGGCTTGCTGATCCGCCAACCGGCCGTAGGGAGATACGCATTCAATCGTTGAGTGATTAATCTTAGTGATGATCTTGGAGAAGACGAGTGCATAAGCTAATCGGACGGAAATCTTTCCAACAATCGGCTCCCAACTTCGATAGGAAGGAGAATAATCGAGGATAATGGAAAAATAGCTGTAGGAAGGTGGCCACAGAGAAAGGAGTCGAGAATTGCATTTGTCATGTCATGCTTAATGATGTCCCCGACACGATCGGAAAAAAATGAGGAAAATGAAGCCATCGGAATCACGGACACTATCCGAAATCAATGGAACGAATAATAATGACGAATTTCTTAAGCACCACGCAGGGATCGCAATAGGCTCAGCATTCCCGATGCTCCGAGAAGATTTGAGCCCGGACAAAGGCTTGAGAGGAGTAATCGACTCACGCGACTTGCCGTGAAAAGGTTTTCAAAGAAGGGTCTTGAGGAAATCCGTCAATCGCAAGATCTTGGTTGTCAATCCCGATGCCAATCCTGCTAACATAATGCGATGGATAATAGTTATGTTTCCGCCTTTGCTTGCATATAGCATGGGAAGTACTTCTGCTGTTGGCGTCCCCCGGCCTCGATCCATTTAGCGCTGCCCTCGCTTAAGAAATCGAGTCTTCAATATTGTTGCATCTCTCATAGTCCATAATAGCCGTATGTAGATCCGCATGGGTATCCGAGAGACCCGACTTGATCATGTCTCAAAGTTTTAGCATTGACCTCCGCCAACGCCTTCGTGTATTATCGAAAATATTCCCAAAAACAAGCACGATTCCACTCGGTAAGCTTGTATCCAAGCTTTTTAAGTTTAGTTGCCGGGAGCCACATTCATTGGCCACCTTCCGGTTCAGCTCAAAATTGCTTTAACCACGTCATAAAAAAAGATCCATCATCCGTCCACACATTAAGAAACCGAAAGGAAGACTTGCGAGCGGTGATAGAACCACAAGTAACTAGCAAGGAGGGCGGTGATCCGAGTGAACCCGTGGTAAGTGCAAAACCTTTGTCATATTAAAATGGTCCAACCAAGCCTCATTAAAGAAAACCCTATCTGACGACGCCACATATTCCGATTGTGCCAAGTGAATTGCGAGCCCTCGAAGGACGCCTCAGTAAGATTAGCCATTTGGACGCACTCATTAAAGTCCAACATGTCATTAGCCTTAGGGGAGGCACCACCCTTCCTCTCCTCCAGCATCCGAACAATATTAAAGTCTCCCCCTAAAAGCCATGGCCGAGTATTAACCTCTGCTCGAGCCTTAACCGCGTGCCAAAGAGGGGTACAAGATTGACGAGAATGCTTCGCATAAATGCCAGAAACCGAAAACATATCATCATTCTGATCTGTGACCTCAGCCGTACACATTTGATCACAATCCGTGGACAACGAGCAAGTAACCCCATACCGTAAAAACCAAATTTTACCTCGCAAAGAGATTGAGAAAAGTCAAATCCCGATTAATCCGAATGGTGGAACAAAAATTAGCAGAACACAAGGGTTCAATCAAGACAAGAATTTTAACATTATTACGTCTACAAATATTCTTGAGACAAGTTTGAGAAGAGACTGTTGGTCCCTTGAAAAGGCTTTAGTTAAGTTTAGAGGGGGGGTGAATAAACTTAACACTTAAAACTTTGGAGTTAACAAATTCTGCAACTTCGGCGGCACCGTCGATACTTCGATAGTCTATTTGAGACCTCGATAGCCTGGCCGATAAACGTAGTCTCGACAGTTCAGTTTGCTGAATTTGTGCAGCGGAATAATATCAAAATTAAGCCTTGTTACTTGTTGTTAAATATGTTACCAAGTATTAGATACTCAGTAGTGTATGTGTGTGATCTCAGTTGCTAGATTCAGCAGGTTGATATGGATAATGACTAAGTGCAGAAAGTAAGTGCAGTAAGTAAGTAGAGAGATTTTATAGTGGTTCCAGGTGATGTAATCCTGTCAGTCCACTCTTCTCCTGTGATGTTGGAGGAAATTCACTTGTGATCTTTGAGTTATCGTTACAAAGAATCCTAGGTTGCTTGTCCTTCACCAATAACTATGGCTTCACAACCGAAAAGCGGGAACGGGTAGGATTGCTGCTCCCGAGTCTTCCACTTCGGTCCTTGAAGGGTAGGATTGCCTCTTCACCACCTCCACCACAAACCAACAAGTCTTTCACACCTAACCGTATGCTTCATTGTCTTCAACGGGTTCTTTATAAAATAAAGAATGAATCAAATAAATGATTCAGTTGCAGCAGCTTGATTAGGATGATGTAATCAGCAGCTTGCGTCTTCAAGTGTATATGCTTGATGCAGCTTGAACACAGAATTCACTTGAAGAAAATAACTAGATCAGCGGCCTTAAGCTCAGTAAGTTCAGCAGGGTGTTTTTCAGCTCAGTGTTATCACTTGAAGTTTATTCCAAAATTCATCATTTTCTTCTTGAGTTGAAAGTCCTCTATTTATAGGTAGGAATGCATGTGACTTGAATTTGAAATTCAAATGTGACCGTTCCTTGTATTTGTCCCATCTGCACTGCATTCTGTCACTATTCATAGGACTGACACTGTCAGGATTACTTTTTGACAAAGCGGTCGTCCACCCCTTGACTTGTATCCAATGGATAAAAATATGGATCATCCCAACGTCTTTTTAATCTCGACCTTTGATTTGCTTGATAAGTCGAGGTAGTTGGTGTTCTTATCCATGTAACTTTCCAATAATCTTGAATTAATCGAGGTATATATCGCGAGGTTCATTAGTCTGTTGTAAAACCAATCGTCGTTGAACATCATATTTTTTGTCCGTAAAATATAATGCAGTGATTCCTTTTATCCAACTTTTATTTGTGAAGTTAGATTACATCATTTTAAATATAACTAAGTTCCAAACATCATCCAACTTGTGGAACTTAGACCTTATACACAAGGTATATGTAATCGCTTAGGTCATCACAGACTTGCCTAAATACTGATTCCATATCCTTGACATTAAATACTAAGTTTGATCCCTTAGCCTTCATTTACTGAGTTTGAACCCTCAGCCTTCAGTCTTCAGTCTTCAGTAGGTTCCTAATAAGTCTACTGACCTATTTACCCTACTGACCTAGACCAGTCTGCTGATAAACAATCAGCAGCCTTTTACAGTGCTTGTTTGATCAAACCTATTTATGAATCAAACTCTAATAAACCTATACATTTTATCTAGACATCTTTTTGCCTTTGCACTATAACAGCTAGTATGGCACTCATCATCAAAACTAAGAAATAAGTCCAACAACCCCAATTTTGAGTTAACTCTACTATACAATTGTATACAAAAAGTTGTAAACCTCCGTTTTGAGTGAACTCAACTATAATTATATACAAATATTGTTAACCTCCGTTTTGAGTAAAATCTAATACAATAATATACAAAAAGTTGTAAATCTCACCCCTGTTTTGAGTGAACTCTACTATACAATTATATACAAAAAAGTTGTAAACCCCCATTTTGAGTAAACTCTACTATACTTATATACAACAAGTTGTAAACCCCCCGTTTTGAGTGAACACTACTATAATTATATACAAAAAGTTGTAAACCCCCGTTTTGAGTAAACTCTAATACAATAATATACAAAAAGTTGTAAATCTCACCCCCGTTTTAAGTGAACTCTACTATACAATTATATACAAAAAGTTGTAAACCTCCATTTTGAGTACTCTACAATACAGTTATATACAAGAAGTTGCAAACCCCCGTTTTGTGTGAACACAACTATAATTATATACAAAAAGTTGTAAACCGCCGTTTTGAGTAAACTTTAATACAATAAAATACAAAAAGTTGTAAATCTCACCCGTTTTGTGTGAACTCTACTATACAATTATATACAAAAAGTTGTAAACCCCCATTTTGAGTAAACTCTACTATACATTTATATACAAGAAGTTGTAAACCCCCGTTTTGAGTGAACACTACTATAATTATATACAAAAAGTTCTAAACCCCTGTTTTGAGTAAACTTTAATACAATAAGCTAAAAAAAGTTGTAAACCCCGGTTTTGAGTAAATTCTACTATACAATTATATACAAAAAGATGTAAACCTTCGTTTTGAGTGAACTCTACTATAATTATATACAAAAAGTTGTTAACCCCCGTTTTGAGTAAACTCTAATACAATAATATACAAAAAGTCGTAAACCCCCATTTTGAGTAAACTCTACTATACAATTATGTACAAAAAGTTGTAAACCCCCGTTTTGAGTAAACTCTACTATACAATTATATACAAAAACTTGTTAACCTCCGTTTTGAGTGAACTCTACTATAATAATATACAAAAAGTTTTAAACCCCCGTTTTGAGTAAACTCTACTATACAATAATATACAAAAAGTTGTAAACCCCGTTTTGAGTAAAATCTACTATACAATTATATACAAAAAGTTGTAAACCCCCGTTTTGAGTGAAACTACTATAATTATATATAAAAATTTGCCCGTTTTGAGTGAAATTTATACAATAATATACAAAAAGTTGTAAACCCCTTTTTTGAGTAAACTCCACTATAATTATATACAAAAGTTGTAAACTCCATTTTGAGTGAACTCTACTATAATTATATACAAAAAGTTGTAAACCACCGTTTTGAGTAAACTCTAATATAATAATATACAAAAAGTTGTAAACCCCCGTTTTGAGTAAACTCTACTATACAATTATATACAAAAAGTTGTAAACCCCCGTTTTGAGTAAACTCTACTATAATTATATACAAAAAGTTGTAAACCCCCGTTTTGAGTGAACTTTAATACAATAATATACAAAAAGTTGTAAACACCCGTTTTGAGTAAACTCTACTATACAATTATATACAAGAAGTTGTAAACCCCCGTTTTGAGTGAACTCGACTATAACTATATACAAAAAGTTGTAAACCCCATTTTGAGTAAACTATACTATAATTATATACAAAAAGTTGTAAATCCCCCGTTTTTAGAAAACTCTAATACAATAATATACAAAAAGTTGTAAACCCCCGTTTTGAGTAAACTCTACTATACAATTATATACAAAAAGTTGTAAACCCCCGTTTTATTATACAAAAAGTTGTAAACCCCCATTTTGAGTAAACTACAATAATTATATACAAAAAGTTGTAAACCCCATTTTGAGTAAACTCTAATACAATAATATACAAAAAGTTGTAAACCCCGTTTTGAGTAAAACTCTACTATACAATTATTTACAAAAAGTTGTAAACACCTCTTTTGAGTAAACTCTACTAAAATTATATACAAAAGTTGTAAACCCCGTTTTGAGTAAACTCTAATACAATAATATACAAAAAGTTGTAAACCCCCGTTTTGAGTAAACTCTAGTATACAATTTATACAAAAAGTTGTAAACCCCTTTTTTGAGTAAACTCTACTATACAATTATATACAAAAAGTTGTAAACCAATTTTTTGAGTGAACTCTACTATAATTATATACAAAAATTTGTAAACCCCCGTTTTGAGTAAACTCTAATATAATAATATACAAAAAGTTGTAAACCCCCGTTTTGAGTAAACTACTAATACAATTATATACAAAAAGTTGTAAACCCCGTTTTGAGTAAACTCTACTATACAATTATATACAAAAAGTTGTAAACCCCCGTTTTGAGTAAACTCTACTATACAATTATATACAAAAAGTTGTAAACCCCCGTTTTGAGTAAACTCTACTATACAATTATATACAAAAAGTTGTAAACCCCCGTTTTGAGTAAACTCTCTATATATACAAAAAGTTGTAAATCCCACCCCGTTTTGAGTAAACTCTACTAATACAATAATATACAAAAAGTTGTAAACCCCCGTTTTGAGTAAACTCTACTATACAATTATATACAAAAAGTTGTAAACCCCTGTTTTGAGTGAACACTACTATAATTATATACAAAAAGTTGTAAACCCCCGTTTTGAGTAAACTCTAATACAATTATATACAAAAAGTTGTAAACCCCCGTTTTGAGTAAACTTCTAATACAATAATATACAAAAAGTTGTAAACCCCGTTTTGAGTAAACTCTACTATACAATTATATACAAAAAGTTGTAAACCCCCGTTTTGAGTAAACTCTACTATAATTATATACAAAAAGTTGTAAACCCCGTTTTGTGTAAACACTAATACAAAAATATACTAAAAGTTGTAAACCCCCGTTTTGAGTAAACTCTACTATACAATTATATACAAAAAGTTGTAAACCCCCGTTTTGAGTGAACTCTACTATGAAATTATATACAAAAAGTTGTAAACCCCCGTTTTGAGTAAACTCTACAATAATTATATACAAAAAGTTGTAAACCCCGTTTTGAGTAAACTCTACTATACAATTATATACAAAAAGTTGTAAACCCCGTTTTGAGTAAACTCTACTATACAATTATATACAAAAAGTTGTAAACCCCCGTTTTGAGTAAACTCTACTATAATTATATACAAAAAGTTGTAAACCCCCGTTTTGAGTAAACTCTAATACAATTATATACAAAAAGTTGTAAACCCCGTTTTGAGTAAACTCTACTTATACAATTATATACAAAAAGTTGTAAACCTCCGTTTTGAGTAAACTCTACTATAATTATATACAAAAAGTTGTAAACCCCAATTTTGAGTAAACTCTAATACAATAATATACAAAAAGTTGTAAACCCCCGTTTTGAGTAAACTCTACTATACAATTATATACAAAAAGTTGTAAACCCCGTTTTGAGTGAACTCTACTATATAATTATATACAAAAAGTTGTAAACCCCGTTTTGAGTAAACTCTACTATACAATTATATACAAAAAGTTGTAAACCCCCGTTTTGAGTAAACTCTACTATACAGTTATATACAAAAAGTTGTAAACCCCCGTTTTGAGTAAACTCTACAATACAATTATATACAAAAAGTTGTAAACCCCCGTTTTGAGTGAACTCTACTATACAATTATATACAAAAAGTTGTAAACCCCCGTTTTGAGTGAACACTACAATAATTATATACAAAAAGTTATAAACCCCGTTTTGAGTAAACTCTACTATACAATAATATACAAAAAGTTGTAAACCCCCGTTTTGAGTAAACTCTACTATACAATTATATACAAAAAGTTGTAAACCCCCGTTTTGAGTGAACTCTACTATAATTATATACAAAAAGTTGTAAACCCCCGTTTGAGTAAACTCTAATACAATAATATACAAAAAGTTGTAAACCCCCGTTTTGAGTAAACTCTACAATACAATTATATACAAAAAGTTGTAAACCCCCGTTTTGAGTAAACTCTACTATACAATTATATACAAAAAGTTGTAAACCTCCGTTTTGAGTAAACTCTACAATACAATTATATACAAAAAGTTGTAAACCCCCGTTTTGAGTAAACTCTAATACAATAATATACAAAAAGTTGTAAACCCCGTTTTGAGTAAACTCTACTATACAATTATATACAAAAAGTTGTAAACCCCCGTTTTGAGTAAACTCTACTATACAATTATATACAAAAAGTTGTAAACCCCTGTTTTGGGTGAACTCTACTATAATTATATACAAAAAGTTGTAAACCCCCGTTTTGAGTAAACTCTACTACAATAATATAAAAAAGTTGTAAATCCTCGTTTTTAGTAAACTCTACTATACAATTATATACAAAAAGTTGTAAACCCCGTTTTGAGTAAACTCTACTATAATTATATACAAAAAGTTGTAAACCCCCGTTTTGAGTGAACTCTACTATAATTATATACAAAAAGTTGTAAACCCCGTTTTGAGTAAAACTACTAATACAATAATATACAAAAAGTTGTAAACCCCGTTTTGAGTGAACTCTACTATAATTATATACAAAAAGTTGTAAACCCCCGTTTTGAGTGAACTACTAATATAATTATATACAAAAATTTGTAAACCCCCGTTTTGAGTAAACTCTAATACAATAATATACAAAAAGTTGTAAACCCCGTTTTGAGTAAACTCTACTATACAATTATATACAAAAAGTTGTAAACCCCCGTTTTGAGTAACTCTTTAATACAATTATATACAAAAAGTTGTAAACCCCGTTTTGAGTAAACTACTAATACAATTATATACAAAAAGTTGTAAACCCCCGTTTTGAGTAAACTCTACTATACAATTATATACAAAAAGTTGTAAACCCCCGTTTTGAGTAAACACTACTATAATTATATACAAAAAGTTGTAAACCCCCGTTTTGAGTAAACTTTATAATAATATACAAAAAGTTGTAAACCCCCGTTTTTCGTGAACTCTACTATACAATTATATACAAAAAGTTGTAAACCCCGTTTTGAGTAAACTCTACTATACAATTATATACAAAAGTTTTAAACTCCCGTTTTGAGTGAACTCACTACTATAATTATATACAAAAAGTTATAAACCCCGTTTTGAGTAAACTTTAATACAATAATATACAAAAAGTTGTAAACCCCAGTTTTGAGTAAACTCTACTATACAATTATATACAAAAAGTTGTAAACCTTCGTTTTGTGTGAACTCTACTATAATTATATACAAAAATTTGTTAACCCCCGTTTTCAGTAAACTCTAATACAATAATATACAAAAAGTTGTAAACCCCCGTTTTGAGTAAACTTTAATACAATATATACAAAAAGTTGTAAACCCCCGTTTTGAGTAAACTCTACTATACAATTATATACAAAAAGTTGTAAACCTCCATTTTGAGTAAACTCTACTACAATTATATACAAAAAGTTGTAAACCCCGTTTTGAGTAAACTCTTGTAAACCCCCGTTTTGAGTAAATACAAAAATTGTCTAAACCCCGTTTTGAGTAAACTCACTACTACAATTATATACAAAAAGTTGTAAACCCATGTTTTGAGTAAACTCTAATACAATAATATACAAAAAGTTGTAAACCCCCCTACTATACAATTATATACAAAAAGTTGTAAACCCTCTTTTTTTGAGTAAACTCTAATACGGTAATATACAAAAAGTTGTAAATCCCCCGTTTTGAGTAAACTCTACTATACAATTATATACAAAAAGTTGTAAACCCCCATTTTGAGTAAACTACTACTATATTTATATACAAAAAGTTGTAAACCCCCGTTTTGAATAAACTCTAATACAATAATATACAAAAAGTTGTAAACCCCCGTTTTGAGTAAACTCTACTATACATATACAAAAAGTTGTAACCCCTCGTTTTGAGTGAACTCTACTATAATTATATACAAAAAGTTGTAAACCCCCGTTTTGAGTAAACTACAATTCAATTATATACAAAAAGTTGTAAACCCCGTTTTGAGTAAACTCTACTAATACAAATATACAAAAAGTTGTATAACCCCGTTTTGAGTAAACTCTACTACAATTATATACAAAAAGTTGTAAACCCCTTTTGAGTAAACTCTACTATACAATTATATACAAAAGTTGTAAACCACCGTTTTGAGTGAACCCTACTATAATTATATACAAAAAGTTGTAAACCCCCGTTTTGAGTAAACACTAATACAATATTATACAACGTTTTCAGTAAACTCTACTATACAGTTATATACAAAAAGTTGTAAACCCCCGTTTTGAGTGAACTCTACTATGAAATTATATACAAAAAGTTGTAAACCCCCGTTTTGAGTGAACTCTACTATAATTATATACAAAAAGTTGTAAACCCCCGTTTTTAGTGAACTCTACTTAATTATATACAAAAAGTTGTAAACGCCCGGTTTTGAGTAAACTCTACTTTACAATTATATACAAAAAGTTGTAAACCCTCGTTTTGAGTTAACTCTACTACAATTATATACAAAAAGTTGTAAACCCCCATTTTGAGAAAACTCTAATACAATAATATACAAAAAGTTGTAAACCCCAATTTTGAGTAAACTCTACTATACAATTATATACAAAAAGTTGTAAACCTCCGTTTTGAGTGAACTCTACTATAATTATATACAAAAATTGTTAACAACCGTTTTGAGTAAACTCTAATACAATAATATACAAAAAGTTGTAAACCCCGTTTTGAGTGAACTCTACTATACAATTATATACAAAAAAGTTGTAAACCCCCGTTTTGAGTAAACTCTACTATAATTATATACAAAAAGTTGTAAACCCCGTTTTGAGTGAACACTAATACAATTATATACAAAAAGTTGTAACCCCCCGTTTTGAGTAAACTCTAATACAATAATATTCAAAAGGTTGTAAATCTCACCACCGTTTTGAGTGAACTCTACTATACAATTATATACAAAAAGTTGTAAACCCCTATTTTTAGTAAACTCTACTATACAGTTATATACAAAAAGTTGTAAACCCCCGTTTTGAGTGAACACTACTATACAATTATATACAAAAAGTTGTAAACCCCGTTTGAGTAAACCCTACTATAATTATATACAAAAAGTTGTAAACCCCCGTTTTGAGTAAATTCTACAATACCAATATATACAAAAAGTTGTAAACCCCGTTTTGAGTAAACTCTACTATACAATTATATACAAAAAGTTGTAAACCCCCGTTTTGAGTAAACTCTACTATACAATTATACAAAAAGTTGTAAACCCCGTTTTGAGTAAACTCTACTATAAATTATACAAAAAGTTGTAAACCCCCGTTTGAGTAAACTCTACTATACAATTATATACAAAAAGTTGTAAACCTCCGTTTTGAGTGAACTCTACAATAATTATATACAAAAATTTGTAAACCCCCGTTTTGAGTAAACTCTACTATACAATTATATACAAAAAGTTGTAAACCCCGTTTTGAGTAAACTCTACTATACAATTATATACAAAAAGTTGTAAACCCCCGTTTTGAGTAAACTACTATACAATAATATATAAAAGTTGTAAACCTCCGTTTTGAGTAAACTCTACTATATAATTATATACAAAAAGTTGTAAACCCCCATTTTGAGTAAACTCTACTATACAATTATATACAAAAAGTTGTAAACCCCCGTTTTGAGTAAACTCTACTATAAAATTATATACAAAAAGTTGTAAACCCCCGTTTTGAGTAAACTCTACTATAATTATATACAAAAATTTGTAAACCCCCGTTTTGAGTGAACTCTAATACAATAATATACAAAAACTTGTAAACACCCGTTTTGAGTAACTCCATAATACAGTTATATACAAGAAGTTGTAAACCTCCGTTTTGAGTGACCTCTACTATAACTATATACAAAAATTTGTTAACCCCCGTTTTGAGTAAACTCTAATACAATAATATGCAAAAAGTTGTAAACTCCCGTTTTGAGTAAACTCTACTATACAATTATATACAAAAAGTTGTGAACCCCCGTTTTAAGTGAACACTACTATAATTATATACAAAAAGTTGTAAACCCCCATTTTGATTAAACTTTAATAAAATAATATACAAAAAGTTGTAAATCTCACCCCCGTTTTCTGTGAACTCTACTATACAATTATATACAAAAAGTTGTAAACCCCCATTTTGAGTAAACTCTACTATACGGTTATATACAAGAAGTTTTAAACTCCCGTTTTGAGTGAACACTACTATAATTATATACAAAAAGTTGTAAACCCCTGTTTTGAGTAAACTCTAATACAATAAGGTACAAAAAGTTGTAAACCCCCCTTTTCAGTAAATTCTACTATACAATTATATACAAAAAGTTGTAAACCTTCGTTTTAAGTGAACTCTACTATAATTATATACAAAAAGTTATTAACCCGCGTTTTGAGTAAACTCAAATACAATAATATACAAAAAGTTGTAAACCCCCGTTTTGAGTATACTTTAGTATACAATTTTATACAAAAAGTTGTAAACCCCCGTTTTGAGTAAACTCTACTATACAATTATATACAAAAAGTTGTAAACCTCCATTTTGAGTGAACTCTACTACAATTATATACAAAAA
Organism: Gentiana straminea; assembly: GCA_036785695.1. Classification (NCBI taxonomy): domain Eukaryota; kingdom Viridiplantae; phylum Streptophyta; class Magnoliopsida; order Gentianales; family Gentianaceae; genus Gentiana; species Gentiana straminea. The sequence continues at coordinate 51,080 of JAVUPR010000407.1, forward strand.
GTTGTAAACCCCCGTTTTGAGTAAACTCTAATTCAATATTATACAACGTTTTGAGAAAACTCTACTTTACAATTATATACAAAAAGGTCTAAACCTCCGTTTTGAGTGAACTCTACTAGAATTATATACAAAAAGTTGTAAACCCATGTTTTGAGTAAACTCTAATACAATAAATATACAAAAAGTTGCAAACCCTAGTTTTGAGTAAACTCTACTATACAATTATATACAAAAAGTTGTTAACCCCCTTTTTGTGTAAACTCTAATACGGTAATATACAAAAAGTAGTAAATCCCACCCCCCGTTTTGAGTGAACTCTACTTTACAATTATATACAAAAAGTTGTAATCCCCCATTTTGAGTAAACTCTACTATACAATTATATACGAGAAGTTGTAAACCCTTGTTTTGAGTGAACACTACTATATTTATATACAAAAAGTTGTAAACCCCCGTTTTGAATAAACTCTAATACAATAATATACAAAAAGTTGTAAACCCCCGTTTTGAGTAAACTCTACTATACATATACAAAAAGTTGTAAACCTCTGTTTTGAGTGAACCCTACTATAATTATATACAAAAAGTTGTTAACCCCCGTTTTGAGTAAACTCTAATTCAATAATATACAAAAAGTTGTATACTCCCGTTTTGAGTAAACTCTACAAAACAATTATATACAAAAAGTTGTAAACCCCTTTTGAGTAAACTCTACTATACAATTATATACAAAAGTTGTAAACCACCGTTTTGAGTGAACCCTACTATAATTATATACAAAAAGTTGTAAACCCCCGTTTTGAGTAAACACTAATACAATATTATACAACGTTTTCAGTAAACTCTACTATACAGTTATATACAAAAAGTTGTAAACCCCCGTTTTGAGTGAACTCTACTATGAAATTATATACAAAAAGTTGTAAACCCCCGTTTTGAGTGAACTCTACTATAATTATATACAAAAAGTTGTAAACCCCCGTTTTTAGTGAACTCTACTTAATTATATACAAAAAGTTGAATACGCCCGGTTTGAGTAAACTCTACTTTACAATTATATACATAAAGTTGTAAACCTCTGTTTTGAGTGAACTCTACTAGAATTATATACAAAAAGTTGTAAACCCCCATTTTGAGAAAACTCTAATACAATAATATACAAAAAGTTGTAAACCCCAATTTTGAGTTAACTCTACTATACAATTATATACAAAAAGTTGTAAACCTCCGTTTTGAGTGAACTCTACTATAATTATATACAAAAAGTTGTAAACCCCCGTTTTGAGTAAACACTAATACAATATTATACAACGTTTTCAGTAAACTCTACTATACAGTTATATACAAAAAGTTGTAAACCCCCGTTTTGAGTGAACTCTACTATGAAATTATATACAAAAAGTTGTAAACCCCCGTTTTGAGTGAACTCTACTACAATTATATACAAAAAGTTGTAAACCCCCGTTTTTAGTGAACTCTACTTAATTATATACAAAAAGTTGAATACGCCCGGTTTGAGTAAACTCTACTTTACAATTATATACATAAAGTTGTAAACCTCTGTTTTGAGTGAACTCTACTAGAATTATATACAAAAAGTTGTAAACCCCCATTTTGAGAAAACTCTAATACAATAATATACAAAAAGTTGTAAACCCCAATTTTGAGTTAACTCTACTATACAATTATATACAAAAAGTTGTAAACCCCCATTTTGAGTAAACTCTACTATACGGTTATATACAAGAAGTTTTAAACTCCCGTTTTGAGTGAACACTACTATAATTATATACAAAAAGTTGTAAACCCCTGTTTTGAGTAAACTCTAATACAATAAGGTACAAAAAGTTGTAAACCCCCCTTTTCAGTAAATTCTACTATACAATTATATACAAAAAGTTGTAAACCTTCGCTTTAAGTTTATAATTATATACAAAAAGTTATTAAACTCCCGTTTTTGAGTGAACTCTACTATAATTATATACAAAAAGTTGTAAACCCTGTTTTGAGTATACTTTAATACAATATACAAAAAGTTGTAAACCCCCGTTTTGAGTAAACTCTACTATACAATTATATACAAAAAGTTGTAAACCCCGTTTTGAGTGAACTCTACTACAATTATATACAAAAAGTTGTAAACCCCGTTTTGAGTAAACTCTAATACAATATATACAAAAAGTTGTAAACCCCCGTTTTGAGTAAACTCTAATTACAATTTTATATAAAAAGTTGTAAACCCCCGTTTTGAGTGAACTCTACTACTACAATTATATACAAAAAGTTGTAAACCCATGTTTTGAGTGAACTCTACTACAATTATATACAAAAAGTTGTAAACCCAGTTTTGAGTAAACTCTACTATACAATTATATACAAAAAGTTGTAAACCCGTTTTGAGTAAACTCTACTATACAATTATATACAAAAAGTTGTAAACCCCCGTTTTGAGTGTAAACTCTAATACAATTATATACAAAAAGTTGTAAATCCCCCGTTTTGAGTAAACTCTACTACAATTATATACAAAAAGTTGTAAACCCTTGTTTTGAGTAAACTCTACTATACAATTATATACAAAAAGTTGTAAACCCCGTTTTGAGTAAACTCTAATACAATAATATACAAAAAGTTGTAAACCCCCGTTTTGAGTAAACTCTACTATACAATATATACAAAAAGTTGTAAACCCCCGTTTTGAGTAAACTCTACTATACAATTATATACAAAAAGTTGTAAACCCTCGTTTTGAGTGAACTCTACTATAATTATATACAAAAAGTTGTAAACCCCGTTTTGAGTAAACTCTAATACAATAATATACAAAAAGTTGTAAACCCCGTTTTGAGTAAACTCTACTATACAATTATATACAAAAAGTTGTAAACCCCGTTTTGAGTGAACCTACTATAATTATATACAAAAAGTTGTAAACCCCGTTTTGAGTAAAACCCTACTATAATTATATACAAAAAGTTGTAAACCAAAGTTGTAAACCCCCGTGTTGAGTAAATTCTACTAAAATTATATACAAAAACTTGTAAACCCCCGTTTTGAGTAAACTCTAATACAATAATATACAAAAAGTTGTAAACCCTCGTTTTGGGTAAACTCTACTACACAATTATAGACAAAAAGTTGTGAACCCCTGTTTTGAGTAAAATCTACAATACAATTATATACAAAAAGTTGTAAACCCCCGTTTTGAGTGAACTCTTATACAATAATATAAAAAAAGTTGTAAACCCCTGTTTTGAGTAAACTCTACTATACAAATATTTACAAAAAGTTGTAAACCCCTTTTTTGAGTAAACACTACTATAACTATATACAAAAAGTTGTAAACCACTGTTTTGAGTGAACTCTACTATAATTATATACAAAAAATTGTAAACCCCTGTTTTGAGTAAACTCTAATATAATAATATACAAAAAGTTGTAAACCCCTGTTTTGAGTAAACTCAACTATACAATTATATACAAAAAGTTGTAAACCCCCGTTTTGAGTAAACTCTACTATACAATTATATACAAAAAGTTGTAAACCCCCGTTTTGAGTGAACTTTAATGCAATAATATACAAAAAGTTGTAAACCCCCGTTTTGTAAACTCTACTATACAATTATTTACAAAAAGTTGTAAACCCCCGTTTTGAGTAAACCCAACTATAATTATATACAGAAAGTTGTAAACCTCCGTTTTGAGTGTACTATACTATAATTATATACATAAAGTTGTAAACCCCTGTTTTTAGTAAACTCTAATACAATAATATACAAAAAGTTGTAAACCCCCGTTTTGAGTAAACTCTACTATACAATTATATACAAAAAGTTGTAAACCCCCGTTTTATTATACAAAAAGTTGTAAACCCCCATTATGAGTAAACCCTACAATGCAATTATATACAAAAATTTGTAAACGCCCATTTTGAGTAAACTCTAATACAATAACATACAAAAATTTGTAAAACCCCGTTTTGAGTAAACTCTACTATACAATTATTTACAAAAAGTTGTAAACCCCTCTTTTGAGTAAACTCTACTAAAATTATATACAAAACTTGTAAACCCCCGTTTTGAGTAAACTCTAATACCATAATATATAAAAAGTTGTAAACCCCCGTTTTGAGTAAACTCTACTGTACAAATATTTAAAAAAAGTTGTAAAACCTTTTTTTGAGTAAACTCTACTATAATTATATACAAAAAGTTGTAAACCAATGTTTTGAGTGAACTATACAATAATTATATACAAAAAATTGTAAACCCCCGTTTTGAGTAAACTCTAATATAATAATATACAAAAAGTTGTAAACCCCCGTTTTGAGTAAACTCTAATATAATAATATACAAAAAGTTGTAAACCCCCGTTTTGAGTAAACTCTACTATACAATTATTGTAAACCCCCATTTTGAGTAAACTCTACTATACAATTATATACAAAAAGTTGTAAACCCCCGTTTTGAGTAAACTCTCATACAATAATATACAAAAAGTTGTAGACCCCCGTTTTGTAAACTCTACTATAAAATTATTTACAAAAAGTTGTAAACCCCCGTTTTGAGTAAACTCTACTATAATTATATACAGAAAGTTGTAAACCTCTGTTTTGAGTGTACTCTACTATAATTATATACAAAAAGTTGTAAACGCCCGTTTTTAGTGAACTCTAATACAATAATATACAAAAAGTTGTAAACCCCTGTTTTGAGTAAACTCTACTATACAATTATATACAAAATGTTGTAAACCCCCGTTTTATTGTACAAAAAGTTGTAAACCCCTGTTATGAGTAAACTCTACAATACAATTATATACAAAAATTTGTAAACCCCCGTTTTGAGTAAACTCTAATACAATAATATACAGAAAGTTGTAAACCCCCGTTCTGAGTAAACTCTACTATACAATTATTTAAAAAAGTTGTAAACCCCTCTTTTGAGTAAACTCTACTAAAATTATATACAATAACTTGAAAACCCCGTTTTGAGTAAACTCTAATACAATAATAAAGAAAAATTTATAAACCCTCGTTTTGAGTGAACTCTACTATACAATTATATACAAAAAGTTATAAACCCCCGTTTTGAGTTTAATCTACAATACAATTATATTCAAAAAGTTGTAAACGCCTGTTTTGAGTAAACTCTTATACAATAAAATACAAAAGTTTTGTAAAACCCCGTTTTGAGTAAACTCTACTATACAATTATATACAAAAAGTTGTAAATCCCTATTTTGAGTAAAATCTACAATACAATTATATTCAAAAAGTAGTAAACCCCTGTTTTGAGTAAACTCTAATACAATAATATACAAAAAGTTGTAAACCCCTGTTTTGAGTAAACTCTAATACAATAATATACAAAAAGTTGTAAACCCCCGTTTCGAGTAAACTCTACTATACAATTATTTACAAAAATTTGTAAACCCCCGTTTTGAGTAAACTCTACTAAAATTAAATACAAAAACTTGTAAACCCCTGTTTTGAGAAAACTCTAATACAATAATATATAAAAAGTTGTAAACCCACATTTTGAGTAAACTCTACTATACAATTAGATACAAAAAGTTGTAAACACCCATTTTGAGTAAAATCTACAAGACAATTATATACAAAAAGTTGTAAACCCATATTTTGAGTAAACTCTTATACAATAATATAAAAAAGTTGTAAACCCCCATTTTGAGAAAACTCTACTATACAAATATTTACAAAAAGTTGTAAACCCCCGTTTTGAGTAAACTCTACTATACAAATATTTACAAAAAGTTGTAAACCCTCGTTTTGAATAAGCTCTTCTACAATTATATACAAAAAGTTGTAAACCTCTGTTTTGAGTGAACTCTACTATAATTATATACAAAAAATTATAAACCCCATTTTGAGTTAACACTAATACAATAATTTACAAAAATTTGTGAACCCCCATTTTGAGTAAACTCTACTATACAATTATACACAAAAAGTTGTAAAGCCCCGTTTTGAGTAAACACTACTATACAATTATATACAAAAAGTTGTAAAACCCCGTTTGGAGTAAAATCTACAATACAATTATATTCAGAATGTCGTAAACCCCCATTTTCAGTAAACTCATCTACAATAATATACAAAAAGTTGTAAACCCGCGTTTTGAGTAAACTCTTCTATACAATTATATACAAAAAGTTGTAAATCCCCGTTTTGAGTAAAATCTATAATACAATTATATTCAAAAAGTTGTAAACCCCCGTTTTGAGTAAACTCTAAAACAATAATATACAAAAAGTTGTAATCCCCTGTTTTGAGTAAACTCTACAATACAATTATATAAAAAAGTTGTAAACCCCCATTTTGAGTAAAATCTACAATACAACTAAATACAAAAAGATGTAAACCCCCGTTTTGAGTAAACTCAAATACAATAATATACAAAAAGTTGTAAACCCCTATTTTGAGTAAACTCTACTATACAATTATTTACCAAAAGTTGTAAACCCCGTGTTGAGTAAATTCTACTAAAATTATATTCAAAAACTTGTAAACCTCCGTTTTGAGTAAACTCTAATACAATAATATACAAAAAGTTGTAAACCCCCGTTTTGAGTAAATTCTACTATACAATTATTTACAAAAAGTTGTAAACCCCTCTTTTGATTAAACTCTACTAAAATTATATACAAAAACTTGTAAACCCCCGTTTTGAGTAAACTCTAATACAATAATATACAAAATGTTTTAAACCCCCGTTTTGAGTAAACTCTACTATACAATTATATACAAAACTTGTAAACCCTATTTTGAGTTAAATCTACAATACAATTATATACAAAAGTTGTAAACCCCCGTTTTGAGTGAACTCTTATACAATAATATAAAAAAAGTTTTAAACCTCTGTTTTGAGTAAACTCTACTATACAAATATTTACAAAAAGTTGTCAACCCCTTTTTTGAGTAAACTCTACTATAATTATATACAGAAAGTTGTAAACCACTCTTTTGAGTGAACTCTACTATAATTATATACAAAAAATTGTAAACCTCTGTTTTGAGTAAACTCTAATATAATAATATACAAAAAGTTGTAAACCCCCGTTTTGAGTAAACTCTACTATACAATTATATACAAAAAGTTGTAAACCCCCGTTTTGAGTAAACTTTAATACAATAAAATACAAAAAGTTGTAAACCCCCATTTTGTAAACTCTACTATACAATTATTACAAAAAGTTGTAAACCCCCGTTTTGAGTAAACCCTACTATAATTATATACAGAAAGTTGTAAACCTCCGTTTTGAGTGTACTATACTATAATTATATACAAAAAGTTGTAAACCCCTATTTTTAGTAAACTCTAATACAATAATATACAAAAAGTTTTAAACCCCCGTTTTGAGTAAACTCTACTATACAATTATATACAAAAAGTTGTAAACCCCCGTTTTATTATACAAAAAGTTGTAAACCCCCGTTATGAATAAACTCTACAATGCAATTATATACAAAAATTTGTAAACGCCCATTTTGAGTAAACTCTAATACAATAATATACAAAAATTTGTAAACCCCCGTTTTGAGTAAACACTATTATACAATTATTTACAAAAAGTTGTAAACCCCTCTTTTGAGTAAACTCTACTAAAATTATATACAAAACTTGTAAACCCCCGTTTTGAGTAAAGTCTAATACCATAATATACAAAAAGTTGTAAACCCTCATTTTGAGTAAACTCTACTGTACAAATATTTACAAAAAGTTGTAAACCCCATTTTTGAGTAAACTCCACTATAATTATAAACAAAAAGTTGTAAACCAATGTTTTTAGTGAACTCTACTATAATTATATACAAAAAATTGTAAATCCCCGTTTTGAGTAAACTCTAATATAATAATATACAAAAAGTTGTAAACCCCCGTTTTGAGTAAACTCTAATATAATAATATACAAAAAGTTGTAAACCCCCGTTTTGAGTAAACTCTACTATAAAATTATATACAAAAAGTTGTAAACCCCCATTTTGAGTAAACTCTAATACAATAATATACAAAAATTTGTAAACCCCGGTTTTGTAAACTCTACTATAAAATTATTTACAAAAAGTTGTAAACCCCCGTTTTGAGTAAACTCTACTATAATAATATACAGAAAGTTGTAAACCTCTGTTTTGAGTGTACTCTACTATAATTATATACAAAAAGTTGTAAACGCCCGTTTTTAGTGAACTCTAATACAATAATATACAAAAAGTTGTAAACCCCTGTTTTGAGTAAACTCTACTATACAATTATATACAAAATGTTGTAAACCCCTGTTTTATTGTACAAAAAGTTGTAAACCCCCGTTATGAGTAAACTCTACAATACAATTATATACAAAAATTTGTAAACCCCCGTTTTGAGTAAACTCTAATACAATAATATACAGAAAGTTAGAAACCCCCGTTTTGAGTAACCTCTACTATACAATTATTTTAAAAAAGTTGTAAACCCCTCTTTTGAGTAAACTCTACTAAAATTATATACAAAAACTTGTAAACCCTGTTTTGAGTAAACTCTAATACAATAATATACAAAAAGTTATAAACCCCCCGTTTTGAGTAAACTCTACTATACAATTATATACAAAAAGTTGTAAACCCCCGTTTTGAGTTAAATATACAATACAATTATATTCAAAAAGTTGTAAACGCCTGTTTTGAGTAAACTCTTATACAATAAAATACAAAAGGTTGTAAACCCCCGTTTTGAGTAACCTCTACTCTACAATTATATACAAAAGTTGTAAATCCCTGTTTTGAGTAAATTTTACAATACAATTATATACAAAAAGTTGTAAACCCCCGTTTTGAGTAAACTCTTATACAATAATATAAAAAAAGTTGTAAACCCCCGTTTTGAGTAAACTCTTCTATACAATTATATAAAAAAGTTTTAAACCCCCGTTTTGAGTAAACTCTACTAAAATTATATACAAAAACTTGTAAACCCCCCGTTTTGAGAAAACTCTAATACAATAATATATAAAAAGTTGTAAACTAATATTTTGAGTAACTCTACTATACAATTAGATACAAAAAGTTGTAAACACCCATTTTGAGTAAAATCTACAATACAATTATATACAAAAAGTTTTAAACCCCTATTTTGAGTAAACTCATATACAATAATATAAAAAAATTGTAAACCCCCATTTTGAGTAAACTCTACTATACAAATATTTACAAAAAGTTGTAAACCCCCCGTTTTGAGTAAACTCTACTATACAAATATTTACAAAAAATTGTAAACCCCCGTTTTGAGTAAGCTCTACTACAATTATATACAAAAAGTTGTAAACCTCTGTTTTGAGTGAACTCTACTATAATTATATACAAAAGATTATAAACCCCGTTTTGAGTTAACACTAATACAATAATTTAAAAAAATTTGTAAACCCCATTTTGAGTAAACTCTACTATACAATTATATACAAAAAGTTGTAAAGCCCCGTTTTGAGTAAACACTACTATACAATTATATACAAAAAGTTGTAAACCCCCGTTTGGAGTAAAATCTACAATACAATTATATTCATAAAGTTGTAAACCCCCGTTTTCAGTAAACTCATATACAATAATATACAAAAGGTTGTAAACCCACGTTTTGAGTAAAATCTACTATACAATTGTATACAAAAATTTGTAAATCCCCGTTTTGAGTAAAATCTACAATACAATTATATTCAAAAAGTTGTAAACCCCCGTTTTGAGTAAACTCTAAAACAATAATATACAAAAGTTGTAATCCCCTGTTTTGAGTAAACTCTACTATACAATTATATAAAAAAAAGTTGTAAACCCCCATTTTGAGTAAAATCTACAATACAACTATATACAAAAAGATGTAAACCCCCGTTTTGAGTAAACTCAAATACAATAATATACAAAAAGTTGTAAACCCCTGTTTTGAGTAAACTCTACTATACAATTATTTACCAAAAGTTGTAAACCCCCGTGTTGAGTAAATTCTACTAAAATTATATTCAAAAACTTGTAAACCCCCATTTTGAGTAAACTCTAATACAATAATATACAAAAAGTTGTAAACCCCCGTTTTGAGTAAACTCTACTATACAATTATTTACAAAAAGTTGTAAACCCCTCTTTTGATTAAACTCTACTAAAATTATATACAAAAACTTGTAAACCCCCGTTTGGAGTAAACTCTAATACAATAATATACAAAAAGTTTTAAACCCCCGTTTTGAGTAAAATCTACTATACAATAATATACAAAACTTGTAAACCCTATTTTGAGTTAAATCTACAATACAATTATATACAAAAGTTGTAAACCCCCGTTTTGAAGGAACTCTTATACAATAATATAAAAAAAGTTGTAAACCCCTGTTTTGAGTAAACTCTACTATACAAATATTTACAAAAAGTTGTAAACCCCTTTTTTGAGTAAACTCTACTATAATTATATATACAGAAAGTTGTAAACCACTGTTTTGAGTGAACTCTACTATAATTATATACAAAAAATTGTAAACCCCTGTTTTGAGTAAACTCTAATATAATAATATACAAAAAGTTGTAAACCCCCGTTTTGAGTAAACTCTACTATACAATTATACAAAAAGTTGTAAACCCCCGTTTTGTGTGAACTTTAATACAAATATACAAAAAGTTGTAAACCCCCGTTTTGTAAACTCTACTATACAATTATTTACAAAAGGTTGTAAACCCCTGTTTTGAGTAAACCCTACTATAATTATATACAGAATGTTGTAAACCTCCGTTTTGTGTGTACTATACTATAATTATATACAAAAAGTTGTAAACCCCTGTTTTTAGTAAACTCTAATACAATAATATACAAAAAGTTTTAAACCCCCGTTTTGAGTAAACTCTACTATACAATTATATACAAAAAGTTGTAAACCCCCGTTATGAGTAAACTCTACAATGCAATTATATACAAAAATTAGTAAACACCCATTTTGAGTAAACTCTAATACAATAATATACAAAAATTTGAAAACCCCCGTTTTGAGTAAATTCTACTATACAATTATTTAGAAAAAGTTGTAAACCCCTCTTTTGAGTAAACTCTACTAAAATTATATACAAAACTTGTAAACCCCTGTTTTGAGTAAACTCTAATACCATAATATACAAAAAGTTGTAAACCCCCGTTTTGAGTAAACTCTACTGTACAAATATTTACAAAAAGTTGTAAACCCCATTTTTGAGTAAACTCTACTATAATTATATACAAAAAGTTGTAAACCAATGTTTTGAGTGAACTCTACTATAATTATATACAAAAAATTGTAAATCCCCGTTTTGAGTAAACTCTAATATAATAATATACAAAAAGTTGTAAACCCCCGTTTTGAGTAAACTCTAATATAATAATATACAAAAAGTTGTAAACCCCCGTTTTGAGTAAACTCTACTATAAAATTATATACAAAAAGTTGTAAACCCCCGTTTTGAGTAAACTCTAATACAATAATATACAAAAATTTGTAAACCCCCGTTTTGTAAACTCTACTATAAAATTATTTACAAAAAGTTGTAAACCCCCGTTTTGAGTAAACTCTACTATAATAATATACAGAAAGTTGTAAACCTCTGTTTTGAGTGTACTCTACAATAATTATATACAAAAAGTTGTAAACGCCCGTTTTTAGTGAACTCTAATACAATAATATACAAAAAGTTGTAAACCCCTGTTTTGAGTAAACTCTACTATACAATTATATAAAAAATGTTGTAAACCCCTGTTTTATTGTACAAAAAGTTGTAAACCCCCGTTATGTGTAAACTCTACAATACAATTATATACAAAAATTTGTAAACCCACGTTTTGAGTAAACTCTAATACAATAATATACAGAAAGTAGTAAACCCCCGTTTTGAGTGAATTCTACTATACAATTATTTTAAAAAAGTTGTAAACCTCTCTTTCGAGTAAACTCAACTAAAAATATATACAAAAACTTGAAAACCCCGTTTTGAGTAAACTCTAATACAATAATACACAAAAGGTTGTAAACCCCCGTTTTGAGTAACTCTACTATACAATTATATACAAAAAGTTGTAAATCCCTGTTTTGAGTAAAATCTACAATACAATTATATTCAAAAAGTTGTAAACCCCTGTTTTGAGTAAACTCTAATACAATAATATACAAAAAGATGTAAACCCCTATTTTGAGTAAACTCTAATACAATAATATACAAAAAGTTGTAAACCCCCGTTTCGAGTAAACTCTACTATACAATTATTTACAAAAAGTTGTAAACCCCCGTTTTGAGTAAACTCTACTAAAATTATATACAAAAACTTGTAAACCCCCGTTTTGAGAAAACTCTAATACAATAATATATAAAAAGTTGTATAGCCACATTTTGAGTAAACTCTACTATACAATTAGATACAAAAAGTTGTAAACACCCGTTTTGAGTAAAATCTACAATACAATTATATACAAAAAGTTGTAAACCCCTATTTTGAGTAAACTCTTATCAATAATATAAAAAAAGTTGTAAACCTCTATTTTGAGTAAACTCTACTATACAAATATTTACAAAAAGTTGTAAACCCCAGTTTTGAGTAAACTCTACTATACAAATATTTACAAAAAGTTGTAAACCCCCGTTTTGAGTAAGCTCTAATGCAATTATATGCAAAAAGTTGTAAACCTCTGTTTTGAGTGAACTCTACTATAATTATATACAAAAAATTATAAACCCCATTTTGAGTTAACACTTATACAATAATATACAAAAATTTGTAAACCCCCATTTTGAGTAAACTCTCTATACAATTATATACAAAAAGTTGTAAAGCCCCGTTTTGAGTAAACTCAAATACAATTATATACAAAAGGTTGTAAACCCCCGTTTAGAGTAAAATCTACAATACAATTATATTCAGAAAGTTGTAAACCCCCGTTTTCAGTAAACTCATATACAATAATATACAAAAAGTTGTAAACCCACGTTTTGAGTAAACTCTACTATACAATTATATACTAAAAGTTGTAAATCCCCATTTTGAGTAAAATCTACAATACAATTATATTCAAAAATTTGTAAACCACCGTTTTGAGTAAACTCTAAAACAATAATATACAAAAAGTTGTAATTGTTAGGTGTAGTGCCCGAAAGACAATTTGTGTAATTGTTTTTAATAATGAATGACAGAATTTATCTCACCTTATTACTTGCTTTGTGCTTGTAAAGTAATACACTGCTGCAAACCCTAAGTATATCGTATGTAACCACTTAACTCGGTGTATGGATTACACGTGAGGATTGAGTTAGTGGTGATATACTTAAATCGTTAGTCCGTGGTGAACTTAATCGAGTTTAGGGTCTCTTGATTAAAACACCAATAATGCGCCCGTAACACCTTAGGGTGTGATAGTCTTATCCGGACTGTCGTAGAGGGTACCTACGTGGGGCATTTATATATGATGTCATTCATATAGGATCGGACCGATTTAATCGTATTTCTCGGTATAATTCCGTAATCGAGGAATCTTATTAAATCATTAGATGATCATATATGGATCAACCTTAATCCCGAGGTGATCACAGTGGTGCCGCTTGTCCCGGGGTAGTGTTTGATGTGTTAGTTACGGTTCACTTAAATATGTGTTCCAAGCCACTTCTCATTGGCACTATCTCCGGATGAGTGAGTTATTCGATTTTCACGGACATGGAATCCATTCCTTCCCGCGGGAAGTAGAGAGAAATCCCCTTATTTGTTAGCCCTAAGAAAGTGATCGATCCCGGGAGTTTCGCATTTGACTAATTAGCTACTAGTCGGATATGCATACTAATTGATCATCGGGGTTAATGGTAAATAAGGATAAGATATTCGAGTCGGGTTCACGGAGACTTCCCACTCGAATGGACGATGTCTATGGAGGGTTAATCCGTATGTAGTGATTATATCAATGGACGCTTATTCACTCTATGGGTTTAGTATAAGTATACATCTATAATCGGTAGAGTTCGTTTCGGGTTTATGGTGGCGTAATCCCGGAATTAATAATTAAAGTACTTATTCGTTTGATGAATAATTAATTATTGGAGCTACCGGTTATAGGTCCATGGTCCCCGATGTGGCTTCGTAATTCGGACTAATAATCTTGTTATTTGGGCCTCGTGATAATTAATTGGCCGGGCTAATTAATTGATATGCATGGATATTATTTAGTTGGGCTAAATAATATAATACACGAAAAGACGTTTTACGTGGGCCTGGTGGGCTTAGTGTGGCGCCAATATGTCTTGGATTTTCCAAGAAATTAGTTTTCTTGGATAATGACATATTGTGTAATTAGTTATTTATTTGTTAAATAATTAATTGGATAAATAAAAGAAAATAATTTATTTATTATTTATCTCTTAACTATAAGGATAATTATATTTTCTTCTTATAAGATTATAATTATCTCTTATTTTTATTGGATAATAATAATTAGAATTATCTCTTTTATTTTGTTAAACCGATTGGGTATAGGTTTTCTCTCTTGGATTTTGCCTATAAAAAGAGAGTTCTCCCCGAGCCCTAGGAGTGAAAAAAGCCACGAAATTCATAAAGAAAAAAGGCTAAGGAGTTCGATCCTTAGCTCCACCCGGTTGGAGAAAAACTTGGAGTTTTTCTTGGAAGCATATCAAGGAGGTTCTCGTATCAAGAAGGGTGTCCACCAACCGCCGTTTGGAGAACACATCGGAAGATCAAGGCTTCTCTTCCCGTTATTGGTAACATAATCTTAAACCCCCTTTGTAGTACTAAAGTCCTTTAATTATGAATTGTGTCATATAAATCGTGATCCATCCGCTGCGCGTAGATCTAATTCGTTTAGATCTAAGAACCTGCATCCTTCATGTGGTATCAGAGACAGGTTCCACGATTTATATAGTCATAGTCATAGTTAAACGATTTAAAGGAGTGGAATTGCATGTAGGTAATTTTTACTTATAATTATGCATTGATTATGATTAAAATTGTTATGGTTGAAGAGATGGATTGGGGTTGGCATTGTTTACCCGTTAGATCTACTGTAAACTCATATAAACGATGAAAATTCTTTCATATGAGTATAGGAAATTATGTAATTTTTTTTTATTGCAAGTTTAATTTCAAGAAAATATATCTGTACAGTATCTGTTTAGTCTTTTCGTTTTTCCCGTATTTTGAACCGTTAAAAAGAAGATCGCTCCGGTCAGAATCAAGATTGGAAGTTGGTGAACAATCCCACAAAATTTGGTGTCGATCAGAGTCCGTTTGGATATCCGTTCGTTGCAATGAAGTGGCTGCTGTAACAGAAAAACGCAGGATTCACAGAAACCCTAGCTGTGACTTCTTCGAATTTTTGGAAGAGTTTGGACCGTTGAAACGAATATCCGACCGGTCAGATCGATAATCATGGAGTTTTGGATGTGAGATAAAATTTTCAGGACGATCAGGATTCATCTTCATCCCCGATCGGACTCGGGAAGTATATGATGCGCTGCTGTAAGAGTCTGTTTCAGCAGCAAGTTGGGCGGCTCACTGAGAAAGATTGACAATTCAAAGCTCCGATCCGACCGTCCATCTTGAAGTCCGAAGAATGAAGAACAGATCTGGAAAGTTTCGTTGCGATCCGAGTTCGTTTAATTTCCTGATCATCGAAGAGTTTGAACAGCTGCAGATTTTGTTAGAAAGTAGTAAACCCTAGTTAGGGTTTCATTGTTTCTTTTCTAATAGGTTAGATACGGGGGTGCCAACGGTCCATCTCGGTGTTTATTTTCCGCACTAGTATACATGTTTAGATTGTATGTGTAGAACCGGAAAATTGCCATGACATGCATCATATCATGAATTCCACTCCATATGCATACATGTAGAAATTAATTCGAGGAATTAGTTAGGCATGTATAAAACACGCAATTAGTTTTAATTAATTGTTTGATATTAATTAGAAACTAATTAGGGTAAAAACCGAGGAACACGGGTTTTTTCAATCGTCGAGGTTGGGTGATGGATTCTCGGTGAATCCCTCTGCGAAAGCATAAGGAGTAAAATCCCGAAACCTCGTGGTTAAGGTGTTAGATTCTCGGTGAATTCCACCTTACCTAAGACGAGATTACGTTTTTGTTCCGTAGTGTCTACGTGAATGTTTGATGTTTAAGGATTGGATAATCACGGGCAAACAGGTTCGAAAGTTGTTTTAACCACGGTTGGGTGGTCAACAGTAGCTACGGCTCAATCGACTTCACCCTCCACGTGTGGCGTTTGCACGGGGGTCTGTCAATACTGAGCCATCCGAAGAGCCACTACGGCTCAACGGAGCTCTCCTAGCCTTGACCCGTCCGACGGCCACATATGTTCTAACGAATAGGTCGGGTGGGCTAGCCCACATAACCGACAACATTCGGGCCTATGATTTATTGTTCCTTAATGTAACATCAAGTCCAAAAACGTGATCAGTAAACCCACCACTTTTTCAAAATATTGAGTGGGAGCGGGAGAGGCGACATCCGACCCCACGGCCTCTACTGTTGACACAAGCAACGTGAGAGAATGGTGACGCCTCGTGCCGGCTTTGATTTCGGCCCCCTAAGGAAGGCCTTCACCGCTATCAAAATTCAAGGCTTGGTCTCCGAAAGGATAGGATTTTGGGTACTCGTCGGGTCACTGACCGACCCTAAGGCGGCACACTCGGGGTCTACCTAAAAATCTGAGACAGTAGGTCACACTCATAAAGGGTATTTTTGGTAGTACCTTGGCTGAAAAAGGAAAGGTGATTGAAGATCACAAATGAGATGTTCGATTCTCAATCTGATCTTCAATATTAATCGAAACCTCTTTGACCTACCTTAAGGCGGCACTGAGGCATTAGATTAAATCCTTGGAACGGTAGGATAGACTATAAGTACTTAGTTTATGTTCCTAAAATTCATTAGTAGTGTATGATTTGGATTTATCTTCTGTCAATTTTATTTACAACTATTTATATCTCTCTCTAGGGTGCTAGACTGCTAGTGTAAAATTGACTAGTAATGACTTCGTTAAAAAGTGGTAAGTAACAAGAACGTTGTACTTATTGATCTTACATGCGATTAATTTTTCGGAAGAGATATTTCTCTCGGAGCCTTCAAGACTTAAGTGACGTAAATAAGGATGTCACCGTTGTCAATCGTGTTGATCGAGAGACGACCGTAGTCGATTTGAAAGATGATTGGGACGATAAAATTCTTCTAGTGAATTTTAATGGTGTAGTGTCTACACGAGGAATTTTCTAATAGAAAAATTAGAGAATCATAAATTAAAGTGTCGCTGGTTAGACGGTATTTGGAACCGATAAACTAGTGGGAGCTTTTGTCTTATGTTTTTCTAATTTAGAAAATTAGTCCCACTGGGTAACGCTTTCATTAGACATCCCACAGTTCACGAGTAGTGTCTACTCAATTGAACTGCTAGTTCAAGACTATTTCCTTTTAAGGAAAGTTGAGAATGGGAAAGAATGTCTGTAAGTGTTAATCATCTTAACTAAAGTTTTGAGGCTAAACCAAAACATTAATTAAAGAATGTATAGGATAAGGAAAGTGATTTCGGATCACTTACCAATGAATCCTTAGCGACTTTCTTAACCGAGTAACTTGACTCGGTAGCTTAGTTCTTTGGAAGAACAAGGAAGCTGTGCATTAACGATTAATAGAGTAACAACGGGCAGTAATTTCAGCTACAATAGTGGGAGTGATATAAGGAAATGAATTTCGGATTCTATCCTTGAATATCACATAAAAATTTATTTTTCTGTTTACAGATTCGTTGAAACAAATGGATTCACTTTCAACACGATATATTGTTACCTCATAGAAAGTGAAAATGACATTTGTAGTACGAATCCGAGACTCGGACTTTTGTTTGATAAAGTCAGAACCACTAAGAAATGTTGAAAAGGTACATGTAACACATCTTAAACTCGTTATAGGCGAATGGTTTCCGTATTAAGATAAACGACCCTTCAATATCTATTAATTAGTGCATATATCCTAGAGATAAGACCTAACGACTGGCTAAGGGTGATTCCTATCTCCCAGTCTAGGAACACTATCTCAAAAGAACAATGACTAAGTTTCTTTTCAATCGGGAGAGGGTAATAGATTTGAAGGGGTAACATAGCTTGTTCACCATGACCTTCGGGGTCTAGTGAGAGATACAAGCTAATGGGAGTTTTTGAGTGGTGACATTTTGTCTGATAACTACTCGAAACGTGATTTAGTTTATCAAAAGAATACGAGGAGGAGTCTCTGATTTTAGCAGAGAATAGAGTATTCCATGCTCAGAAATAGGCTATCGCATAGTCTTGGGACTGATGCTCGGCCTGCCTCTTAGTGGAATGTTTCTCACTGAGGAAGAAACCATAGACTTGCCTGATATAGTTATTAATGTGCTACAATCACTGTTAAACTCGATTAAGATAATTGGTTGCAAAATAATGGTTAACATTATTATGTAAACCGAGAAGTCTACCTAGAAGATGCCGTGAATTTATGGATAATGAGTTAATTCGGTTCACACCACTTCCATAAATGTAGGCATTTAGCATTTAATGCTTGAAGGTAGGACTGGAGATTTTGCGCATACGTTCAGATTGTGACTGTTCGTGAAATATCTTAATGAGACGAGTGAAGGTTGATTATAAGATTCTTGAGATTAGAAAGTGACGGTTGAACTGTCACAAGCCTTCTGATATAATCTATAAGTAACAACCTTAAACCTTGGAGTACGGTTACCCAAAGGTAGTTACTATCTGATTTAATCAGACCACGTCCAACATCGGTTGTTGGTGATTACACTGATAAATACTACTAGATCGGATGTCAATCCACCACGCGGTGGGAGTATGGTTTAACCATTGACCCATTGTGGTTTTGTGGACTTTACGGTCTCCGTGGGGTGATTGATAACCTATGGCTCTTAGTGGGTGTATAGGATTTCGATCATAGAGGTTGGTTCGATGACCTTATCCCCGTGAATGGAGTTTTGGTACTCAGGTTCCGTTCGGCCTCTTGTAGAACCACCTGAGTGTCTCAGGCCCAGTGAGAGCAATTGGATCTATATAGAAAAGAGTCGAATGAATAGGAAAGTTTAAACTTTCAGCGCAAAGTTGAGTGGTATAAGGGTGATTCCCTGAAAAGTAGAGAGTTAACCAGACCTTGAACTCTCTCACCACTCAGTCTTGCTAGATTTCGTTAGAAAGCAGAAAATAGGGGTGATTCCCTGAGACTTTCTTGCCGAACAACGGAATCTGAATTCATTCAGAATAGAAGGGTTTTAGCTGAGAATGAATAACGGATTCGTTACAAAGCAGAAAATAGGGGTGATTCCCTGAGACTTTCTTGCCGTAAAATAGAGCCTGGATTCATTCGGAACAGAAGGGTCTTGGTTAGAACAAATGGCAGGTTGACTGCCGGGACTTATGTCCTTTGTGGATGTAAGAGAACCTCTCGGTCATTAAAAGTCGCATGTTTTAAAATATGTGGACTTGACCAGAATATTGATAAGTCTTTTGTAGACTGGGTATCAATATTGGTAAAATAGTAGTATTAGTGTTCACGAAAGGTAACACTGAAACGGTTGGAAACAACATGGGTGTGCTATCTGAAGTCGGAAACCGACACGCCAAGATTCTCTGGATGAGAGAATTGGACTATATTCTAAGAATTTGATTCGGTCAAATTCACGAGAATGAGTCATTGGCTATCCCACCTATCTTATTGAATAAGATGATTATGCATATACGGTTGCAGCATTCATCGAGAGTAGTCCTACCCTACCTCTCAGGAATGATTCTCCAAATCTTCGGATAAAGAGAAAATGGGATAGAGTCTCTCGGGGATAAGGGTAAGTCAACTTAAAACGAGTCAATTGCAGTTGAATCTTGGATTCAAGCAATAAGTAGCGGTTTAGTACGTCCTCAAGTATCGTTAGAGAACGAGGAATCATATGCTTGTATATTCAGGTGCAAACTTGAATATGGTTGACTACACCGATTCGACATGTAGTCGATTAAGGATGATCATTAAGTTGATCTCGGGCTCAGTGTTTACTCATAATGCTTAGAATTTCCTTTTTGGTCTGGGAGTAATTCCAGGTCTGATAAGCCGATATCACTTCATCGTGAAAACAATGTAGAGATAGCTTAGAAGGATCTTCTCAGTCATAAGAAGTCTTAAGCATATTGAGAGAGAGTACCGCCTGATTGGAAGGACCGGCGACGTTTCAATCCTAAAGATCGTCTCGAGTCGACAACCTAACTAATCAGTGTACCAAGTCGAGTGCTTGGAGGGTACGGCATTGATGGATATGTCTCATATGCTTTTAGAGCAAGTGGGAGAGTGTTGTGAATAAGATGAGAAAGGGTGTGCTCTAAAAACAATCGTTGCTTGTCATTTCGTGCAAGTGGGAGATTTTTAGGTGTAGTGCCCGAAAGACAATTTGTGTAATTGTTTTTAATAATGAATGACAGAATTTATCTCACCTTATTACTTGCTTTGTGCTTGTAAAGTAATACACTGTACGCAAACCCTAAGTATATACGTATGTAACCACTTAACTCGGTGTATGGATTACACGTGAGGATTGAGTTAGTGGTGATATACTTAAAGCTGTTAGTCCGTGGTGAACTTAATCGAGTTTAGGGTCTCTTGATTAAAACACCAATAATGCGCCCGAACACCTTAGGGTGTGATAGTCTTATCCGGATTTGTCGGTAGAGGGTACCTACGTGGGGCATTTATATATGATGTCATTCATATAGGATTTGGACCGATTTAAATCGTATTTCTCGGTATAATTCCGTAATCGAGGAACTTATTAAATCATTAGATGATCATATATGGATCAACCTTAATCCCGAGGTGATCACGTGGTGCCGCTTGTCCCGGGGTAGTGTTTGATGTGTTAGTTACGGTTCACTTAAATATGTGTTCCAAGCCACTTCTCATTGGCACTATCTCAGGATGAGTGAGTTATTCGATTTTCTGGACATGGAATCCATTCCTTCCCGCGGGAAGTAGAGAACAGTCCCTTATTTGTTAGCCCTAAGAAAGTGATCGATCCCGGGAGTTTCGCATTTGACTAATTAGCTACTAGTCAGATATGCACACTAATTGATCATCAGGGGGTTAATGGTAAATAAGGATAAGATATTCTGAGTCGGGTTCACGGAGACTTCCCACTCAGAATGGACAGTCTATGGAGGGTTAATCCGTATGTAGTGATTATATCAATGGACGCTTATTCACTCTATGGGTTGAGTATAAGTATACATCTATAATCGGTAGAGTTCGGTTTCGGGTTTATGGTGGCGTAATCCCGGAATTAATAATTAATGTACTTATTTACGTTTGATGAATAATTAATTATTGGAGCTACCGGTTATAGGTCCATGGTCCCCGATGTGGCTTCTGTAATTCGGACTAATAATCTTGTTATTTGGGCCTCAGTGATAATTAATTGGCTAGGCTAATTAATTGATATGCATGGATATTATTTAGTTGGGCTAAATAATATAATACACAGAAAAGACATTTTCTGTGGGCCTGGTGGGCTTAGTGTGGCGCCAATATGTCTTGGATTTTCCAAGAAATTAGTTTTCTTGGATAATGACATATTGTGTAATTAGTTATTTATTTGTTAAATAATTAATTGGATAAATAAAAGAAAATAATTTATTTATTATATTTTCTTATTATAAGATTATAATTATCTCTTATTTTTATTGGATAATAATAATTAGAATTATCTCTTTTATTTTGTTAAACCGATTGGGTATAGGTTTTCTCTCTTAGATTTTGCCTATAAAAAGAGAGTTCTCCCCGAGCCCTAGGAGTGAAAAAAGCCATGAAATTCATAAAGAAAAAAGGCTAAGGAGTTCGATCCTTAGCTCCACCCGGTTGGAGAAAAACTTGGAGTTTTTCTTGGAAGCATATCAAGGAGGTTCTCGTATCAAGAAGGGTGTCCACCAACCGTCGTTTGGAGAACACATCGGAAGATCAAGGCTTCTCTTCCCGTTATTGGTAACATAATCTTAAACCCCCCTTGTAGTACTAAAGTCCTTTAATTATGAATTGTGTCATATAAATCGTGATCCATCCGCTGCGCGTAGATCTAATTCGTTTAGATCTAAGAACTTGCATCCTTCAGTAATCCCCTGTTTTGAGTAAACTCTACTATACAATTATATAAAAAAGTTGTAAACCCCCATTTTGAGTAAAATCTACAATACAACTATATACAAAAAGTTGTAAACCCCCGTTTTGAGTAAACTCAAATACAATAATATACAAAAAGTTGTAAACCCCTGTTTTGAGTAAACACTACTATACAATTATTTACCAAAAGTTGTAAACCCCCGTGTTGAGTAAATTCTACTAAAATTATATACAAAAACTTTTAAACCCCCGTTTTGAGTAAACTCTAATACAATAATATACAAAAAGTTGTAAACCCTCGTTTTGAGTAAACTCTACTGTACAATTATATACAAAAAGTTGTAAACCCCTGTTTTGAGTAGAATCTACAATACAATGATATACAAAAAGTTGTAAACCCCTATTTTGAGTGAACTCTTTTACAATAATATAAAAAAAAGTTGTAAACCCTTGTTTTGAGTAAACTCTACTATACAAATATTTACAAAAAGTTGTAAACCCTTTTTTTGAGTAAACTCTACTATAATTATATACAAAAAGTTGTAAATCACTGTTTTGAGTGAACTCTACTATAATTATATACAAAAAATTGTAAACCCCTGTTTTGAGTAAACTCTAATATAATAATATAGAAAAAGTTGTATACCCCCGTTTTGAGTAAACTCTACAATACAATTATATACAAAAAGTTGTAAACCCCCGTTTTATTATACAAAAAGTTGTAAACCCCCGTTATGAGTAAACTCTACAATGTAATTATATACAAAAATTTGTAAACGCCTATTTTGAGTAAACTCTAATACAATAATATACAAAAATTTGTAAACCCCCGTTTTGAGTAAACTCTACTATACAATTATTTACAAAAAGTTGTAAACCCCTCTTTTGAGTAAACTCTACTAAAATTATATACAAAACTTGTAAACCCCCGTTTTGAGTAAACTCTAATACAATAATATACAAAAAGTTGTAAACCCCCGTTTTGAGTAAACTATAATATACAATTATATACAAAAAGTTGTAAACCCCCGTTTTGAGTTAAACTCTAATACAATAATATACCAAAAGTTGTAAACCCCCGTTTTGAGTAAACTCTATTGTACAATTATTTACAAAAAGTTGTAAACCACTATTTTGAGTAAACTCTACTAAAATTATATACAAAAACTTGTAAACCCCCGTTTTGAGTAAACTCTATTACAATTATATACAAAAAGTTGTAAACCCCTATTTTGAGTAAAATCTACAATACAATTATATTCAAAAAGTTGTAAACCCCCGTTTTGAGTAAACTCTTATACAAAAATATACAAAAGGTTGTAAACCCCCGTTTTGAGTAAACTCAACTATACAATTATATACAAAAAGTTGTAACCCCGTTTTGAGTAAAATCTACAATACAATTATATTCAAAAAGTTGTAAACCCCCGTTTTGAGTAAACTCTAATAAAATAATATACAAATAGTTGTAAACCCCCATTTTGAGTAAACTCTACTATACTATTATTTACAAAAAGTTGTAAACCCCCGTTTTGAGCAAACTCTACTAAAATTATATACAAAAACTTGTAAACCCCCGTTTTGAGTAAACTCTAATACAATAATATATAAAAAGTTGTAAACCCTCGTTTTGAGTAAACTCTACAATACAATTATATACAAAAATTTGTAAACCCCTGTTTTGAGTAAAATCTACAATACAATTAAATACAAAAAGTTGTAAACCCCTGTTTTGAGTAAACTCTACTATAATTATACACAGAAAGTTGTAAACCTCTGTTTTGAGTGAACCCTACTATAATTATGTTCAAAAAGTTGTAAACTACCGTTTTTAGTGAACTCTAATACAATAATATGTAAAAAGTTGAAAACCCCCATTTGAGTAAACTCTACTATACAATTATATACAAAAAGTTGTAAACCCCCATTTTATTGTACAAAAAGTGTAAACCCCCGTTATGAGTATACGCTACAATACAATTATATACAAAAAGTTGTAAACCCCTGTTTTGAGTAAACAATAATACAATAATATACAAGTTGTAAAACCATGTTTTGAGTAAACTCTACTATACAATTATTTACAAAAAGTTGTAAACCCCTGTTTTGAGTAAACTCTACTAAAATTATATTCAAAAACTTGTAAACCCCCGTTTTGAGTAAACTACAATACAATAATATAAAACACATTGTAAACCCCCGTTTTGAGTAAAATCTACAATACATTTACATTCAAAAAGTTGTAAACCCCCGTTTTGAGTACATTCTTATACAATAATATACAAAAGGTTGTAAACCCCCGTTTTGAGTAAACTCAACTATACAATTAAATACAAAAATTTGTAAATCCCCGTTTTGAGTAAAATCTACAATACAATTATATTCAAAAAGTTGTAATCCCCCGTTTTGAGTAAACTCTAATACAATAATATACAAAAAGTTATAAACCCCTATTTTGTGTGAACTCTACTATACAATTATTTACAAAAAGTTGTAAACCCCCGTTTTGAGTAAACTTTACTAAAATTATATACAAAAACTTCTAAACCACCGTTTTGAGTAAACACAAATACATTAATATATAAAAAGTTGTAAACCCTCGTTTTGAGTAAACTCTACCATCCAATTATATACAAAAAGTTGTAAACCCCTGTTTTGAGTAAAATCTACACTACTATTATATTCAAAAAGTTGTAAACCCCTGTTTTGAGTACACTCTTATACAATAATATAAAAAAAGTTGTAAATCCCCGTTTTGAGTAAACTCTATTGTACAAATACTTACAAAAAGTTGTAAACCCCTGTTTTGAGTAAACTCTACTATACAATTATATACAAAAAGTTGTAAACCCCTATTTTGTGTTAAATCTTCAATACAATTATATTCAAAAAGTTGTAAACCCCCGTTTTGAGTAAACTCTTATACAATAAATTACAAAAGGTTGTAAACCCCCGTTTTGAGTAAACTCTACTATACAATTATATACAAAAATTTGTAAATCCACGTTTTGAGTAAAATCTACAATACAATTATATTCAAAAGTTGTAAACCCCCGTTTTGAGTAAACTCTAATACAATAATATACAAAAAGATGTAAACCCCCGTTTAGAGTAAACTCTACTATGCAATTATTTACAAAAAGTGTTAAACCCCCGTTTTGAGTAAACACACCTAAAATTATATACAAAACTTGTAAACCCCCGTTTTGAGTAAACTCTAATACAATAATGTATAAAAAGTTGTAAACCCTTGTTTTGATTAAACTCTACTATACAATTATATACAAAAAGTTGTAAATCCCCGTTTTGAGTAAAATCTACAATACAATTATATACAAAATGTTGTAAACCCCATTTTGAGTAAACTCTTATACAATAATATAAAAAAAGTTGTAAACCCCTATTTTGAGTAAACTCTATTACACAAATATTTACAAAAAGTTGTAAACCCCGTTTTGAGTAAACTCTACTATACAAATTATATACAAAAAGTTGTAAACCCCCGTTTTGAGTAAACTCTACACAATTATATACAAAAAGTTGTAAACCCCTGTTTTGAGTAAACTCTACTATAATTATATTCAAAAAAGTTGTAAACCCCGTTTTGAGTAAACTACAATACAATAATATACAAAAGTTGTAAACCCCCGTTTTGAGTAAACTCAACTATACAATTATATACAAAAAGTTGTAAACCCCGTTTGGAGTAAAATCTACAATACAATTATATTCAAAAAGTTGTAAACCCCCGTTTTGAGTAAACTCTTAATACAATAATATACAAAAAGTTGTAAACCCCGTTTTGAGTAAACTCTACTATACAATTATATACAAAAAGTTGTAAACCCCTATTTTGAGAAAACTCTACAATACAATTATATACAAAAAGTTGTAAACCCCCGTTTTGAGTAAACTACAATACAATAATATACAAAAAGTTGTAAACCCCCGTTTTGAGTAAACTCTACTATACAATTATATACAAAAAGTTGTAAACCCCGTTTTGAGTAAACTCTACTATACAATTATTATACAAAAAGTTATAAACCCCGTTTTGAGTAAATTCTACTATAATTATATACAGAAAGTTGTAAACCACCGTTTTGAGTGAACCTACTATAATTATATACAAAAAGTTGTAAACCCCCGTTTTTAGTGAACTACTAATACAATAATATGTAAAAAGTTGTAAACCCCCATTTTGAGTAAACTCTACTATACAATTATAAACAAAAAGTTGTAAACCCCCGTTTTATTGTACAAAAACTTGTAAACCCCATTATGAATAAAATCTACAATACAATTATATACAAAAAGTTGTAAACCCCTATTTTGAGTAAACTCTAATACAATAATATACAAAAAGTTGTAAACCCCCATGTTTTGAGTAAACTCTACTATACAATTATTTACAAAAAGTTGTAAACCCCCGTTTTGAATAAACTCTACTAAAATTATACACAAAAAGTTGTAAACCCCGTTTTGAGTAAACCTATACAATTATATACAAAAAGTTGTAAACCCCGTTTTTAGTGAACTCTAATACAATAATATGTAAAAAGTTACACTTTACAATTATATTCAAAAAGTTGTAAACCCCCGTTTTGAGTAAACTCTTATACAATAAATTACAAAAGGTTGTAAACCCCCGTTTTGAGTAAACTCTACTATACAATTATATACAAAAATTTGTAAATCCACGTTTTGAGTAAAATCTACAATACAATTATATTCAAAAGTTGTAAACCCCCGTTTTGAGTAAACTCTAATACAATAATATACAAAAAGATGTAAACCCCCGTTTAGAGTAAACTCTACTATGCAATTATTTACAAAAAGTTGTAAACCCCCGTTTTGAGTAAACACACTAAAATTATATACAAAAACTTGTAAACCCCGTTTTGAGTAAACTCTAATACAATAATGTATAAAAAGTTGTAAACCCTTGTTTTGATTAAACTCTACTATACAATTATATACAAAAAGTGGTAAATCCCTGTTTTGAGTAAAATCTACAATACAATTATATACAAAATGTTATAAACCCCCATTTTGAGTAAACTCTTATACAATAATATAAAAAAAGTTGTAAACCCCTATTTTGAGTAAACTCTACTACACAAATATTTACAAAATGTTGTAAACCCCCGTTTTGAGTAAACTCTACTATACAAATATTTACAAAAGTTGTAAACCCCCGTTTAGAGTAAACTCTACTATAATTATATACAAAAATTTTTAAACCTCTGTTTTGAGTAAACTCTACTATAATTATACACAAAAAATTGTAAACCCCATTTTGAGTAAACACTAATACAATAATATACAGAAAGTTGTAAACCCCCGTTTTGAGTAAACTCTGCTATACAATTATATACAAAAAGTTGTAAACCCCCGTTTGGAGTAAAATCTACAATACAATTATATTCAAAAAGTTGTATACCCCTGTTTTGAGTAAACTCTTATACAATAATATACAAAAAGTTGTAAACCCGCGTTTTGAGTAAACTCTACTATACAATTATATACAAAAAGTTGTAAATCCCTATTTTGAGAAAAATCTACAATACAATTATATTGAAAAAGTTGTAAATCCCTGTTTTCAGTAAACTCTAATACAATAATATACAAAAAGTCGTAAACCCCCGTTTTGAGTAAACTCTACTACACAATTATATAAAAAAGTTGTAAACCCCCGTTTTGAGTAAACTCTACTATACAATTATTAACAAAAAGTTATAAACCCCAGTTTTGAGTAAATTCTACTATAATTATATACAGAAAGTTGCATACCACCGTTTTGAGTGAACTCTACTATAATTATATACAAAAAGTTGTAAACCCCCGTTTTTAGTGAACTCTAATACAATAATATACAAAAAGTTGTAAACCCTCGTTTTGAGTAAACTCTACTATACAATTATAAACAAAAAGTTGTAAACCCCGTTTTATAAAATGTACAATAAATTATATACAAAATGTTGTAAACCCCCATTATGAATAAAATCTACAATACAATTTTATACAAAAAGTTGTAAACCCCTATTTTGAGTAAACTCTAATACAATAATATACAAAAAGTTGTAAACCCCCGTTTTGTAGTAAACTCTACTATACAATTATTTACAAAAAGTTGTAAACCCCCGTTTTGAAGTAAACTCTACTATAATTATACAAAAGTTGTAAACCTCTGTTTTGAGTAAACTCTACTATAATTATATACAAAAAGTTGTAAACCCCGTTTTGAGTAAACTAATACAATAATATACGTAAAAAGTTGTAAACCCCCGTTTTGAGTAAACTCTACGTTTATACAATTATATACAAAAAGTTGTAAACCCCCGTTTGGAGTAAAATCTACAATACAATTATATTCAAAAAGTTGTAAACCCCGTTTTGAGTAAACTCTACTTATACAATAATATACAAAAAGTTGTAAACCCCCGTTTTGAGTAAACTCTACTATACAATTATATACAAAAAGTTGTAAACCCCTATTTTGAGAAAAATCTACAATACAATTATATTACAAAAAGTTGTAAATCCCCCGTTTTGAGTAAACTCTACTATACAATAATATACAAAAAGTTGTAAACCCCCGTTTTGAGTAAACTCTACAACTACAATTATATACAAAAAGTTGTAAACCCCCGTTTTGAGTAAACTCTACTATACAATTATATACAAAAAGTTGTAAACCCCGTTTTGAGTAAATTCTACTATACAATTATATACAAAAAGTTGCAAACCCCCGTTTTGAGTAAAACTACTACTATAATTATATACAAAAAGTTGTAAACCCCGTTTTTAGTGAACTCTAATACAATAATATACAAAAAGTTGTAAACCCCCGTTTTGAGTAAATTCTTTGAGTAAACTACAAAAACTATACGTTTTGTAAACAAAAAGTTGTAAACCCCCGTTTTATTGTACAAAAACTTGTAAACCCCCATTATGAATAAAATCTACAATACAATTTTATACAAAAAGTTGTAAACCCCTATTTTGTGTAAACTCTAATACAATAATATACAAAAAGTTGTAAACCCCCATTTTGTAAACTCTACTATACAATTATTTACAAAAAGTTGTAAACCCCCGTTTTGAATAAACTCTACTATAATTATACACAGAAAGTTGTAAACCTCTGTTTTGAGTGAACCCTACTATAATTATATACAAAAAGTTGTAAACCACCGTTTTTAGTGAACTCTAATACAATAATATGTAAAAAGTTGTAAACCCCCATTTGAGTAAACTCTACTTTACAATTATATGCAAAAAGTTGTAAACCCCCGTTTTGAGTAAACTCTTATACAATAAAATACAAAAGGTTCTAAACCCCCGTTTTGAGTAAGCTCTACTATACAATTATATACAAAAATTTGTAAATCCCCATTTTGAGTAAAATCTACAATACAATTATATTCAAAAGTTGTAAACCCCCGTTTTGAGTAAACTCTAATACAATAATATACAAAAAGTTGTAATCCCCCGTTTAGAGTAAACTCTACTATGCAATTATTTACAAAAAGTTGTAAACCCCCGTTTTGAGTAAACACAACTAAAATTATATACAAAAACTTGTAAACCCCCGTTTTGAGTAAAATCTAATACAATAATGTATAAAAAGTTGTAAACCCTTGTTTTGAGTAAACTCTACTATACAATTATATACAAAAAGTTGTAAATCCCTGTTTTGAGTAAAATCTACAATAAAATTATATACAAAAAGTTATAAACCCCCATTTTGAGTAAACTCTTATACAATAATATAAAAAAAGTTGTAAACCCCTGTTTTGAGTATTCTACTACACAAATATTTACAAAAAGTTGTAAGCCCCTGTTTTGAGTAATTTCTACTATACAAATATTTACAAAAGTTGTAAACCCCCGTTTTGAGTAAACTCTACTATAATTATATACAAAAATTTGTAAACCTCTGTTTTGAGTGAACTCTACTATAATTATACACAAAAAATTGTAAACCCCATTTTGAGTAAACACTAATACAATAATATACAGAAATTTGTAAACCCCCGTTTTGAGTAAACTCTACAATACAATTATATACAAAAAATTGTAAACCCCCATTTTGAGTAAACTCTGATATACAATTATATACAAAAAGTTGTAAACCCCCGTTTGTAGTAAAATCTACAATACAATTATATTCAAAAAGTTGTATACCCCCGTTTTGAGTAAACTCTATTATACAATTATATACAAAAAGTTGTAAATCCATATTTTGAGTAAAATGTACAATACAATTATATTTAAAAAGTTGTAAATCCCTGTTTTGAGTAAACTCTAATACAATAATATACAAAAAGTCGTAAACCCCCGTTTTGAGTAAACTCTACTACACAATTATATAAAAAAATTTGTAAACCCCCATTTTGAGTAAACTCTACTATACAATTATTAACAAAAAGTTATAAACCCCAGTTTTGAGTAAATTCTACTATAATTATATACAGAAAGTTGTAAACATCCGTTTTGAGTGAACTCTACTATAATTATATACAAAAAGTTGTAAACCCCCATTTTTAATGAACTCTAATACAATAATATACAAAAAGTTGTAAACCCCCGTTTTGAGTAAACTCTACTATACAATTATAAACAAAAGTTGTAAAACCCCGTTTTATTATTTAAAAAGTTGTAAACCCCCATTATGAATAAAATCTACAATACAATTATATACAAAAACTTGTAAACCCCCGTTTTATTGTACAAAAAGATGTATACCCCCGTTTTATTGTACAAAAAGTTGTAAACCACCATTATGAATAAAATCTACAATACAATTTTATACAAAAAGTTGTAAACCCCTATTTTGAGTAAACTCTAATACAATAATATACAAAAAGTTGTAAACCCCCATTTTGTAAACTCTACTATACAATTATTTACAAAAAGTTGTAAACCCCCGTTTTGAGTAAACTCAACTATAATTATACACAGAAAGTTGTAAACCTCTATTTTGAGTGAACCCTACTATAATTATATACAAAAAGTTGTAAACCACCGTTTTTAGTGAACTCTAATACAATAATATGTAAAAAGTTGTAAACCCCCATTTGAGTAAACTCTACTATACAATTATATACAAAAAGTTGTAAACCCCCATTTTATTGTACAAAAAGTGTAAACCCCCGTTATGAGTATACGCTACAATACAATTATATACAAAAAGTTGTAAACCCCTGTTTTGAGTAAACAATAATACAATAATATACAAAAAGTTGTAAAACCCTGTTTTGAGTAAACTCTACTATACAATTATTTACAAAAAGTTGTAAACCCCTGTTTTGAGTAAACTCAACTAAAATTATATTCAAAAACTTGTAAACCCCCGTTTTGAGTAAACTACAATACAATAATATAAAACATGTTGTAAACCCCCGTTTTGAGTAAACTACAATACAATAATATAAAACAAGTTGTAAACCCCCTTTTGAGTAAAATCTACAATACATTTATATTCAAAAAGTTGTAAACCCCCGTTTTGAGTAAACTCTTATACAATAATATACAAAAGGTTGTAAACCCCCGTTTTGTGTAAACTCAACTATACAATTATATACAAAAAGTTGTAAATCCCCGTTTTGAGTAAAATCTACAATACAATTATATTCAAAAAGTTGTAATCCCCCGTTTTGAGTAAACTCTAATACAATAATAAACAAAAAGTTATAAACCCCCATTTTGAGTGAACTCTACTATACAATTATTTACAAAAAGTTGTAAACCCCCGCTTTGAGTAAACTTTACTAAAATTATATACAAAAACTTCTAAACCACCGTTTTGAGTAAATTCTAATACAATAATATATAAAAAGTTGTAAACCCTCGTTTTGAGTAAACTCTACAATCCAATTATATACAAAAAGTTGTAAACCCCTATTTTGAGTAAAATCTACAATACAATTATATTCAAAAAGTTGTAAACCCCTATTTTGAGTAAATTCTTATACAATAATATAAAAAGTTTTAAATACCCGTTTTGAGTAAACTCTATTGTACAAATATTTAGAAAAAGTTGTAAACCCCCATTTTGAGTGAACTCTATTATACAATTATATACAAAAAGTTGTAAATTCCTGTTTTGAGTTAAATCTACAATAC
Organism: Gentiana straminea; assembly: GCA_036785695.1. NCBI lineage: Eukaryota > Viridiplantae > Streptophyta > Magnoliopsida > Gentianales > Gentianaceae > Gentiana > Gentiana straminea. The sequence goes on from JAVUPR010000407.1 coordinate 83,412, forward strand.
AATTATATTCAAAAAGTTGTAAACCCCCGTTTTGAGTAAACTCTTATACAATAAAATACAAAAGGTTGTAAACCCCCGTTTTGAGTAAACTCTACTATACAATTATATAAAAAAATTTGTAAATCCCCGTTTTGAGTCAAATCTACAATACAATTATATTCAAAAGTTGTAAACCCCCGTTTTGAGTAAACTCTAATACAATAATATACAAAAAGTTGTAAACCCCCGATTAGAGTAAACTCTACTATGCAATTATTTACAAAAAGTTGTAAACCCCCGTTTTGAGTAAACACAACTAAAATTATATACAAAAACTTGTAAACCCCCGTTTTGAGTAAACTCTAATACAATAATGTTTAAAAAGTTGCAAACCCTTGTTTTGAGTAAACTCTACTATACAATTATATACAAAAAGTTGTAAATCCCTGTTTTGAGTAAAATCTACAATACTATTATATACAAAAAGTTATAAACCCCCATTTTGAGTAAACTCTTATACAATACTATAAAAAAAGTTGTAAACCCCTGTTTTAAGTAAACTCTGCTACACAAATATTTACAAAAAGTTGTAAACCCCCGTTTTGAGTAAACTCTACTATACAAATATTTACAAAAGTTGTAAACCCCCGTTTTGAGTAAACTCTACTATAATTATATACAAAAATTTGTAAACCTCTGTTTTGAGTAAACTCTACTATAATTATACACAAAAAATTGTAAACCCCCGTTTTGAGTAAACACTAATACAATAATATACAGAAAGTTGTATACCCCCATTTTGAGTAAACTCTACAATACAATTATATACAAAAAGTTGTAAATCCCCGTTTTGAGTAAACTCTGCTATACAATTATATACAAAAAGTTGTAAACCCCCGTTTGGAGTAAAATCTACAATACAATTATATTCAAAAAGTTGTATACCCCCGTTTTGAGTAAACTCTTATACAATAATATACAAAAAGTTGTAACCCACGTTTTGAGTAAACTCTACTATACAATTATATACAAAAATTTGTAAATTCATGTTTTGAGTAAAATCTACAATACAATTATATTCAAAAAGTTGTAAATCCCTGTTTTGAGTAAACTCTAATACAATAATATACAAAAAGTCGTAAACCCCCGTTTTGAGTAAACTCTACTACACAATTATATAAAAAAGTTGTAAACCCCCGTTTTGAGTAAACTCTACTATACAATTATTAACAAAAAGTTATAAACCCCAGTTTTGAGTAAATTCTAGTATAATTATATACAGAAAGTTGTAAACCTCCGTTTTGAGTGAACTCTACTATAATTATATACAAAAAGTTGTAAACCCCCGTTATTAGGGAACTCTAATACAATAATATACAAAAAGTTGTAAACCCCCGTTTTGAGTAAACTCTACTATACAATTATAAACAAAAAGTTGTAAACCCCCGTTTTAATATTTAAAAAGTTGTAAACCCCCATTATGAATAAAATCTACAATACAATTATATACAAAAACTTGTAAACCCCCGTTTTGAGTAAACTCTAATACAATAATATACAAAAAGTTATAAACCCCCATTTTGAGTAAACTCTACTATACAATTATTTACAAAAAATTTTAAACCCCTCTTTTGAGTAAACTCTACTAAAATTATATACAAAAACTTGTAAACCCCCGTTTTGAGTAAACTCTAATACAATAATATACAAACAAGTTGTAAACCCCCGTTTTGAGTAAACTCTACTATACAATTATATACAAAAATTTGTAAACCCCCGTTTTGAGTAAAATCTACAATACAATTATATTCAAAAAGTTGTAAACCCCCGTTTTGAGTAAACTCTTATACAATAATATACAAAAAGTTGTAAAGTCACGTTTTGAGTAAACTCTACTATACAATTATATACAAAAAGTTGTAAATCCCCGTTTTGAGTAAAATATACAATGCAATTATATTCAAAGAGTTGTAAACCCCCGTTTTGAGTAAACTCTAAAACAATAACATACAAAAAATTGTAAACCCCCATTTTGAGTAAAATCTACTATACAATTATTTACAAAAAGTTGTAAACCCCTCTTTTGAGTAAACTCTACTAAAATTATATACATTAACTTGTAAACCCCCGTTTTGAGTAAACTCTAATACAATAATATATAAAAAGTGTAAACCCCCGTTTTGAGTAAACTCTACTATACAATTATTTACAAAAAGTGGTAAACCCCTGTTTTGAGTAAACTATACTAAAATTATATACAAAAAATGGCCACAACTCGAAACCGTGGCTGATGTACATAGCTTCCTTGGTTTGGCGGGGTTTTACCGACGTTTCGTGAAGGATTTCAGCTCCATTGCTGCTCCGTTGACTGAACTTATCAAAAAGAATGCGCCTTTCAATTGGGGAGAACGACAAAGGGAGTCTTTTGAAACCCTTAAGTTTAAACTTATTTCTGTGGCTATTCTTGCTTTACCCGATTTTGATAAAGTCTTTGAGTTAGAGTGCGATGCTTCGGGGGTGGGAATAGGGGGCGTGTTGCTTCAAGAAAAAAGAACCATTGCCTATTTTTCTGAAAAACTTAAGGGTGCGCAATTGAATTACTCGACTTATGATAAAGAGTTGTATGCTTTACTTCGTTGTCTCCAAACTTGGCAACATTACCTACAACCTCACGAGTTCATTATTCACACAGACCATGAGTCTTTAAAATACCTTAAGGGTCAGGGTAAGTTGAGTAAGCGCCATATTCGTTACATCGAGTTTATCGAGTCCTTTCCATATGTGATTAAGTTTAAAAAAGGACAAGATAATGTTGTGGCCGATGCTTTGTCACGTAGACATTCATTAATTACGTCTTTGCAAACTCGAATGTTTGGGTTTGAGAGTTTAAAGGATTTGTATCCTAATGATATTGATTTTGGTGAGGTTTTTCACAGGTGTCCGTCATCCACTATTCCCAACTATTATATTCACGATGGGTTTTTGTTCAAAGGAGATAAGTTATGCATTCCTAGGACATCTATCCGTGAGTTGTTATTGAGAGAAGCGTATGGGGGTGGTTTAATGGGTCACTTTGGTGTTGATAAGACTTTGGAGATGCTGCGTATTCATTTCTTTTGGCCTAAGATGCGGGCTGATGTTGCAAGGTTTTGTGAGTCTTGCCTTCCTTTTGTAAGCATGCTAAGTCGACTTTAAAGCCCCACAGATTGTATACGCTTTTGCCTATCCCTACCACTCCTTGGACTGATATTTCGATGGATTTTGTGTTAGGCTTACCTAGGTCTAAGAGTGGGAAAGACTCCGTGTTTGTGGTAGTCGATAGATTTTCTAAGATGGCTCATTTTATACCATGTTCTAAGACTAATGATGCATCTTATGTGGCTGATTTGTTCTTCAAGGAGATAGTGCGTTTGCATGGGATTCCTAGAACCATTGTAAGTGACCATGATACTAAGTTTGTAAGTCATTTTTGGCGCGTTTTGTGGTTGCGTCTAGGCACTCATTTGCTCTTTTCCACTTCGTTCCACCCGCAAACAGATGGTCAAACAGAGGTTGTGAATCGAGCCTTGGGTCAGTTACTAAGAACAGTTATGCAAAGAAATTTTAAGAATTGGGAATCGAGTTTGCCTTACGTTGAGTTTGCATATAATCGAGCTAAACATTCAGCTACTCAATTTGCTCCTTTTGAACTTGTTTATGGATTTTTACCTTCTACACCATTTCACTTGGTTCCTTTGCCTCTAGGTGAGCACGCGAGTATGGATGGTGATGCTAAAGCTAAATTGGTGAAATCTCTTCATGAAAAGGCACTGCTGAATGTAGAAAAAGCTACGGAGATTTACGCAAAGCAAGCAAATAAAGGTCGCAAAGAAATGATCTTTGATCCGAGTGATTTGGTTTGGCTACATCTTTGGAAGGATAGATTTCCACATTTGCGCAAGTCAAAGCTGAATGCTCGTGGTGATGGGCCATTCAAAGTGTTAAAGCGCATCAACAACAATGCATACGAGCTTGATATCCCTCCGGAGTGGAATATATCCTCCACTTTCAATATAGCTGATTTGTCTCCATTTACGGCTATTTCAGATCTGAGGACAGATCCTCGTCAACCGGGAGGGAGTGATGCGTACCATGAGATTCAAGACAGTGAAGTCGTTCATGATGAGTTGGAGATTCAAGATGGACCGATGACGAGAGATCGAAAACGAAAACTCGAGGATGCATTGAAGAAATTAGTTATTTCTTTGAATTATGATCGAGTGGGAGAGGAAAACTTATCTATTTTGTTATTATTTACATGTAATAAGGGGTAGGGGTATTTTTGGGAGTTTTGACCAATTTTGAACAACCCTTCCCAAAATGGCAGTTTTGTCAAACCCGACCTACGGTTTTCCATTTTGGGAAACTAAACCCTCCATTCCCAAGCATCCTATACCTTAAAGGTATTTGAGGCCCTACCCTACAATAATATACCCTTTTTACCCTTCAAAAACCTGATACCTTTTTCACCTTAAATTTTGGAAACTGTCCCTACTAAAAATGGACCTTGTCCAAGATTGCGCCCAAGACATGTCCAAGACTTGTCCTAGACATGCCTTGGACGTGTCTTGCTCATTCCACATTCTCCCACATCGATTTGAGTGAGGCTTAGCTCCCAAATTGACAAAGTATAAGTATTTTTGTCCCACATTGCCTATTTGGGAGAAGTTCTCTTAGTTTTAGTTCTATATAAGCTTGTATATTTACCATGTATAAACCAAGTTATATTTGAGTGATATTTTTATACATATTTGAGTTTCAGTGATTGAAACTTTACTTAGTTAATCTTTTTCCTTGCGCGGGTGAAAGTTTAGCTTGAGAATTTATCAAAGGTGTGAGCGACCTTTGTGCGATATTCTCGAACTTGGAGAAACCCGGAGTGCGATTCCGAGGGTGGATCTAAGCCTTGCTCATCTTTCCATTTTCGTCCTTATCATTCAAAATTCATGGTAAATATAAGCTAGGGTAGGCAATCAAGCAAGAACAAACATAAACCAGAAAAAGGGCCACGTTTTTTTTTTCTATCTATGGACGAAAAGAAAAAAAAAGAACCAGCTCGTCTTATTAAAAAAAACGAGATCATTTGTTAAAAAAAAAAGAGTTAAGTGTGGAGAAGTTTGTTCCTTGTTTCCTCTTTCTTGGATTGATACTTGGCTACTTGGCTTGTTAATTGGATTGTTACTACATCTTCCACACACATTTCCATTCTACATCACTCACCTTTAAGCCTTTCTTCCAAACAATTCTTATTCATAGATTGCCTTGGGAGTTTGACTTTGGTGTTATCTTAAGTTTGTGTTTATTGTGCTTGCTTGCTCCTACTTTGATTTATTCAACATTTGGACTTCACCTTTGTGAGTTTTTGAGGGTGAGTTAAACACGAGAGTTTTGTGAGGCATATCTTTCAAAATGGCGCAAGATGATGTTGAAGAAACACATCTTGATGGTCGTATTCGTCTTCAAATTGCGGCTTATCATGAACAAATGAATAAAAAACTCGAGGACACACACCAAGGACTCTCCGATCAGATTCATGTTCTTATGCAACGACTTGGTATTGATGATGAAGGTGGCATACAAGGTATAGGTAGAGGTCGGGGACGAGGTATTCGTGGACGTGGGGTTGGTGGTCGTGGTTTGGTTGGTGGACGTGGTGTAGGTTGTGGCCGTGGATATGTTGAGGAGGAGGAGGAACTTAGTGATCTTGGGGATGATTGTGTACAAGAAGATTACGAGGCTGTACATGATGATTCTTTACGTGGATTGAAATATAAAATTCCTTCCTTCGATGGTAAGTCGGATCCGGGCAAGTATTTGGAGTGGGAAATGAAAATGAACCAGATTTTTGCGGTTTATAATTATAGTGACTCAAAGAAGATGCAGATTGTGACTTTGGAATTTACGGGTTATGCTATGTCATGGTGGCATAATTTTCAAGAAATCTGGAGAAGACGGGGAGAACAACCGATTAATAGCTGAACTTTACTTACGGAGCATATGCGCATAAAATAGGTTCCAAACCATTATTTTCGTGATCAAACTTTTAAGTTGCAACAGTTAACTCAATCCGGGAAGTCCGTTGAAGAATATCATGAAGAGATGCAGCTTACCATGGTTCGTTCGAACATCATTGAACCCGAGGATGTGACTATGCAGCGGTTTTTATGTGGTTTGCGTGACGATATAGCGGGGCAAGTTGAACTTCAGAATTATGAGACGTTGCATGACATGGTTAATGGTGCTATGATGGTTGAGAGGCGTCTTAAGAGTAGACGTGAAGAACGGGCAAAGTTTATTCATCCATTTGGTTTTCGGAGTTCTCCTAATTCTACTTTTCAGCCCGGGGTTTCTTCCAATACTTCTTCAAATGCACCTTCGAAGTCCATTGATACTACATCTCGTTCTACTAATCACAAGTCGAAAATTGCTGAAATTTTGACTCCGGATAAAGGCAAAGCTGTTGTGGGGCGTTCGAGGGATATATAATGTTATAAATGCAAAGGCAAGGGTCATTTTGCGGTTAATTGTCCAAACAAACGATCTATGACCATTATGGAACATCCGGGGCATGCGTTCTCGTATGAATCTCATTCGGACGAGGAAAGTGGCAATGATGATAGAGAGGACGTGGGGGACTTGGAAGCACACGCCACACCCACATATGGTGCGTGTTATGTTATTCGGAAGACGTTGGCTGTTCATGCTAAGTTGGAGAATGCGATTCGAGCGGGAGAATATTTTTCAATCCACTTGTGGCATCGCGGGGAGGACATGCATTTATATAATTGATTCTGGGAGTTGTGCAAACTTGGTAAGTGATCTTTTGGTTCGGGATTTTAAATTTCAGCTATTACCACATGCACATCCTTATAACTTGCAATGGATGAATGACGAGAGTGATATTCGTGTGTCGCACGAAGCTTATGTTAAGTTCCAAGTCGGTAAATTAGTTGACGAGGTTTTATGTGATGTTGTACCACTTAGTGTCATTCATTTGTCGTTAGGTAGACCTTGGCAATTTGATAGAACGACCATGTATAACGGTCGCCTCAACTCTTGGTCTTTCACTTTACGGGGTCACACGATCACTTTGCATCCGATGACACCTACACAAGTTCACTCGGAATTAGTTCGCATGTCTCATAATCGTAATCTTTCGCAATGTTGCGTGAGCAAAAAAATAAAAGAGAGGGCGATTTAGTTGAAAATTCATGCGTTAATTTGGAGAGAAAAAAACACGAGGGAGTTTTATCACGTATTGAGGGAAGTATTGTCGAAAATTGCAAAAAGGCAAGGGAGGACGTTACTATTGAGGGAGATACTCGGATAGTGCATGATACGGTTCGGGATCTAGATTAAGGATGCAATGAAAATAAGATACAAAGGAAAAACGAAGAAGAGAAAAGAAACAACGAGCAAAGATTTAGTATCCCTCGGAATCAGCACTTTGGGATCCTAGATTGAGAACGCCTCACAAGGATTGCTCAGATCCTTGATAAATTCTCGAAGTTGATCAAGTACCTAATCAGCAAGGTATATGATAAACTCACAATATTTATATAAAAACTCAAAGTCGAAAATCTGAATTTTACAATGAAGATGCCACGCCTTTTATAGGCTGAATTCTGAATTGAGATACATGAATTAACATTAAAGACTACCTAGAAATAAGAAAGGACTTCCTAGAAACTCCTTCCAATGTTGGTGCCATTTGGGAAAACAAGATCAGCCATGAATGCTTCAACTAAGTACAATGTACAATTTGAATCATAAATGCTTTAAGTTCAATGTATCTAGATTCCTTAGGTGAAAATTGGCTGAAAAGTGGCGCCATCTTTGATTGGGATTTTCAGATTTTATTTAGCTTAAATAAAAGATAAATACTTATATTTTTGGCTTATTATTCATATGATCCAAAACTTAGCCCAAAATCTGATCTTGTGCTTCCAAAGTCCATTAGCCCCATTCACAAGTCCATAAACAATAAAAGGATGGATCTTCATTTTTGACACGACCAATATGATCCTTGAATGAGCCCAAAACGAGTTGTTTTAATGCTGCATCGATTTTCTTTGTTTGTGACCTTGTTATAGGACCAGCTTGAAAAGTGAGTGGGTCGTTTGTGTCCAAAGTTGAATCGTTGGCAAGATGATGCATATCATTCCCTCCCGGGTGGAAAGGATCTGTCCTCAGATTTGAAGAGACTTGATAAGGAGATAAGTCGGCAACGTTGAAAGTAGGAGAAATGCTCCAATCTTGAGGAATGTCCAACTTGTAAGCATTGTTGTTGATCTGCTCGAGAACCTGAAAAGGACCAGCACCACGAGCATTCAGCTTTGTCTTGCGGAGTTCGGGAAAGCGTTCTTTGCGAAGGTGCAGCCAAACTAAATCTCCCGGTTCAAATATCAATTCCTTGCATCCCTTGTTTGCCTTCTTCATGTAAGTTTCAGTTGCTTTCTCCACATTAAGGCGAGCTTTTTCATGCAATGATTGAACAAGTGCAGCCTTGGCATCACCATCCAAGCTAACCTGCGTTCCAGGAGGTAAAGGAACAAAGTCAAATGGTGCAGCCGGTAAAAAACCATATACAATTTCAAAAGGTGCATAATGAGTTGCTGAATGTTTAACACGATTATAAGCGAATTCCACATAAGGCAAACAAAGTTCCCAATTCTTCAAGTTACTTTTAACAACGGTACGGAGAAGTTGGCCTAAGACTCGATTTACTACTTCTGTTTGGCCATCAGTTTGTGGATGAAAAGAAGTAGAAAACAACAAGTAAGTTCCCAAACGCATCCACAAAACTCTCCAAAAATGACTTACGAATTTCGTATCACGATCACTCACAATCGTACGAGGAACACCATGTAAACGGACAATTTCTTTAAAGAATAAATTAGCAATATAGGAAGCGTCGTTCGTTTTGTTGCATGGAATAAAATGGGCCATTTTTGAAAAACAATCCACGACAACAAAAATGGAGTCTTGTCCGGTTTTAGAACGAGGCAATCCTAACACAAAGTCCATAGAAATATCCGTCCAAGGTGAAGTGGGAATAGGTAAAGGAGTGTATAAACCATGTGGTTGCAAACGTGATTTAGCATGTTTACACACAATACAAGAAGCACATAACTTGATTACATCAGATTTCATATGTGGCCAAAAGAAGTGTGTGCGCAATATATCCAATGTTTTATCTACCTCAAAATGTCCCATCAAACCACCCCCGTGAGATTCACGTAACAATAATTCATGAATGGAAGATCTTGGAATACACAACTTATCACCTTTGTAAAGAAATCCATCATGCACCGAATAATCGGGTAAAGTAGATGACGGACATTTAACAAATATAGCACCAAAATCCTCATCTTTGGAATACAAATCCTTAAGACTTTCAAAACCAAGCAACTTAGTTTGTAATGACGTAATCAGCGAGTAACGTCTAGACAAAGCATCCGCAACAATGCTATCCTTACCCTTCTTGTATTTAATGACATAAGGAAACGATTCAAGAAATTCAATATAACGGATATGACGTTTACTCAATTGACCTTTAAGATATTTCAAGGATTCATGGTCGGTATGAATAACAAATTCACGAGGCCTAAGATAATGCTGCCACGTTTGCAAACAACGAATCAATGCATAAAGTTCTTTATCATAAGTAGAATAGTTCAAATGAGCACCTTTTAATTTCTCACTAAAGTAAGCCACATGATGCTTTTCTTGACTCAAAACTCCCCCCACACCAATACCCGAAGCATCACATTCAATTTCAAACATTTTATTAAAATCGGGTAAAGCAAGTATTGGGGAAATTTGAAATTAATTTAAGCTTAAGATTTTCAAAGGACTCCCGTGACGTTTTTCCCAAGTAAATGCAGCGTTTTTCTTGATCGGCTCGGTCAAAGTCTTTGCCGCAATCGTGCTAAAGTCTTTCACAAACCGCCGGTAGAAGCTAGCCAAGCCAAGGAAACTCCTAACATCGCCACGGTTTTAAGATCGGGCCACTCCTTGATTGCACGAATCTTTTCTTGGTCCACCTCCACACCTTGGGCACTAATCACAAAACCAAGAAAAACAACCATATCCAAGCAAAACTCACACTTTTTAAGGTTAGCATATAACTTAGCATGCTGAAGTGTGTCAAGTACAGCTTGTAAATGTGCAACATGATCATCAAGTGTGGTGCTATAGATAAGAATGTCATCAAAGTATACAACCACAAAATGCCCAATAAACTCACGCAAAACTTCAATCATTAAACGCATAAACGTGGCTGGTGCATTGGCAAGACCAAAAGGCATAACAAGCCATTCATAAAGACCAAATTTAGTTTTAAAGGCTGTTTTCCATTCATCACCCTCATGAATTCTAACTTGGTGATAGCCACTTTTTAAATCAAGCTTAGTGAACAGTTTACTACCATGCAATTCATCAAGCATATCGTCTAACCTAGGAATAGGATAACGATACTTTACCGTGATATTGTTGATTGCACGACAGTCGGTGCACATTCGCCACTCACCACTTTTCTTAGGTACCACAATGACGGGTACAGCACAAGGAATTAAGGACTCGCGGATTTTGCCTTTATCCAACAGCTCCGTCACTTGTTTTTGAATTTCAAGTGTCTTCGTAGGATTGGCTCTATAAGCTGGTCGGTTGGGAAGAGTTGTACCCGGAATGAAGTCTATTTGGTGTTCAATGCCACGTAGTGGTGGTAAACCACTTGGTTCCTCCTCCGGAAACACATCAGCGTACTCCTGCAAAACCTCACAAATAACACTTGGAAGAGAAGTTGATAGATCAGCAATAGTAATAAAACAATGAGGGGAAGTGTCGACTTCTTTGAAAAAAATGAGATAAACGAATTTTCCACCATTTATAGTCGTAGTTATTAAACTAGACTTGGCGAGAAAATTGTGCTTCGCACCCTTACCAACATAATTTTCAACTTTTATTTTTCCCTCATGATTTGAGTCTCCCACTCCCTCACGTAGATGCGCCGACCTTTTTACTCCCTTGTTGGAAACTCCCTTCCTTACTTTAGAATAGTTCATTTTAGAATTTTCAACTATACGTCCCTCAAGCGGTGATAAAACGCCCTCAAGTTTATTTCTCTCCGAAACTGATTGCCTTTTTTCAACTTGTTCCCCCTCAATATTATTTTTTTTCTCACCAAACGCAGCTTTTCGAGCATTAGACATACGCAACATTCGAATGAACTTGAACAGTGTCATGGGATGCAAAGTAACCTTAGCGCCATTTAAAGTGATAGTCCAAGTATTCAAACGACCATTATATATCGCAGCCCGGTCATATTGCCACGGTCTCCCCAAAAGTAAATGAGTTACAAATAACGGTACAACATCGCATAAAACTTCATCAACTGATTGTCCCACACGAAATTTAATAAAAGCTTGAGCAGCCACACGCACATCAGCCACATCATTCATCCATTGCAAATTATATGGGTTGGGATGTGGTAGAACAGCAATATTAAAGTCATGGACAAGTTGATGGCTTACCAAATTGGCGCAACTTCCGGAATCAACTATATAATTGCATGTACGCCTTCCAATTCCACATGTTGACTGAAAGATGTTCTCCCGGTGAATGGATTCATCCAACTTTGAGTGAACAGCCAAAGTCTTCCGAATTACATAGCATACGCCATAAACATTGGTAACAAGTGCGTTTGAAGTAGTTTTTGCAATTCGGCTGGATCCTCGGTTGCCTCATTCTCCGAATGTGATTCATAGTCCTCGCTTGGTAAAGGCTGTCCCACAATAGTCATGGTGCGTTTGTTAGGACAATTTTCGCATAATGTCCTTTACCCTTGCACTTAAAGCAATCAATGTCACGAGAACATCCCACTTCAGCCTTGGGACCTTTATTAGGACTCAAAATCTTATTTAACTTGTTTTTATGAACATTAGGTCGCCCACCACTCTCATTCTTCTTTGGATCAGAAATGGGAGTTCCACCTTGTTGAAAAGATGGTGTAAAAGAGCTGCGGTATCCAAATGGTTTGTTAGCCTTGTTACGTTCCTCACGCCTTGCTTTCAGTCGCCTTTCAACCATAAGAGCACCGTTAAGCATATCCGAGAACGATTGATAATTTTGCAACTCCACTTGTCCCGCTATATCGTCTCGTAATCCACAAAGAAACCACTGCATTGTAACATCCTCGGGCTCATGGATGTTTGCTCGAACTATAGTGGATTGCATCTCCTCATGAAATTCTTCCACAGATTTACCCGCTAGTGTTAATTGCTGAAGTTTGAATCCTTGGTCTCGAAAATAGTGATTCAGAACCCATTTTATCCGCATGTGTTCCGTTAGAAGTGTCCAACTAGTAATAGTCGGTTCACCCCGACGACGTCTATTCTCTTGAAAACTATGCCACCAGCTCATTGCATAGGCCGTAAACTCCAACATAGCAATCTTTTCCTTCTTTGCATCACTATAATTATGAACCAAGAAAATTTGGTTCATTTTCATTTCCCATGCCAAATACTTTCCGGGATCAGCTTTGCCATCAAAGGAAGGAATTTTGTACTTTAATCCTTGCAAGTTGTCATCCGGAACATTGTCATAATATGGCTGTTCATAGTCATCTTTGATATCACTATTCAATTCAGCTCCACGTCCTCCATTAGGACCACGACCACGTCCTCTATTTCCTCTTCCACGACCACCACCTCTTCCATTGCCTAGGCCAAGTTCACGGAATTGTTCGGTCATTTGGTCAGCAATGGTTTGTTGCAATTCCTCAAAGCGTGTTGTCATCTCCCTATGAAGGGCTTCAGAATGTAAACGCCATTGTCCTTCCAAAGGAGTCTCATTTTGTTCATTTTCTGCCATTATAAAATCCTCACCAATCACTCGTGTTTATCGCTCACCCTCGCGTCTTGCTGTAGGTAAATGACAACCATCAAATAAATCAAAAAAATGAGCAAAAATAGGCAATTCTCAACAAATGAGTGAATGCTTGAATATGTTGGAAATAGGAAGATTTAGAATGATGGACGTAGATTGAACAATGGTCTTGAGAGTAGAAGATTGATGTTCTCTGTTTTTTTTTCAGGTTTTTTTTAATTGCAGGACCTGAATCTTTTTTTTATTTTTATCTAATATAAAGTAGTAACAATGGATAAAAGAGTAGTAACACTTGATGTTTAAGAGAAAAAAAATGGCTGTTTGGTGTTTGTTTTTTTTTTTTTGTAAGTAGAGAAAACGAAATAAAGAAGAAAAGAAAAAAATTTTTTGGGTATTTGCAACCTTAATCCCAAGTTCTCTGATACCAATTGATACGGTTCGGGATCTAGATTAAGGATGCAATGAAAAGAAGATACAAAGGAAAAACGAAGAAGAGAAAAGAAACAACGAGCAAAGATTTAGTAACCCTCGGAATCAGCACTTTGGGATCCTAAATTGAGAACGCCTCACAAGGATTGCTCAGATCCTTGATAAATTCTCGAAGTTGATCAAGTACCTAATCAGCAAGGTATATGATAAGCTCACAATATTTATATAAAAACTCAAAGTCGAAAATCTGAAGTTTACAATGAAGATGCCACGCCTTTTATAGGCTGAATTCTGAATTGAGATACATGAATTAACATTAAAGACTACCTAGAAATAAGAAATGACTTCCTAGAAACTCCTTCCAATGTTGGCGCCATTTGGGAAAACAAGATCAGCCATGAATGCTTCAACTAAGTACAATGTACAATGCTGAATCATCGCCATCTTTGATTGGGATTTTCAGATTTTATTCATATGATCCAAATCTTAGCCCAAAATCTGATCTTGTGCTTCCAAAGTCCATTATCCCTATTCACAAGTCCATAAACAATAAAAGGATGGATCTTCCTTTTTGACACGACCAATATGATCCTTGAATGAGCCCAAAACGAGTTGTTTTAATGCTGCATCCATTTTCTTTTTTTGTGACCTTGTTATAGGACCAGCTTGAAAAGTGAGTTGGTCGTTTGTGTCCAAAGTTGAATCGTTGGCAAGATGATGCATATCAGTGCAGCTTGGTAAGGGCGTGGGATCCCGAAAACACGAGGGTAAAAGAATAGTCAAAAAGAAAGATGTTCAGGGAGTGAAGCACAGTTTCCTTGTGAAACCGAACTTAGTTGCTACCACTTTGAATAGTGGAAATTGCGTATTTCTTGTTTATTTTAAAGAAGTCGTCCCAAGTTTTAAGTGCTTGGTTTCTTTAGACGACTTAACCCCTTCCCTCCCGAGTGTTGTTTGTTCTGTGTTGCAGGATTATGCGGATGTTTTTCCGGAGGAGGAACCGAGTGGATTGCCACCTCTACGAGGTATTGAGCATCAAATTGACTTTGTTCCGGGGTCAACACTTCCAAACAGGCCGGTGTATCGTGCAAATCCCGAGGAGACTAAAGAGATCCAAAAGCAAGTGGCGGAACTTCTGGATAAAGGAAAAATTCGGGAGTCATTAAGTCCGTGTGTTGTTCCCGTAATAGTTGTTCCGAAAAAGTGTGGCGAGTGGCGAGTGGCGTATATGTATGGATTGTCGTGCGATAAATAACATAACCGTTAAATATCGTTACCCGATTCCGCGTTTAGATGATATGCTCGATGAGTTACACGGTAGTAAAGTCTTTACTAAAATCGATTTACGAAGTGGGTATCATCAAGTTCGTATACGTGAGGGAGATGAGTGGAAAACCGCTTTTAAGATTAAGTTTGGGCTTTACGAATGGTTAGTTATGCCGTTTGGTCTCACGAATGCACCGTCCACGCTTATGCGCTTAATGAATGAAGTTCTACGATAGTTTATAGGTCATTTTGTGGTGGTTTATTTCGATGATATTTTAATTTATAGCACCAATCTTGATCTTCACGTTGAACATTTGCAGGCTGTACTTGAGACACTACGTCGTGCTAAGTTGTATGCGAACTTAAAGAAGTGTGACTTTTGTTTAGATAGAGTCGTGTTTCTTGGGTTTGTTGTAAGTGCAGATGGTGTGGAGGTTGACCAAGAAAAGGTCCGAGCAATCAAAGAATGGCCACAACTTGAAACCGTGGCTGATGTACATAGCTTCCTTGGTTTGGCGGGGTTTTACCGACGTTTCGTGAAGGATTTCAGCTCCATTGATGCTCCGTTGATGGAACTTATCAAAAAGAATGCGCCATTCAATTGGGGAGAACGACAAAGGGAGTCTTTTGAAACCCTTAAGTTTAAACTTATTTCTGCGCCTATTCTTGCTTTACCCGATTTTGATAAAGTCTTTGAGTTAGAGTGCGATGCTTCGGGGGTGGGAATAGAGGGCGTGTTGCTTCAAGAAAAAAGAACCATTGCCTATTTTTCTGAAAAACTTAAGGGTGCGTAATTGAATTACTCGACTTATGATAAAGAGTTGTATGCTTTACTTCGTTGTCTCCAAACTTGGCAACATTACCTACGACCTCGCGAGTTCATTATTCACATAGACCATGAGTCTTTAAAATACCTTAAGGGTCAGGGTAAGTTGAGTAAGCACCATATTCGTTACATCGAGTTTATCGAGTCCTTTCCATATGTGATTAAGTTTAAAAAAGGACAAGATAATGTTGTGGCCGATGTTTTGTCACGTAGACATTCGTTAATTACGTCTTTGCAAACTCGAATGTTTGGGTTTGAGAGTTTAAAGGATTTGTATCCTAATGATATTGATTTTGGTGAGGTTTTTCACAGGTGTCCGTCATCCACTATTCCCGACTATTATATTCACGATGGGTTTTTGTTCAAAGGAGATAAGTTATGCATTCATAGGACATCTATCCGTGAGTTGTTATTGAGAGAAGCGTATGGGGGTGGTTTAATGGGTCACTTTGGTGTTGATAAGACTTTGGAGATGCTGCGTATTCATTTCTTTTGGCCTAAGATGCGGGCTGATGTTGCAAGGTTTTGTGAGTCTTGACTTTCTTGTAAGCATGCTAAGTCGACTTTAAAGCCCCACGGATTGTATACGCCTTTGCCTATCCCTACCACTCCTTGGACTGATATTTCGATGGATTTTGTGTTAGGCTTACCTAGGTCTAAGAGAGGGAAAGACTCCGTGTTTGTGGTAGTCGATAGATTTTCTAAGATGGCTCATTTTATACCATGTTCTAAGACTAATGATGCATCTTATGTGGCTGATTTGTTCTTCAAGGAGATAGTGCGTTTGCATGGGATTCCTAGAACCATTGTAAGTGACCGTGATACTAAGTTTGTAAGTCATTTTTGGCGCGTCTAGGCACTCATTTGCTCTTTTCCACTTCGTTCCACCCGCAAACAGATGATCAAACAGAGGTTGTGAATCGAGTCTTGGGTCAGTTACTAAGAACAGCTGTGCAAAGAAATTTAAAGAATTGGGAATCAAGTTTGCCTTACGTTGAGTTTGCATATAATCGAGCTAAACATTCAGCTTCTCAATTTGCTCCTTTTGAACTTGTTTATGGATTTTTACCTTCTACACCATTTGATTTTGTTCCTTTGCCTCCAGGTGAGCACGTGAGTATGGATGGTGATGCTAAAGCTAAATTGGTGAAATCTCTTCATGAAAAGAAACGGCTGAATGTAGAAAAAGCTACGGAGATTTATGCAAAGCAAGCAAATAAAGGTCGCAAAGAAATGATCTTCGATCCGGGTGATTTGGTTTGGCTACATCTTCGGAAGGATAGATTTCCACATTTGCGCAAGTCAAATCTGAATGCTCGTGGTGATGGGCCATTCAAAGTGTTAAAGCGCATCAACAACAATGCATACGAGCTTGATATCCCTCCGGAGTGGAATATATCCTCCACTTTCAATGTAGCTGATTTGTCTCCATTTACGGCTATTTCAGATCTGAGGACAGATCCTCGTCAACCGGGAGGGAGTGATGCGTACCATGAGAGTCAAGACAGTGAATTCGTTCATGATGAGTTGGAGATTCAGGATGGACCGATGACGAGAGCTCGGAAACGAAAACTCGAGGATGCATTGAAGAAATTAGTTCTTTCTTTGAATTATGATCGAGTGGGAGAGGAAAACTTATCTATTTTGTTATTATTTACATGTAATAAGGGGTAGGGGGTATTTTTGGGAGTTTTGACCAATTTTGAACAACCCTTCCCAAAATGGCAGTTTTGTCAAACCCGACCTTCGGTTTTCCATTTTGGGAAACTAAACCCTCCATTCCCAAGTATCGTATACCTTAAAGGTATTTGAGGCCCTACCCTACAATAATCTACCCTTTTTACCCTTCAAAAACCCGATACCTTTTTCACCTTAAATTTTGGAAACTCCCTACTAAAAATGGACCTTGTCCAAGATTGCCCAAGACATGTCCAAGACTTGTCCTAGACATGCCTTGGACGTGTCTTGCTCCTTCCACATTCTCCCACATCGATTTGAGTGAGGCTTAGCTCCCAAATTGACAAAGTATAAGTATTTTTGTCCCACATTGCCTATTTGGGAGAAGTTCTCTTAGTTTTAGTTCTATATAAGCTTGTATATTTACCATGTATAAACCAAGTTATATTTGAGTGATATTTTTATACATATTTGAGTTTCAGTGATTGAAACTTTACTTAGATAATATTTTTCCTTGTGACTGGGTGAAAGTTTAGCTTGAGAATTTATCAAAGCTGTGAGCGATCTTTGTGCGATATTCTCGAACTTGGAGAAACCCGGAGTGCGATTCCGAGGGTGGATCTAAGCCTTGCTAATCTTTCCATTTTCGTCCTTATCATTCAAAATTCGTGTAAGTTCTTATTCCTCTTGTTTTTCTTGATCCAAAACGTGTTTAATTGCTAATTTGTATGAACACTTGAATCTAGATCATTTGCTTTTCATATCACCTGTTTTGAGTAAACTCTACTATACTATATACAAAAAGTTGTAAACCCCCGTTTTGAGTTAAATCTACAATACAATTATATTCAAAAAGTTGTAAACCCCCGTTTTGAGTTAACTCTTATAAAATAAAATACAAAAGGTTGTAAATCCGCGTTTTGAGTAAACTCTACTATACAATTATATACAAAAAGTTGTCAGTCCCCGTTTTGAGTAAAATCTACAATACAATTATATTCAAAAAGTTGTAAACCCCTGTTTTGAGTAAACTCTAATACAATAATATACAAAAAGTTGTAACCCCCCATTTTGAGTAAACTCTACTATACAATTATTTACAAAAAGTTGTAAACCCCTGTTTTGAGTAAACTCTAATAAAATTAAATACAAAAACTTGTATACCCCTGTTTTGAGTAAACTCTAATACAATAATATACAAAAAGTTGTAAACCTTCATTTTGAGTAAACTCTACTATACAATTACATACAAAAAGTTGTAAACCCCCGTTTTGAGTAAAATCTACAATACAATTATATACAAAAAGTTGTAAAGCCCCATTTTGAGTAAACTCTACTATACAAATATTTGCAAATAGATGTAAACCACCGTTTTGAGTAAACTCTACTATACCAATATTTACAAAAAGTTTTAAACCCCCGTTTTGAGTAAACTCTACTACAATTATATACAAAAAGTTGTAAACCTCTATTTTGAGTGAACTCTACTATAATTATATACAAAAAATTGTAAACCCCGTTTTGAGTAAACACTAATACAATAATATAAAAAAATTTGTAAGCCCCCGTTTTCAGTAAACTCTACTATACAATTATATACAAAAAGTTGTAAAGCCCCGTTTTGAGTAAACTCTACTATACAATTATATACAAAAAGTTGTAAACCTCTATTTGGAGTAAAATCTACAATACAATTATATTCAGAAAGTTGTAAACCCTCGTTTTGAGTAAATTCTTATACAATAATATACAAAAAGTTGTAACCCACGTTTTCAGTAAACTCTACTTTACAATTATATACAAAAAGTTGCAAATCCCCGTTTTGAGTTAAATCTACAATACAATTATATTCAAAAAGTTGTAAACCCCCGTTTTGAGTAAACTCAAAAACAATAATATACAAAAAGTTGTAAATCCCCGTTTTTAGTAAACTCTACTATACAATTATATAAAAAAGTTGTAAACCTCCATTTTCAGTAAAATCTACAGTACAACTATATACAAAAAGTTGTAAACCCCCGTTTTGAGTAAACTCAAATACAATAATATACAAAAAGTTGTAAACCCCTGTTTTGAGTATACTCTACTATACAATTATTTACAAAAAGTTGTAAACCCCTGTTGTGAGTAAATTCTACTAAAATTATATACAAAAACTTGTAAACCCCCGTTTGCAGTAAACTCTAATACAATAATATACAAAAAGTTGCAAACCCTCATTTTGAGTAAATTCTACTATACAATTATATACAAAAAATTGTAAACCCCCGTTTTGAGTAAAATCTACAATACAATTATATACAAAAAGTTGTAAACCTCCGTTTTGAGTAAACTCTTATACAATAATATAAAAAAAAAGTAGTAAACCCCCGTTTTGAGTAAACTCTACTATACAAATATTTACAAAAAGTTGTAAACCCTTTTTTGAGTAAACTCTACTATAATTATATACAAAAAGTTGTAAACCACTATTTTGAGTGAACTCTACTATAATTATATACAAAAAATTGTAAACCCCCATTTTGAGTAAACTCTAATATAATAATATACAAAAAGTTGAAAACCCCAATTTTGAGTAAACTCTACTATACAATTATATACAAAAAGTTGTAAACCCCCGTTTTGAGTAAACTCTACTATACAATTATATACAAAAAGTTGTAAACCCCCGTTTTGAGTAAACTCTAATACAATAATATACAAAAATTTGTAAACCCCCATTTTGTAAAATCTACTATACAATTATTTACAAAAAGTTGTAAACCCCCGTTTTGAGTAAAATCTTCTATAATTATGTACATAAAGTTGTAAACCTCCGTTTTGAGTGTACTCTACTACAATTATTTACAAAAAGTTGTGAACCCCCGTTTTTAGTGAACTCTAATACAATATTATACAAAAAGTAGTAAACCCCCGTTTTGAGTAAACTCTACTATACAATTATATACAAAAAGTTGTAAACCCCCATTTTATTATAAAAAAAGTTGTAAACCCTCATTATGAGTAAACTCTACAATACATTATAGACAAAAATTTGTAAACCCCCGTTTTGAGTAAACTCTAATACAATAATATACATAAAGTTGTAAACCCCTGTTTTGATTAACCTCTACTAGACAATTATTTACAAAAAGTTGTAAACCCTTATTTTGAGTAAACTCTACTAAAATTTTATACAAATATTTGTAATCCCCCGTTTTGAGTAAATTCTAATACAATAATATACAAAAAGTTGTAAACCCCCGTTTTGAGTAAACTCTACAAAACAATTATATACAAAAAGTTGTAAACCCCCGTTTTGAGTTAAATCAACAATACAATTATATTCAAAAAGTTGTAAACCCCCGTTTTGAGTAAACTCTTATACAATAAAATACAAAAGGTTGTAAACCCCCGTTTTGAGTAAACTCTACTATATAATTATATACGAAAAGTTGTAAATCCCCATTTTGAGTAAAATCTACAATACAATTATATTCAAAAAGTTGTAAACCCACATTTTGAGTAAACTTTAATACAATAATATACAAAAATTTGTAAACCCCTATATTGAGTAAACTCTACTATACAATTATTTACAAAAAGTTGTAAACCCCCATTTTGCGTAAACTCTACTAAAATTATATAAAAAAACTTGTAAACCCCCGTTTTGAGTAGACTCTAATACAATAATATATAAAAAGCTGTAAACCCTCGTTTTTAGCAAACTCTACTATACAAATATATACAAAAAGTTGTAAACCCCTATTTTGAGTAAAATGTACAATACAATTATATACAAAAAGTTGTAAACCCCTATTTTGAGTAAACTCTTATACAATAATATAAAAAATGTCGTAAACCCCTATTTTGAGTAAACTGTACTATACAAATATTTACAAAAAGTGGTAAACTCCCGTTTTGAGTAAACTCTACTATACAAATATTTACAAAAAATTGTAAACCACCGTTTTGAGTAAACACTACTATACAATTATATACAAAAAGTTGTAAAGCCCCGTTTTGAGTAAACTCTACTATACAATTATATACAAAAGTTGTAAACCCCCGTTTGGAGTTAAATCTGACGGTTATAATCGAAATTTGTAAACCCCCGTTTTGAGTAAACTCTTATACAATAATATACAAAAAGTTGTAAACCCACGTTTTGAGTAAACTCTACTATACAATTATATAAAAAAAGTTGTAAATCCCCGTTTTGAGTAAAATCTACAATACAATTATATTCAAAAAGTTGTAAACCCCGTTTTGAGTAAACTCTAAAACAATAATATACAAAAAGTTGTAAACCCCCGTTTTGATTAAACTCTACTATACAATTATATAAAAAAGTTGTAAACCCCTATTTTGAGTAAAATCTACAATACAACTATATACAAAAAGTTGTAAACCCCCGTTTTGAGTAAACTCAAATACAATAATATACAAAAAGTTGTAAACCCCTATTTTGAGTACACTCTACTATACAATTATTTACAAAAAGTTGTAAACCCCCGTGTTGAGTAAATTCTACTAAAATAATATACAAAAACTTGTAAACCCCTGTTTTGAGTAAACTTTAATACAATAATATACAAAAAGTTGTAAACCCTCGTTTTGAGTAAACTCTACTAAACAATTATATACAAAAAGTTGTAAACCCCAGTTTTGAGTAAAATCTACAATACAATTATATACAAAATGTTGTAAACCCCTGTTTTGAGTAAACTCTTATACAATAATATAAAAAAAAGTTGTAAAACCCCGTTTTGAGTAAACTTTACTATACAAATATTTACAAAAAGTTGTAAACCCAGTTTTTGATTAAACTCTACTATAATTATATACAAAAAGTTTTAAACCACTGTTTTGAGTGAACTCTACTATAATTATATACAAAAAATTGTAAACTGCTATTTTCAGTAAACTCTAATATAATAATATACAAAAAGTTGTAAACCCCCGTTTTGAGTAAACACTACTCTACAATTATATACAAAAAGTTGTAAACCCCCGTTTTGAGTAAACTCTACTATAAAATTATATACAAAAAGTTGTAAACTCCCGTTTTGAGTAAACTCTAATACAATAATATACAAAAAGTTGTAAACCCCCTTTTTGTAAACTCTACTATACAATTATTTACAAAAAAGTTGTAAACCCCTGTTTTGAGTAAACTCTACTATAATTATATGCAGAAAGTTGTAAACCTCCGTTTTGAGTGTACTCTACTATAATTATATACAAAAAGTTGTAAACCCCCGTTTTTAGTAAACTCTAATACAATAATATAAAAAAAGTTGTAAACCCCCGTTTTGAGTAAACTCTACTATATAATTATATACGAAAAGTTGTAAATCCCCATTTTGAGTAAAATCTACAATACAATTATATTCAAAAAGTTGTAAACCCACATTTTGAGTAAACTTTAATACAATAATATACAAAAATTTGTAAACCCCTATTTTGAGTAAACTCTACTATACAATTATTTACAAAAAGTTGTAAACCCCCATTTTGCGTAAACTCTACTAAAATTATATACAAAAACTTGTAAACCCCCGTTTTGAATAGACTCTAATACAATAATATATAAAAAGCTATAAACCCTCGTTTTTAGCAAACTCTACTATACAAATATATACAAAAAGTTGTAAACCCCTATTTTGAGTAAAATGTACAATACAATTATATACAAAAAGTTGTAAACCCCTATTTTGAGTAAACTCTTATACAATAATATAAAAAATGTCGTAAACCCCTATTTTGAGTAAACTGTACTATACAAATATTTACAAAAAGTGGTAAACTCCCGTTTTGAGTAAACTCTACTATACAAATATTTACAAAAAATTGTAAACCACCGTTTTGAGTAAACACTACTATACAATTATATACAAAAAGTTGTAAAGCCCCGTTTTGAGTAAACTCTACTATACAATTATATACAAAAAGTTGTAAACCCCCGTTTGGAGTTAAATCTACAGTACAGTTATAATCAGAAAGTTGTAAACCCCCGTTTTGAGTAAACTCTTATACAATAATATACAAAAAGTTGTAAACCCACGTTTTGAGTAAACTCTACTATACAATTATATAAAAAAAGTTGTAAATCCCCGTTTTGAGTAAAATCTACAATACAATTATATTCAAAAAGTTGTAAACCCCCGTTTTGAGTAAACTCTAAAACAATAATATACAAAAAGTTGTAAACCCCCGTTTTGATTAAACTCTACTATACAATTATATAAAAAAGTTGTAAACCCCCATTTTGAGTAAAATCTACAATACAACTATATACAAAAAGTTGTAAACCCCCGTTTTGAGTAAACTCAAATACAATAATATACAAAAAGTTGTAAACCCCTATTTTGAGTACACTCTACTATACAATTATTTACAAAAAATTGTAAACCCCCGTGTTGAGTAAATTCTACTAAAATAATATACAAAAACTTGTAAACCCCCGTTTTGAGTAAACTTTAATACAATAATATACAAAAAGTTGTAAACCCTCGTTTTGAGTAAACTCTACTAAACAATTATATACAAAAAGTTGTAAACCCCAGTTTTGAGTAAAATCTACAATACAATTATATACAAAAAGTTGTAAACCCCTGTTTTGAGTAAACTCTTATACAATAATATAAAAAAAAGTTGTAAAACCCCGTTTTGAGTAAACTTTACTATACAAATATTTACAAAAAGTTGTAAACCCAGTTTTTGATTAAACTCTACTATAATTATATACAAAAAGTTTTAAACCACTGTTTTGAGTGAACTCTACTATAATTATATACAAAAAATTGTAAATTGTAAACCCCCTGCTATTTTGAGTAAACTCTAATATAATAATATACAAAAAGTTGTAAACCCCCGTTTTGAGTAAACACTACTCTACAATTATATACAAAAAGTTGTAAACCCCGTTTTGCGTAAACTCTACTATAAAATTATATACAAAAAGTTGTAAACTCCCGTTTTGAGTAAACTCTAATACAATAATATACAAAAAGTTGTAAACCCCTTTTTGTAAACTCTACTATACAATTATTTACAAAAAAGTTGTAAACCCCCGTTTTGAGTAAACTCTACTATAATTATACAAAAAGTTGTAAACCTCCGTTTTGAGTGTACTCTACTATAATTATATACAAAAAGTTGTAAACCCCCGTTTTTAGTAAACTCTAATACAATAATATATAAAAAAGTTGTAAACCCCCGTTTTGAGTAAACACTACTATATAATTATATACGAAAAGTTGTAAATCCCCATTTTGAGTAAAATCTACAATACAATTATATTCAAAAAGTTGTAAACCCACATTTTGAGTAAACTTTAATACAATAATATACAAAAATTTGTAAACCCCTATTTTGAGTAAACTCTACTATACAATTATTTACAAAAAGTTGTAAACCCCCGTTTTGCGTAAACTCTACTATAATTATATACAAAAACTTGTAAACCCCCGTTTTGAGTAGACTCTAATACAATAATATATAAAAAGCTATAAACCCTCGTTTTTAGCAAACTCTACTATACAAATATATACAAAAAGTTGTAAACCCCTATTTTGAGTAAAATGTACAATACAATTATATACAAAAAGTTGTAAACACCTATTTTGAGTAAACTCTTATACAATAATATAAAAAATGTCGTAAACCCCTATTTTGAGTAAACTGTACTATACAAATATTTACAAAAAGTGGTAAACTCCCGTTTTGAGTAAACTCTACTATACAAATATTTACAAAAAATTGTAAACCACCGTTTTGAGTAAACACTACTATACAATTATATACAAAAAGTTGTAAAGCCCCGTTTTGAGTAAACTCTACTATACAATTATATACAAAAAGTTGTAAACCCCCGTTTGGAGTTAAATCTACAGTACAGTTATAATCAGAAAGTTGTAAACCCCCGTTTTGAGTAAACTCTTATACAATAATATACAAAAAGTTGTAAACCCACGTTTTGAGTAAACTCTACTATACAATTATATAAAAAAAGTTGTAAATCCCCGTTTTGAGTAAAATCTACAATACAATTATATTCAAAAAGTTGTAAACCCCCGTTTTGAGTAAACTCTAAAACAATAATATACAAAAAGTTGTAAACCCCGTTTTGATTAAACTCTACTATACAATTATATAAAAAAGTTGTAAACCCCCATTTTGAGTAAAATCTACAATACAACTATATACAAAAAGTTGTAAACCCCCGTTTTGAGAAAACTCAAATACAATAATATACAAAAAGTTGTAAACCCCTATTTTGAGTAACTCTACTATACAATTATTTACAAAAAGTTGTAAACCCCCGTGTTGAGTAAATTCTACTAAAATAATATACAAAAACTTGTAAACCCCCGTTTTGAGTAAACTTTAATACAATAATATACAAAAAGTTGTAAACCCTCGTTTTGAGTAAACTCTACTAAACAATTATATACAAAAAGTTGTAAACCCCGTTTTGAGTAAAATCTACAATACAATTATATACAAAAAGTTGTAAACCCCCGTTTTGAGTAAACTCTTATACAATAATATAAAAAAAGTTGTAAACCCCCGTTTTGAGTAAACTTTACTATACAAATATTTACAAAAAGTTGTAAACCCCGTTTTTGATTAAACTCTACTATAATTATATACAAAAAGTTTTAAACCACTGTTTTGAGTGAACTCTACTATAATTATATACAAAAAATTGTAAACTGCTATTTTCAGTAAACTCTAATATAATAATATACAAAAAGTTGTAAACCCCTGTTTTGAGTAAACACTACTCTACAATTATATACAAAAAGTTGTAAACCAATTATATACAAAAAGTTGTAAACTCCCGTTTTGAGTAAACTCTAATACAATAATATACAAAAAGTTGTAAACCCCCTTTTTGTAAACTCTACTATACAATTATTTACAAAAAAGTTGTAAACCCCTATTTTGAGTAAACTCTACTATAATTATATGCAGAAAGTTGTAAACCTCCGTTTTGAGTGTACTCTACTATAATTATATACAAAAAGTTGTAAACCCTCGTTTTTAGTAAACTCTAATACAATAATATAAAAAAAGTTGTAAACCCTCGTTTTGAGTAAACTCTACTATACAATTATATACAAAAAGTTGTGAACCCCCGTTTTATTGTACAAAATGTTATAAACTCCCGTTATGAGTAAACTCTACAATACAATTATATACAAAAAATTTTAAACGCCCGTTTTGAGTAAACTCTAATACAATAATATACAAAAAGTTGTAAACCCTCGTTTTGAGTAAACTCTACTATATAATTATTTACAAAAAGTTGTAAACCCCTCTTTTGAGTAAACTCTCCTAAAATCATATACAAAAACTTGTAAACCCCCGTTTTGAGTAAACTCTAATACAATAATATACAAAAAGTTGTAAACCCCCGTTTTGAGTAAACTCTACTATAAAATTATACACAAAAAGTTCTGAACCCCCGTTTTGAGTAAAATCTACAATACAATTATATACAAAAAGTTGTAAACCCCCGTTTTGAGTAAACTCTAAAACAATAATATACAAAAAGTTGTAAAGCCCCGTTTTTAGTAAACTTTACTATACAATTATATAAAAAAATTGTAAACCTCCATTTTGAGTAAAATCTACAATACAACAATATACAAAAAGTTGTAAACCCCTGTTTTGAGTAAACTCTACTATACAATTATTTACAAAAAGTTGTAAACCCCTGTTTTGAGTAAATTCTACTAAAATTATATACAAAAACTTGTAAAACCCCGTTTGGAGTAAACTCTAATACAATAATATACAAAAAGTTGCAAACCCTTATTTTGAGTAAATTATACTATACAATTATATACAAAAAGTTGTAAACCCCTGTTTTGAGTAAAATCTACAATACAATTATATACAAAAAGTTGTAAACCTACGTTTTGAGTAAACTCTTATACAGTAATATAAAAAAGTTGTAAACCCCCCGTTTTGAGTAAACTCTACTATACAAATATTTACAAAAAGTTGTAAACCCCTTTTTTGAGTAAACTCTACTATAATTATATACAAAAATTTGTAAACCACTGTTTTGAGTGAACTCTACTATAATTATATACAAAAAATTGTAAACCCCCATTTTGAGTAAACTCTAATATAATAATATACAAAAAGTTGTAAACCCCCGTTTTGATTAAACTCTACTATACAATTATATACAAAAAGTTGTAAACCCCCGTTTTGAGTAAACTCTACTCTACAATTATATACAAAAAGTTGTAAACCCCCGTTTTGAGTAAACTATAATACAATAATATACAAAAAGTTGTAAACCCCCGTTTTGAGTAAACTCTACTATACAATTATTTACAAAAAGTTGTAAACCCCCATTTTGAGTAAACTCTTCTATAATTATGTACATAAAGTTGTAAACCTCCGTTTTGAGTGTACTCTACTATAATTATATACAAAAAGTTGTAAACCCCCGTTTTTAGTGAACTCTAATACAATATTATACAAAAAGTTGTAAACCCCCATTTTGTAAACTCTATTATACAATTATTTACAAAAGTTGTAAACCCCAATTTTTTTATAAAAAAAGTTGTAAACCCTCATTATGAGTAAACTCTACAATACAATTATATACAAAAATTTGTAAACCCCCGTTTTGAGTAAACTCAAATACAATAATATACAGAAAGTTGTAAACCTCCATTTTGATTAACCTCTACTAGACAATTATTTACAAAAAGTTGTAAACCCCTCTTTTGAGTAAACTCTACTAAAATTATATACAAAAACTTGTAATCCCCCGTTTTGAGTAAACTCTAATACAATAATATACAAAAAGTTGTAAACCCCCGTTTTGAGTAAACTCTACTATACAATTATATACAAAAAGTTGTAAACCCCCGTTTTGAGTTAAATCAACAATACAATTATATTCAAAAAGTTGTAAACCCCCGTTTTGAGTAAACTCTTATACAATAAAATACAAAAGTTTGTAAACCCCCGTTTTGAGTAAACTCTACTATACAATTATATACAAAAAGTTGTAAATCCCCGTTTTGAGTAAAATCTACAATACAATTATATCCAAAAAGTTTTAAACCCCTATTTTGAGTAAACTCTAATACAATAATATACAAAAAGTTGTAAACCCCCGTTTTGTGTAAACTGTACTATACAATTATTTACTTAAAGTTCTAAACCCCCGTTTTGAGTAAACTCTACTAAAATTATATACAAAAACTTGTAAACCCCCGTTTTGAGTAACCTCTAATACAATAATATATAAAAAGCTGTAAACCCTCATTTTTAGTAAACTCTACTATACAATTATATACAAAAAGTTGTAAACCCCCATTTTGAGTAAAATCTACAATACAATTATATTCAAAAAGTTGTAAACTCCCGTTTTGAGTAAACTTTAAAACAATAATATACAAAAAGTTGTAAACCCCCGTTTTGAGTAAACTCTACTATACAATTATATAAAAATGTTGTAAACCCCCATTTTGAGTAAAATCTACAATACAATTATATACAAAAAGTTGTAAACCCCCGTTTTGAGTAAACTCAAATACAATAATATACAAAAAGTTGTAAACCCCTATTTTGAGTAAACTCTACTATACAATTATTTACAAAAAGTTGTAAACCCCCGTGTTGAGTCAATTCTACTAAAATTATATACAAAAACTTGTAAACCCCCGTTTTGAGTAAACTCTAATACAATAATATACAAAAAGTTGTAAACCCTCGTTTTTAGTATACTTTACTATACAATTATATACAAAAAGTTGTAAACCCATGTTTTGAGTAAAATCTACAATACCATTATATACAAAAAGTTGTAAACCCCCGTTTTGAGTAAACTCTTATACAATAATATAAAAAAAGTTGTAAACCCCCGTTTTGAGTAAACTTTACAATACAAGTATTTTACAAAAAAAGTTGTAAACCCTTCGTTTTGAGTAAACTCTATAATAATTATACAAAAAGTTGTAAACCCCCGTTTTGAGTAAACTCTACTATAATTATATACAAAAAATTGTAAACCCCCATTTTGAGTAAATACTATAATAATATACAAAAAGTTGTAAACCCCCGTTTTGAGTAAACTCTTCTACTATACAATTATATACAAAAAGTTGTAAACCCCGTTTTGAGTAAAACTCTATATACTCTACAATTATTTAAAAAGTTGTAAACCCCCGTTTTGAGTAAACTATAATACAATAATATACAAAAAGTTGTAAACCCCCGTTTTGTAAACTCTACTATACAATTATTTACAAAAAGTTGTAAACCCCCGTTTTGAGTAAACTCTACAATTATATACAAAAAGTTGTAAACCCCGTTTTGAGTAAACTCTACTATAATTATATACAAAAAGTTGTAAACCCCCGTTTTGAGTAAACTCTAATACAATTATATACAAAAAGTTGTAAACCCCGTTTTGAGTAAACTCTACTATACAATTATATACAAAAAGTTGTAAACCCCCGTTTTGAGTAAATTATAAAAAAAGTTGTAAACCCCCGTTTTGAGTAAACACTACAATACAATTATATACAAAAATTTGTAAACCCCCGTTTTGAGTAAACTCTAATACAATAATATACAAAAAGTTGTAAACCCCCGTTTTGAGTAAACTCTACTATACAATTATTTACAAAAAGTTGTAAACCCCTCTTTTGAGTAAACTCTACTAAAATTATATACAAAAACTTGTAAACCCCCGTTTTGAGTAAACTCTAATACAATAATATACAAAAAGTTGTAAACCCCCGTTTTGAGTAAACTCTACTATACAATTATATACAAAAAGTTGTAAACCCCCGTTTTGAGTAAAATCAACAATACAATTATATACAAAAAGTTGTAAACCCCCGTTTTGAGTAAACTCTTATACAATAATATACAAAAAGTTGTAAACCCCCGTTTTGAGTAAACTCTACTATACAATTATATACAAAAATTTGTAACCCCCGTTTTGAGTAAAATCTACAATACAATTATATACAAAAAGTTGTAAACCCCTATTTTGAGTAAACTCTAATACAATAATATACAAAAAGTTGTAAACCCCCGTTTTGAGTAAACTCTACTATACAATTATATACAAAAAGTTGTAAACCCCGTTTTATTTTTGAGTAAACTCAACTACAATACAATTATATACAAAAAGTTTGTAAACCCCGTTTTGAGTAAACTCTAATACAATAATATACAAAAAGTTGTAAACCCTCGTTTTGAGTAAACTCTACTATACAATTATATACAAAAAGTTGTAAACCCCCATTTTGAGTAAACTCTACAATACAATTATATACAAAAAGTTGTAAACCCCCGTTTTGAGTAAACTCTAATACAATAATATACAAAAAGTTGTAAACCCCCGTTTTGAGTAAACTCTACTATACAATTATATACAAAAAGTTGTAAACCCTATTTTGAGTAAAATCTACAATACAACTATATACAAAAAGTTGTAAACCCCCGTTTTGAGTAAACTACAAATACAATTATATACAAAAAGTTGTAAACCCTTGTTTTGAGTAAACTCTACTATACAATTATATACAAAAAGTTGTAAACCCCCGTTTTGAGTAAATTCTACTAAAATTATATACAAAAACTTGTAAACCCCCGTTTTGAGTAAACTCTAATACAATAATATACAAAAAGTTGTAAACCCCGTTTTGAGTAAACTCTACTATAAAATTATACACAAAAAGTTCTAAACCCCGTTTTGAGTAAAATCTACAATACAATTATATACAAAAAGTTGTAAACCCATATTTTGAGTAAACTCTTATACAATAACATAAAAAAGTTGTAAACCCCCGTTTTGAGTAAACTCTACTATACAAATATTTACAAAAAGTTGTAAACCCCCGTTTTGAGTAAACTCTACTCTAATTATATACAAAAAGTTGTAAACCTCTGTATTGAGTGAACTCTACTATAATTATATATAAAAATTGTAAACACCATTTTGAGTAAACACAAATACAATAATATACAAAAAGTTGTACACCGCCGTTTTGTGTAAACTCTACTATACAATTATATACAAAAAGTTGTAAACCCCCGTTTTGAGTAAACTATAATATACAATTTTATACAAAAAGTTGTAAACCCTCATTTTGAGTAAACTCTAATACAATAATATACAAAAAGTTGTAAACCCCCGTTTTGTAAACTCTACTATACAATTATTTTCAAAAAGTTGTAAACCCCCGTTTTGAGTAAACTCTACTATAATTTTATATAGAAAGTTGTAAACCTCTGTTTTGAGTGAACTCTACTATAATTATATACAAAAAGTTGTAAACCCCCGTTTTTAGTGAACTCTTTACAATAATATGCAAAAAGTTGTAAACCCCCATTTGAGTAAACTCTACTATACAATTATATACAAAAAGTTGTAAACCCATATTTTATTATACAAAAAGTGTAAACCCCCGTTATGAGTATACTCTACAATACAATTATATACAAAAAGTTGTAAACCCTTGTTTTGAGTAAACTATAGTACAATAATATACAAAAAGTTGTAAAACCCTGTTTTGAGAAAACTCTACTATACAATTATTTACAAAAAGTTGTAAACCCCTGTTTTGAGTAAACTCTACTAAAATTATATTCAAAAACTTGTAAACCCCCATTTTAAGTAAACTCCAATACAATAATATAAAAAAAGTTGTAATCCCCCGTTTTGAGTAAAATTTACAATACAATTATATTCAAAAAGTTGTAAACCCCCATTTTGAGTAAACTATATTATACAATTATATACCAGAAGTTGTAAATCCCCGTTTTGAGTAGAATCTATAATACAATTATATTCAAAAAGTTGTAAACCCCTGTTTTGAGTAAACTCTAATACAATAATATACAAAAAGTTGTAAACCCCCGTTTTGAGTAAACTCTACTATACAATTATTTACAAAAAGTTGTAAACCCCCGTTTTGAGTAAACTCTACTAAAATTATATACAAGAACTTGTAAACCCCCGTTTTGAGTAAACTCTAATACAATAATATATAAAAAGTTGTAAACCCTCGTTTTGAGTAAACTCTACTATACAATTATATACAAAAAGTTGTAAACCCCTGTTTTGAGTAAAATCTACAATACAATTATATACAAAAAGTTTTAAAGTTGTAAACCCCGTTTTGAGTACAATTATATACAAAAAGTTTTAAACCCCTGTTTTGAGTAAACTCGTATACAATAATATAAAAAAAGTTGTAAAGCCCTATTTTGAGTAAACTCTTCTATAATTATATACAGAAAGTTGTAAACCTCCGTTTTGAGTGAACTTTACTATAATTATATACAAAAAGTTGTAAACCCCGGTTTTTGGTGAACTCTAATACAATAATATACAAAATGTTGTAAACCCCCGTTTTGAGTAAACTCTACTATACAATTATATACAAAAATTTGTAAACCCCTGTTTTATTGTACAAAAAGTTGTAAACCCCCGTTATGAGTAAACTCTACAATACAATTCAGTACAAAAAGTTGTAAACCCCCGTTTTGAGTAAACTCTAATTCAATAATATACAAAAAGATGTAAACCCCCATTTTGAGTAAACTCTACTATACAATTATTTACAAAAAGTTGTAAACCCCTGTTTTGAGAAAACTCTACTAAAATTATATACAAAAACTTGTATACCCCCGTTTTGAGTAAACTCTAGTACAATAATATAAAAAAAAGTTCTAAACCCCTGTTTTGAGTAAACTCTACTATACAATTATATACAAAAAGTTGTAAACCCCCGTTTTGAGTAAAATCTACAATAAAATTATATTCAAAAAGTTGTAAACCCCCGTTATGAGTAAACTCTTATACAATAAAATACAAAAGGTTGTAAACCCCCGTTTTGAGTAAACTCTACTATACAATTATATACAAAAAGTTGTAAATCCCCGTTTTGAGTAAAATCTACAATACAATTATATTTAAAAAGTTGTAAACACCTGTTTTGAGTAAACTCTAATACAATAATATACAAAAAGTTATAAACCCCCATTTTGAGTAAACTCTACTTTACAATTATAAAAAAAAGTTGTAAACCCCCGTTTTGAGTAAAATCTACAATACAATTATATACAAAAAGTTGTAAACCCCTGTTTTGAGTAAATTCTAATACAATAATGTACAAAAGTTGTAAACCCCCATTTTGAGTCAACTCTACTATACAATTATTTACAAATAGTTGTAAACACCCATTTTGAGTAAACTCTACTGAAATTATATACAAAAACTTGTAAACCCCTATTTTGAGTATACTCTAATACATTAATATACAAAAAGTTGTAAACCCTCGTTTGAGTAAACTCTACTATACAATTATATACAAAATGTTGTAAACCCCCGTTTTGAGTAAAATCTACAATACAATTATATACAAAAAGTTGTAAACCCCCGTTTTGAGTAAACTCTTATACAATAATATAGAAATGTTTTAAACCCCCGTTTTGAGTAAACTCTACAATACAAATATTTACAAAAAGTTGTAAACTCCCGTTTTGAGTAAACTCTACTATACAAATATTTGCAAAAAGTTGTAAACCCCTATTTTCAGTAAACTCTACTATAATTATATACAAAAAGTTATAAACCTTTGTTTTGAGTGAACTCTACTATAATTATATACAAAAAATTGTAAACCCCTGTTTTGAGTAAACTCCAATACAGTAATATACAAAAAGTTGTAAACCCCCGTTTTGAGTAAACTCTACTATACAATTATGTAGAAAAAGTAGTAAACCCCCATTTTGAGTAAACTCTACTATACAATTATATACAAAAAGTTGTAAACACCAGTTTTGTGTAAACTCTAATACAATAATATACAAAAAGTTGTAAACCCCTGTTTTGTAAACTCTAATATACAATTATTTACAAAAAGGTGTAAAACCCTGTTTTGAGTAAACTCTACTATAATTATATACAGAAAGTTGTAAACCTCCGTTTTGAATGAACTTTACTATAATTATATACAAAAAGTTGTAAGCCCCCGTTTTTAGTGAACTCTAATACAATAATATACAAAAAGTTGTAAACCCTCGTTTTAAGTAAACTCTACTGTACAATTATATACAAAAAGTTGTAAACCCCTGGTTTATTGTCCAAAAAGTAGTAAACCCCCGTTATGAGTAAACTCTACAATACAATTATATACAAAAACTTGTAAACCCCCGTTTTGAGTAAACACTAATAAAATAATATACAAAGAGTTGTAAACCCCTGTATTGAGTAAAATCTACTATAGAATTATATACAAAAAATTGTAAACCCCTGTTTTGAGTAAAATCTATAATACAATTATATTCCAAGAGTTGTAAACCCCCGTTTTGAGTAAACTCTTATACAATAAAATACAAAAGGTTGTAAACCCCCGTTTTGAGTAAACTCTAATACAATAATATACAAAAAGTTGTACACCCATGTTTTGAGTAAACTCTACTATACAATTATATACAAAAAGTTGTAAACCACCGTTTGGAGTAAAATCTTTAATACAATTATATTCAAAGAGTTGTAAAACCATGTTTTGAGTAATCTCTTATACAATAAAATACAAAAGGTTGTAACCCCCCGTTTTGAGTAAACACTACAATACAATTATATACAAAAAGTTGTAAATCCCCGTTTTGAGTAAAATCTACAATACAATTATATTCAAAAAGTTGTAAACCCCCGTTTTTAGTAAACTCTAATACAATAATATACAAAAAGTTGTAAACCCCCGTTTTGAGTAAACTCTACTATACAATTATAAAAAAGTTGTTAACCCCTATTTTGAGTAAAATCTACAATACAATTATATACAAAAAATTGTAAACCCCCGTTTTGAGTAAACTCTAATACAATAATGTACAAAAAGTTGTAAACCCCCGTTTTGAGTAAACTCTACTATACAATTATATAAAAAAGTTGTAAACCCCCATTTTGAGTAAAATCTACAATACAACTATATACAAAAGGTTGTAAACCCCCGTTTTGAGTAAACTCAAATACAATAATATACAAAAAGTTGAAAACCCCTATTTTGAGTAAACTCTGCTATACAATTATTTACAAAAAGTTGTAAACCCCCGTGTTGAGTCAATTCTACTAAAATTATATACAAAAACTTGTAAACCCCCGTTTTGAGTAAACTCTTATACAATAATATAAAAAAAGTTGTAAACCCCCGTTTTGAGTAAACTCAACTATACAAATATTTACAAAAAGTTGTAAACCCCTGTTTTGAGTAAACTTTACTATACAAATATT
Organism: Gentiana straminea; assembly: GCA_036785695.1. Classification (NCBI taxonomy): domain Eukaryota; kingdom Viridiplantae; phylum Streptophyta; class Magnoliopsida; order Gentianales; family Gentianaceae; genus Gentiana; species Gentiana straminea. The sequence continues at coordinate 118,790 of JAVUPR010000407.1, forward strand.
TACAAAAATTTGTAAACCCCCGTTTTGAGTAAACTCTACTATAATTATATACAAAAAGTTGTAAACCTCTTTTTTGAGTGAACACTACTATACAATTATATACAAAAAGTTGTAAAAGCCCGTTTTGAGTAAACTCTAGGATACAATTATATACAAAAAGTTGTAAACCCCCGTTTTGTTGAAACTCAAATACAATAATATACAAAAAGTTGTAAACCCCCATTTTGTAAACTCTACTATACAATTATTTACAAAAAGTTGTAAACCCCTGTTTATAGGATGTAATATCACCGGATGGATCATACATCCACCCGATTATGCAGCGGAAAGTACAAGATCTAGATCTAGTCAACCAAAATAAATAAAATAAATAGATCTAACCTACGAGGCGGTTAGATTGCTTACCAATTTATGGTTGATGACGGTCAAATTATACCCGTAAAAGTCATCAACATAGACCTTAAATCGGGACTAATAATATATATTTTATGATAAATCACATGTTTATATTTATTATTTAATGTTAGGTGATTAATAAAATATAATTTGGTATTTATCCATTATATTATATAAATCGGTATTTATCCGTTTTTATTATATTTATCCGTTTTATTTAAATATGATTTATTTCGGGATAAATATCTATTTTACAGATTGAGATAATTATGGAGGATAAATACAAATGGAAGAATTAAATCTCAAGATAAATCAAAGGAAATTCAAGATAAATATCGGATTAGCACGAAAAGATCGATAAGCATGGCAAACCACTCAAATATGGCGCCAATGGAGGATATGCATTCTAGGGGGGCGCATTTTATCTTTTAATTGGAGATCGGCCGAGAGTTATCTCTTATTTGTTTTGACATTTTGATGTATATCTCTTAATTAGCTTGAACCCCTATAAATAAAGGCATGTTATACACGCCATATACACACTTTTTTACACAATACATTTTTTACACTTCTCAGTTTATAATAAAATCTTCAGTTTTTCTTAGAGCAGTTTTTATGCAAGATTTGCAATAATGTAAGTTCTTGTATTTATTTGTTCTTAGTTCTTTGTAATTAAGCCCCAATTATTGTTTATCGTTTGAGGTTGTTCGTTCTTCACCGGACGATGTAGATCTAAGGATACGATATGAGGCAGTGGGGATTCCTTGTCTATAAGGATCCACACACTCAGATCTGTTATCCGGTGACCTATATATGACTTTGGTATGATCGGCAACCGTGTTTTTAGTAGATCTATATAATTGCTTTATGAATCTCTATTTTATCCATTACGTATATAGAAACGCTAAGATTTAGTTGTTCGCCGCGTCAATCTAGCCACGTCTTTATGGTGTGATTGTCCACTAGAATTTCTTATCTTAGTAGGTATGGCTACGGCTACGTTGCTCGTCTGTTTTAATTAGCGTATTATTAGGAAATACCAATATAGAACTCCTAGGTCGGCTCATGAATTGATCTTCCGGGACTTTCAGCGAGATCTAGATCTGTGTTATATTTGGGAATTGCTAGCACCTAGTTATACGTAAATCGTAGATTAACATGATACCTAAAAGTTAGTGTTAATGGGACGGAGACTGATGCGATCGTCTAGGAAGTACGCCTGAACAAAGGAATGTTGCCTAGGTGAGGAATACGGTTAATATCGGCATCCCTAGTTTTGTAAGCGTGCGAGTCATATGAGATGGAGGCCGAAAAAGCGAAGTCACGTGATGTAGCATAGTGATCTGGATGGCCTACCCGGAGCTAGATCTAGTTTAGGGGATGACTCCCGTAGCCACTATAAAAGAAATACGGATCGGATTAATAGTTGTCGAGTCTAGCTTAATTATATAGAATCTCTAGATCCAAACGATAACATGATAATTGGGGAGGTTAATTACGTTATGTGTTGTGTCGAGTCGTGTCCTTTACCTTTCTTGTCTTTAGTTGGTCGTAGACCGCCTTTTTGTCCTTGACATGAATAATTAGTTGTTTGTATATAAAGGATCCACAATTGGTTCCCTGTGGGATCGACCTTGATTCGCTATAGCTATACTACGATGGACCTAGTCCTCTTGCTAGTATTTGTTTATGGTGGTCAAGTATTTTAATTATTACTTGATCTACGTGCATCAAGTTTTTGGCGCCGTTGCCGGGGAACCAACGGTCCATTTTATATATAAATAATTTTTTATTCATGTCGAGTTTTCTGTTTTAGAGTCTGTTTTTACGTTTTTGAGTCCCTCTGGTTGTCTGCTCCGTGTAAAAATTCCAAAATCTGAAACAACTGGTTTCGCTCCCAGCAAGACCGCCTCTCGCCGCGCAAGCCCGGTTCTCGTTTTTACGGAATTTCGCGTGTCTGTTTATCTCCGTATGTTTAATCCGTATGTCTGATAGCAGCATGGGAAACCATGTTAAAATCAGTCTACGGTTCGTTTTGTTTTTCTTCTGTTTGCAGAAACTAGGGAAGCAAAAATCTGAGTTAGTAATTTTTCGCGGGCGCTGAGAAAATAACCCAGCAACATGTGGAGCTACGAATCTACGATGGGAAAGCAATGGAAGAAACACCTTTAAAACACCAAGATGGCTCCGAGAAAATAAATATTAAGGTTCGAATTATTCGTGGTACAATGTTGAAGGCAAGGTACTACCTTTTTTGCTTATATTTTACTATCTTTTGATCTTTTGAACATAAGCTAGTCTTTACATGAACCTGAATGAGAATCTTAGCCTGGAGTTGGTTTTGTATGATTTATTTTATTAGTGTGGAAGGTTCTGCCCCAAATCTGTCTCATCTAGAGGGTGTAAGGAAACATGTAGTGGTTGAAGGAAGCAGTGAATAAAGAGTTCCTCATAGTTCTGTCAAAATCTCATTGTCTTATGCATGAGATTGCTTCTACTGGCCATGGGAGCAACAATTTGTGTAGTTTAAGAATTCTCAATCTAAAGAAGACGTTGAGTTTTGAGAGAGCATAATGAAGCATCATTATAGAGGATATGATTAAAATGGGTCCCTAGGACTAAATCTACGTAGAATTCACAAATTCCTAAAACGTGAGCCGAGGTAAGAGCTTTGTATAAATGGTATGGATAGATGTCGTTTCCTAGGTCTCACAACCAAGGGAAGGGTATTAATCCGCAAAAGTGACGAGCCCACCTCTTATAGTGCTCAAAGGGTTAAAGTCTGGTGAGCTATGAAGGATGACTGACAAGGATGACTTTTTAGAAAGTCGAGCTGAGGACTTTAAACTCAGAACTACTTCTTTAAAACCCTTAGGATTTCTTTTTAGGATTTTAGGTTTTGTTTTCTTTGAGTCCAATAAGAGTAACGTGACATATGTTGAGGTTTTTTATTTTGCCGTGTTCCGATGGCCATTGGGCTAAGGATGTGCAAAACTTTTTTACTCAATATAGGCCACGTGAAGTAGAGTTCCGTAGGAGAGTCGAGAAATTGCTAAAGAAAAGGAAATTTAGCAATCAACCTTAAGATGGAAGCATTAAGAGAGCTTGAGAATTCGGAAAAGTAAAAGAGAATGATTGGTACGAACAGAACGATTTTGGTCAACTTCCAAAACTTTTTAGAATGGCGATACGAGTGAAAATCCAAAGTTGTGTGCAATTCGTTCGCAACTACCCTTATCCTTTCCTTTATACCTTTTAACCCTTCAACCCTTTCTATTCTCTCACCAATCCGCCTCACAATTCACATTTCTAACCATTCTTTCATCCCCTCTCTTTCTTTCCATCTATTTCACTCTCCCACCCTGACCCAATCCCTTAACCAATACCTACCCAACACACAATTTCTTACCCACCCTTTGTCTTTTCTCACCATCCTTATGTATATCTTTTTCTAAACCCAACACACTCTAAACCTCCATTTTGTTTACATTATACCCTTTTGTTGCGGAATTTGAAATATTGCTAAGTATTAATGATTATCTTCTATCATTTTGGTTTTCATGATCCTACCGGGGTACGTGTAGCTCGACCTTTTAAAAGTTTTTGGTTCGATCGAACTACAACTTATCTTTCTACCGGAAGTTTTGAATTTCACAATTTTACGCCTATTCCGGCATTTCGAGATGATGAGTTTTGTTCTACATATCACACCGATCCGACCTTGTTGATGACGGTGATGACTTTTACGTGATACATTGGGTTATTAGTAATTTCGAGGAGAAGCTACATCTCCCTAAGTTGTTGATATCCATTCAAAACGTGCGAGTACGCGCCGAGTTTCGATCCTATCTTCTACCAATAGGTCACATTGAATCTCGTTATACCTTACCAAGTTTCTCTGGATTGAATAGTTAATCCAGTAAACCTCGTGTTTTCACATGTGGGGTAATGCTTTTTGATCTTTGTCTTCTCCACCCGGTTTTAAGAGTATTTAAGCGGTGGAGATTATAGATGAAGACTATAATCTTTTGTTGATTGTTTATTTTTCTTTCTATTTAGTATTTTTCTTTTTGCGTCTGAACGAGTAGTTTTAACTCTTTGGTTTTCCTTGTCATTGGTTGTATGAAATAAAGTGGCTTAAATTGTTTTTGGATATTTTATATCTAATTACTGCCACATTATTTTATAACTTCCATTGACATGTTATTAACGGTCTCGTGGAGCTTCTGTTTGGTTTGCTTAAACAGGTTTTGACTTGCTTCTCCACGATGTCCTTGGATTACTCCGATGTTCTGCATCTACTTGAGAGCCGTTTCCAGAGCTAAGTCTTTTTCTTAAATTCTCATTTTTATTTGTCATTGGGGACAATGCCATGTTTAAGTGGGGGGTAGGAGACTTAGCCATGATACTATAAGTGAAAATTGAATGAAACGGTGAAAAATTGAAAAAATTGAATAAATGTCATATTATTTATCTTGTACCCTTAGAATTGTGAGTTCCTAGCTAAGAATTGATAGGAAAGGAACCAAGTTGCATAAGTACGTGATCATTTTATACTTATGTGAATGTAAATTTAAGGATATTCATGCTGATTGTTGCGAGTAGTTATTTATTATTCGATTACTCAATCTTTGAATCGAGTTTTATCGCACGAATTATAATAACTGAAGAAATTATGTGTACATTGCATAGATGATTGGTTATGCAGACCTAGAGTCGATATTTATCTGCTGATGTATTCCTATATTCTGGCCATTAAAGCGGAGTAATAAGCTTGAGAATTATACGTGTTTTGACAATACGTTAAACATCGGGCTTGTAGTAACATTACCAAAGTAGCCTCGCGCTTGTGGTAATATTCAATGCTTCCACTAATCCGTGAGAGAGGGATTCTTGCAATGCATAATTTACTTTTAAAGCAAGTTTCTTTCTTGAGAAGTGGTAAAGTTTGAAATGATGAAAATGAGAAAAAATTCAAAATTTTAAGAGGCTTGAGTATTTTTCTCGGTCTCCAAGTCCAAAAACCTTATGGATAACGCTCTTGCTTATTGCACCATGTCTTTACCCATTGCGAGGCTTAAGAAGTGGGAATGCTGATGTTGGTAGGTTGAGACTGCGAAGTCAGCATAAACTTTAATCTTGCCACGAATATATAAAACCAAATGCACATGCACACATCACTTCGGTTCATAGAGAGTAGTGAATAATGGATATCTTATGAGCATGACTGGTATGAGTTGACTCGAGCTTCTCGCGTAAGTATGATTTGACCACGGGAAATGTTGACTTGGGGAATGACTTATTGATGCTTTGTTCGGGACGATCAAAGTCTAAGTGGGGGGTAGTTGATGACGGTCAAATTATACCCGTAAAAGTCATCAACATAGACCTTAAATCGGGACTAATAATATATATTTTATGATAAATCACATGTTTATATTTATTATTTAATGTTAGGTGATTAATAAAATATAATTTGGTATTTATCCATTATATTATATAAATCGGTATTTATCCGTTTTATTTAAATATGATTTATTTCGGGATAAATATCTATTTTACAGATTGAGATAATTATGGAGGATAAATACAAATGGAAGAATTAAATCTCAAGATAAATCAAAGGAAATTCAAGATAAATATCGGATTAGCACGAAAAGATCGGATAAGCATGGCAAACCACTCAAATATGGCGCCAATGGAGGATATGCATTCTAGGGGGGCGCATTTTATCTTTTAATTGGAGATCGGCCGAGAGTTATCTCTTATTTGTTTTGACATTTTGATGTATATCTCTTAATTAGCTTGAACCCCTATAAATAAAGGCATGTTATACACGCCATATACACACTTTTTTACACAATACATTTTTTACACTTCTCGTTTATAATAAAATCTTCAGTTTTTCTTAGAGCAGTTTTTATGCAAGATTTGCAATAATGTAAGTTCTTGTATTTATTTGTTCTTAGTTCTTTGTAATTAAGCCCCAATTATTGTTTATCGTTTGAGGTTGTTCGTTCTTCACCGGACGATGTAGATCTAAGGATACGATATGAGGCGATGGGGATTCCTTGTCTATAAGGATCCACACACTCGATCGTTATCCGGTGACCTATATATGACTTTGGTATGATCGGCAACCGTGTTTTTAGTAGATCTATATAATTGCTTTATGAATCTCTATTTTATCCATTACGTATATAGAAACGCTAAGATTTAGTTGTTCGCCGCGTCAATCTAGCCACGTCTTTATGGTGTGATTGTCCACTAGAATTTCTTATCTTAGTAGGTATGGCTACGGCTACGTTGCTCGTCTCGTTTTAATTAGCGTATTATTAGGAAATACCAATATAGAACTCCTAGGTCGGCTCATGAATTGATCTTCCGGGACTTTCGGCGAGATCTAGATCGTGTTATATTTGGGAATTGCTAGCACCTAGTTATACGTAAATCGTAGATTAACATGATACCTAAAAGTTAGTGTTAATGGGACGGAGACTGATGCGATCGTCTAGGAAGTACGCCTGAACAAAGGAATGTTGCCTAGGTGAGGAATACGGTTAATATCGGCATCCCTAGTTTTGTAAGCGTGCGAGTCATATGAGATGGAGGCCGAAAAAGCGAAGTCACGTGATGTAGCATAGTGATCTGGATGGCCTACCCGGAGCTAGATCTAGTTTAGGGGATGACTCCCGTAGCCACTATAAAAGAAATACGGATCGGATTAATAGTTGTCGAGTCTAGCTTAATTATATAGAATCTCTTGATCCAAACGATAACATGATAATTGGGGAGGTTAATTACGTTATGTGTTGTGTCGAGTCGTGTCCTTTACCTTTCTTGTCTTTTGTTGGTCGTAGACCACCTTTTTGTCCTTGACATGAATAATTAGTTGTTTGTATATAAAGGATCCACAATTGGTTCCCTGTGGGATCGACCTTGATTCGCTATAGCTATACTACGATGGACCTAGTCCTCTTGCTAGTATTTGTTTATGGTGGTCAAGTATTTTAATTATTACTTGATCAACGTGCATCAATGGTGAATAAACTCCAAGAACAATCTTCAATCCCAGATCCAAGCTATATAAGAAGCCACAGTCTTCCAACGTGTGTCTCCAAGCACCACCAGGTGGATGGTGTTTCAAGCCGCCGGACCTCCTCGATATGCTACCTTAGAAAAACCTGAAGTTTTTCTAAAACTCGAACCCAAAGAAAATAGCCAAAAATTCCAAGCTATTTTCCATCCAATATTTCGAATTGTGTTGTGTGTCATAAGGCTTGGGAGAACTCTCTTTATATAGGAGAGTAATCCTTGTCCTCCAAGGATTTAATAATTAAGAGATAATTATTAGATTAATCCTTATTCCAAATAAAAGATAAATAAAATAATTATCCCAAACAAATTAGAATAAATCATATTATTATCTAATATTCCATGAATTATCAATTAACAAATAAAAGATAAATCACACATTAAATAATTATCCAAGAAAACTAATTCCTTGATAATTACATAATACAATATGCGCCCCACCTCTACTAAATAAAGGTCCATGCACATTTTTTGACACATTGGGCCGAGTCCATGAAAAACTTCTTTTCCATGTATTTAATCATCTATTCAACTAAACAATTAATCCACATATCAATTAAATAGTCCAATCCAACTATTTAATTATAATTGAGGTGAAACGACGAGAAATGGTATATGCTATATTATGAGCCACGTCGGGGACCATGGACCCATATTCAGTAGCTACAATAAATTAAATAAAATATTCGTCAGACCGAACAATAATATTCAATCTATTAATTCCGGGATTACACCACCATAAACCCGAAACTGAACTCTGCTGAATATAAATATAAACTTACACTCACCTTTGAGTTGATAAGCGTCCACTGATATAATCATTACATACGGATAAATCCTCCATAGACTGTTCACTTCGATTCGGGATATCTCCGTAAACCCTTCTTGAAGCATATTATTCTTATTTACCATTAACCCCTAGTGATCAATTAATTCATAACTAATATAATATGAACTGGGCCCATCGATCAGTTTCTAGGGTCAACAAATAAGGGAACTGTCTGTCTACTTCCCGAGGGAAGGAATGGATTCCATATCTGTGATAGCACAGACTACTCACTCATCGTAGAATAGAGCCAAAGAGAAGTGTTGGACCACATACAGCGAAGTGATCCTTAGTAACACATCAAACTCTACCCTAGTCTACGCAGTCGTCTGTGATCACCTCAGGATTAAGATTAATCTGTATATGATCATCTTGTGATTCGATAAGACTTCTCGATTATGGAATTATATCGAGAACTTAAATCAAATCGGTCTAGCCTTATATGATTATCATCATATATAAATGCCCCACTAGGTACCTTATTACCGACAGTCCGGATAAGACTGTCACACCTAAAGTGTTCTGGGCGCATTAATAGAAAATTAATCATGAGACCCGTACTCAGATTAATAAACGCTATGGACTAAGTTAATTTTAAGTACATATCACTAACTCAATCCTCTTGTGTATAGCCATACACTGAGTTATGTGATTACATAAACGAGGTACTTAGGGTTTTCAGTAGTGTCTTAATTATAAGCATACATGCATATAATAAGATGAATTATTAATTCTGTCCTAAAACAATTACATAATTGTCTTTCGGGCACTACACCTAACAATCTCCCACTTGCACGAAAGGCAAATGGATTAATTGTTTTAGAGCACACCCTTTATATCTATATCTACAACATTCTCCCACTTTCTCAAAACAAGTGAGACGTATCCCTCAAATCTATACCCTCCGAGCGCATCTTAGTAATTCATTCTTTCAAGCACGACCGGAGTGTGCCGCTGCAGGGTAGGTCAGTGACCCGACACGTACTTAGAATCCGAATACCATATGACTCGGTACACTAATCAGGTAGGTTGTCGGCTTGAGTCAATCTTTGGGATCAAAATGTCGCCTTTCCATATAATCCGGTGGTACACTTTCAATATGCCTTTGAGTCAACACTGAGGACAAAATCGACTTAACGATCATCCTTAATCCGACCTAAAGCCAGAATCATTGTTATCACTTATATTCTTGAATATATTAGCATATTATTCCTCATTCTCCCGAAGAGACTTGAGGATTCACTAAACATCCCATTTAGTATTCATCCGCAGGTTTTGATAATCATTCCTGAGCGGTAGGGTAGACTACATCGTTGAATGCTGCATAAATGCAAAAATATCTTAACCAGGTTAATATATGGGATTGCCAATGATCGATTCTCACGAATTTGAGCGAATCAAATCCTTTAGAATGAATCCCGATGGCATGTCAGACTCTGACTTCAGATAACACACCCATGTTGTTTCCAACTGTTTCAGTGTTACCATTCACAAACACTAATCTACATACTACTTTTCTAATATCGAAGCCCAGTCTACGAAAGACTTATCAATATTTTGGTCAAGTCCACACATTAAAATATATGACTTTGAAATGACCTAGAGGTTTGCTTTTTTTCCCTAAAGGATATAAGCTATGGCGGGCATCCTGCCAAAGGTTCTATCTGAATAAATTTAAGATACCGTTAGTCTCGCAAAAAGGTCTTAAGGAATCACCCCTATTTCCTGCTTTGTAATGAATCCATTATTTGTTATTAGCTAAAACCCTTTTGTTCTGAATGAATTCAGATTCCGTTGTTTGGCAAGAAAGTCTTAGGGAATCACCCCTATTTCCCGCAGTCTGACGAAATCAAGCAAGACTGAGTGGTAAGAGAGATCACGGTCTGGTTAACTCTCTACCTTTTAGGGAATCACCCCTAAATTACTCAGCTTTGCGGTGAAAGTTAAACTTTCCTATTCATTCGACTCTTCTCCGTGTAGTTCCAATTACTCCCACTAGGCCTGAGATACTCATGTGGTTCTACAAGAGTTTCAACAGAACTGAAGTATTAAACTCCATTCACAGGGTTATGGCTTTTAAACCAACCACTATGATCAGTATCCTACACAGCCCACAAAGGACTATAGGTCATCAATCTACCCTATAGACCGTAAGGTCCTGCAATGGGTAATGGACAAACCATACTCCCACTGCGTTCGGGGTGGATTGATATACTGATCTAGTTTAGTAGTCTTTATAAGAGTTATCACCAACTACCGGTGTTGGATGTGGACTGAACAAATCAGTTAGTAACATCTTGAGTACAAATACTTCAAGATCCAAGGTTGTTATTTATAGACTCTATCAGACTGAGTTTGACAGTATAACCGTCATTATCTGATTTTATGAGTTTTATAACCAACCTTTACTCAATGCATTAAGATATTTCATGACATGAATGTGTAATCAAAATTTCCAGTCCTACCTTCAAGCACTAAATGCTAAATGTCTATATTCACGGAAGTGGGGTGAACTGAATTCACTCCTTATCCAGAAATGCGTAGGCATCTTTTAGGTAGACTTCTCGGTTTTTCATTACAACGTAAACCGTTATTTTGCAACCAATATCTTAAATGAGTTCAGCAGTGTATCGTAGCACATAAATAACTATATAAGGCAACTTTATGGTGTATCCCTTAGTGAAAACATTCCACTGGGAGGCAGGCCGAGCATCAGTCCTGAAGACTACGTAAATCTGAGTATGGAATACTCTATCTCTGGTGAAATCAGAGATTTCCTCCAAATATTTTGGATAAACTTATTGGAGTTTCGAGTAGTTGTCAGACGAAATGTCACTACTTGAAAAAGCTCCCACTAGCTTGTACCTATCATATGACCCCGAAGGTCAATATGAATAAGCTATGTAACTTCTTTGAATCTATTACCCTTTCCCGATTGAAAGGAAGCTTAGTCATTGTTCCTTTGAGACAGTGTTCCTTTGACTGGGAGATAGGAATCACCCTAAGCCAGTCTTCAGATCTTGTCTTTATGGAACATACATTAATTAATAGAATAAAAAGAAGAGTTTATCTAAATACGGAAACCATTTGTGTTTATATTGTTTGAGATGTGTTACATATACCTATTCAGCATTTCTTAGTGGTTCTGACTTTATCAAACAAAAGTCCGAGTCTTGGGTTCATGCTATGAATGTTATATTCATCGTCAATAAGACAAACAAATTATCCTATTGAAAATGAATACGTTCGTTCCAACGAATCCAAAAACAGGAAATGAATTTTCTGTGATACTTAAGAATTGAATCCGAGATTCATATCCTTATATCACTTCCACTAGCCTATCTGAAATAACTGCCCGTTGTCTATTTTATTTATCGTTTAATGAAAAGCTACCTAGTTCTTCCAAAGAACTTTAGCTCTCGAGAAAATTGCTAAGGATGCATTGGTCAGTGATCCGAAATCACTTTCCTTATCCTCTAATTTCCAATTTTTTAATTTTCTGGTTTTTCCTTAAAACTACTTAGTTTAGATGACTAACACGTATAAACATTCTATCCCATTCTCGATTTTCCTTAGATGGAAACAGTCTTGAACTAGAAGTTCGTTTGAGTAGACACTACTCTTGAACTGTGGGATGTTCAGTGTTTACTTGCTTGGACTATCAATTTTTCAAATCGTTAAATCATAAGACCAAAGCTCCCACTAGTTTATCGGTTCCAAATACCGTCTAACTAGCAACACTTTGTATTTATGATTTTTCAAAGATTAGAACATCACCTAGAACTAAGCTCCCACTAGTTTATCAGTTCCAAATACTGTCTAACTAGCAATGCTGTTTTCATGATGTTTCAAAGATTATAAAATCTCCAGAACTAAGCTCCCACTAGTTTATCAGTTCCAATTATTGTCTAACTAGTAACGCTTTATGAATGGAAAAATTCTTGTGCAGTCCATTACACATTTCTAATGATTTAGAAAAACAACAAATCATAAGACTAAGGCTCCTACTAGTTTATCGGTTCCAAATACCGTCTAACTAGCAACGCCTTATGTATATGATTTTCCAATTTTCAATTTAGAAATTTGTTGTGTAATTACACTTTTAATTTTGTCTGATAGTCCTATATCATCTTTTGTAAACTAAGTATGGTCGTCTCTCGTTCAACACGAGTGACACCCGTGACATACCTGTACTATGTCACTTAAGTTTTTAAAAGGCTCAAGAGAAAATCTTTTCCGAAAATTAACTACATTTATTGATAATTACAACGTACTTGTTACTTTCCACATTTTTAATGAAGTCCTATTACTAACAGTTTAGTAGCCTAGAGATTAAGGTTGTAAAATAAACATGACAGAAAATTAAATTCAAAAAATAAATTATCACTACTAGATTTTTATTTTAGGAATAATAAACTAATAAAAAGTCTATCCTACCATTCCAAGGATTTAACCTCACACCTCAGTGCCACCGTAGGTTAGGTCAAAGAGGTGACGGTTAAACTGAGACAATCTCTCTCAATGATTAAGCTTCGAGAATCAAACATCTCACATGAATCAGACATCCCGAACCTTAATCATTGATTACCTTCCTTTTCTAGCCTAGATATTTCAAAAATATCCATAAAGAGTGTGACCAACTATATCAGATCTCAAAGTACGCCCCGAGTATGCCGCCGTAGGGTCGGTCAGTGACTCAACGAGTACCCAAAATCCTATCCTTTCGGAGACCAAGCCTTGAATTTTGATAGGGGTGAACACCATCTGTAGGGGCCGAAATCAAAGCGGCTCGAGGCGTCACCCTTCTCTCACGTGCTTGCATCTGTAGTAGAGGCCATGAGGTTGGCTGTCGTCTTCCCCACTCCCACTCAATAATTTGAAAAAGTGGTGGGTTTACTAATTACGGTTTCGGTCTTGACAATAAGAAACAATAAATCAAAGTACTCCGAACAGGGTCGGTTATGTAGGCAAGCCTACGCCGTTTTATTCGTTGGAACATATGTGACAGTTCAGACTGATCCGGCAAGAGAAGCCCCGTTTAGCCCGAAGGCTTATCGGCTATGCTAAGTCTTGTCGAATCACTGTAACGTACATCACACGCTGAGCGGAGTCGATTGAGCCGAAGCTCGGTTGAACTCACCCAACCATGGTTAGACCATTCCGAACCCATGTACTAAGATTTTCCGATCTCTAAATTGTCAACCAAAGCGCAATCTCGTTTCTGTTTAAGGTGGGTTCACCGAGAAGGCATCACCGAAACCTCAACGATTTATCTAAGTGGGATTCACCGAGAATCCATCACTAAAATCGTAACGATTGACAAAACCCGGTTCCTCGGTTTTAATAATTAGTTAATTAACTACCACATATTAATTAAAAAAGCTTTTAACTAATTATACGAGTTATACATGCCTAATTTATTCCAAATAAACTAGCTACATGTATGCATTGGAGTGGAATCATGATATGGTGCATGTCATGACAATTTTCCGGTTTCTATCATACAATTTTCGATCATACACGAAAAAAATAACGGAAAAGTAAACACCGAGATGGACCGTTGGTATCCCCGACTAACCTATTTTCTAAGGAAAAGTAAAAATTTAATTCTAAGTCTTCAAATCTCGATCTTGAAACTTCCGGATCTCGAACCTTCGATCTTGACACGAACCACGAACCACGAGGAGAGGAGGCAGTAATATACCAATATATTAAAAATCGTTTTATAAATTTTTTTTATTTTTAATATCAGGCCTCAGCCAAAAGGAAAAATAAAACTTTTTTTTTAAATCTATTGCCGGCAGTGGTTATGAAACCAATTGACCTATTGGTCAAATCAATTTCCATATCCCAAATATAAGCTACCGCATTCCTAAATAAAAAATTTCCGCCGCATCCAAAACAACAGCCGTGTACCCAAAAAAAAGATTTGCCGAGCCAATTATAAAAATAAAACAACAATATCGCCACCTCCCGTTTTACCTTCTTGATGATATTCAACACCATGATCTTCGTCGTTTCGAATCCGGGTCAACAACAAAAAATTACAAGGATGCTATCTTTTACATTATTTTCGATTCCATGAAAATAAATTCAAATCATATGCTCAATTGATACTAATCAAAAGAGCTACAAAATAGATCTACGGGTAAACAATACCAACCCCAATCCATCTCTTCAACCACAACAATCACAAGGCATCAACATGAAATTTTCGAATCATAAAACGAAAATAAAAACAATATAACATGCTTATTCCACTCCTTAGATCTAAAATGTACATACTTTGATTGATAGATCAAAAGCTCTGATACCATTTGTAGGATGTAATATCGCCAGATGGATCATAGATCCACCCGATTACGCAGCGGAAAGTACAAGATCTAGATCTAGTAAACCAAAATACATAAAATAAATAGATCTAACCTACGAGGGGGTTAGATTGCTTACCAGTTTATGGTGAAAAAACTCCAAGAACAATCTTCAATCCAAGATCCAAGCTAGATGAGAAGCCACAGTCTTCCAACGTGTGTCTCCAAGCACCACCAGGTGGATGGTGTTTCAAGCCGCCGGACCTCCTCGATATGCTACATTAGAAAAACCCGAAGTTTTTCTAAAACTCGAACCCAATGAAAATAGCTGAAAATTCCAAGCTATTTTCCATCCAATATTTCGAATTGTGTTGTGTGTCATAAGGCTTGGGAGAACTCTCTTTATATAGGAGAGTAATCCTTGTCCTCCAAGGATTTAATAATTAAGAAATAATTATTAGATTAATCCTTATTCTAAATAAAAGATAAATAAAATAATTATCCCAAACAAATTAGGATAAATCATATTATTATCTAATATTCCATGAATTATCAATTAACAAATAAAAGATAAATCACACATTAAATAATTATCCAAAAAAATTAATTCCTTGATAATTACATAATACAATATGCGCCCCACCTCTACTAAATAGTCCATGAAAAACTTCTTTTCCATGTATTTAATCATCTAGTCCAACTAAACAATTAATCCACATATCAATTAAATAGTCCAATCCAACTATTTAATTATAATTGAGGTGAAACGACGAGAAATCGTATATGCTATATTAGAAGCCACGTCGGGGACCATGGACCCATATTCAGTAGCTACAATAAATTAAATAAAATTATTCGTCAGACCGAACAATAATATTCAATCTATTAATTTCGGGATTACACCACCATAAACCCAAAACTGAACTCTGCTGAATATAGATATAAACTTACACTCACTTATGAGTTGATAAGCGTCCACTGATATAATCATTACATACGGATAAATCCTCCATAGACTGTTCACTTCGATTCGGGATATCTCCGTAAACCCTTCTCGAAGCATATTATCCTTATTTACCATTAACCCCCTAGTGATCAATTAGTTCATAACTAATATAATATGAACTGGGCCCATCGATCAGTTTCTAGGGTCAACAAATAAGGGAACTGTCTGGCTACTTCCTGAGGGAAGGAATGGATTCAATATCTGTGATAGCACAGACTACTCACTCATCCTAGAATAGAGCCAACGAGAAGTGTTGGACCATATACAGCGAAGTGATCCTTACTAACACATCAAACTCTACCCTAGTCTAAGCAGTCGTCTGTGATCACCTCAGGATTAAGATTAATCCGTATATGACCAACTTGTGATTCGATAAGACTTCTCGATTACGGAATTTTATCGAGAACTCAAATCAAATTGGTCCAGCCCTATATGATTATCATCATATATAAATGCCCCACTAGGTACCTTATTGCCGACATTCCGGATAAGACTGTCACACCTAAAGTGTTCTGGGCGCATTAATAGCAAATTAATCATGAGACTCGTACTCAGATTAATAAACGCTACGGACTAAGTTAATTTTAAGTACAACTCACTAACTCAATCCTCTTGTGTATAGCCATACACTGAGTTATGTGATTACATAAACGAGGTACTTAGGGTTTTCAGTAGTGTCTTAATTATAAGCATACATGCACATAATAAGATGAATTATTAATTATGTCCTAAAACAATTACATAATTCTCTTTCGGGCACTACACCTAACACTGTTTTGAGTAAACTCTACTATAATTATATACAAAAAGTTGTAAACCACCGTTTTGAGTGAACATTACTATAATTATATACAAAAAGTTGTAAACCCCAATTTTTAGTGAACTCTACTACAATAACATACAAAAAGTTGTAAACCCCTGTTTTGAGTAAACTCTACTATACAATTATATACAAAAAGTTTTAAATCCCGTTTTATTGTACAAAAAGTTGTAAACCCCCGTTACGAGTAAACTCTACAATACAATTATAGACAAAAAGTTGTAAACCACTATTTTGAGTAAACTCTAATACAATAATATACTATAAGTTGTAAACCCCCGTTTTGAGTAAACTCTACTAACAATTATTTACAAAAAGTTGTAAACCTCTGTTTTGAGTAAACTCTAATACAATAATATACAAAAGGTTGTAAACACCTGTTTTAAGTAAACTCTACTATACAATTATATACAAAAAGTTTTAAATCCCCGTTTTATTGTACAAAAAGTTGTAAACCCCCGTTATGAGTAAACTCTACAATACAATTATAGACAAAAAGTTGTAAACCTCTATTTTGAGTAAACTCTAATACAATAATATACTATAAGTTGTAAACCCCTGTTTGAGTAAACTCTACTAACAATTATTTACAAAAAGTTGTAAACCTCTGTTTTGCGTAAACTCTAATACAATAATATACAAAAGGTTGTAAACACCTGTTTTAAGTAAACTCTACTATACAATTATATACAAAAAGTTGTAAACCCCCGCTTTGAGTAAAATCTACAATACAATTATATTCAAAAAGTTGTAAACCCCCGTTTTGAGTAAACTCTTATACAATAAAATACAAAAGGTTGTAAACCCCCATTTTGAGTAAACTCTACTATACAATTATATACAAAAAGTTGTAAACCCCCCGTTTTGAGTAAACTCTACTATACATTAATATACAAAAAGTTGTAAACCCCCGTTTTGTGTAAACTCTAATACAATAATATACAAAAAGTTGTAAACTCCCATTTTGTAAACTCTACTATAAAATTATTTACAAAAAGTTATAAACACCCATTTTTTGTAAAATCTAATAAAATAATATACAAAAAGTTGTAAACCCCCGTTTTGTAAACTCTACTATACAATTTTTTACAATAAGTTGTAAACCCCTGTTTTGAGTAAACTCTACTATAATTATATACAGAAAATTGTAAACCTCCGTTCTAAGTGAAATTTACTAAGATTATATACAAAAAGTTGTAAACCCCCGTTTTAGGGAACTCTAATACAATAATATACAAAAAGTTGTAAACCCCTGTTTTGAGTAAACTCTACTATACAATTATATACAAAAAGTTGTAAACCCCTGTTTTATTGTACAAAAATTTGTAAACCCCCGTTATGAGTAAACTCTACAATACAATTATATACAAAAAATTGTAAACCCCCGTTTTGAGTAAACTCTAATACAATAATATAAAAAAATTTGTAAACCCCCATTTTGAGTAAACTCTACTATACAATTATATACAAAAAGTTGTAAACACCCGTTTTATTGAACAAAAAGTTGTAAACCCCCGTTATGAGTAAACTCTACAATACAATTATATACAAAAAGTTGTAAACCCCCGTTTTGAGTAAACTCTAATACAATAATATACAAAAATTTGTATACCCCCATTTTGAGTAAACTCTACTATACAATTATTTAGAAAAAGTTGTAAACCCCTGTTTTGAGTAAACTCTACTAAAATTATATACAAAAACTTGTAAACCCCTGTTTTGAGTAAACTCTAATACAATAATATACAAAAAGTTGTAAACCCCCGTTTTTAGTAATCTCTACTATACAATTATATACAAAAAGTTTTAAACCCCTGTTTTGAGTAAAATCTACAATAAAATTATATTCAAAAAGTTGTAAACCCCCGTTATGAGTATACTCTTATACAATAATATACAAAAGGTTGTAAACCCTCATTTTGAGTAAACTCTACTATACAATTATATACAAAACGTTGTAAATCCCTGCTTTGAGTAAAATCTACAATACAATTATATTCAAAAAGTTGTAAACCTCCGTTTTGAGAAAACTCTAATACAATAATATACAAAAGGTTGTAAACCCCTGTTTTGAGTAAACTCTACTATACAGTTATATAAAAAAGTTGTAAACCCCCGTTTTGAGTAAAATCTACAATACAATTATATACAAAAAGTTGTAACCCCTATTTTGAGTAAACTCTAACACAATAATGTACAAAAAGTTGTAAACCCCCGTTTTGGGAAAACTCTACTATACAATTATTTATAAAAAAGTTGTAAACCCCCGTTTTGAGTAAACTCTACTAAAATTATATACAAAAACTTGTAAACCCCCCGTTTTGAGTAAACTATAATACAATAATATAAAAAAGTTGAAGACCCTCATTTTGACTAAACTCTACTATACAATTATATACAAAAAGTTGTAAACCCCTATTTTGAGTAAATCTACAATACATTTATATACAAAAATTTGTAAACAGCCGTTTTGAGTAAACTCTTATACAATAATATAAAAAAAGGTTTAAACCCCCGTTTTGAGTAAACTCTACTATACAAATATTTACAAAAAGTTGTAAACCCCCGTTTTGAGTAAACACTACTATACAAATATTTACAAAAAGCTGTGAACCCCCATTTTGAGTAAACTCTACTATAATTATATACAAAAAGTTGTAAACCTCTGTTTTGAACGAACTCTACTATAATTATATACAAAAAAATTTAAACCCTCATTTTGAGTAAACTCTAATTCAATAATATACAAAAATTTGTAAACCCCTGTTTTGAGTAAACTCTACTATACAATTTTATACAAAAAGTTGTAAACCCCCATTTTGAGTAAACAATTGTAGGAATAGTGTCCTAAACCCAATCGGGTTGGACCGGATCCGACCGGGTCGGATCATTTCTATTATTTCTTTATGTTTGTACAAATATTAAATGGCTTTTCTGTTGTCATATATATGTTCTTTTAAAGAACAAATTATGAATTGTTATATGATAACGCCCTTAGTATTAAACTGTGATAGAGAAACCATGATAGGCGATTATGGTTGATGAGATCTCTAATCACTTTAATAAGTTTGATGCTTAAATGTCTCTAGGCTGATGTACTATTTAACAGGGCATTGATAGTATGAACAGACAAGCACGTATTAGATGTCTTCTATCTTTAGGGCAGGGATAGATCTCGTCTATCGAAGTGTAGAGACACTTGGACTGTACGTGGACGTGTATTAGAGAATGCGTACGTTAGACTGACCCACTTACACGGATAAGTGTCACACTATGTGGCGGTTGTGTAATTATCCTTAAGACCGGAGTCTTCATGGTATCACGGTGTGGATTGTCATGCTTTGACACTATTGAGGTTTCCCCTAACCACGGGGCGATCATGCGGTAGTGATTGGGTATGATACTGAAGCATGCGGAGTATACATGATTGGTCGTCCGGGAATCGCGTATCATATGATTAGGATCGAATATCCGAAATGGCCTTCTTATAAGGAATGTCTTACTCTCGTGAATCTTTGCAAAGTGGGAGTAAACGAGTTACTTCGAGAGAGCATGATATCCAGAGTATACGATACGGTCGTTAATGTTTGACACTCGACATACGACCGTATGGATATTATTACAGCGATAGGATTGTAAGTTACACGGTAACTGTTTCACATAAAAGGTAGTAGTCATTGCATTTGACTCTTCCGATGATTGGGGGTCACGGTGTGTTGCTAGACGCTATCCCATGATCGTTAGGCATGAAGGGCATTTTCGTAATTTGCACTTTGTGTCTACGGCCAACATATTCGGAAGCCTATCGGGTCACACACATGTGAACATCTAGCCGGATTAAAATGTGGTTATAGATGATAACCAAATAAGGAAAGTTTATCTCGAGACTATAAAGGTTATAGTGGTAAATTAATATGGTGGTATTTATTTATTATGAATAAATTAAATACAAGATATTAATAATATTATATTAATTAAAGAATATTCCGGATGCCAATTCATTGGCTATATGGGGCGCCACATTGAAGTGTATATGATACACTTGATATATATATATATATATATATATATATATATATATATATATATATATATATATATATATATATATAAACAATACTTGTGTGTGCAAGTTGGTGCTGTATGCGCATGTATGTGTAATATACATATTAATAGATTTTTATATGTGTAATATATATGTGATATATACACATGTGTAAATTGATTTATGGTAACAAAATAAAGGTAGTCAATATTAGATATTGACAATATCTTGGGAATATTCAATATAAGATATTGACAATATCCTAGATTTATTTAATATAAGATATTATAATAAATGAGATAAATCAATCAATTATATTTTCTTTATTTTATTGGGAAAAGGTTTTCTTCTCCTCCACTCTAGTCAGGGGCGCCACTTTGCCTATAAAAAGGAAGTGGGTGTCAACCTCTTTTGTACAACACAATTCCAAGAACTAATAGTTCTTGTGAAAAATAGAGAGCATCCTATAGAGAGTTGGAGAGAGGGGAAAAGGGCCGGTCTAGCAACCGGAGTTTTCCAATAGCAATCCATGATGGGATTCCGGCGGGCTGTTCGTGTGGACTAGCGGTAGAGGCCGAACACTTGGGCGGCTCTATGTAGAACTACTCTCCTTAGACGGTCAAAGCGTCGATCTTTTAGATCAACCAAGGTAATCACCGTCTTTAGCTTATTTGTTTATTGCTTAAACGAAGTCGATCCTGGTTCGTTTGGATTTTAGAGGCAAGGGTTTGACTACTTCATAAGATGAAAATTGTCAAAGAGTTGACTAGTCAAACAACAAGAGTCGTATAAGATACGATTGACAAAGGTTTGTCTACCTATTAGGCTATTTTCGGCCAACCAGCCAAAGCGGGGGTCGCGGTAGTTTAGTGGGATCTTGTCCACTAAAGAAATTAATAATTCTTGAAAGTCAATTGGAAGTAGTTGACTAGTGGGAGCAAAATCATGAATCAAAAGACCATTTTTTATTTTGCGTGTATAAACAACAACACTCTTTTATTTTCATTTTTATGTTGTAGTTTTAGCAAACTTTATATTTATGTTTCATTCTCGATTAGTAAAACCAAATTATGACTTTTACCTTTTGAGTTTCGTTCTCAAATATGGTTAAGTAATTTTAATCCTTTTGAAATGAGCAATGACACGAGAGATCCCGTTATAGTAGTTAGAGACAATGAGGCTACATATTTTATGGAGTACTCCAAGGCTTTAATTATTAATGAAAGCAGAAGCTCATGATGTGATTAAATCATTTGAAGTAAGTTTCAACGAATTAGTCATATATTGGATACGATCCAAGATGATCATTCAGTCATACGATGACAAACAATTCAAACGTTGGATAAGAATGACCACATCTAATTTTGGAAAGGTTGTTTTCAAAATTGTAAGATTTAAGTATCGACTTAATTCTATCATTGCTTAAAGGTTAATTAAATAGTCAATGTTTTGAATACGATTCAAAAGGTTAAATAAACTATTTAATAAACTTTAGATTTTCTTTATGAAAGGAAATCAAAGACATAGCTCTTGTGATCTTTCTTAAGTCTTATAAAGACTACACTAAGAAACATTTTTCAAGTGCTTAAAAGGGTTGAAAAGGAAAGCTAGGGCGTGTGCTTAAATAGAGAACTTATTGAAGTTTCTATTATAGGCAAGTGAATTGAGATAAATCTATCTAAGTTCAAAGTCGACTCTAAGATATATGATATCCTACGAGTGTGATTAAATTAGAAAGATTAAATACAGATATGGAAGGTGAAGCAAATGTTGTAACACTTACCATATTCTGGATCTAGTAAGCTGATAAGGGAACTAAATAAATGTTGTTATGTTCCGGTTCTTATGAAGAACATATTTTCAGTTGCTTGTCAGGATTTAGTAGACATATTCAATTGTAGAGAATAAATGTTATTCCGATAAAGTTGGAAGGTCACTGAATCTAACATACTAGATTGATGTCACTATATAGTTGATATATGTGATGAGATCTCAACTAAATATTTATATGGCTGTTATCCGTAATATTTATGGTTGTTCTAGACATAGTCTCTCTGGAAGGAAAGCTTGTAACTTAACGTCATTCTGATGATGTTGAACCATATGATTATGAATCATATGGTAATACGTATCTTATCTAAAGAGGACTAAAATACCCTTTTATGAAAAGGTTATAAAATCTAGAAAAATTGTCTAAAGCCTAAACATACCGATGTTCGTTGGCTTATGACAATTAATGCCACAAATAATTGTTTATTAATCTCTATGACTATTTTAGAATTAGTTGAATGTATTTCTTGAAGTATGACAATTCGGAAAGCCCAAAAAGTTCGAGCTAGTACGAATATGAGATTGATGAGCTACTTAGGAATTAATCTTCAATTGGATTGAAGTAATTAATACCTTAAGGGTGTTTCAGAAGTCGTCTGAAAAGGAATAAGATTCTCTCTTGAAGGATACCATCTTTGGGATACACAATTAGATTGTGTTCCCAAAATGGCAACAACACTTTATATGATAAAGGTGTGGCGCAAGCCATGCGAAGTATCCCTTACCCGTTTCGGGATAGTGCCCTTATACTTAACCGAGTTCCAAAGAATAAAGGTTGAATAAATTCCATAATAGATATGGAAGATGATAATGTCGAATCTATCTTAACCGATGATTTGAGGTTGTCATAGGCAAAGTCAGAAAGGCTTGGAGCCTAGTACGGCATATGCAAATTTGTGGAATATCTTAGCAAGTACGCTAGATATTATTTACTCGTCCGCGGAGCAAAATGTGTTTGTCTCCAAACATGCCGTCTTCTAGAGGAAGTGTTTCTTCCAAAATAAACGGTGGGAGTAGATTTAGATCTCAAATGTAGTTTGAGAACCACAAAGATATATTCAACCAATGGGACATGAGCAGACGCCACATAGCGATGAGGTGTAGAACACTGCTCAGTGCACACAAAAGTTCTGTAAGTCTGTGGATAACCTCAAGCCCAAAAGGGGCTGCTGGTATGTTCATCTTGAAGAATGAATATCTCACGACTTGTGAAAGAATGTTTGAGAGGCAAGATTGAGAGATATGGCTAGGAGCCATAATATCTTAATTAGATTCCATCAGTGACAACTAGGTTGTGAACCTAGTCTGTCTTACCTAAGGGGAGTGTCCCTGAAAGGCTGACATGGATACTAATATGATTACCATAAGGCTATAGTGACGGCTGAAGGGTATGAGGTGTAAACCTTGTAATTATCTTTATGCTGCCAGCTGTGCCCAGTTCTATTCAGATAATGCTTGTTATAACTTCGTATCATGGCTATATGATAGTGTTGAAGACGTTGGGCAGAAAGCTCGATGTTCATAGACGATAACATGATATGTAAGCCCACGAGATTCATTTATGGACTCAAACAAGTTTCTCTAGACAATTTCTTTGTTTGATAATCAAAGGAGTTTGATTTAGTCAAAAGAAGAATATGCCCCATGTGCAATATGGATAGTGGGAGTGTGTTACGATTTTTGAGTAAGGTATTGGATATCTCTCTCGAGAATTGTCACCCCATGTCACAGTCAATTAATGTTTGGTAGTTCAAGGTCTTTACGAAAGCACTTGGATTAGCAGTTCTTATTTTGGAAATAAGAATCTATAGCGATAGATTTAACTGCTGTTAGATTATAGTTTACCTATATAGATGTGATGCTAAAAGAGTTTAGCATAGATCGCGACGGGGATACTTCTAGCCAGTGTTCTCAAGATCTATATATGTTAGGACGTTCCTCCTAAAGATAAGGTGAAAAATGATGCTTATGGAAGGTTTCTTTTGTTACTGCGATAGGAACCATCATAAAAGTTATGTCAGATGTTCATACTTCATGAAGAGTCATGAGCGAGTATGAAAATTAATCTGGTGAATGTCGAGATTATCCTTAAACAAGTTAAGGATGGTTTCCTAGTTTATCGAAACTTGGAAGCAAATAAATATAGTTATACAGACGTATATCCTGAGTCTTATGAAGGCGAGTGGGAGCTACAGTCTGGGTTTGCAGTCACTTTGATTAAGTGATACAGTGAGCTGGAAATGTTCTTAGCTATGGGTCACTGTAAATTCTACAACCAGGCCAAAACACAGTAGTGCCTTAGAGGCGTAGCGGGAGCAGTACATGGATCTAGAAGGTTCATTCCTGAACCTTATACGGTTCTTCCACCTTTTCTATATAGTTGATATAGTAAGTGGATTCTTTGCTTAAAGCAAGGACCAGGGTCTCGTCAGAGATTCGTGTGTGTGTTGAGGCGGTTCCTTTGACTTGGTCATTTGGAACAAGATATGAAGATAGTCCGAGTCCCCACGGATAGCGATCCGTTTAAGGC
Organism: Gentiana straminea; assembly: GCA_036785695.1. Lineage (NCBI taxonomy): Eukaryota > Viridiplantae > Streptophyta > Magnoliopsida > Gentianales > Gentianaceae > Gentiana > Gentiana straminea. Next base: position 143,649 of record JAVUPR010000407.1, read on the forward strand.
TAGGGCTGGTTGCGAGGATTGCATGAGATTCTTGTGTTTCAACTTGGTCTTGTGTGTGCGAGTGTTTGGTTTTAGGCCAAGTGGGAGATTGTTGGAATAGTGTCCTAAACCCAATCGGGTTGGACCGGATCCGACCGGGTCGGATCATTTCTACTATTTCTTTATGTTTGTACAAATATTATATGGCTTTTCTGTTGTCATATATATGTTCTTTTAAAGAACCAATTATGAATTGTTATATGATAACGTCATTAGTATTAAACTGTGATAGAGAAACCATGATAGGTGATTATGGTTGATGAGATCTCTAATCACTTTAATAAGTTTGATGCTTAAATGTCTCTAGGCTGATGTACTATTAAACAGGGCATTGATAGTATGAACAGACTAGCACGTATTAGATGTCTTCTGTTTTAGGACAGGGATAGATCTCGTCTATCGAAGTGTAGAGACACTTGGACTGTACGTGGACGTGTATTAGAGAATGCGTACGTTAGACTGACCCACTTACACAGATAAGTGTCACACTATGTGGCAGTTGTGTAATTATCCTTAAGACCGGAGTCTTCATGGCATCACGGTGTGGATTGTCATGCTTTGACACTATTAAGGTTTCCCCTAACCACGGGGCGATCATGCGGTAGTGATTGGGTATGAAACTGAAGCATGCGGAGTATACATGATTGGTCGTCCGGGAATCGCGTATCCTATGATTAGGATCGAATATCCAAAATGGCCTTCTTATAAGGAATGTCTTACTCTCATGAATCTTTGCAAAGTGGGAGTAAACGAGCTACTTCCAGAGAGCATGATATCCAGATTATAAGATACGGTCGTTAATGTTTGACACTCGACGTACGACCGTATGGATATTATTACAGCGATAGGATTGTAAGTTACACGGTAACTGTTTCACATGAAAGGTAGTAGTCATTGTTAGTAATATCATCCGCAACGGAAGCGATTTTAGGATCTAGATCTATAAAATACATGCAATAAAATAACTAGATCTATATCTACAAGGGGGTTGTAGTACATACCTATTGGATCTCTAAATCCAATTCGAAGAACCGCAACAAGAAGATTGAACAATGATGTGAAGAGCACCACGATCTTCCGTACGTGTGATCCAAGCAACTCCCGGTGGAAGGAAATTCTCGTCTCGAATCCTTCCGATATACTACCCGGAAAATCTCCAAGATTCTCCCCTTAACTCCCCTTGGCCGAAAATTTCTTCCTCCTCTCTAAGAGGTGGAACTCGAAAATATTGTGTGTGTTAAGGCTTAGGAGAACTCTCTTTATATAGGAGAGTAATCCTTGTCCTCCAAGGATTAAATAATTAAGAGATAATTATTACATTAACCCTTTTTCCAAATAAAAGATAAATAAAATAAGTATCCCAAACAAATTAGGATAAATCATATTATTATCTAATATTTCATGATTTATCATTTAACAAATAAAAGATAAATCACACATTAAATAATTATCCAAGAAAACTAATTTCTTAATAATTAAATAATATAAATTGCATGCGCACCTTTCTTTAAAATTAAGGTCACGCACCTTTTCAATATATTTGACCAAAAATTAGGTCAACACACCAATTCGGGCCGAGTCCACGAAAAATGTCTTTTCCGTGTATTTAATTATTTAGCCCAACTAATTTAATAGTCCACTAAACAATTAATTCACATATCGTTTTAATAAAGTCCAACGAGAACTAAATTAATATTATTAGGATTCGACGTCCGAGAATAGCTATGTTATATTAGGAGGCACGTCGGGGACCATGGACTAATAATCAGCGGCTCCGATAAATCAAATAAATTATCTTACGAACAGAATAATTATATTCGATAAATCAATCACAGGAATATGCCACCATAATCCCGTGACTGCACTCCTCCGATTATAAGATTATATTTATCTCCTCACGAGAATAATAATAAGCGTCCATTGATATAATCATTACATATGGATTAATCCTCCATAGATCTTGTTCATTCTAAATCGGGAAATTTCCGTTAACCCTTTTTAGAACCTCTTATCCTTATTTACCATTAACCCCCTAGTGATCAATTAGTGCACATAACTGACTAGTAGCTAATTAGTCAAATGTGAACTCCCGGGATCGATCATTTTCTTAGGGCTAACAAATAAGGGAACTGTCTATCTACTTTCATAAATGGAAGGAATGGATTCCGTATCTGTGATAACACAGACTACTCACTCAATCCAGTACAATGCCAAGATGGGGTAATTCGGACCACGGACTCGGTGTAATCCTTAACCGTCAAGTCAAACCTCATATGCGATTCAAGCGGTTGATCGTGATCACCTCGGGATTAAGATATATCCATAAATATGATCATCCATTGATTCGATAAGACTTCTCGATTACGGAATTATATCGTGAACTCTAATCAAATTGGTCCAAATTTCTATATGATATATCTATCATATATAAATGCCCCATTAGGTTCTCTTAACCGAAAGTCCGGATAAGACAAATCACACCTATTTTGTTCTCGGGCGCATTAATAGCACGTTAAAGGAGAGACCCGATACTCTCGATTAACTTCACTACGGGCTAATTGTATTTTAAGTACATCTTCACTAACTCAATCCTCCCATGTATATACCATACACTGAGTTAAGTGATTACATAAACGATATACTTAGGGTTTTCTGTAGTGTAAATACTATTGTCACATCGGTGAATATGAGAATAATAAATATAAATAATAACATCATTTCATTTATTAAATAAAACAATTACAAAATTGTCTTTCGGGCATTACACCTAACAATCTCCCACTTGCACGAAAGCATGTGATTAATTGTTTTACAAAGACACCCTATTATTTAAAACTACAAACAAACTACATCTCCCACTTGCTCTAAAGCAATGGATACTCATCCCGTATTTTAGTACCCACAAAACTTATCATAACCATTTCGTATTCCAAAGTACACTCCGAGTATGCCGTCGTAGGATAGGTCGGTGACTCGGGGAGCACCTATATCTGAATGTCATGGGTCTTAATGATCAGTCAGGTTGTCGGCTCGAGGCGATCCGTAGAATCGAAACGTCGCCGGTCCATCTAATCATGTGGTACTTTCCCAATATGCTCTTGAACTCAAGTGATTTCGGAAATCCTTATAAGCTACCCCTTCATCGTTTGCACAATGATGTGATATCGGCTTTCCAAATCTAGAATCACTCCCAGATATGAAAAGGAAATCCTTAAGCTATATCGCCTCTCTAGCTACTACAAAAGCCGCTAATCACCCAACTAGTTAAAGTCGAGTTGGCGTTGCTGGATTCTTCCAGGCAATAGCTTCAACACAAGAGTAAACACTGAGACCGAGATCGACTTAACGATCATCCTTAATCTGACACAAAGTCAGAACCAGTGTATTCTCACATATCCAAGTTCACAATTGAATATGCCCGCATATTATTCCTCGTTCTCTCAAGATACTAAAGGACATGCTAAACTTGCTTTGTTAAGCGCCGAATGTAAGATTCGATCAAAATTGACGTTCAACAACCCGACCATCTCTTGTCACAAAGAGAATCCATCCCATTTCTCTTTATCCGAAGATTTAGAGAGTCATTCCTGAGGCATAGGGTAGAACTTCCTCGTTGAATGTTGCATACACGGATGCATCATCTTAACCAATAAGATGGATAGGAAACCAAAGTGATCGATTCTAATGAATTCGACCGAGTCAAACTCGTAGAATGTTGTCCAAATCTCTCGTTACGAGAGAATTGTGGCATTGTCGATTCTGACTTCAGATAACACACCCATGTTGATTCCAACTGGTGCAGTGTTATCCTTCACAAACACTAATATATATGTATATATTCACTACTGTACTAAAAAAATTGATATCCAGACTTCAAAAGACTTATCAATATTCTGGTCAAATCCATATATTATAGAAATATATGACTTCCAATGACCAAGAGGTTTTCTTTTATCCACAAAGGACATAAGCCTTGACAGTCATCCTGTCATAAGTTCATAAGGCAATACCCTTCTGTTCCGAATGAATCCAGATTCCGTTTGTTTGGCGAGAAAATCTTAGGGAAATAACCCATATTTTCTGCTTTTGAACGAAATCATGCAATACTAAGTGGTAAGAGAGTCCAACGTCTGATTAACTCTCTACTTCTTAGGGAATTACCCCTAGACCACTCAAGCTTTGCTCTGAAAGATAAACTTTCGTATTCATTCTACTCTCTTCCATGTAGATCCAATTACTCCTCCGGGGCCCGAGACGCTCGGTGGTTCTACAAGAGTATGAACGTAACCCGGAGTACCGAACTCCATTGACGGGGTTATGGCTATTAAACCAACCTCTATTATCAGAATCATATACTGCTCACAAAAGAGCCATAGGTCATCAATCGATCCTCAGACTACCAAGTCCGTAGAAATCGTAATGGGTAATGGATAAACCATACTCCCAATACTTACTTGGATGGCTCGAAATTCTGATCTAGTTTAGTAGTATTTAGTGTTATCACCAACAACCGATGTTGGATGTGGTCTGATTTTAATCAGTTAGTAACTACCTTGAGTAAACGTACTTCAAGGTTCAAGGTTTTACTGTTCATGGATTCTATCAGAAAAGATGCAACAGTATAACTGTCCCTTCCCGATGTCAAGAATCTGATAACGAACCTTTTTCTCAATGCTACAAGATATATAACGATTGGTCACTGACCGAACGTGTACGCGAAATTCCCAGTCAAACCATCAAGCATCATGTGCTAAATGCTTATATTGACGGAATTTGGGTGAACCGAATCCACTCATTATCCGTTAATTCCAAAGCACATTCTAGGTAGACTTCTCGGTTCCACACTTCAATGTAAACCGTTATGTCACTTCCAATATATTTATTGAGTTAAGCAGTGTATTGTGGCACATCTACAACTATGTAAAGGCAATTCAGTGGTTTCTTCCTTAGTGAAAGCATGTCACTATGAGGCAGACCGAGCATCAGTACCTAGGACTATGTGATGGCCCATTTCTGAGTACAGAATACTCCATCTCTGACAAAATCAGAGACACCTTTGAATATTTTGGATAAACTTACCGGAGTGTTTGAGTAGTTGTCAGACTAGAAGTCACTACTCATAAGCCCCTACTAGCTTGTATCTTTCATCAAACCCCGAAGGTCGTCATGAACAAGCTATGTTACTTCTTTATAACCATTATCCTTTCCCGATTGAAAGAAAAATTAGTCATTGAACCTTTAAGACAATCTAACCGATCGGGAGAAAGGAATCACCCTGAACCAGTCTTCAGGTCTTGTCTTTTAGGAACTATGCACTAACTGTGGAAAATGAAGAAGTGTTTATCTAAATATAGAAACCAATTGCTTTTAATAGTTCTTAAGATGTGTTTTATATACTTATTTCAGTTGTAAGTGGTTTTGACTTTATCAAACAAAAGTCCGAGTCTTGGATTCGTACTACAAATGGTATATTCACTTCCTATACGACAAACAAATTATCGAATAGAAGGTAAATCCATTCGTTCCAACGAATCTTAAACCGAAAATAAATTTTCCGCGATATCCAAGGATTGAATCCGTGATTCATTTCCTCATATCACTCCCACTATTTATAGCTAAAATTACTGCCCGTTGTCTAGTCTATTAATCGTTAACGCATAACTATCTTGTTCTTCCAAAGAACATAGTCTACGAGAAAATCACCAAGGATTCATAGGTTGGTGATCCGAAATCACTATCCTTATCCTATGGTTTTCAGTTTATTAATTTTCGGTTTAACCTTAAAATCAACTCAGTTTTAGATGACTAACACTCTTAGACATACTCTCCCATTCTTGACTTTCCGTAAATGGAAACAGTTTTGAACTAGCAGTTCATGTGAGTAGACACTACTCTTGAACCGTGGGATGTCTATTTCGAGTGTTACTTGTCCGGACTTGTCGGATTTTCTAATATACTAGAAAAATAACAAATCATAACATTAAAGCTCCCACTAGTTTATCGGTTCCAAATACCGTCTAACCAGCAATGCTTCATTTTATGATTTTCCAATTTTTCAATTTGAAAATCTCTCGTGTAAACACTTACACAGTTCTAATGTTTCCAGAAAAATACAAATCATAAAACTCCCACTAGTTCATCGATTCCAAATATCGTCTAACTAGCAACAGTTCATGATTTTCCGATTTTTCAAATAGAACGGTTACGTGTGTAGTCACTACACACTGAAAATTCACTAGAAGAATTTCAAAGTCCGAAATCACCTTTGATCAAACTAAGTTTGTCTTCCGTTTGACACGAATGACACTAGTGACATGCCTATATGTCACTCTGGTTTTTAAAAGGCTTAAGAGAAAATATCTCTTTTGAAAAATAATTTGCATTATCGATTAACTAGTTCAACGTCCTAGTTACTTTCCACTTTTTAACGAAGTCAATACTAGTCAATTATAAATTTTAAGCAATTTAGTAAGGGATATAATGCTATAAATAAAATGACATATATTAATTCAAGTTTAACACTACTATATTTATTTTAGGAATTGTAAACTAAAATTAAGTCTACTCTACCATTCCAAGGTTTCAACCTCGCATCTCAGTGCCGCCGTAGGGTAGGTCAAAGAGATGACGGTTAAATTGAGACAATCTCATCAATGAATAACTTGTGAGAATCGAACATCCCACGAGAATCGAACATCCCTTTATTCATTGACTACCTTCCTTTTTTAGCCTAGGTATTATCAAGAATACCCTTGATGAGTGTGACCTACTATATCGGATCTCTTAGGTACGCCCCGAGTGTGCCGTCGTAGGATAGGTCGGTGACCCGACGAGTACCCGTAAATCCTATCCTTTCGGAGACCAAGCCATGAATGTTGATAGGGGTGAACACCATCCGTAGGGGGACGAAATCAAAGCGCCGCGAGGCGTCACCCTTCTCTCACTTACTTGTATCTATAGTAGAGGCCGTGGGGTTGGCTGTCGCCTCCCCCGCTCCCACTCAATAATTTGGAAGTGGTGGTGGGTTAACTAACCACGTCTTTTTGATGTTAACATAAAAGCACATCAAATCAAGGATTCCGAATGGTGTCGGTAACGTAGGCAAGCCTACCCGTCCTATTCGTTGGAACATATGTGACAGTCGGACGAAGTCGGGTCAAGAGAGCCCTATTGAGATTAGAAGGAATCACCCCTCCGCTCTCCGTTTGGCTTAGTCTTGCCGGACCCCCGTGTATACATCACACTAGGAGGGTTAAGTCGTTCGAGCGAAGCTCAATTGACCACCCAACCTATAAGCGAACCATTTTTATCCAAGATTTGTTGTTCTTTTACCATCATTCAATCTCGTAGACACTACGAATCGAAAACGTGATCTCGTTTGAGCTTTAAGGCGGTTCACCGAGAACACACACCGAAAGGCTAACGATTTCATAACCCGTCCTCGGATCTTTAATTAGTTACTAAATTTATTAATTACCACGTATTAATTAAATTTCAACTAATTACACGAGTTTGTATACATGCCTATTTTAATTACCAAAATTAAAATGCTACATGTATGCATGGAGTGGATTTATGATATGATGCATGTCATGGCAATTCCGATTTTATATCTATTTTATGATCAAACACATAAAAAATAAAATTGCGGAAAATTTAAACACCGAGATGGATTGTTGGTACCCCCGTATCTAATCTATTTTCTAAGGAAAAGTAAAAATTTAATCTAAGTCTTCAAATCTCGATCTTCGATCTCGATCTTGAAACTTCCGGGTCTTGAACCTTCGATCTTGACACGAACCACAAACGACGAGGAGAGGAGGCCGTAATATACCAATATCTTAAATATATGTATATTATAAAATTGTTTGATATTTTTTTTTTTTGTACAGGCCTCGGCCAAATTTGCTAATTTTTTTTTTTAATTGTAAAACCAAATTGCCACAGAAACATATATGTACGTTTTCTCATTGGTCTTATGACCTAATGTAATTATAGCTAAAGCTGCCGCAAACATTAGGTTATCAAAAAACAAAAAAAATAGCCGCAAAAAAAAAACGATCCGGTGAATTAAAAAAAAATGGCCTCCTCCCATTTTACCTTCTTGATGATCTTCATCACCATGATCTTTGTCGTCTCGAACCCGGAACAAAAAAAACAAAACAAAAGGTACTACCTTTTTACATAATTTTTCGAATGACATAAAATAAATTACACATCCTATGCTCAATTGATGCTAATCAAAAAGAGCTACAAAATAGATCTACGGGTAAACAATACCAACCACAATCCATCTCTTCAACCAAGACATTCATAACATAAAAAAAATATAAAACAAAAATTTCGGCCCCTATAAATTTTGGGACAAAAAAAATCTACATGCTTTCCACTCCTAGATCTAATATTTTATACGTATAAATATAGATCACCTTGTCTCTGATACCACTGTTAGTAATATCATCCGCAACGGAAGCGATTTTAGGATCTAGATCTATAAAATACACGCAATAAAATAACTAGAACTATATCTACAAGGGGGTTGTAGTACATACCTATTGGATCTCTAAATCCAATTCGAAGAACCGCAACAAGAAGATTGAACAATGATGTGAAGAGCACCACGATCTTCCGTATGTGTGATCCAAGCAACTCCCGGTGGAAGGAAATTCTCGTCTCGAATCCTTCCGATATACTACCCGGAAAATCTCCAAGATTCTCCCCTTAACTCCCCTTGGCCGAAAATTTCTTCCTCCTCTCTAAGAGGTGGAACTCGAAAATATTGTGTGTGTTAAGGCTTAGGAGAACTCTCATTATATAGGAGAGTAATCCTTGTCCTCCAAGGATTAAATAATTAAGAGATAATTATTACATTAACCCTTTTTCCAAATAAAAGATACATAAAATAATTATCCCAAACAAATTAGGATAAATCATATTATTATCTAATATTCCATGATTTATCATTTAACAAATAAAAGATAAATCACACATTAAATAATTATCCAAGAAAACTAATTTCTTAATAATTAAATAATATAAATTGCATGCGCACCTTTCTTTAAAATTAAGGTCACGCACCTTTTCAATATATTTGACCAAAAATTAGGTCAACACACCAATTCGGGCCGAGTCCACGAAAAATGTCTTTTCCGTGTATTTAATTATTTAGCCCAACTAATTTAATAGTCCACTAAACAATTAATTCACATATCGTTTTAATAAAGTCCAACGAGAACTAAATTAATATTATTAGGATTCGACGTCCGAGAATAGCTATGCTATATTAGGAGGCACGTCGGGGACCATGGACTAATAATCGGCGGCTCCGATAAATCAAATAAATTATCTTACGAACGTAATAATTATATTCGATAAATCAATCACGGGAATATGCCACCATAATCCCGTGATCGCACTCCTCCGATTATAAGATTATATTTATCTCCTCACGAGAATAATAATAAGCGTCCATTGATATAATCATTACATATGGATTAATCCACCATAGATCGTTCATTCTAAATCGGGAAATTTCCGTTAACCCTTTTTAGAACCTCTTATCCTTATTTACCATTAACCCCCTAGTGATCAATTAGTGCACATAACCGACTAGTAGCTAATTAGTCAAATGTGAACTCCCGGGATCGATCATTTTCTTAGGGCTAACAAATAAGGGAAGCGTCTATCTACTTCCATAAATGGAAGGAATTGATTCCGTATCCGTGATAACACGACTACTCACTCAATCCCGATACAATGCCAAGATGGGGTAATTCGGACCACGGACTCGGTGTAATCCTTAACCGTCAAGTCAAACCTCATACCGATTCAAGCAGTTGATCGTGATCACCTCGGGATTAAGATATATCCATAAATATGATCATCCATTGATTCGATAAGACTTCTCGATTACGGAATTATATCGTGAACTCTAATCAAATCGGTCCGGCCCTATATGATATATCTATCATATATAAATGCCCCATTAGGTTCTCTTAACCGAAAGTCCGGATAAGACAAATCACACCTATTGTGTTCGGGCGCATTAATAGCACGTTAAAGGAGAGACCGGATACTCTCGATTAACTTCACTACGGGCTAATTGTATTTTAAGTACATCTTCACTAACTCAATCCTCCCGTGTATATACCATACACTGAGTTAAGTGATTACATAAACGATATACTTAGGGTTTTCTGTAGTGTAAATACTATTGTCACATCGGTGAATATGAGAATAATAAATATAAATAATAACATCATTTCATTTATTAAATAAAACAATTACAAAATTGTCTTTCGGGCATTACAACTAACAGTCATTGCATTTGACTCTTCCGATGATTGGGGGTCACGGTGTGTTGCTAGACGCTATCCCGTGATCGTTAGGCATGAAGGGAATTTTCGTAATTTGCACTTTGTGTCTACGGCCAACATATTCGAAAACCTATCGGGTCACACACATATGAACATCTAGCCGGATTAAAATGTTGTTATAAATGATAACCAAATAAGGAAAGTTTATCTCGAGACTATAAAGGTTATAGTGGTAAATTAATATGGTGGTATTTATTTATTATGAATAAATTAAATACAAGATATTAATAATATTATATTAATTAAAGAATATTCCGGATGCCAATTTATTGGCTATATGGGGCGCCACATTGAAGTGTATATGATACACTTGGATTGTGCAATTTAATTAATGGTATTACCATATATTAATATTAGATATATATATATATATATATATATATATATATATATATATATATATATATATATATATATATATATATATATATATATATATATATATATATATATATATATATATATATATATATATATATATAAACAATACTTGTGTGTGCAAGTTGGTGCGCATGCGCATGTATGTGTAATATATATATTAATAGATTTTTATATGGGTAATATATATGTGATATATACACATGTATAAATTGATTTATGGTAACAAAATAAAGGTAGTCAATATTAGATATTGACAATATCCTAGATTTATTTAATATAAGATATTATAATAAATGAGATAAATCAATCAATTATATTTTCTTTATTTTATTGGGAAAAGGTTTTCTTCTCCTCCACTCTAGTCAGGGGCGCCACTTTGCCTATAAAAAGGAAGTGGGTGTCAAGCTCTTTTGTACAACACAATTCCAAGAACTAATAGTTCTTGTGTAAAATAGAGAGCATCCTATAGAGAGTTGGAGAGAGGGGAAAAAGCCCGGTCTAGCAACCGGAGTTTTCCAATAGCAATCCATGATGGGATTCCGGCGGGCTGTTTGTGCGGACTAGCGGTAGAGGCCGAACACTTGGGCGGCTCTATGCAGAACTACTATCCTTAGACGGTCAAAGCGTCGATCTTTTAGATCAACCAAGGTAACCACCGTCTTTAGCTTATTTGTTTATTGCTTAAACGAAGTCGATCCTGGTTAAAAGGACATAAAATTTTAAATTCCGCTGCGTTCCCGCGTAGATTTCCTAACAACTCTAATATATAATTATATACAAAAAGTTGCGAACCCCCGTTTTGAGTAAGCTCTACTATAATTATATACAGAAAGTTGTAAACCTCCGTTTTGAGTGAACTCTACTATAATTATATAACAAAAGTTGTAAACCCCCGTATTTAGTGAACTCTAATACAATGATATACCAAAAGTTGTAAACCCCAGTTTTGAGTAAACTCTACTTTACAATTATATACAAAAAGTTGTAAACCCCCGTTTTATTGTACAAAAAGTTGTAAACCCCCGTTATTAGTAAACTCTACAATACAATTATATACAAAAAGTTGTAAACCCCCGTTTTCAATAAACACTAATACAATAATATACAAAAAGTTGTAAACCCCCGTTTTGAGTAAACTCTACTATACAATTATTTACAAAAAGTTGTAATCCCCTGTTTTGAGTAAACTCTACTAATATTACATACAAAAACATGTAAACCCCTGTTTTGAGTAAACTCTAATACAATAATATACAACAAGTTGTAAACCCCCGTTTTAAGAAAACTCAACTATACAATTATATACAAAAATTTGTAAATCCCCATTTTGAGTAAAATCTACAATAAAATTATATTCAAAAAGTTGTAAACCACCGTTTTGAGTAAACTCTTATACAATAATACAAAAGGTAGTAAACCCCCGTTTTGAGTAAACTTTACTATACAATTATATACAAAAAGTTGTAAATCCCCGTTTTGAGTAAAATCTACAATACAATTAGATTCAAAAAGTTGTAAACCCCTGTTTTGAGTAAACTCTAATACAATAATATACAAAAAGTTGTAAACCCCTATTTTGAGTAAACTCTGCTATACAATTATATAAAAAAGTTGTAAACCCCCGTTTTGAGTAAAATCTACAATACAATTATATACAAATAGTTGTAAACCCCCGTTTTGAGTAAACATTAATACAATAATATACAAAAAGTTGTAAACCCCTGTTTTGAGTAAACCCCCATTTTGAGTAAAATCTACACAATTATATACAAAAAGTTGTAAACCCTCATTTTGAGTAAACTCTACTAAACAATTATGTACAAAAAGCTGTAAACCCCCATTTTGAGTAAAATCTACAATACAATTATACACAAAAGGTTCTAAACCCCCATTTTGAGTAAACTCTTATACAATAAAATAAAAAAAGTTGTAAACTCCCGTTTTGAGTAAACTCTACAATACAAATATTTAAAAAGTTGTAAACCATTGTTTTGAGTAAACTCTACTATAATTATATACAAAAAGTTGTAAACCTCTGTTTTGATTGAACTCTACTATAATTATATACAAAAATTTGTAAACCCAGTTTTGAGTAAACACTAATACAATAATATACAAAAAGTTGTAAACCCCCGTTTTGAGTAAACTCAACTATACAATTATATACAAAAAGTTGTAAACCCCTGTTTTGAGTAAACTCTACTATACAATTATATACAAAAGTTGTAAACCTCCATTTTGAGTAAACTCTAATACAATAACATACAAAAAGTTGTAAACCCACGTTTTGTAAGCTCTACTATACAATTATTTACAAAAAGTCTTAAACCCCCGTTTTGAGTAAACTCTACTGTAATTATATACAGAAAGTTGTAAACCTCTGTTTTGAGTGTACTCTACTATAATTATATACAAAAAGTTGTAAACCCTTATTTTTAGTGAACTCTAATACAATAATATGCAAAAAGTTGTAAACCCCTATTTTGAGTAAACTCTACTATACAATTATATACAAAAAGTTGTAAACCTCCATTTTATTGTACAAAAATTCTAAACCCCCGTTATGAGTATACTCTACAATACTATTATATACAAAAAGTTGTAAACCCCTATTTTGAGTAAACTCTAATACAATAATATACAAAAAGTTGTAAAACCCCATTTTGAGTAAACTCTACTATACAATTATTTACAAAAAGTTGTAAACCCCTGTTTTGAGTAAACTATACTAAAATTATATTCAAAAACTTGTAAACCCCCGTTTTGAGTAAACTGAGTAAACTCGACTATACAATTATATACAAAAAGTTGTAAACCCCCGATTTGAGTAAAATCTACAATACAATTATATACAAAAAGTTTTAAACCCCTTATTTGAGTAAACTTTTATACAATAATATAAAAAAAGTTGTAAACCCCCGTTTTGAGTAAACTCTACTATACAAATATTTACAAAAAGTTGTAAACACCCATTTTGAGGAAACTCTGCTAAAATTATATTCAAAAACTTGTAAACCCCCGTTTTGAGTAAACTCCAATACAATAATATACAAAAAGTTGTAAACCCCCGTTTTGAGTAAACTCTACTATACAATTATATACAAAAAGTTGTAAATCCCCGTTTTGTGTAAAATCTACAATACAATTATATTCAAAGAGTTGAAAACCCCCGTTTTGAGTAAACTCTAATACAATAATATACAAAAAGTTGTAAACCCCCGTTTTGAGTAAACTCTACTATACAATTATATAAAAATCTTGTAAACCCCCGTTTTGAGTAAAATCTACAATACAATTATTTACAAAAAGTTGTAAACCCACGTTTTGAGTAAACTCTACTATACAATTATTTACAAAAAGTTGTAAACCCCCATTTTGAGTAAACTCTACTAAAATTATATACAAAAACTTGTAAACCCCCATTTTGTGTAAACTCTAATACATTACGTTATATTATGGTATTTTACGGATATGGAAAATATTGATTGGTGTATCGATTTAGTAAGGATAGTTTTGGTATTTTGTAGATGGTAGAAACCCTACTAGTGGCTATAAATATTGTAACCTTTGATCGATTGAGACAGACGAAATAGATTGATTGAAATTTGACATGGTAGCAGAGCCAATCAATTCCTAATCACCGAGGGAAAAAAAAAAAAAAACCAAAACTCACGCACAGGTTCAGGAAGCAAGCAGGTCTTCTTCCTACATTGATCATGGCAGCCACCGTAGAGACATCTGGTGAGAAAAAGCTTGATGCTTTTTTTCTTAGCACGAACGACAATCCCGGACAGTTGATCACCAATGTTCAACTCAAGGGTCCGAATTACGACGAATGGGCATGAGCTATTCGCACAGCTTTACGGGCAAAACGAAAATTCGGGTTTCTTGAAGGCAAAATCAAGAAGCCAACCGATGATGACAAATTGGAAGATTGGTATACCGTTCATTCCATGTTGCTTTCATGGACCATGAACACGATTGAACCGTCAATTCGAGCAACTTTATCTTACTTCGATGATGCAGAAGCACTATGGAAGTCCTTGAAGGGCAGATTTTCTGTGGTTAGCGGCACGAAAATTTGTCAGTTGAAAGCTGCCTTGGCCGAGTGTAAGCAAGCTAAAGGTGAAACAATTGCTTCTTATTTTGGAAGGATGAGCCGTCTCTGGGATGAATTGGGTGAATTGGTGACAATTCCCGTGTGTTCTTGCAATTCCGGCTGCAAGTGTGATCTTCCTTCGAAATTTCAACAAGTTTTTCTTAAGGATCGCCTACATTGGTTCTTGATTGGGCTAGATTCGACTTACGCATCGATACGGTCTCAGTTGCTTGGAAGAGATCCTCTCCCTGATTTGGATCGAGCTTATCAAGCTCTGACTCAGGAAGAAAGCTTGCGGGTAGGGGCTGGACCAACTCCGGTCATGGCCACCGACGGGAAGATGGCGTTCCGTCTCCAGTCCGAGGTAAAATCACGTGAGAAAAGCATTGAAGATGTTGAACAGGTCTGTACCTATTGCAATCGGAAAGGTCATGCCCAAGAGTCGTGCTTTCAGCTTCACGGTTATCCCGAGTGGTGGGGTGATCGGCCTAGAGGAATACGTGGTGGGGGGAGAGGCTCACGTGGAGGTGGCCGACCTGGAGCACCTGGACGGGGCCGTGGAGGACAGGCCAATTCGGATCAGCTGCAACAGGTGAAGACAGGGCCGAATGCTTCAGCTCAGCCCGAATCCGGTTCGATTTTGCCTTCTTCAAGCGAACAAGCGGGGGTTGCAAACATTACCCCGGCTCAATGGCAAGCAGTTTTGGATCTTTTAAAAGTTTCTAAGCCTCGTGATCGGTTGACTGGTAAGTGTTCGTGGATCATTGATACCGGGGCGACACATCACGTTACGGGTGATCGAACTTTGTTTGTTGCATTGACACCTATTACACATTGTCATATTGGCTTACCAGACGGACGTTCCTCAGTTGCGACCCACTCGGGAACGGTCATTTTGATGGGAAATTTACGGCCTTTTAACGTTCTATATGTGCCGAATTTGAATTGTAATTTGTTTTCGGCATCACAATTTTTGGACAATAATCATTGTGTTATGCAATTCACCGATCGCTTGTGTATTATGCAGGACCGAGTCACGAGGACGCTGATTGGACTGGGTGAGCGTGTGGATGGACTTTTTCTGTTCGTGGGTGTTCCAGATGTACGGGCTCTTGCCGTGGCTGGCTTGCAGGAAGTGGATTTATGGCATCGGCGTTTAGGCCACCCATCGGAAAAGGTCCTTCGGCGTGTTCCCAACATTACTTTTTCTAAGCATTTAAATAAAGATGGTTGCGATATTTGTTTTAAAGCAAAGCAGCCACGTGAACCTTTTCCCGTTAGTGAGAATAAAGCCAGTGGTATTTTTGAATTAATACATTGTGATTTGTGGGGACCCTATAGTGTACCTTCAACTTGTGGTGCGTCTTATTTTTTGACTATTGTTGATGATTTTTCCCGTTCAGTTTGGATTTATCTATTATTGAATAAAATGGAGGTCGAGTCGGCCTTCATGGATTTTGTGGCGTTAATTTCTCGTCAGTTTGGGGTTGAAATTAAACGTGTTCGTAGTGACAATGGCACAGAATTTAGGTCCTTGCTTCCCTATTTTCGCAAAGAAGGAATTATTTTTGAAACATCTTGAGTTAGTACACCTCAACAAAACGGGAGGGTCGAACGAAAACACCAACATATCCTTAACGTTGCCCGTGCCCTACGTTTTGATGGACATTTGCCACTTAAGTTTTGGGGGGAGTGTATTATGACCGCTGCTTATATTATTAACCGCACGCCCAGTAGTGTCTTGAATTATAAAACACCTTATGAGTCGTTATTTGGCAAAGCCCCAGACCTCTCAATGCTTCAGATCTTAGGATGTTTGTGTTATGCTCATGAGCATCGGCCCACCCATAAATTTGCTAGCCGGAGTCGTAAGTGTGTTTTTCTTGGGTATCCTTTTGCAAAGAAAGGATGGACTTTATACGACCTAGATACGACTGAGATCTTTGTGTCCCGAGATGTTAAATTTTTTGAACATGTCTTTCCATTTTCCCAACCCACCGAGACTCCTTCCCCTGTAGTTCCTTACCCTATGCTCGACGATGTTGACATATTAGATACAGGCTACGTTCCTTCTTCTGCCGCAGGTTCTACCTTCCCGGATCCTTCGATTGAAGGGGGGATAGATAGGCCAAATGACACCCGTGATACTGAGGAAAATCTCTTACCTTCACCACCACCTCAACATCCAGGTGGAGGTACAGATGAATTGGGAAGGGGTAAGCGACAGAAGATTCCGAGCACGCGTTTTCAAGATTTTGTGACGCATACCTTAATCGATCAGAAAGGTCCACCACGCTCTTCCGCTCCGTCGGCTTCTTCAGGTACTCCGTACCCTCTTATGCATTATATTAATTATGATTCATTTTCTGACAAACATCGCAAGTATCTGGCAGCTATTACCATAGGTAACCCTCCTAAATCATTTAGAGAAGCTATGAAACATGCCGGGTGGCGACAGGCCATGTCCGAAGAGATTCAGGCCCTGGAAGATCAGGGTACTTGGGACTTACAACCCCTTCCTCCTGGAAAAAAGGCGTTGGGGAGTAAATGGGTTTATACCGAGAAATACGACGAGCACGGGACTCTGCAGCGGCTCAAGGCTCGATTAGTAGCTTTTGGGCATCATCAAGAGGAGGGTATTGATTACACAGAGACCTTTGCCCCTGTGGCAAAAATGGTTACGATTCGGACTTTTCTTAGCATTGCCGCAGTGAAACAGTGGGACATTCACCAAATGGATGTCCATAATGCTTTTTTACATGGGGACTTGGATGAGGAGATCTATATGAAGATACCTCCTGGATTTGAGAAGCCGGGGTCCGATCTGGTTTGCAAGATGCGCAAATCCTTGTACGGGTTGAAACAAGCACCACGGTGTTGGTTTGCAAAACTTGCCTCCGCTTTGCGAGAGTATGGTTTTCGTCAGTCTTATTCTGACTATTCATTATTCACGTTGACTCGTGATGGAATTCAGCTTGTGGTGCTGGTGTATGTTGACGATATGATCATTGCAGGCAATGACAAAGTGGCGATGACGGTTTTTAAATCTTACTTGGGTAAATGTTTTAAGATGAAAGATCTCGGGGCCCTCAAATATTTTCTTGGTATCGAGGTTGCTCGGCGTGTCGATGGGATTTTCTTGAATCAACGCAAATATGCATTGGATATTATACATGAGACCGGGTTACTTGGGAGCAAACCGGCCGACTTTCCCATCGAGCGAGAATCATAAGTTGGAGCTTGCCACCGGACCTTTGTTGGATGATCCGGCATCGTACCGACGTCTTATTGGACGCCTTATCTATCTCGGGGTCACCCGACCCGATCTCGCATATTCTCGTTCACGTCTTGTCACGGCTTATGCGGGCACCATGACTAGAGCATTGGGAGGTCGCTTTGCGACTCGTTCGGTATTTGAAGACCCATCCGGCCGGGGTATTATGCCGCGCTCCGACGGTTCCCTCCTTCAGAGGGTTGGTGTGATTCCCGACGGGGCTAGTTGCCCTATTACACGCCGGTCTTTGAGTGGATGGTTCGTGTTTCTTGGTCTTTCTCCTATCTCCTGGAAGTCCAAGAAACAGACGACGGTGTCTCGTTCTTCTGCTGAAGCAGAATATCGATCTATGGCTTCTTTGACGTGTGAGCTGAAGTGGCTGAAGCAATTGCTCGCTGATTTTGGGGTTCGCCATCCTCCTGGTATTCGACTTTTTTGTGACAGCCAGTCTGCTCTCTACATTGCTCAGAACCCGGTTTTTCATGAACGTACGAAGCATATTGAGGTTGACTGTCACTTCGTACGTGACGCCATTACTGACGGATTGATACTTCCGTCCTATGTTCCTACGAAGTATCAATTGGCGGACATTTTTACCAAGGCATTGGGTCGACAACAATTCAAATTTTTATTGCGCAAGTTGGGCGTTCGGGATCTTCACGCTCCCACTTGAGGGGGGGTATTACGTTATATTATGGTATTTTACGGATATGGAAAATATTGATTGGTGTATCGATTTAGTAAGGATAGTTTTGGTTTTTTGTAGATGGTAGAAACCCTACTAGTGGCTATAAATATTGTAACCTTTGATCGATTGAGACAGACGAAATAGATTGATTGAAATTTGACAATAATATACAAAAAGTTGTAAACCCTAGTTTTGAGTAAATTCTACTATACAATTATAAACAAAAAGTTGTAAACCCCTGTTTAGAGTAAAATCTACAAGACAATTATATACAAAAAGGTGTAAACCCCTATTTTGAGTAAACTCTTATACAATAATATAAAAAAAGTTGTAAACCCCCGTTTTGAGTAAACTCTACTATACAAATATTTACAAAAAGTTGTAAACCCCTGATTTGAGTAAACTCAACTATATTTATATGCAAAAAGTTGTAAACCACTGTTTTGAGTGAACTCTACTATAATTATATACAAAAAGTTGTAAACCCCCGTTTTGAGTAAACTCTAATACAATAATAAACAAAAAGTTGTAAACTCCCGTTATGAGTAAACTCTACTTTACAATTATATACAAAAAGTTGTAAACCCCTGTTTTGATTAAACTCTACTAGAAAATTATATACAAAAAGTTGTAAACCCCCATTTTGTGTAGACTCTAATAGTATAATATACAAAAAGTTGTAAACCCCCGTTTTGTAAACTCTACTATACACTTATTTACAAAAAGTTGTAAACCCCTGTTTTTAGTAAACTCTACTATAATTATATACAAAGAGTTGTAAACCCCCGTTTTGAGTATACTCCACTATACAATTATTTACAAAAAGTTGTAAACCCCGGTTTTGAGTAAACTCTACAAAAATTATATACAAAAACTTGTAAACCCCCGTTTTGAGTAAACTCTAATACAATAATATAAAAAAAGTTGTAAACCCTCATTTTGAGTAAACTCTACAATACAAATATTTACAAAAAGTTGTAAACCCCCGTTTTGAGTAAGCTCTACAATACAAATATTTACAAAAAGTTGTAAACCCCCGTTTTGAGTAAACTCTACTATACAATTATATAAAAAATTTGTAAATCCCCGTTTTGAGTAAAATCTACAATACAATTATATACAAAAAGTTTTAAACCCCTATTTTGAGTAACTCTAATACAATAATATACAAAAAGTTGTAAACCCCCATTTTGAGTAAACTCTACTATACAATTATTTACAAAAAGTTGTAAACCCCCGTTTTGAGTAAACTCTACTAAAATTATACTAAAACTTGTAAACCCCCATTTTGAGTAAACTCTAATACTATAATATACAAAAAGTAGTAAACCCTCGTTTTGAGTAAACTCTACTATACAATTATATACAAAAAGTTGTAAACCCCCGTTTTGAGTAAAATCTATAATACAATTATATAAAAAAAGTTGTAAACCCCAGTTTTGAGTAAACTCTTATACAATAATATAAAAAGAGTGGTAAACCCCCTTTTTGAGTAAACTCTACTATACAAATATTTACAAAAAGTGGTAAATCCCCGTTTTGAGTAAACTCTACTATAATTATATCCGAAATGTTGTAAACCACTGTTTTGAGTGAACTCTACTATAATTATATAAAAAATTTGTAAACCCCCGTTTTGAGTAAACTCTAATACAGTAATATACAAAAAGTTGTAAACCCTTGTTTTGAGTATACCCTACTATACAATTATATACATAAAGTTGTAAACCCCCATTTTGAGTAAACTCTACTATACAATTATATACAAAAATTTGTAAACCCCTATTTTGAGTAACTCTAATACAATAATATTCAAAAAGTTATATACCCTAGTTTTGTAAACTCTACTATACAATTATTTACAAAAAGTTGTAAACCCCCGTTTTGAGTAAACTTTACTACAATTATATAAAGAAAGTTTTAAACCTCCGTTTTCAGTGAACTCTAATATAATTATATAAAAAAAGTTGTAAACCCCCGTTTTTAGTGAACTCTAATACAATAATAGTAAACCCCTATTTTGAGTAAACTCTACTATACAATTATATACAAAATGTTGTAAACCTCTGTTTTATTGTACAAAAAGTTGTAAACCCCCGTTATGAGTAAAATCTAATACAATAATATACAAAAAGTTGTAAACCCTCGTTTTGAGTAAACTCTACAATACAATTATATACAAAAAGTTGTAAATCCCCATTTTGTGTAAAATCTACAATACAATTATATACAAAAAGTTGTAAACCCCCGTTTTGAGTAAACTCTTATAAAATAATATAAAAAAGTTGTAAAACCCCGTTTTGAGTAAACTCTACTATACAAATATTTACAAAAAGTTGTAAACACCCATTTTGAGTAAACTTTACTATACAAAGATTTACAAAAAGTTGTAAATCCCCGTTTTGAGTAAACTCTACTATAATTATATACAAAAAGTTTTAAACCTCTGTTTTGAGTGAACTCTACTATAATTTTATACAAAAATTATAAACCCCCGTTTTAAGTAAACTCTAATACAATAATATAAAAAAGTTGTAAACCCCCGTTTTGAGTAAACTCTACTTTACAGTTATATACAAAAAGTTGTAAACCCCCGTTTTGAGTAAACTCTACTATACAATTATATTCAAAAAGTTGTAAACCCCCGTTTTGTGTAAACTCTAATACACTAATACAGTAAAACCTCTATAAATTAATACTCGATAAATTAATAACCTCGATAAAATTAATAATTTGTCCAGTCCCAACTTGGGACTAGTACAAAATTGGACCCCAATCGATAAAATAATAAGATAATAACTTTTTTGAAATCCCAGTGTATATATATTGGTCCCAACGAAACTATAAATTAATAATTATGTATGTACTAAAAGATTCCAAATTCTAAGATTATCTAGTAAAAAATGAATCTATAGTCACTTGTTTTTTATTGAACTTCAAATCTATATCGAGTTCATCTTTAAATCTCCTCATTGCACTTAAGAGTTGGGGCATTGTCAAATTCAAATAATTTGTGAATGTACATTCATAGAATGTGCCTTGAAACTTGTTTTTGTAATTTATTTTTCATCTCTAACTAATATACATTGAAACTAATACATTGGACTTGGAAATTTAAAGGTTATACGTAAAACCTCTTTAAATTAATAAATTATTAATTTACCAATATAATAATATCTCGCTAAATTAATAAAATATCCCGGTCCCAACATTATTAATTTATAGAGGTTTTACTGTATACAAAAAGTTGTAAACTCCCGTTTTGTAAACTCTTCTATACAATTATTTACAAAAATTGTAAACCCCCGTTTTAACTAAACTCTACTATAATTATATACAGAAAGTTGTAAACCTCCGTTTTGAGTGAACTTTACTATAATTATATACAAAAAAGTTGTAAACTCCTGTTTTTAGTGAACTCTAATACAATAATATACAAAAAGTTGTAAACCCCCATTTTGAGTAAACTCTACTATACAATTATATACAAAAAGTTGTAAACCCCGTTTTATTATACAAAAATTGTAAACCCCCGCTATAAGTAAACTCTACAATACAATTATATACAAAAAGTTGTAAAACCCCGTTTTGATTAAACTCTAATACAATAACATACAAAAATATGTAAACCCCGTTTTGAGTAAAATCTACAATACAATTATATTCAAAAAGTTGTAAACCCCCGTTTTGAGTAAAATCTACAATACTATTATATTCAAAAAGTTGTAAACCCTCGTTTTGAGTAAACACTTATACAATAAAATACAAAAGGTTGTAAACCACCGTTTTGAGTAAACTCTACAATACAATTATATACAAAAAGTTGTAAATCCCCGTTTTGAGTAAAATCTACAATACAATTATATTCAAAAAGTTGTAAACCCCCGTTTTGAGTAAACTCTAATACAATAATATACAAAAAATTGTAAACCCCCATTTTGAGTAAACTCTACTATACAATTATATAAAAAAGTTGTAAACCCCCGTTTTGAGAAAAATCTACAATACAATTATATACAAAAAGTTGTAAACCCCCGTTTTGAGTAAACTCTACTATACAATTATTTACAAAAAGTTGTAAACCCCGTTTTGAGTAAACTCTACTAAAATTATATACAAAAACTTGTAAACCCCCATTTTGAGTGAACTCTAATACAATAATATACAAAAGTTGTAAACCCCCGTTTTGAGTAAACTCTACTATACAATTATTTACAAAAAGTTCTAAATCCCTATTTTGAGTAAACTCTACTAAAATTCTATACAAAAAATGTAAACCCCCGTTTTGAGTAAACTCTAATATAATAATATACAAAAACTTTAAACCCCTGTTTTGAGTAAACTCTACTATACAATTATAAACAAAAAGTTGTAAACCCCCGTTTTGAATAAAATCTACAATTCAATTATATTCAAAAAGTTGTAAACCCCGGTTTTGAGTAAACTCATATACAATAAAGTACAAAAGGTTGTAAACCTCCGTTTTGAGTAAACTCTACTATAAAATTATATACAAAAAGTTGTAAATCCCCATTTTGAGTAAAATCTACAATACAATTATATTCAAAAAGTTGTAACCCCCGTTTTGAGTAAACTCTAATACAATAATATACAAAAAGTTGTAAACCCCCGTTTTGAGTAAACTCTACTATACAATTATATAAAAAAGTTGTAAACCACGATTTTGAGTAAAATCTACAATGCAAATTATATACAAAAAGTTGTAAACCCTCGTTTTGAGTAAACTCTAATACAATAATGTACAAAAAGTTGTAAACCCCCATTTTGAGTCAACTCTACTATACAATTATTTACAAAAAGTTGTAAACCCCTGTTTTGAGTAAACTTTACTGAAATTATATACAAAAACTTGTAAACCCCATTTTGGATATACTCTAATACATTAATATACAAAAACTTGTAAACCCTCATTTTGAGTAAACTCTACTATACAATTATATACAAAATGTTGTAAACCCCCGTTTTGAGTAAAATCTACAATACAATTATATACAAAAAATTGTAAACCCCTATTTTGAGTAAACTCTAATACAATAATATAAAAAAAGTTGTAAACCCCCGTTTTGAGTAAACCTACAATACAAATATTTACAAAAAGTTGTAAACCCCCGTTTTGAGTAAAATCTAATACAATAATATAAAAAAAGTTGTAAACCCCCGTTTTGAGTAACCTACAATACAAATACTTACAAAAAGTTGTAAACCCCTGTTTTGAGTAAACTTTACTATACAAATATTTTCAAAATGTTGCAAATGCCCATTTTGAATAAACTCTACTATAATTATATACAAAAAGTTGTAAACCTCTGTTTTGAGTGAACTCTACTATAATTTTATACAAAAAATTATAAACCCTGTTTTGAGTAAACTCTAATACAATAGTATAAAAAGGTTGTAAACCCCCATTTTGAGTAAACTCTACTTTACTATTATATACAAAAAGTTGTAAACCCCCGTTTTGGGTAAACTCTACTATACAATTATATTCAAAAAGTTTTAACCCCCGTTTTATCTAAACTCTAATACAATAATATACAAAAAGTTGTAAACTCCCGTTTTGTAAACTCTTATATACAATTATTTACAAAAAGTTGTAAACCCCCGTTTTGAGTAAAATCTACTAAAATTATATACAGAAAGTTGTAAACCTCCGTTTTGAGTGAACTTTACTATAATTATATACAAAAAGTTGTAAACTCCTGTTTTTAGTGAACTTTAATACAATAATATACAAAAAGTTGTAAACCCCCGTTTTGAGTAAACTCTACTATACAATTATATACAAAAAGTTGTAAACCCCCATTTTATTGTACAAAAATTGTAAACCCCCGCAATGAGTAAACTCTACAATACAATTATATACAAAAAGTTGTAAAACCCAGTTTTGATAAAACTCTAATACAATAATATACAAAAAGTTGTAAACCCCCATTTTGAGTAAAATCTACAATTCAATTATATTCAAAAAGGTGTAAACCCCCATTTTGAGTAAACTCTTATACAATAAAATACAAAAGGTTGTAAACCCCCGTTTAGAGTAAACTCTACTATACAGTTATATACAAAAAGTTGTAAATCCCCGTTTTGAGTAAAATCTACAATACAATTATATTCAAAAAGTAGTAAAACCCCGTTTGGAGTAAACTCTAATACAATAATATATGATGATAGGTGGGCCCATTGGGCCGGGTTATCCATAATTAGGCCAGGCCCAAAGATAGACAGTCAAGATAATGGATTGGCACGGCAGGATCGTAAGTGCTGACCAGAATAATCAGTGGAGCAGGACTCCACCATACGCTGCATATGAGTATATCTCTATACAGAACCATCGGCTGCGCAGAAGTATTTCTACACAGAATATTCGGCTGAGCGTAGCGAAGAACAAGTCAGCATCAGTTCAACCGCTTATGGACGTGGGTAGACTCCACGACCAGCAACGTACAGTGATAAACGGCGATAACTTCCCATAATGCAAGGAAGAGAATCACGATCTAAAACTATATAAGGAACACCCTGAACTACGAGGGGGACTTGATTCCAGTTTATTACTTAAATCTGATACGTAGGCAACTCTCTCAAGAGTTCAGTCCAAAAATTATACCCAAATATTCTTGTTCTTGTACTATTTTCCTAATTAGAATTATCCAATTACCCGTTTGTAATATTCATACCACATCATTTTGGCACTAGAAGGAGGGTTCGATTCTAGTTAGTGAGTGATTGTTTAAAAAAAATGGCAAGAAATCAAGGAAATTCGAAGAAGCAGCAAAATCAACCTGAAAAAGACAAAGTTGGAGAAAAAATCCCAGATCGAAATGATCAAGATACTGGAAAGAGAGTTCTGGAAGAAGGGCAGACAAGCAACCCAGACGCAGTCAAACAAATGTTGGTAGAAAATCTGGCCAATCTCAAAGGAGAAGAAATCAAAGCCATATTTGAGGCAGTTTTGAAAGCGAGGAATCAGGATGATGACATTTCTAAAGCACCCACACCGCTTCAAACTGCTAAAAAAGAGAAACAAGAAGCAGAATATAGCATTAAAGTGGTGGTTACTCATCCAAGTGGTGATAACGCCCGAGCAGAGTTAGATGCTATACTTATGCCTAAACACGATGAGTTTAGGCTAGTGTCTCCATTCACTGAGGACATCGATGCATTTCCATGCCCTCCAGGATTTAAAATCCTAAAAATCCAAGCATATGATGGAACTAAAGATCCATACGACCATATGCACCAGTACATCCAGCACATGAACTTATACAACGCCCTAGAAGAGATGAAATGCAGGGCATTTGCAACTCTTCTAACAGGAAAAGCAAGAGATTGGTTCAACAAGTTGAACCCCAGATCTATACCGGATTTCCTTACTCTGACCAGAAAATTCATGCATGCATTCATCGCAGCAAGACCTTTCCAGAGAAACCGGACTTCTTTGCTGACAGTTAGGCAAAAAAGTGATGAAACAGTGTTACAGTTTATCAAGAGATTCAATGGAGAATCATCCCAGATAGCAGACCTGGATGATAAGTTCTTGGTAGCATCCTTCATAGCAGGACTTAGAGAAGGGCGGTTACATGCGAAGCTGAGCAGCAAAGATCCGGGCACAATGGAAGAATGTCTGGAAATAGCATACAGACATTGTCAAGGAGAAGAGGCTAACAGAGTCAAGAGGGAGGAATTCCATTGGGATGCTAAAAAAGGAAAGACTGAGGATAGGAATGACAAGAAAAGAAAATCTGTTTGGGATAGGGTAACTGCTTTGTTGGTCCCTTGAAAAGGCTTTGGTTAAGTTTAGAGTGGGGGGGGGGGGGTGAATAAACTTAACACTTAAAACTTTGGAGTTAACAAATTCGCAACTTCGGCGGCAGCCCAACGATACTTCGCAGTCTATCGAGACCTCGCAGCCCGCCGATAGACGATAGTCTACATGCGACGGTTCGGTTTTCGAATTTGTGCAGCGGAATAATATCAAAATTAAGCCTTATTACTTGTTGTTAAATATGATACTAAGTATTAGATACTCAGTAGTGCAAGTATGTGATTTCAGTTGCTAGATTCAGTAGGTTGATGTGTGTAATAAACTAAGTGCAGAATAAAATGCTGAAAGTAAATAGCCAGATTTTATAGTGGTTCCAGGTGATGTAATCCTGTCAGTCCACTCTTCTCCCGTGATGTTGGAGGGAATTCACTAGAGATCTTTGATATAGCTTTTACAAAGATTCCTAAGGTTGCTTGTCCTTCACCAATAACTATGGCTTCACAACCGAAACTCGGGAACGGGTAGGATTGTTGCTCCTTAGTCTTCCTTGGTCCTTGAAGAGTAGGATTGCCTCTTCACCACTCCACCACAAACAACGATCTTTCACACCCAACGATGCTTCTTGTCTTCGACGGGTTCTTTATAAAATAAAGATTGAATCAAATAAATGATTCAGTTGCAGCAGCTTGATTAGGATGATGTAATCAGCAGCTTGCAGTCTTCAAGTGTGTAATCTTGATGCAGCTTGAATACAGAATGCACTTGAAGAAATTCACTAGATCAGCAGCTTTATGCTCAGCAAGTTCAGCAGGGTGTTTTTCAGCTCAGCGTTATCACTTAAAGTTTATCTCAATTTTTCATCATCTTTTTCTGAGTTGAAAGTCTTCTATTTATAGGATAGAATGCATGTGACTTGTATTTGAAATTCAAATGTAACCGTTCCTTGTTTTTGTCCCATCTGATTTGCATTCTGTCACTATTCATAGGATCGACACCGTCGAATTCCTTTTGACGGTGCGTATCGTCCACCCTTTGACTTGTGTCCATTGGATAAAGTCCTGAATCATCCCAACGTTCTTTTAATCCTAACCACTGATTTGTTTGATCAAATCAGAGGTAGTTGGCTGTCCTTATCCATGTAATCTTCCAATATTATCTTGAATTAATCGAGGTATACTTCAGCAGGTTCATCAGTCTGCTGAAGTACCAATCAGTCTGCTGAACAGCATGTTGCTGTGTATAAAATGCAATGCAGCTGATTTCTTTTATCTAACTTTTATTTGTGAAGTTAGATTACATCCTTTTGATTATAACCAAGTTCCAAACATCATCCAACTTGTGGAACTTAGACCTTCTACACAAGGTATATGTAATCAGTCTAGGTCATCACAGACTTGCCTAAATTCTGATTCCATATCCTTGACTTTAAATACTAAGTTTGATCCCTTAGCCTTCATTTACCGAGTTTGAACCCTCGGCCTTCATTTACCGAGTTTGAACCCTCGGCCTTTCTTGACAAGTTCAAGACTAGTCTACCGACCTATCTACCCTACATCGACCTAGACCGGTCTGGCCGACACAAGTCACCGACCATTACGATGCTTGTTTGATCAAACCTATTTATGAATCAAACTCTAATAAGCCTATACAATTGATCTAGACATCTTTTTGCCTTTGCACTATAACAGCTAGTATGGCACTCATCATCAAAACTAAGAAATAAGTCCAACAATTTCCCCCTTTTTGGTGATGATGCCACTACCCTCACCTAATCAGCAAAGCAAAAAGATAAAACACAAAAACAGAGCAAGTATTCATCTTTCATTAAAATCATTTGTTCAAGGCTATTACAAACTAGATACAGCAAAGATAAAGTAATGTAGGTATGCTGATCTATTGTCTCTTTTCTCTTTCTTGTCTAGCCTTCTCAGCTTGCTCTTGATAGGCTCTAATTTGTTCTATCATATCCCTCATCCATTCATTTTCAATCAGAGTAAAATCAATGTAGGGATTGATTTGCTTCCACCAGTTCCATGCTTCAGGCAGGATAAGATTAATCTGATTCACTCTGAAACCAAACTTCATATACAGCTCCTTAAACTCATCAAATGAATCCTTTGCTTTTGTGATAGGCAAGTTCCTATCACCTCTGCCACCTCTTCCACTTCTACCACCTCTGTTGTTTGCCCTTAAGGCTTTAATCCTTGCTTCCTAAAATTTCAATCCCAAGAAAGAGTTAAGACCTTCATGAAACCCCATGTCATGATAAGGTCTCCTCCTGTTGTAATACTCTTTCTTGTACTTGTTTAAGAAGATCATCGTAAGTTGAACTGCGCAGTGCGGGTTACGAAAGCATTGGTTTCATCGATCTATATCTCTTCGTGCAAAGAGTCTTGCAGCCTCCTTTGCCGCAGCTCGTTGGCCCTCTTCCCCTTAGTGACATCATCAACAAAACGGGATATAAGGCCATGAATACCCTCCGTGATACTATCACTCTATTCGATTGACCTTCCATAGTTCCAGTTCTAGTATCAATAGCAGTGATCCTGGATTGCAATGTCTCCTCCAGTCTGTTGATCCTTTCAGTAAGTTTGGGATCAGGCAAAGCAGGTTGTTGTGCAGCAGCAGGCTCAGTAGGTTCAGGTGGAGCAGCAAGGTTGTCAAGTTTCTGATGGATAGAAATAAGTTGGTCTTTCAGAAACTTATCTTTCAAAGTATTCCCTTGCTTGATCCCTCTTACATCTAGCATCATATCATTGACAGCATTTTGAGTGGATGCAAAATTTGAAGCAACTGTATCAGCAGATTGTCTGTTTTCATTTACCATCTTCATCAGTTCTTCAAATCTCTCGTTCTTGCCTCGTCCAAAGTTGAGTTCTTAAGCTCGTTGCATATCATTTCGACGAGTTCTTAACTCATTGAAAACTTCAAGCGGCACTCCACTAGTCATTCTACTATCGGCAGGTCCATCGTTGGCTCCTCAACTCTATATTATGCCTGTTGTCTGCTGATGACCATTGCATTACTCATATCTCTCCCAGCAGGGGGAGGTCCTTCCTCAACCATAGCACCAAGAATATCTTCCATGACTGGATCTTGTGCAGGTTCTTCAGCAGCTTCTTCTTCTCCAAAAATTTGAAACTCTTCATCACTTGTAGTCATAGTCCAAGAAATTTGTTCTTCTTGATTAACAACAGCAGCCTGCTGACTATCCTTCCCTACAGTGGCCTTGGCTCCAGCAGGCTCCACTACAGCAGCCTCTTCTACAACAGGGGTTTCCTCCAAACCCAAATCTGGTTCCAACCTTTGTCCAGGTGCTGTTTGAGACACAGCAGCCTGTACCTCCTGTTCCAACCTTTGTCCAGGTGCTGTTTGTACCCCAGCAACCTGTACCTCCTCTTCAACTCTCTGTGGATTGAATATAGCCTCATTATCCACTTGGAATCCTTCAGCATTACCAATCTTGTGCAGGATGATGGCAGTTTTGGTAAGAATGCCCTCAAAGTCAAATCCACTTTGATATTCAATAGATTCTTCTGAGCTGGCACTAGGTTCACTGTGATCAATAACCTTTTCTACATCCAAATCCTCACTCTGTTCAACTTCAGGTTGTGCAGTAGGCTCTAAAACAAGGAATGTAGCAGATTCATCAACCAGCCTACCAGCACTCAGTGTAATACCTTCATTGATCAATGCCTCCAGATCATCCATGGTGAGATCCTGTAGATCCTCATCCATCTCTCCAGTCTACTGGCCCTCAGCAGACTTACCAGTATCAGTGGACTGTTGTAGAGATGGTTCATTTGTCAGTGCAGCCCCACTTGATTCTCCTGGTCCTGAGGGAAAATCTCCTCTAGAATCTGATGATGAGGAAGAATCATCATCTCCATCTCTTGGATCCCTAAACTTGATACCTTCCTCCTTCTGTTGCTCATCAAACAAATCCATCAATCTGGATTGCAGCAAGGTTGTATCAATCAGATCCAGCAGGTTTTCCACTCCCAACTTTTCAAAAGCCCATTCTTCAAGATTTGTCATTGGTTCAGCAGCTGGCTTTTGTCTTTTGTAGAAACCAAACTTCCACTGAAAGTAGTCAGCAATTTGCTGAAGTCTGGGGTCTACATACTCCTCTGTTTTCTTCCTTTGTTTCACATGCCTTTCAAATGGCATGAAGGATCTCCTGGGAGCAACTCCACTACCTTGTTGACCTCTAAAGGTTCCAACAAGTAGGTTCATGGTTTCTTCAACAGATGTTTGAAAGTCAGTAGGTTGCTGAGATTGTACATTGGTGCCTACTATTTCCATCTGTACCATACTTGGTTCCCCTGACTTACATGCTCATCAGCAGGGTTAGCAGCAGACTGCTCTTCCCCCTGAGATCTTGCCACACTTGCAGGGTCTTCAACGAAGTCTTCAATTACCTCTTCAACTACCACAAAGTTCGAGTTCGGTGGTTTGTCGTGGTTCTTCGTAGATACTACAAGGCTCGGGGTCGGTAGATCGCTCGTATATCTTCAACGCATTGCTCAACAACAACCCGTCCAAAGATCGTAGATTTGACAACCTCTTCAGGTGAGGAGTCACTAATTACTACAGACGGAATGATAGTTAAGGGCTCAGCCTCAACAGCCTCTTCTTCTTCTTCTACTGATGCTTCCTCTTGGATTCTTTGTGCTTCCATGTTTTTCAATTCTTTCCCTTTTCCATGTTTCTTCTTTTTGGCAATCTCCTTCATTCTTTTGGAGAGGGGTTCATCATCATCTTTTCCAGTAGATTTTCTCTTTCTACTAGCTTCCTTCTGCTGTTCTCTTAAAATGTCAACAACAGTTCTTCTTGCAAAGAACAAAGGGGTCGTAACCTCCACTGAACCCTCAGCAGACTCAGCAGACTGTGCTGTTTGCTGCCTTGTTTTCTTTAAAGGCTTTAATACCTCAGTTATTTTCTTTGTAGCTCCACTCTTTCTTTTCTTAGCAGCTTTCTTTGGTGCAGCAGGTTTGATTGATATCTTCTTAGTTTGCTGAACCTGCTCACCACCAGCATCACCATCATCTCCATCATTATCATCACCAGCAGCCTCTCCAGCAACCTCTTCATCATCATCTAGACCAGGAATAGCATAATTAATTTCCTTCTTATATCTAGACTGGTTTATCTTCTCAGATTCGAGATCAAGAACTTCCAAATGATTCAGCAAGGTCTGAATCATCAATCCTAAGGGTAAGGCCTTTGATTTCCTTTTCCCTACTTTCTCCTCCTTGGCTACTTTCTTCATATAATGAATGAAATAACCACCCCAATCAAACTTCATGCTCCCGAGATGATTATCATCGGCTCTATCTTGGGTCCCGATAGAGTATCCATACCGCCAACTAGTCCAAGTATGTTCTTTGCAATGAGCTTGCTCAGCAGACTGTACTCATTTCCAATATGTCTGCAGTTGATGCCTGGTACGGATTTGGTGTCTGCATCTGTCTTTATCCGATCTACAAACGCCATTTTGTCCAATCCCATTGCTTCAGGATTGACTGAACCATCTACCACTTCTTCAAATCCAAACACTTCTCTCAGTAGACTAGAGGAGATTACAAGCTCCTCAGCATTCACAGTTGTCTTGAATGCTTCAGTTCCTTCTTCCACAACCATATTTTTCCAGAAATCAATAACATTGGTGTATGAGATTGTTTCTAATCTGATATTGAGTTTGTTCTCCAAGCCTGCAAACCTCCTTATTCTTCGACCTATATTAATAGCCAACTCTGTTTGGCTTGCATCAACAACATAGCCTCTAACACTTTGGCTTGATTCGATTTGAACTTCAACTCTTTCCGCCATTGATATAAGAAAAAGATGAAGAAGAATTGCTCTCAAATCTGTGTTCACACAATGTAGGATTTGCAGAGATAAAGCAGAATTGCAAGTAGAGAATCTGTTGTGTAACAGTCTGATTATATAGACAGTGGGTAGTTGAAACTGTCATTGCACGTACATTGAGGTAACCACGATTAAATTGAGTCAGTTCTGTCTTGACACGTGGCCCATTACTCCTCCATAACATTTGTAACCGTTGGATGGTTTAACTATGGTAATAAAGGATAGAATAAATATCCTGCCAAACTGCTTTTTGACTTTAATAACTTTGACTGAGTAACGTTCCATTCAGCAGGGTAGTCCTCAGCAGGGTGGTCTCAGCAGTCTGCTGATAAAATGCTTCAGCAGCCTGCTGTCAAAGTGACTCTCGATCCTTGTTTTCTTCTTGTTTTGTTCAATTGATAATACAAGATGAAGTTTAATACCAATGACCGATCCGTCAAGTGAGCTCACCCAACATGACAAAGACCAATCCCCTTGGCAACCTCATTTGCTCAATTGTCCAAACATAAGTACATGGAATTGTTGATACCAATGACTAATCTGCTAAGTGAGCTCACCCAACATAGCAAAGACTAATCCCCTTGGTGAATTCCAGTACATTGCTGAATATCAGTCAACTTTTATAATACCAAGCTCAGTCCTTAATTTGGCAAATCTTTCACTATCAAGTGGCTTAGTGAAAATATCAGCAAGTTGATCTTCAGTAGGGATGTATAGAACCACAACATCTTTCTTTTCAACATGATCTCTTATAAAATGATGTCTCACATCAATATGCTTGGTTCTTGAGTGCAAAACAGGGTTTTCTGTGATTGCAATTGCACTTGTGTTGTCACACATAATTGGAATTTCCTTTTCTTCAATTCCATAATCCCTTAATTGTTGTCTTAGCCATAGTACTTGTGCACGTAAACTTCAAAGAAGCAATGTATTCGGCTTCAAGAAGCGGTGGAAGTTGATATAGAATTTCGTTTCTTGCTAAACCAGGAAACCAAAGTCTATTTCCCATTAAGCGACGGGTTCCCGAGGTGCTTTTTCTATCAATCTTGCAACCAGCATAATCAGAATCTGAGTAGGATATGAGCTTCCTTCCTTGGAATACCATATCCCTACTCCCATAGTCTCTTTAAGATACTTGAGAACTCTCTTGACTGCACCTAAATGACTTTCTTTAGGCTTAGATTGAAATCTTGCACAAACACCTACAGCAAAGGATATATCAGGTCTGCTGGCAGTTAGGTACAGCAGACTGCCTATCATCCTTCTGTATAAGGTCTGATCAACATCTTTACCTTCTTTATCTTCATCCAGTCTGATATTTGTACTCATAGGAGTTGAATTCTTAGTGCCGTTTTCCATGCCAAACTTTTTCAGCAACTCCTTGGTATATTTGGTTTGATGAATGAAGATACCATCTTTCATCTGTTTAACTTGCAATCCCAAAAAGTAGTTCATTTCTCCCATCATACTCATTGGAATTTACTTTTCATTAGATTTGCAAACTTTTCACAGAGTAGATCATTTTCAGAACCAAATATTATGTCATCTACATAAATTTGTACCAGCAGGGTGCTGTCCCCTTCACTGATTCTGAAAAGTGTCTTGTCAATGGTGCCTTTTGTAAAACCATTGTCCACCAAGAATTGAGATAGGGTCTCATACCATGCTCTTGGTGCTTGTTTCAATCCATAAAGTGCTTTGTTGAGTCTGTACACTTTATCTTCTTGATCTTTAACTTCAAATCCAGGAGGTTGCTGAACATACACTTCCTCCTCTAGAATGCCATTCGAAAATGCACTTTTGACATCCATTTGATATACTTTGAAGTTCTTATATGCAAGCATGTGCCAAGAATAATCTCGATAGCTTCCAATCTTGAAACAGGTGCATAAGTTTCATCAAAATCTATTCCTTCAGCTTGAGAATAGCCTTTTGCAACTAGTCTGGCCTTATTCCTCACAATGGTACCAGATTCATCAAGTTTATTTCTGTATACCCACTTAGTACCAATGATATTTGCATGATTTGGCCTATCAACTAGCGTCCAAACTTGATTTCTTTCAAATTCATTCAATTCTTCTTGCATAGAAATTATCCAGTCTGGATCTGAAATTGCTTCTTCAACAACTTTAGGTTCCATTTGAGATAGAAAACAAGTAAACATAGCTTTCAGTTGTCTTCTAGTCCTCACACCTTGCTGTACATTGCCAATAACTTGTTCAAACAGGTGATTCCTTAACCATTGTGGATTTTGGTTATTTTGATTTACGGGAGCCTCATCTTCGTAGGGTCCGTCGTAGCTTCTTCTACAGGGGGTCGGCGGATCCTTGAACCGGCTTCGATTGTTGCATCGGTAACATTATCGCGGGGTGTTCAAGATAGGGCGTATCGAAACTTTTAAGTCATTGAATCTTTCCAAAACTTCAATACAATCTGGATCAGTGATTTGTTGATTCTCAGCAGGTTCACAATCTTCATCCTCCATACCAGTAAACTTAGGTTCATCAAACACAACATGAATTGTTTCTTCATGTTTCAGTGACCTTTTATTCAGCACCCTGAATGCTCTGCTGACTGAAGAGTATCCCAAGAAAATTCCTTCATCTGATTTTGGTTGGAATGTTTTCAAATGTACCTTATGATTTAGAATAAAACATTTGCTTCCAAATGGATGGAAATTGGATATGTTAGGTTTCCTTCCATTCCAAACCTCATAAGGTGTCTTCAGCAACTTCTTGTTTACTGATGTTCTATTTTGTGTATAGCATGCTGTATTGACTGCTTCCACCCAATATCTTTCAGGTAGCAATGCTTCACATATCATTGTCCTTCCTGCTTCTTTTAAAGTTCTATTTCTTCTTTTAGCAACCCCATTTTGCTGAGGTGTACCAGCAGCAGCAAGTTGATGTAGTACACCATTCTGTTCACAATATTCTCTTATAACTTTGTTGAGAAATTCAGTACCCTGATCTGATCTTATTTTTATCACTGTTAGACTTTTCTCATTTTGTAATCTCTTCAAAAGATTAGGCATGCTTTGAAGTGTCTCACTTTTCTTGTTCATAAATATTACCCAAGTGTACCTTGAATAATCATCCACAACCACTAAGGTGTACTTCTTTCCAGTTACACTTGTTGGAGTTATTGGTCCAAAAAGATCCATGTGCATTAGCTCCAACACTCTATTAGTTGATTGTTTGGTCTTTGATTTGAAACTTGACTTTATCTGTTTACCCTGCTGACATGCATCACATATAGCATCCTTCTTGAATGTTATCTCAGGTAAACCAATCACTAGCTTCTTCTTTACCAACTGATTGATATCATCAAAATTTAAATGATTCAACTTCTTGTGCCATAAACAATTGAGTTCAGATTTGGTATGCACAATCGTGTGAGTTTCGGAATCGAAAGTAGACGAATCCACAACATACATGTTTTGTTGTCTTCTACCAGCAAGTACAACTTGATCACCTCTTTCACTAATGACAATACAGTTGCTTTTGTCAAAAGTGACTTTGTATCCCTTGTCACAGAATTGTCCAGTGCTCAGCAAGTTGTATTCCAGTCCTTCCACATATGCAACATTCTTGATTGTAAGTCCATTCCTCACAAGTGTGCCATATCCTCTTGTATATCCAGGTGTATTCTTGTTGCCAAAATTCACCCTTGGACCATCTTTTGCCACAAAGTCTGACAAATAGTGCTTATTCTTTGTCATATGTCTGGAACATCCACTGTCAAAATACCAGACACCCTACAAAACAAAGTTAATGCATTTTAGGTACCCAAACCTGTTTGGGTCCATAGTGGTCAGTGGCAAGCATGACCCTTGGTATGTTTCCATAAGGTCTTCTCCTGAATGTGTCATACTTTGGTTCATACTTTGGTTCATACATGTATTCCACACATCCATATGTTCTAACAGTAGGTTGTGTAGGAATCACATATGTTTTCTGGCCTTTTGGTTTATAATGCTGTTTGAAGTGATTCTTGGTGTTAGAAGCATTAGCATAACCATTAGTTTGCCGTCCGTTAAGAACGTACTCGTAGTATGGAGTCCGCCGAGGTCTTGTGTAAGTCCTCTCGTCGATCCCATTGCCTAGGTTTTACCCTAGCAACATGGTTATACTTATCGTTTCTAGCATTAGAAGCGGGGAATATTCCAATCATCATCGAGGGAACAAGTCTACCTTTCCCCCGAGATAAGTATCCCTTGAATGATTAACATTTTTGGGTCTAGGATTCTTATCCTTGGAATATTTCGTTTCTTACCCTTCGTGGTCCAAACGAGACTTGGTAGCAGTGTCTGCTATCGCGATCTTAGAAGGCATGCAAGTTCCTATTTTTAGATTTATTCTTTTTATTAGGAGCTATTGACTTCTTTGACATCTGATTTTGCTTCTTTGAAGCATTCTCAGCAGGTTTTACTGCCTCAGCAACCTTACTGGGAGTTGGATCTAGTGCAGGTATGAACTTAGGACCAATTCTGGTGCTAGGTTCAGTGACCTTACTGGATCCACTCTTGTTAGATTGTTGAGTTCCAAATCCAAGCCCAGTTCTATCTCCATAAGGCTTTCCTGATTTGTATGCAGTAGTGGAACAAGATGGTTCAGCAGACTTTGAGGCTGCTTGGATGTTCAGTAGACTTATTCTGATTCTGTCCAACATCTTTTTCCTTACCTTTGAGAACCCTTAATTCAGCTTTCAATCTTCCAACTTCCAATTCAAGGGCTTCTTTTTCAGCCTTCACAACCTCATAACCAGATTGTATTATCCTCAGTTGATTAAGGATGGCATCCAAAGTCTCATTGTTGTCAGAATTTCTAGGATTTGAACCACATGTTGATTCACAATCACTTCCAGCAGGAGTATTGATAGAACAGTTTTGTATACCTCCTCAGTTTCATCCATATTGGCCATCAAAGCATAATCTTCCATATCGGCAAGAATCTTGTCGTATCATCTGATTCATTTCCTTTTTCAGATTCCACATCATACCCTGATTCATCTTCAGCAACCATAGCCTTCTTGCCATGTCTTCTTTGTTGGCTTTTGGTCTTCGTAGGTCCGGACAATCGTGTCTAAAATGTCCAAAGCTTCTTGCGGTTGAAGCAAAGATAATCGTGTTCCTTGCCTTGTTTTAACTCGGGACGGTCGGGTTTGAAGTGTCCCGGTTTCTTGCACCGAAAGCACGGATAGTCATTATCTTTCTTTGGTTCTTCTTTCCTTCTTTCGTAGGCCTCTTAGTAAAATTTCTTGAAGTGGCCTTTCCAAGTCTTCATCATCCCGATTTTCTTGCTCGCAGGGCACCGCTTCTTGCATCTCATCCAACAGATCATCCTGTCCTCCTGATGTTTCTTCTTGATGTGAAGCAGCCAATGCAGTGGTCTTTGGCTCTTCTTTTTCAGTCTCATGCACAAGCTTTTTGCTAAATTCATAAGCCTTTAGATCTAAAAACAATTTGAAGGTGTCTTCTTCATGCAACTTTCTCATTTCTTCAATTGCAGTCACCTTCATTTTCCAAACATCTTTTGCAGGTAGAGCTTCCAAGATTTTGGTGTTTATT
This sequence comes from Gentiana straminea, assembly GCA_036785695.1. NCBI lineage: Eukaryota > Viridiplantae > Streptophyta > Magnoliopsida > Gentianales > Gentianaceae > Gentiana > Gentiana straminea. The sequence goes on from JAVUPR010000407.1 coordinate 181,729, forward strand.
TCCTCTTTTGAATAACTTACACTCAAACAGGTAAGTTCATCCAGATTGCATTGAATCTAGACTCCATTTGCTCAATGGTTTCATTTGGCAAGCATTTTGAACTTTTGGAACCTCTTTCTGGCCACACTGATTTTGTTCTTCTTTATTGCATCAGTGCCTTCACAGATCAAGTGAATCTTGTCCCAAAGTTCCTTTGTAGTCTTGCAATCTTTAACCTTCATGTACATATTGCTATCCAAGGTTCTGTAAATGATGTCTATAGCAATATTGTTGAGATTTGCTCTTTTTCTGTCTTCTGCATTCCATTCTCTTTTTGGTTTAGGAATGTACTCAGTTGTATCACCCACTGTTATTGCCTTTGTAATCTCCAGTGGTCCATCAGTTAGTACATCCATCATCTCATCATGAGTAGCAGCAAGGTAAGCCTGCATTCGACATTTATACTCATCAAATCTATCTAAAGAGCACATCAGCATAGTTCTAGCATACTGAGTGTTATCCATGATGCAAATCTTTGAAAATCAGTAACTTGAAAGAAAGTTTCAAAGAATTTTCACAAGCACAACAAGTAGGATTTCTTCGTAACGTGCTAATCGCTCCGATACCAATTGTTGGTCCCTTGAAAAGGCTTTGGTTAAGTTTAGAGGGGGGTGAATAAACTTAACACTTAAAACTTTGGAGTTAACAAATTTCGCAACTTCAAGCAGCCGTCGATACTTCGCAGTCCGTCGAGACCTCGCAGCTCCGCTCGATAGACGTAGTCTACCGACGCTTCGCCTTTCTTTGAATTTGTGCAATGGAATAATATCAAAATTAAGCCTTATTACTTGTTGTTAAATATGATACTAAGTATTAGATACTCAGTAGTGCAAGTGTGTGATTTCAGTTGCTAGATTCAGTAGGTTGATGTGTGTAATAAACTAAGTGCAGAATAAAATGCTGAAAGTAAATAGCCAGATTTTATAGTGGTTCCAGGTGATGTAATCCTGTCAGTCCACTCTTCTCCTGTGATGTTGGAGGAAATTCACTAGAGATCTTTGATTTAGCTTTTACAAAGATTCCTAAGGTTGCTTGTCCTTCACCAATAACTATGGCTTCAAAAACTGAAAACTGGGAACAGGTAGGATTGCTGCTCCTTAGTCTTCCACTGGTCCTTGAAGGGTAGGATTGCCTCTTCACCACTCCACCACAAACAACAAGTCTTTCACACCCAACGATGCTTCATGTCTTCGGCAGGTTCTTTATAAAATAAAGATTGAATCAAATAAATGATTCGGTTGCAAAGCAGCCTTGATTAAGATGATGTAATCAAGCGGCTTGCGCTCTTCAAGTGTGTAATCTTGATGCAGCTTGAATACAGAATGCACTTGAAGAAATTCACTAGATCAGCAGCTTTATGCTCAGCAAGTTCAGCAGGGTGTTTTTCAGCTCAGCGTTATCACTTAAAGTTTATCTCAATTTTTCATCATCTTTTTATGAGTTGAAAGTCTTCTATTTATAGGCTAGAATGCATGTGACTTGTATTTGAAATTCAAATGTAACCGTTCCTTGTTTTTGTCCCATCTGATTTGCATTCTGTCACTATTCATAGGACTGACACTGTCAGAATTCCTTTTTGACAGTGCAGTCTGTCCACCCTTTGACTTGTGTCCATTGGATAAAGCCCTGAATTATCCCAACGTTCTTTTAATCCTAACCACTGATTTGTTTGATCAAATCAGAGGTAGTTGGCTGTCCTTATCCATGTAATCTTCCAATATTATCTTGAATTAATCGAGGTATACTTCAGCAGGTTCATCAGTCTGCTGAAGTACCAATCAGTCTGCTGAACAGCATGTTGCTGTGTATAAAATGCAATGCAGCTGATTTCTTTTATCTAACTTTTATTTGTGAAGTTAGATTACATCCTTTTGATTATAACCAAGTTCCAAACATCATCCAACTTGTGGAACTTAGACCTTCTACACAAGGTATATGTAATCAGTCTAGGTCATCATAGACTTGCCTAAATTCTGATTCCATATCCTTGACTTTAAATACTAAGTTTGATCCCTTAGCCTTCATTTACTGAGTTTGAACCCTCGGCCTTCATTTACTGAGTTTGAACCCTCAGCCTTCAGTCTTCAGCAAGTTCAAGACTAGTCTACTAACCTATCTACCCTACTGACCTAGACCAGTCTGCTGACACAAGTCAGCTGACCATTACAGTGCTTGTTTGATCAAACCTATTTATGAATCAAACTCTAATAAGCCTATACAATTGATCTAGACATCTTTTTGCCTTTGCACTATAACAGCTAGTATGGCACTCATCATCAAAACTAAGAAATAAGTCCAACATGCTCATATCTCTGAAAGGTTAGGGAAGAAAGGTGCTCTGCAGGACAGAGACCTTATTCCTCTGAACAGATCTCGTGACCAAGTACTGGCGATTATGGAAAAGAAAGGAATTGCTAAGACTCCTCCTCCGTTGAGGGGTCCAAGGGAGAAGAGAGACCACACCAGGTGGTGCAAGTACCATAAAGATATTGGACATGACTCTGAACAGTGCAGGGATCTGATCAGAGATATCGACGCAGCAGAATGGAAGGAAAAATCGATGAGTGCATCGACCGAGCGCAGGGAGATAATCCCAGAGGAAGGAGAGAATTCAAAAAACAGAATAACAGCCATGACAGGTACAACCAGAGGAGACACAGAGATCCGTCTCCAGACGCAGATGGGCATAGAGAAAATGCCCCAATTAATACTGTGAACACCATTGTGAGTGGACCAGGAGAAGGTAGCAAGGCTGCTCAGGAAGATAAAAGGGGCAGCGCAGGAAAGGACGGGGAAGCAAAAAAGCAGAAAGTTATGGGAACCGTTCAATAAGGTCCTAGAGATGCCCTACCAGCCGTCGTGAGCAACGAAGGACTGGTAATAGAAGTGGTTATTCAGAAAAATCTGGTCAGAAGGATCTGCGTAGACACCGGCAGCGCAGTAAACGTACTATATTATAGTGTGTTCCAAGCAATGAAGCTAGCAGACTCGGAGTTGACTCCTGTATCAACTCCTCTTTTCGGATTTACCGGGCCACCCATACATCCTGTGGGTATGTTAAAATTACTGACGACTTTTGGCAAATGACAACATAGCAGGACTCTGATGGTAAATTATGTGGTGGTAAAAGCTCCGTCTGCATATAATATGATTCTTGGAAGACCAGCACTAATTGATCTAAGGGCAGTGGTATCACCAAGACATAACAAGATGAAATTCCCAACTTTTGAAGGAGAAGCCACAATTAAAGGGGATGTGGATGTCGCCAAGAATCGCTATACGGCCATAATCGTGAAAAAATGAAGGTGCGTGCGCAGTGACAATGGAAGACCTAGTTCCGATGAAGAAAAAGTTGGCGGATCCAACGACCCGGTGGAATCAATAATGCTGGATGAATCGGACCCTGAATCCACAGACAGCATAGGATCGTGGATACCTGCTGAACAGAAACAAAGGCTGGTCAGCATCTTGAAAGATTTCAGGGATGTGTTTGCATGGAGAGCGAGTGATATGTCTGGGCTGTCAACAGAGTTGGTTGTCCATAAACTCAACATTGATCTAACCAGTAAAACAAAAGAAGAGATCTTTTGCCCCAGAAAGGATACAGGCTGTCCAGCAGGAAGTGGAAAAATTGTTGCAGGCCAACATGATTAAAGAAGTTATCTATCCAGAATGGCTAGCAAACCCAGTGTTAGTCAAAAAACCAGATGGGAGTTGGAGAATGTGTGTGGACTTCACAGATCTAAACAAAGCTTGTCCTAAAGATAGTTATACTTCCCCTAGAATTGACAGGCTAGTAGATTCTACAGTTGGTTATGAGATTTTTGCTTTCTTAGATGCTTATAAGGGATATCATCAGATTATGATGGACCTCGTAGATCCGTAAAAACCGCTTTTATTACTGAATTTGGTTCCTACTACTATGTGTCTATGCCTTTCGGATTAAAGAATGCAGGGGCTACCTACCAAAGGGCAGTCAACACCATTTTTAAACAACATATTGGAAAATCTATGGAAGTATATATGGATGACTTATTGATCAAGAGCAGGACTCTTGACCAATATTTGAAAGATGTAGCAGAGGTTTGTCAAGTTTTGAGACAAACAAGAACGAAGCTGAATCCAAAAAAGTGCACTTTTGGAGTGAGATCAGGCAAATTTCTAGGTTATATGATATCTAAAGAAGGTATCAGGGCCAACCCTGATAAATTAGAAGCCTTAAAAGCCATGCCTGAACCGAAGAATATCAAAGAAGTTCAACGATTAACAGGAAGATTAGCAGCGCTAAACCGATTCTTGTCAAAATCGGCACAGAAGTCATTGGCATTCTTCAAAATTCTCAGGAAGGCCAGTCCATTCGAGTGGAATGAAGAATGTAAACAGGCTTTTCAGGAGTTGAAAGATCATATCAGTCACTTGCCGACTCTAACTCCTCCTTGGGAAGGTGAGATACTGTTTCTTTACCTGTCCTTTTACAATGAAGCAGTAAGTGCTGTGTTGGTAAAGCAACATGGCATGATACAAAGGCCAGTATATTTTGTAAGCAAAGCCCTACAAGGACCTAAGATTAGATATTCTGAAGTGGAAAAATTGGTTTTAGCCCTAGTACATGCCACAAGGAAACTGAGACCATACTTCCAAAGTCATCCAGTGATTGTGTTGACAAATCTACCTTTGAAGCAAATTTTGGAAAAACCAGACAAGTCTGGAAGATTGGCAAAATGATGTGGTATGAATATTACAAACGGGTAATTGGATAATTCTAATTAGGAAAATAGTACAAGAACAAGAATATTTGGGTATAATTTTTGGACTGAACTCTTGAGAGCTGCCTACGTATCAGATTTAAGTAATAAACTGGAATCAAGTCCCCCTCGTAGTTCAGGGTGTTCCTTATATAGTTTTAGATCGTGATTCTCTTCCTTGCATTATGGGAAGTTATCGCCGTTTATCACTGTACGTTGCTGGTCGTGGAGTCTACCCACGTCCATAAGCGGTTGAACTGATGCTGACTCGTTCTTCGCTACGCTCAGCCGAATATTCTATGTAGAAATACTTCTGCGCAGCCGATGGTTCTGTATAGAGATATACTCCTGTGCTGCGTATGGTGGAGTCCTGCTCCACTGATTATTCTGGTCAGCACTTACGGTCCTGCCGTGCCAATCCATTATCTTGACTGTCTATCTTTAGGCCTGGCCCAATTATGGATAACCCGGGCCAATGGGCCCACCTATCATCAATATACAAAAATTTGTAAACCCCCATTTTGAGTAAACTATACAATACAATTATATAAATAAAGTTGTAAACCCCCATTTTGAGTAAAATCTACACTACAATTATATACAAAAAGTTGTAAACCCCCGTTTTGAGTAAACTCTAATACAATAATGTACAAAAAGTTATAAACCCCCATTTTGAGTAAACTCTACTATACAATTATTTACAAAAAGTTGTAAACCCCCGTTTTGAGTAAACTCTAATACAATAATATACAAAAAGTTGTAAACCCCCGTTTTGAGTAAACTCTACTATACAATTATATAAAAAAGTTGTAAACCCCCGTTTTTAGTAAAATCTACAATACATATACAAAAAGTTGTAAACCCTGTTTTGAGTAAACTCTAATACAATAATGTACAAAAAGTTGTAAACCCCCGTTTTGAGTAAACTCTATTATACAATTATTTACAAAAAGTAGTAAACCCCTGTTTTGAGTAAACTCTACTAAAATTATATACAAAAACTTGTAAACCCCCATTTTGAGTAAACTCTAATACTATAATATACAAAAAGTTGTAAACCCTCGTTTTCCGTAAACTCTACTATACAATTATATACAAAATGTTATAAACCCCCATTTTGAGTAAACTCTTATACAATAATATTAAAAAAAAGGTGTAAACCCCCATTTTGAGTAAACTCTACTATACAAATATTTACAAAAAGTTGTAAACCCCCGTTTTGAGTAAACTCTACCATACAAATTTTTAGAGAAATTTGTAAACCCCCGTTTTGAGTAAACTCTACTATAATTATATACAAAAAGTTGTAAACCTCTGTTTTGAGTAGACTCTGCTATAATTATATACAAAAAATTGTAAACCCCCGTTTTGGGTAAACTCTAATACAATAATATACAAAAACTTGTAAACCCTTGTTTTGAGTAAACTCTACTATACAATTATATATACAAAAAGTTATAAACCCCCGTTTTGTGTAAACTCTACTATACAATTATATACAAAAAGTTGTAAACCCCCATTTTGTGTAAACTCTAATACAATAATATACAAAAAGTTATAAACCCCCGTTTTGAGTAAACTCTACTATACATTTATTTACAAAAAGTTGTAAACCCCTGTTTTGAGTAAACTCTACTAAAATTATATTTAAAAACTTGTAAACCCCCGTTTTGAGTAAAGAATACAATAATATACAAAAATTTTAAACCCCCGATTTGAGTAAACTCTACTATACAATTATAAACAAAAAGTTGTAAACCCCCCGTTTTGAGTAAAATCTACAAACAATTATTTTCAAAAAGTTGTAAAACCCGGTTTTGAGTAAACTCTTATACAATAAAATACAAAAGGTTGTAAACCTCCGTTTTGAGTAAACTCTACTATACAATTATATACAAAAAGTTGTAAATCCCTATGTTGAGTAAAATCTACAATACAATTATATTCAAAAATTTGTAAACCCCCGTTTTGAGTAAACTCTAATACAATAATATACAAAAAGTTGTAAACCCCCGTTTTGAGTAAACTCTACTATACAATTATATAAAAAAGTTGTAAACCCCCATTTTGAGTAAAATCTACAATACAATTAAATACAAAAAGTTGTAAACCCCCGTTTTGAGTAAACTCTAATACAATAATGTACAAAAAGTTGTAAACCCCCATTTTGAGTCAACTCTACTATACAATTATTTACAAAAAGTTGTAAACCCCTGTTTTGAGTAAACTCTACTGAAATTATATACAAAAACTTGTAAACCCCCGTTTTGAGTATACTCTAATACATTAATATACAAAAAGTTGTAAACCTCTGTTTTGAGTGAACTCTACTATAATTTTATACAAATAATTATAAACCCCCGTTTTGAGTAAACTCTAATACAATAATATAAAAAAAGTTGTAAAACCCCGTTTTGAGTAAACCTACAATACAAATATATACAAAAAATTGTAAACCCCCGTTTTGAGTAAACTTTACTATACAAATATTTACAAAAAGTTGTAAACCCCTATTTTGAGTAAACTCTACTATAATTATATACAAAAAGTTGTAAACCTCTGTTTTGAGTGAACTCTGCTATAATTTTATACAAAAAATTATAAACCCCCGTTTTGAGTAAACTCTAATACAATAATATAAAAAGTTGTAAACCCCCGTTTTGAGTAAACTCTACTTTACAAATATATACAAAAGGTTGTAAATCCCCGTTTTGAGTAAACTCTACTATACAATTATATTCAAAAAGTTGTAAACCCCCATTTTGTGTAAACTCTAATACAATAATATACAAAAAGTTGTAAACTCCCGTTTTGTAAACTCTTCTATACAATTATTTACAAAAAGTTGTAAACCACCGTTTTGAGTAAACTCTACTATAATTATATACAGAAAGTTGTAAACCTCCGTTTTGAGTGAACTTCACTATAATTATATACAAAAAGTTGTAAACTCCTGTTTTTAGTGAACTCTAATAAAATAATATACAAAAAGTTTTATACCCCCGTTTTGAGTAAACTACTATATACAATTATAAACAAAAAGTTGTAAACCCCCGTTTTATTATACAAAAATTGTAAACCCCCGCTATGAGTAAACTCTACAATACAATTATATACAAAAAGTTGTAAAACTCCGTTTTGATTAAACTCTAATACAATAATGTACAAAAAGTTGTAAACACCCGTTTTGAGTAAACTCTACTATACAATTATTTACAAAAAGTTGTAAACCCCCGTTTTGAGTAAACTCTACTAAAATTATATACAAAATCTTATAAACCCCCATTTTGAGTAAACTCTAATACAATAATATACAAAAAGTTGTAAACCCTCATTTTCATTAAACTCTACTATACAATTATATACAAAATGTTATAAACCCCTATTTTGAGTAAACTCTTATACAATAATATAAAGAAAATGGTGTAAACCCCCATTTTGAGTAAACTCTACTATACGAATATTTACAAAAAATTGTAAACCCCCGTTTTGAGTAAACTCTACTATACAAATATTTAAAAAAAGTTGTAAACCCCCTTTTTGAGTAAACTCTACTATAATTATATACAAAAAGTTGTAAACCTCTGTTTTGAGTGAACTCTACTATAATGTTATACAAAAAATTATAAACCCCTGTTTTGAGTAAACTCTAATACAATAATATAAAAAGTTGTAAACCCCCGTTTTGAGTAAACTCTACTTTACAAATATATACAAAAGGTTGTAAATCCCCGTTTTGAGTAAACTCTACTATACAATTATATTCAAAAAGTTGTAAACCCCCATTTTGTGTAAACTCTAATACAATAATATACAAAAAGTTGTAACCCGTTTTGTAAACTCTTCTATACAATTATTTACTTAAAGTTGTAAACCACCGTTTTGAGTAAACTCTACTATAATTATATACAAAAAGTTGTAAACCTCCGTTTTGAGTGAACTTCACTATAATTATATACAAAAAGTTGTAAACTCCTGTTTTTAGTGAACTCTAATAAAATAATATACAAAAAGTTTTATACCCCCGTTTTGAGTAAACTCTACTATACAATTATAAACAAAAATTTGTAAACCCCCGTTTTATTATACAAAAATTGTAAACCCCCGCTATGAGTAAACTCTACAATACAATTATATACAAAAAGTTGTAAAACTCCGTTTTGATTAAACTCTAATACAATGATGTACAAAAAGTTGTAAACACCCGTTTTGAGTAAACTCTACTATACAATTATTTACAAAAAGTTGTAAACCCCCGTTTTGAGTAAACTCTACTAAAATTATATACAAAATCTTATAAACCCCCATTTTGAGTAAACTCTAATACAATAATATACAAAAAGTTGTAAACCCTCATTTTCATTAAACTCTACTATACAATTATATACAAAATGTTATAAACCCCTATTATGAGTAAACTCTTATACAATAATATAAAGAAAATGGTGTAAACCCCCACTTTGAGTAAACTCTACTATACAAATATTTACAAAAAATTGTAAACCCCCGTTTTGAGTAAACTCTACTATACAAATATTTAAAAAAAGTTGTAAACCCCCTTTTTGAGTAAACTCTACTATAATTATATACAAAAAGTTGTAAACCCCTATTTTGAGTGAACTCTAAAATATTATATACAAAAAATTGTAAACCCCCGTTTTGAGTAAACTCTAGTCAAGTAATATACAAAAAGTAGTAAACCCCTATTTTGAGTAAACTCTACTATACAATTATATACAAAAAGTTATAAACCCCCATTTTGAGTAAACTCTACTATACAATTATATACAAAAAGTTGTAAACCCCCGTTTTGTGTAAACTCTAATACAATAATATATAAAAAGTTGTAAATCCCCGTTTTGAGTAAACTCTACTATACAATTATTTACAAAAAGTTGTAAACCCCTGTTTTGAGTAAACTCTACTAAAATTATAAACAAAAACTTGTAAACCCCCGTTTTGAGTAAACTCTAATACAATAATATACAAAAAGTTTAAACCCCTGTTTTGAGTAAACTCTACTATACAATTATATACAAAAAGTTGTAAACCCCCGTTTTGAGTAAAATCTATAATACAATTATATTCAAAAAGTTGTAAACCCCGGTTTTGAGTAAACTCTTATACAATAAAATACAAAAGGTTGTAAACCTCCGTTTTGAGTAAACTCTACTATACAATTATATACAAAAAGTTGTAAATCCTCATTTTGAGTAAAATCTACAATACAATTATATTCAAATATTTGTAAATCCCCATTTTGAGTAAACTCTAATACAATAATATACAAAAAGTTGTAAACCCCCGTTTTGAGTAAACTCTACTATACAATTATATAAAAAAAGTTGTAAACCCCCATTTTGAGTAAAATCTACAATACAATTATAAACAAAAAGTGGTAAACCTCCGTTTTTAGTAAACTCTAATACAATAATGTACAAAAAGTTGTAAACCCTATTTTGAGTCAACTCTACTATACAATTTATTACAAAAAGTTGGAAACCCCTGTTTTGAGTAAACTCTCCTGAAAAAATCCCCGTTTTGAGTATACTCTAATACATTAATATACAAAAAGTTGTAAACCCTCATTTTGAGTAAACTCTACTATACAATTATATACAAAATGTTGTAAACCCCTGTTTTGAGTAAAATCTACAATACAATTATATACAAAAAGTTGTAAACCCCCGTTTTGAGTAAACTCTAATACAATAATATAAAAAAAGTTGTAAACCCCCGTTTTGAGTAAACCTACAATACAAATATTTACAAAAAGTTGTAAACCCCCGTTTGGAGTAAACTCTACAATACAAATATTTACAAAAAGTTGTAAACCTCCATTTTGAGTAAACTCTACTATAATTATATACAAAAAGTTGTAAACCCCCGTTTTGAGTAAACTCTACAATACAAATTTTTAGAAAAAGTTGTAAACCCCCGTTTTGAGTAAACTCTACTATAATTATATACAAAAAGATGTAAACCTCTGTTTTGAGTAGACTCTACTATAATTATATACAAAAAAATTGTAAACCCCCATTTTGAGTAAACTCTAATACAATAATATACAAAAAGTTGTAAACCCTTGTTTTGAGTAAACTCTACTATACAATTATATACAAAAAGTTATAAACCCCCGTTTTGAGTAAACTCTAATATACAATTATATACAAAAAGTTGTAAACCCCCGTTTTGTGTAAACTCTAATACAATAATATAAAAAAAAGTTGTAAACCCCCGTTTTGAGTAAACTCTACTATACAATTATTTACAAAAAGTTGTAAAACCCTATTTTGAGTAAACTCTACTAAAATTATATACAAAAACTTGTAAACCCCCGTTTTGAGTAAAGAATACAATAATATACAAAAATTTAAAACCCCTGTTTTGAGTAAACTCTACTATACAATTATAAACAAAAAGTTGTAAACCCCTGTTTTGAGTAAAATCTACAATACAATTATTTTCAAAAAGTTGTAAACCCCGGTTTTGAGTAAACTCTTATACAATAAAATACAAAAGGTTGTAAACCTCCGTTTTGAGTAAACTCTACTATACAAGTATATACAAAAAGTTGTAAATCCCCATTTTGAGTAAAATCTACAATACAATTATATTCAAAAAGTTGTAAACCCCCGTTTTGAGTAAACTCTAATACTATAATATACAAAAAGTTGTAAACCCCCGTTTTGAGTAAACTCTACTATACAATTATATAAAAAAGTTGTAAACCCCTATTTTGAGTAAAATCTACAATACAATTATATACAAAAAGTTGAAAACCCCCGTTTTGAGTAAACTCTAATACAATAATGTACAAAAAGTTGTAAACCCTCATTTTGAGTCAACTCTACTATACAATTATTTACAAAAAGTTGTAAACCCCCGTTTTGAGTAAACTCTACTAAAATTATATACAAAAACTTGTAAACCCCCGTTTTGAGTATACTCTAATACATTAATATACAAAAAGTTGTAAACCTCTGTTTTGAGTGAACTCTACTATAATTTTATACAAATAATCATAAATCCCCGTTTTGAGTAAACTCTAATACAATAATATAAAAAAAGTTGTAAACCCCCGTTTTGAGTAAACATACAATACAAATATATACAAAAAATTGTAAACCCTCGTTTTGAGTAAACTCTACTATACAAATATTTACAAAAAGTTGTAAACCCTCATTTTGAGAAAACTCTACTACAATTATATACAAAAAGTTGTAAACCTCTGTTTTGAGTGAACTCTACTATAATTTTATACAAAAAATTATAAACCCCCATTTTGAGTAAACTCTAATACAATAATATAAAAAAGTTGTAAACCCCCGTTTGAGTAAACTCTACTTTACAATTATATACAAAAGGTTGTAAATCCCCGTTTTGAGTAAACTCTACTATACAATTATATTCAAAAAGTTGTAAACCCCCATTTTGTGTAAACTCTAATACAATAATATACAAAAAGTTGTAAACCTCCGTTTTGAGTGAACTTTACTATAATTATATACAAAAAGTTGTAAACTCCTATTTTTAGTGAACTCTAATACAATAATATACAAAAAGTTTTATACCCCCGTTTTGAGTAAACTCTACTATACAATTATAAGCAAAAAGTTGTAAACCCCCGTTTTATTGTACAAAAATTGTAAACACCGCTATGAGTAAACTCTACAATACAATTATATACAAAAAGTTGTAAAACCCCGTTTTGATTAAACTCTAATACAATAATGTACAAAAAGTTGTAAACCCCCGTTTTGAGTAAACTCTACTATACAATTATTTACAAAAAGTTGTAAACCCCCGTTTTGAGTAAACTCTACTAAAATTATATACAAAACTTGTAAACCCCCATTTTGAGTAAACTCTAATACAATAATATACAAAAAGTTGTAAACCCTCATTTTCATTAAACTCTACTATACAATTATATACAAAATGTTATAAACCCCTATTTTGAGTAAACTCTTATACAATAATATAAAAAAATGGTGGAAACCCCAATTTTGAGTAAACTCTACTATACAAATATTTACAAAAAATTGTAAACCCCCGTTTTGAGTAAACTCTACTATACAAATATTTAGAAAAAGTTGTAAACCCCCGTTTTGAGTAAACTCTACTATAATTATATACAAAAAGTTGTAAACCACTGTTTTGAGTGAACTCTATTAAAATTATATACAAAAAATTGTAAACCCCCGTTTTGAGTAAACTCTAGTACAATAATATACAAAAAGTTGTAAACCCTTATTTTGAGTAAACTCTACTATACAATTATATACAAAAAGTTATAAACCCCCATTTTGAGTAAACTCTACTATACAATTATATATAAAAAGTTGTAAACCCCCATTTTGTGTAAACTCCAATACAATAATATACAAAAAGTTGTAAATCCCCGTTTTGAGTAACTCTACTATACAATTATTTACAAAAAGTTGTAAACCCCTGTTTTGAGTAAACTCTACTAAAATTATATACAAAAACTTGTAAACCCCCGTTTTGAGTAAACTCTAATCCAATAATATACAAAAAGTTTAAACCCCTGTTTTGAGTAAAATCTACTATACAATTATATACAAAAAGTTGTAAACCCCTGTTTTTGAGTAAAATCTACAATACAATTATATTCAAAAAGTTGTAAACCCCCGTTTTGAGTAAACTCTTATACAATAAAATACAAAAGATTGTAAACCTCCGTTTTGAGTAAACTCTACTATACAATTAAATACAAAAAGTTGTAAATCCTCATTATGAGTAAAATCTACAATACAATTATATTCAAATATTTGTAAAACCCCGTTTTGAGTAAACTCTAATACAATAATATACAAAAAGTTGTAAACCCCCGTTTTGAGTAAACTCTACTATACAATTATATAAAAAAAGTTGTAAACCCCCATTTTGAGTAAAATCTACAATACAATTATATACAAAAAGTGGTAAACCCCCGTTTTGAGTAAACTCTAATACAATAATATACAAAAAGTTGTAAACCCCCATTTTGAGTCAACTCTACTATACAATTTATTACAAAAAGTTGAAAACCCCTGTTTTGAGTAAACTCTACTGAAATTATATACAAAAACTTGTAAACCCCCATTTTGAGTATACTCTAATACATTAATATACAAAAAGTTGTAAACCCTCATTTTGAGTAAACTCTACTATACAATTATATACAAAATGTTGTAAACCCCTATTTTGAGTAAAATCTACAATACAATTATATACAAAAAGTTGTAAACCCCCGTTTTGAGTAAACTCTAATACAATAATATAAAAAAAGTTTTAAACCCCTGTTTTGAGTAAACCTACAATACAAATATTTACAAAAAGTTGTAAACCCCCATTTTGAGTAAACTCTACAATACAAATATTTACAAAAAGTTGTAAACCCCCATTTTGAGTAAACTCTACTATAATTATATACAAAAAGTTGTAAACCCCCGTTTTGAGTAAACTCTACCATACAAATTTTTAGAAAAAGTTGTAAACCCCCGTTTTGAGTAAACTCGACTATAATTATATACAAAAAGTTGTAAACCACTGTTTTGAGTAGACTCTACTATAATTATATACAAAAAATTGTAAACCCCCATTTTGAGTAAACTCTAATACAATAATATACAAAAAGTTGTAAACCCCCGTTTTAAGTAAACTCTACTATACAATTATATAGAAAAAGTTGTAAACCCCCATTTTGAGTAAAATCTACAATACAATTATATACAAAAAGTGGTAAACCCCCGTTTTGAGTAAACTCTAATACAATAATATACAAAAAGTTGTAAACCCCCATTTTGAGTCAACTCTACAATACAATTTATTACAAAAAGTTGAAAACCCCTGTTTTGAGTAAACTCTACTGAAATTATATACAAAAACTTGTAAACCCCCGTTTTGAGTATACTCTAATACATTAATATACATAAAGTTGTAAACCCTCATTTTTAGTAAACTCTACTATACAATTATATACAAAATGTTGTAAACCCTTGTTTTGAGTAAAATCTCCAAAACAATTATATACAAAAAGTTGTAAACCCCCGTTTTGAGTAAACTCAAATACAATAATATAAAAAAAGTTGTAAACCCCCGTTTTGAGTAAACCTACAATACAAATATTTACAAAAAGTTGTAACCCCCATTTTGAGTAAACTCTACAATACAAATATTTACAAAAAGTTGTAAACCCCCATTTTGAGTAAACTCTACTATAATTATATACAAAAAGTTGTAAACCCCCGTTTTGAGTAAACTCTACCATACAAATTTTTAGAAAAAGTTGTAAACCCCCGTTTTGAGTAAACTCGACTATAATTATATACAAAAAGTTGTAAACCACTGTTTTGAGTACACTCTACTATAATTATATACAAAAAATTGTAAACCCCCATTTTGAGTAAACTCTAATACAATAATATACAAAAAGTTGTAAACCCTTGTTTTGAGTAAACTCTACTATACAATTATATACAAAAAGTTATAAACCCCCGTTTTGAGTAAACTCTACTATACAATTATATACAAAAAGTTGTAAACCCCCGTTTTGTGTAAACTCTAATACAATAATATAAAAAAAGTTGTAAACCCCCGTTTTGAGGAAAGTCTACTATACAATTATTTACAAAAAGGTGTAAACCCCTGTTTTGAGTAAACTCTACTAAAATTATATACAAAAACTTGTAAACCCCCGTTTTGAGTAAAGAATACAATAATATACAAAAACTTTAAACCCCTGTTTTGAGTAAACTCTACTACACAATTATAAACAAAAAGTTGTAAACCCTCGTTTTGAGTAAAATCTACAAACAATTATTTTCAAAAAGTTGTAAACCCCGGTTTTGAGTAAACTCTTATACAATAAAATACAAAGGTTGTAAACCTCCGTTTTGAGTAAACTCTACTATACAATTATATACAAAAAGTTGTAAATCCCCATTTTGAGTAAAATCTACAATACAATTATATTCAAAAAGTTGCAAACCCCCATTTTGAGTAAACTCTAATACAATAATATACAAAAAGTTGTAAACTCCCGTTTTGAGTAAACTCTACTATACAATTATATAAAAAAGTTGTAAACCCCCATTTTGAGTAAAATCTACAATACAATTATATACAAAAAGTTGTAAACCCCCGTTTTGAGTAAACTCTTATACAATAATGTACAAAAAGATGTAAACCCCCATTTTGAGTCAACTCTACTATACAATTATTTACAAAAAGTTGTAAACCCCTGTTTTGAGTAAACTCTATTGAAATTATATACAAAAACTTGTAAACCCCCATTTTGAGTATACTCTAATACATTAATATACAAAAAGTTGTAAACCTCTGTTTTGAGTGAACTCTACTATAATTTTAAACAAATAATTATAAACCCCCGTTTGGAGTAAACTCTAATACAATAATATAAAAAAGTTGTAAACCCCCGTTTTGAGTAAACCTACAATACAAATAAATACAAAAGATTGTAAACACCATTTTGAGTAAACGCTACTATACAAATATTTACAAAAAGTTGTAAACCCCCATTTTGAGTAAACTCTACTATAATTATATACAAAAAGTTGTAAACCTCTGTTTTGAGTGAACTCTACTATAATTTTATACAAAAAATTATAAACCCCCGTTTTGAGTAAACTCTTATACAATAATATAAAAAAAATGGTGTAAACCCCCATTTTGAGTAAACTCTACTATACAAATATCTACAAAAAATTGTAAACTCCCGTTTTGAGTAAACTCTACTATACAAATATTTAAAAAAGTTGTAAACCCCCTTTTTGAGTAAACTCTACTATAATTACATACAAAAAGTTGTAAACCTCTGTTTTGAGTGAACTCTACAATATTAAATACAAAAAATTGTAAACCCCCGTTTTGAGTAAACTCTAGTACAATAACATACAAAAAGTAGTAAACCCCTATTTTGAGTTAACTCTACTATACAATTAGATACAAAAAGTTATAAACCCCCATTTTGAGTAAACTCTACTATACAATTATATACAAAAAGTTGTAAACCCCCGTTTTGTGTAAACTCTAATACAATAATATATAAAAAGTTGTAAATCCCCGTTTTGAGTAAACTCTACTATACAATTATTTACAAAAAGTTGTAAACCCCTGTTTTGAGTAAACTCTACTAAAATTATATATAAAAACTTGTAAACCCCCATTTTGAGTAAACTCTAATACAATAATATACAAAAAGTTTAAACCCCTGTTTTGAGTAAACTCTACTATACAATTATATACAAAAAGTTGTAAACCCCCGTTTTGAGTAAAATCTATAATACAATTATATTCAAAAAGTTGTAAACCCCGGTTTTGAGTAAACTCTTATACAATAAAATACAAAAGGTTGTAAACCTCCGTTTTGAGTAAACTCAACTATACAATTATATACAAAAAGTTGTAAATCCTCATTTTGAGTAAAATCTACAATACAATTATATTCAAATATTTGTAAAACCCCGTTTTGAGTAAACTCTAATACAATAATATACAAAAAGTTGTAAACCCCAGTTTTGAGTAAACTCTACTATACAATTATATAAAAAAAGTTGTAAACCCCCATTTTGAGTAAAATCTACAATACAATTATATACAAAAAGTGGTAAACCCCCGTTTTTAGTAAACTATAATATAATAATGTACAAAAAGTTGTAAACCCCTATTTTTAGTGAACTCTACTATACAATTTATTACAAAAAGTTGGAAACCCCTGTTTTGAGTAAACTCTACTGAAATTATATACAAAAACTTGTAAATCCCCGTTTTAAGTATACTCTAATACATTAATATACAAAAAATTGTAAACCCTCATTTTGAGTAAACTCTACTATACAATTATATACAAAATGTTGTAAACCCCTGTTTTGAGTAAAATCTACAATACAATTATATACAAAAAGTTGTAAACCCCCGTTTTGAGAAAACTCTAATACAATAATATAAAAAAAGTTGTATACCCCCGTTTTGAGTAAACCTACAATACAAATATTTACAAAAAGTTGTAAACCCCCGTTTTGAGTAAACTCTACAATACAAATATTTACAAAAAGTTGTAAACCTCCATTTTGAGTAAACTCTACTATAATTATATACAAAAAGTTGTAAACCCCCGTTTTGAGTAAACTCTACCATACAAATTTTTAGAAAAAGTTGTAAACCCCCGTTTTGAGTAAACTCTACTATAATTATATACAAAAAGTTGTAAACCTCTGTTTTGAGTAGACTCTACTATAATTATATACAAAAAAATTGTAAACCCCCATTTTGAGTAAACTCTAATACAATAATATACAAAAAGTTGTAAACCCTTGTTTTGAGTAAACTCTACTGTACAATTATATACAAAAAGTTATAAACCCCCGTTTTGAGTAAACTCTACTATACAATTATATACAAAAAGTTGTAAACCCCCGTTTTGTGTAAACTCTAATACAATAATATAAAAAAGTTGTAAACCCCCGTTTTGAGTAAACTCTACTATACAATTATTTACAAAAAGTTGTAAAACCCTATTTTGAGTAAACTCTACTAAAATTATATACAAAAACTTGTAAACCCCCATTTTGAGTAAAGAATACAATAATATACAAAAATTTAAAACCCCTGTTTTGAGTAAACTCTACTATACAATTATAAACAAAAAGTTGTAAACCCCTGTTTTGAGTAAAATCTACAATACAATTATTTTCAAAAAGTTGTAAACCCCGGTTTTGAGTAAACTCTTATACAATAAAATACAAAAGGTTGTAAACTGATGAGCGAAAATTTACCCCTCAAAAATACATTTATAAAGACTCGCAACTGTGGGTAAACTAACTCTCTAACTGGCAGAGTACCAGGTCGATTGCTAGGATAGCTACAGGAGTACGAGGTCGTCCCAAGAGAAATGTGGTTGTGAGTACCAAAATGAACGTCGAACTTAGTCTAGGCGATCAAAGTTTAGGTGGAGTGTTTTATACTAATGCAAAAAGTAAAGTTTAACTAACGATTGTAGTTCTAGTGATTAAAAGGTATAGCCGAATTATGATCCAACGAGTTATTTTTACCCCTAAGGAAGACTTGACATGGAGCGTGTTTTAACCAACCTACCTTTCCACAAGTATTTTAACGACATCCACGGGTGCCAACTCCTAATTCTGGTGTTAAGATCTGAACAACTCTCACTCAACACCCTATGTGAAGTTAATTAATTTTCCCTTTAGAAAACCGATTAACCTAACATGATTCCTCTCTTAGAGTCGCTCGAACAACGATGAGAAACCTCTGTATTGGAAACGGTCCTAACAACTAGGCCGAATCTACGCAACGATCCCAAAACCCTTTTCCCACATCTCACCGCAAAATACATTTATAGGTTCGATGTGTGTGACATGAACTAAATGATCGCTTAATTCAAAGACGTTCGATTAAGTTTTAGGACGTGGATTACTCATTAAAACATTATTTTACGCGCTACACAACTCCCGTTTAATCCCCTTTAGGGCGTTTTTACTCGTTTTTACATAATTCGACTATACGTAGATTTAGCTACTCATGATGATACTGAAATGGAAATTAAAGCATATATATATACATATACATATATATAGTATATACTATCGTAATTAATATTTATATATATATATAAGTACTAGATAATTTACATATATATATACATAAGTGCGTAAAAGTAAATATAATATATATATATATATAAGTGCGTAAAAGTAAATGCGTAAAAGTAAATGCGGAAAAAAAAAATGCGGAAAAGTAAATGCGTTAAGTAAATAAAAGCTCGAAAACAACAAACTATTGATAATTATCCCATTACAACGGTATTTTAGCTAATTTATATAAAAACATATACATATATATATATATATATATATATATATATATATATATATATATATATATATATATATATATATATATATACATACATATAGATCTACTTATATATAACCCAAAAGATGAAAATAAAAAGAGAAAAAAATGATGTCATTGATGGACGATGAAGGAAAAGAAGATGATGAAAGATGGGAGATCTATGTATATATATATATCAACAAAACAAAAACAAGATGATGATGATGATGATGATCACGATGAAGGAGATGAAGACGATGAAGGTAAAAAAAAAATGGTGAAGAGAAAAAGAAATAGAAAAATGGAGAAGAAGAGAAGAAAGCTCTCAACTCTCTTTGATGTCTAAAATAAAAACAAAACAAAGAAAATGATGATGATGATCATCAACGTTGAAGAAAAAAAATTTGGAGAAGATGAAGATGGAGAAGAAGAGAAGATGGAGAAGAGAAGAGAGCTATTCCCTCTCCCAACTCAAGCTCTCTTTGATGCAATTCAGGGGGTATATATAGGAGAATTATATGTATATATAGATATATATATATGTATATATGCATATCTATGGATATCTCCCCGTATCTATGAGAAATCTGATGAAGATCTGCTGCAAAATACGGTCCGGATCGATCCGGTGAAGTCCCGGATCGATCCGGGTAACGTTCACTTGATCCGAATTGTCAAAATTCGTCTACACAGTATCGCAGTTCAGTAAAATGGCCATAACTTGAGTTGTAGACATCCGATTGACGTGATTCAAAGTGCGTTGGAAAGCGCTTTCAAAGATCTACAACTTTTATGAAGGACACTTCTTCAGAAAATGCGTTTTTGATGGGCCATTTGTTCGTAGAAGATATAATTCGTTAGTGGCACTACGAACCACTGAGCCACTTGACCTTTTAAGCTTGTGGCACACTCTTATATCCCTAAAAACACCTCTTTTAGGCCTCAAAACGTGTCGTTACTCGGGATTTTGGTCAACCTATAATTCTGCAATAAACCACCAAAATACCAAACGTAAATCCGACACGACACTCCGGTTACTAAACCGGTACAAAAACTAGTAAAAACACATAAAAACACGATATTTTACAAAATAGTCACGACTTATATATTTTTATGAAATTTAGGAATTAATGACTTTAATTGATATAAAAGTGCTCGAAATGATATCAAAAGTGGGGTAAAAAGTTATAAAAATAACAGTGAATTTTTCCGTCATCACAACCCCCCACTTAGCTTTTGGTCGTCCTCGAACAAAATAAGCGATAAAATAAAATGAATGAGGAAAAATTCATGAAGATAAGATATGAATTGTTATCAGATGATGCAACCATTCGAATCATAACTACACGTTAACCGCAATATAAATGTATAACAGAGTGAGTGTGTGACAAGCCTTTTCAATTTCCACTATCCTCTCTTGAATAATTCAAGCAAACACACAAATATCCATTCAGACAGTCCTAATGACTTTCCTAGGTATAGACAGTAACAATTCCACACAAAGCCCTCCCGTGTACTTATTAGGATAATCCCTAAAGCATATCATTCAGTTTATACTGGGGATAGTTAGAAGATAACTTCTCTTTTTTTTTCTTTTTTTTTCTATTTTTTTCCATAGAATACTAACATATCCGAACTCATTGCCAAAATCGACTATCTTTCAAGCGTCGCGAGGTGAGATTGAATACATTAATACCTATCTAACTCTTTTTTTTTTTTTATTTTTTTTTAATTTTTTTTATGTGTAGCATATGCCCTCATTCCCAGCAATAGGATGTTTCGTGATAACACCCTAGCTGGACTACTATCATCAGGCAGTCGGGAGCTTTTAAACCTCATAGTGGTATAGGACGTTTCGTGATAACACCCTACTGCACTCAAATCATTGGTAGCTACATCCGGCTTATAAATAGCTTACTTATTTTGACATTCTTTCTATCACATTCAAACCTTCAGATATTCACAGTACATGTTCAGAAATTAGGTACTAAGCTACTGCTATTTCTAGGATAAACCACTAGAATACTGAATGGGTATAGTTTAAAATTTTCGCTTCAATATCAAAGGCTTACGTGAAGGAATTCATGTTACACAAATAAATTTGCGGTTAAAATACACTTGCGGTTCACATTGGTTATACATATCCAAATTGATCATTACATCTTTAAATCCATGAAATATATACCTTATACAAATTATTTTAATCAACTAAATAATGCTCGAAAAAGATCAAAAACTAAGGGTTTAAACACTTACTGCCATTTCTAAACCAACCAGACTCTACCCCCCACTTACGATTTTGCATTATTCTTAGAGTGTAAATGAGATAGAGAGGAAGACTTAGCTTATAAACTAGGCAGAAAGGTGTGTTATCGAATCCCGTAACAGCCATGAGAAAGCACATCCCGAATCCCTGTACCAAAACAACCAAAACAAAGCCAACACGGGACATGGTCCTCGTGCCAAAGTATGTAATAGGGATATGGGAATAATAAGAAAATGGCCCCGTTACGTCGAAAACTCGATAGCATATCACATAATAGCTTTAGATGGAAAAATGACCTTAACGGGTAAAACACGTAACATCTAAGCATATACGTATTATAGAAAGTATCACAAGAGCATATATCACAAATCAAGTCGCCTATTCTTAGTTTCATTTTTATTACACACGGTTTTATTAAAGCGGGAATACTCACCACTCTACTACAACGACTAGAAATTTGAAACAGACTAGATCATGAAATGTAATGTAGTGAGTCTTTTATACCCAGATCCTCAAGGGTTCAATAACCTAAGTCCAAGAAATGATACATTTGAATTTTTATCTTTTTCTCCATCGGGATTTTCGGATAACCACCTAATCATTCCCTCTTAATGAAATTCAAACATTCATCCTGAGACTTGGTTGTGCTTTGTGTTCATCTTTCATACAGATTCTACATTTCATTAAGACTAGTCTTATTCAAATTATTTATTTAACGGGTCTGCCTCCCGGTAGCGCTTTTGTTTAACGTCGTTCGCTCGACGGGGTGACTCTATACGTACTCAATTAACCAAAATCCGAACTTAAGAAGATCAACAACTTAAGAAAAGTGATCAAAGCGAGAACCATCGAAATTAAATTGTCTAGAAACGTACCTCGTTTGGTTCTCGATGCTATCTCCTCCCCAAACCGTCGAACCTTCTTTTATCACTGTCGAACCATCTTCTTTTGAAAATCACCATAAAGCTCATCCATTGGGGAGTATACAAACCGGACCGCGTAAAATTCATCCTCACAGAGTGGACGAATGTAGTAATCCGGGACCAACATATCTCGCTATTACCAACTCTCCCGGTGGCTTTACTAAAGATGGCCGATCAATCTCTTGCTCCTCTAACTCGAAATCTCATTATAGCAAACCGAATCTTCAACCTTTTTCTCGACCCGAACTTCTTCGGTGATAACATCATCATCCTTAACCACCTCACATGTCTCTCGCCTCTTTCACATACCTCACTAATTCAATCAATTCCCCCACCTTGTCTTGAAGATTTCTTATGGCGGAGTCGTACTTACCTTGAACTCCCGCATGTCCAACGGCCGCTCTTGCAAGATCCGGTCCAATCGCTCTAGTTGCTCTATTTGACTGTCGGTGAAGTCTTCTTGTGGCATGGGGAAAATCGATCATATTGACTTTGATTCATCGGAGGTGAGTAGCAGCTCTTCTTGCCATTCCGCATACACCGATCGTGGGTGAATCTCGGTTGAAGCTATCAACGTGTTGAGTATAAACACTGTAATCCTGATAAGCATTAGGGTTCGGGTAACCCTCGTAATAGGGTGGCTCATTACTCGAATAACCATAATTCTGGTCCTGGTATGCACTAGGGCAATTATAGGACCAAGAATCCTGGTCACTCTGCTGTTGATACCGAGGCTCGACACGAACCGTCGTTGATAAGGTTGGTAGGGGTATTGTTGTTCGTGTGAATAATATTGATTGAAATATTGATCCATTTAAGTTCAAACTGCAAGATTTCAGAAAACAACACAAAAACAATAAAATTCTTCTTTTTTTTTTCTTTTTTTTTCTCGTTTTTTTTTTTAATTTTTTTTTATGGTAGCCGAAGGCCCTAAGCCTCAGTTCTAGCCAGACTTACAAGATATCAACCTAATATAACAACCCCGTAAGAGATTGGGTTGAGTACCAAAGTCGTATTCAAACCGAGTTCAGGACAATATCACTTCAGCATCCCAAGACTCTTATCGAAAATAAAATAAAAATAAAAACCTAGGCCCAAGCCTTCGGTTCACTTACAAGATATCACAACAATATCACACATTTCCCCGGCAACGGCGCCAATTTTTGATGAGCGAAAATTTACCCCTCAAAAATACATTTATAAAGACTCGCAACTGTGGGTAAACTAACTCTCTAACTGGCAGAGTACCAGGTCGATTGCTAGGATAGCTACAGGAGTACGAGGTCGTCCCAAGAGAAATGTGGTTGTGAGTACCAAAATGAACGTCGAACTTAGTCTAGGCGATCAAAGTTTAGGTGGAGTGTTTTATACTAATGCAAAAAGTAAAGTTTAACTAACGATTGTAGTTCTAGTGATTAAAAGGTATAGCCGAATTATGATCCAACGAGTTATTTTTACCCCTAGGGGAAGACTTGACATGGAGCGTGTTTTAACCAACCTACCTTTCCACAGTATTTTAACGACATCCACGGGTGCCAACTCCTAATTCTGGTGTTAAGATCTGAACAACTCTCACTCAACACCCTATGTGAAGTTAATTAATTTTCCCTTTAGAAAACCGATTAACCTAACATGATTACGCTCTTAGAGTCGCTCGAACAACGATGAGAAACCTCTGTATTGGAAACGGTCCTAACAACTAGGCCGAATCTACACAACGATCCCAAAACCCCTTTTCCCACATCTCACCGCAAAATACATTTATAGGTTCGATGTGTGTGACAGTGAACTAAATGATCAGTTTAATTCAAAGACGTTCAGATTAAGTTTTAGGACGTGGATTACTCATTAAAACATTATTTTACGCGCTACACAACTCCCGTTTAATCCCCTTTAGGGCGTTTTTACTCGTTTTTACATAATTCGACTATACGTAGATTTAGCTACTCATGATGATACTGAAATGGAAATTAAAGCATATATATATACATATACATATATATAGTATATACTATCGTAATTAATATTTATATATATATAAGTACTAGATAATTTACATATATATATACATAAGTGCGTAAAAGTAAATATAATATATATATATATATATAAGTGCGTAAAAGTAAATGCGGAAAAAAAAAAGCGTAAAAGTAAATGCGTTAAGTAAATAAAAGCTCGAAAACAACAAACTATTGATAATTATCCCATTACAACGGTATTTTAGCTAATTTATATAAAAACATATACATATATATATATATATATATATATATATATATATATATATATATATATATATATATATATATATATATATACATATAGATCTACTTATATATAACCCAAAAGATGAAAATAAAAAGAGAAAAAAATGATGCCGATGGACGATGAAGGAAAAGAAGATGATGAAAGATGGGAGATCTATGTATATATATATATATATCAACAAAACAAAAACAAGATGATGATGATGATGATGATCACGATGAAGGAGATGAAGACGATGAAGGTAAAAAAAAAATGGTGAAGAGAAAAAGAAATAGAAAAATGGAGAAGAAGAGAAGAAAGCTCTCAACTCTCTTTGATGTCTAAAATAAAAACAAAACAAAGAAAATGATGATGATGATCATCAACGTTGAAGAAAAAAAATTTGGAGAAGATGAAGATGGAGAAGAAGAGAAGATGGAGAAGAGAAGAGAGCTATTCCCTCTCCCAACTCAAGCTCTCTTTGATGCAATTCAGGGGGTATATATAGGAGAATTATATGTATATATAGATATATATATATATATATATATATATATATATATATATGTATATATGCATATCTATGGATATCTCCCCGTATCTATGAGAAATCGATGAAGATCTGCTGCAAAATACGGTCCGGATCGATCCGGTGAAGTCCCGGATCGATCCGGGTACTGTTCACTTGATCCGAATTGTCAAAATTCGTCTACACAGTATCGCAATTCAGTAAAATGGCCATAACTTGAGTTGTAGACATCCGATTGACGTGATTCAAAGTGCGTTGGAAAGCTCTTTCAAAGATCTACAACTTTTATGAAGGACACTTCTACAGAAAATGCGTTTTTGATGGGCCATTTGTTCGTAGAAGATATAATTCGTTAGTGGCGCTATGAACCACTGAGCCACTTGACCTTTTAAGCTTGTGGCACACTCTTATATCCCTAAAAACACCTCTTTTAGGCTTCAAAACGTGTCGTTACTCGGGATTTTGGTCAACCTATAATTCTGCAATAAACCACCAAAATACCAAACGTAAATCCGACACGACACTCCGGTTACTAAACCGGTACAAAAACTAGTAAAAACACATAAAAACACGATATTTTACAAAATAGTCACGAATTATATATTTTTATGAAATTTAGGAATTAATGACTTTAATTGATATAAAAGTGCTCGAAATGATATCAAAAGTGGGGTAAAAAGTTATAAAAATAACAGTGAATTTTTCCGTCATCATAAACCTCCGTTTTGAGTAAACTCTACTATACAATTATATACAAAAAGTTGTAAATCCCCATTTTGAGTAAAATCTACAATACAATTATATTCAAAAAGTTGTAAACCCCCATTTTGAGTAAACTCTAATACAATAATATACAAAAAGTTGTAAACTCCCGTTTTGAGTAAACTCTACTATACAATTATATAAAAAAGTTGTAAACCCCCATTTTGAGTAAAAT
This sequence comes from Gentiana straminea, assembly GCA_036785695.1. NCBI lineage: Eukaryota > Viridiplantae > Streptophyta > Magnoliopsida > Gentianales > Gentianaceae > Gentiana > Gentiana straminea. The sequence continues at coordinate 208,295 of JAVUPR010000407.1, forward strand.
CTACAATACAATTATATACAAAAAGTTGTAAACCCCCGTTTTGAGTAAACTCTAATACAATAATGTACAAAAAGTTGTAAACCCCAATTTTGAGTCAACTCTACTATACAATTATTTACAAAAAGTTGTAAACCCCCGTTTTGAGTAAACTCTCTACGAAATTATATACAAAAACTTGTAAACCCCCATTTTGAGTATACTCTAATACATTAATATACAAAAAGTTGTAAACCCCGTTTTGAGTGAACTCTACTATAATTTTATACAAATAATTATAAACCCCCGTTTTGAGTAAACTCTAATAGAATAATATAAAAAAAGTTGTAAACCCCCGTTTTGAGTAAACCTACAATACAAATATATACAAAAGATTGTAAACACCATTTTGAGTAAACTCTACTATACAAATATTTACAAAAAGTTGTAAACCCCCATTTTGAGTAAACTCTACTATAATTATATACAAAAAGTTGTAAACCTCTGTTTTGAGTGAACTCTACTATAATTTTATACAAAAAATTATAAACCCCCGTTTTGAGTAAACTCTTATACAATAATATAAAAAAAATGGTGTAAACCCCCATTTTGAGTAAACTCTACTATACAAATATTTACAAAAAATTGTAAACCCCTGTTTTGATTAAACTCTACTATACAAATATTTAAAAAAAGTTGTAAACCCCCTTTTTGAGTAAACTCTACTATAATTATATACAAAAAGTTGTAAACCTTTTTTTTGAGTAAACTCTACAATATTATATACAAAAAATTGTAAACCCCCGTTTTGAGTAAACTCTAGTACAATAATATACAAAAAGTAGTAAACCCCTATTTTGAGTAAACTCTACTATACAATTATATACAAAAAGTTATAAACCCCCGTTTTGAGTAAACTCTACTATACAATTATATACAAAAAGTTGTAAACCCCCATTTTGTGTAAACTCTAATACAATAATATATAAAAAGTTGTAAATCCCCGTTTTGAGTAAACTCTACTATACAATTATTTACAAAAAGTTGTAAACCCCTGTTTTGAGTAAACTCTACTAAAATTATATACAAAAACTTGTAAACCCCCGTTTTGAGTAAACTCTAATACAATAATATACAAAAAGTTTAAACCCCTGTTTTGAGAAAACTCTACTATACAATTATATACAAAAAGTTGTAAACCCCCGTTTTGAGTAAAATCTATAATACAATTATATTCAAAAAGTTGTAAACCCCGGTTTTGAGTAAACTCTTATACAATAAAATACAAAAGGTTGTAAACCTCCGTTTTGAGTAAACTCTACTATACAATTATATACAAAAAGTTGTAAATCCTCATTTTGCGTAAAATCTACAATACAATTATATTCAAATATTTGTAAAACCCCGTTTTGAGTAAACTCTAATACAATAATATACAAAAAGTTGTAAACCCCCGTTTTGAGTAAACTCTACTATACAATTATATAAAAAAAGTTGTAAACCCCCATTTTGAGTAAAATCTACAATACAATTATATACAAAAAGTGGTAAACCCCCGTTTTTAGTAAACTCTAATACAATAATGTACAAAAAGATGTAAACCCCTATTTTGAGTGAACTCTACTATACAATTTATTACAAAAAGTTGGAAACCCCTGTTTTGAGTAAACTGTATTGAAATTATATACAAAAACTTGTAAATCCCCATTTTGAGTATACTCTAATACATTAATATACAAAAAGTTGTAAACCCTCATTTTGAGTAAACTCTACTATACAATTATATACAAAATGTTGTAAACCCCTGTTTTGAGTAAAATCTACAATATAATTATATACAAAAAGTTGTAAACCCCCGTTTTGAGTAAACTCTAATACAATAATATAAAAAAAGTTGTAAACCCCCGTTTTGAGTAAACCTAAAATACAAATATTTAGAAAAAGTTGTAAACCCCCGTTTTGAGTAAACTCTACAATACAAATATTTACAAAAAGTTGTAAACCTCCATTTTGAGTAAACTCTACTATAATTATATACAAAAAGTTGTAAACCTCCGTTTTGAGTAAACTCTACCATACAAATTTTTAGAAAAAGTTGTAAACCCCCGTTTTGAGTAAACTCTACTATAATTATATACAAAAAGTTGTAAACCTCTGTTTTGAGTAAACTCTACTATAATTATATGCAAAAAAATTGTAAACCCCCATTTTGAGTAAACTCTAATACAATAATATACAAAAAGTTGTATACCCTTGTTTGAGTAAACTCTACTATACAATTATATACAAAAAGTTATAAACCCCGTTTTGAGTAAACTCTACTATACAATTATATACAAAAAGTTGTAAACCCCCATTTTGTGTAAACTCTAATACAATAATAGAAAAAAGTTGTAAACCCCCGTTTTGAGTAAACTCTACTATACAAATATTACAAAAAGTTGTAAAACCCTATTTTGAGTAAACTCTACTAAAATTATATACAAAAACTTGTAAACCCCCGTTTTGAGTAAAGAATACAATAATATACAAAAATTTAAAACCCCTGTTTTGAGTAAACTCTACTATACAATTATAAACAAAAAGTTGTAAACCCCGTTTTGAGTAAAATCTACAATACAATTATTTTCAAAAAGTTGTAAACCCCGGTTTTGAGTAAACTCTTATACAATAAAATACAAAAGGTTGTAAACCCCCGTTTTGAGTAAACTCTACTATACAATTATATACAAAAAGTTGTAAATCCCTATTTTGAGTAAAATCTACAATACAATTATATTCAAAAAGTTGTAAACCCCCGTTTTGAGTAAACTCTAATACAATAATATACAAAAAGTTGTAAACCCCCGTTTTGAGTAAACTCTACTATACAATTATATAAAAAAGTTGTAAACCCCCATTTTGAGTAAAATCTACAATACAATTATATACAAAAAGTTGTAAACCCCCATTTTGAGTAAACTCTAATACAATAATGTACAAAAAGTTGTAAACCCCCATTTTGAGTAAACTCTACTATACAATTATATACAAAAAGTTGTAAACCCCCGTTTTGAGTAAACTCTACTGAAATTATATACAAAAACTTGTAAACCCCCGTTTTGAGTATACTCTAATACATTAATATACAAAAAGTTGTAAACCTCTGTTTTGAGTGAACTCTACTATAATTTTATACAAATAATTATAAACCCCCGTTTTGAGTAAACTATAATACAATAATATAAAAAAAGTTGTAAACCCCCGTTTTGAATAAACCTACAATACAAATATATACAAAAAATTGTAAACCCTCGTTTTGAGTAAACTCTACTATACAAATATTTACAAAAAGTTGTAAACCCCCATTTTGAGAAAACTCTACTATAATTATATACAAAAAGTTGTAAACCTCTATTTTGAGTGAACTCTACTATAATTTTATACAAAAAATTATAAACCCCCATTTTGAGTAAACTCTATACAATAATATAATAAAGTTGTAAACCTCCGTTTTGAGTAAACTCTACTTTACAATTATGTAAAAAAGGTTGTAAATCCCCGCTTTGAGTAAACTCTACTATACAATTATATTCAAAAAGTTGTAAACCCCCATTTTGTGTAAACTCTAATACAATAATATACAAAAAGTTGTAAACCTCCGTTTTGAGTGAACTTTACTATAATTATATACAAAAAGTTGTAAACTCCTATTTTTAGTGAATTCTAATACAATAATATACAAAAAGTTTTATACCCCCGTTTTGAGTAAACTCTTCTATACAATTATAAACAAAAAGTTGTAAACCCCCGTTTTATTGTACAAAAATTGTAAACAACGCTATGAGTAAACTCCACAATACAATTATATACAAAAAGTTGTAAAACCCCGTTTTGATTAAACTCTAATACAATAATGTACAAAAAGTTGTAAACCCCCGTTTTGAGTAAACTCTACTATACAATTATTTACAAAAAGTTGTAAACCCCCGTTTTGAGTAAACTCTACTGAAATTATATACAAAAACTTGTAAACCCCCATTTTGAGTAAACTCTAATACAATAATATACAAAAAGTTGTAAACCCTCATTTTCTTTAAACTCTACTATACAATTAAATACAAAATGTTATAAACCCCTATTTTGAGTAAACTCTTATACAATAATATAAAAAAAATGGTGTAAACCCCCAATTTGAGTAAACTCTACTATACAAATATTTACAAAAAATTGTAAACCCCCGTTTTGAGTAAACTCTACTATACAAATATTTAGAAAAAGTTTTAAACCCCCGTTTTGAGTAAACACTGCTATAATTATATACAAAAAGTTGTAAACCTCTGTTTTGAGTGAACTATATTAAAATTATATACAAAAAATTGTAAACCCCCGTTTTGAGTAAACTCTAGTACAATAATATACAAAAAGTTGTAAACCCCTATTTTGAGTAAACTCTACTATACAATTATATACAAAAAGTTATAAACCCCCATTTTGAGTAAACTCTACTATACAATTATATACAAAAAGTTGTAAACCCCTGTTTTGTGTAAACTCTAATACAATAATATACAAAAAGTTGTAAATCCCCGTTTTGAGTAAACTCTACTATACAATTATTTACAAAAAGTTGTAAACCCCTGTTTTGAGTAAACTCTACTATAAATATATACAAAAACTTGTAAACCCCCGTTTTGAGTAAACTCTAATACAATAATATACAAAAAAAAGTTTACCCCTGTTTTGAGTAAACTCTACTATACAATTATATACAAAAAGTTGTAAACCCCTGTTCTTGAGTAAAATCTACAATACAATTATATTCAAAAAGTTGTAAACCCCCGTTTTGAGTAAACTCTTATACAATAAAATACAAAAGAATGTAAACCTCCGTTTTGAGTAATCTCTACTATACAATTATATACAAAAAGTTGTAAATCCTCGTTTTGAGTAAAATCTATAATACAATTATATTCAAATATTTGTAAACCCCCGTTTTGCGTAAACTCTAATACAATAATATACAAAAAGTTGTAAACCCCCGTTTTGAGTAAACTCTACTATACAATTATATAAAAAAAGTTTTAAACCCCGTTTTGAGTAAATCTACAATACAATTATATACAAAAAGTGGTAAACCCCCGTTTTGAGTAAACTCTAATACAATAATATACAAAAAGTTGTAAACCCCCATTTTGAGTAAACTCTACTATACAATTTATTACAAAAAGTTGAAAACCCCCGTTTTGAGTAAACTCTAATAAATTATATACAAAAACTTGTAAACCCCATTTTGAGTAAACTCTAATACATTAATATACAAAAAGTTGTAAACCCTCATTTTGAGTAAACACTACTATACAATTATATACAAAATGTTGTAAACCCCTGTTTTGAGTAAAATCTACAATACAATTATATACAAAAAGTTGTAAACCCCGTTTTGAGTAAACTCTAATACAATAATATAAAAAAAAGTTGTAAACCCCCGTCTTGAGTAAACCTACAATACAAATATTTACAAAAAGTTGTAAACCCCCATTTTGAGTAAACTCTACTATAATTATATACAAAAAGTTGTAAACCCCCGTTTTGAGTAAACTCTACCATACAAATTTTTAGAAAAAGTTGTAAACCCCCGTTTTGAGTAAACTCTACTATAATTATATACAAAAAGTTGTAAACCCCCGTTTTGAGTAAACTCTACTATAATTATATACAAAAAAATTGTAAACCCCCATTTTGAGTAAACTCTAATACAATAATATACAAAAAGTTGTAAACCCTTGTTTTTAGTAAACTCTACTATACAATTATATACAAAAAAGTTATAAACCCCCGTTTTGAGTAAACTCTACTATAAATTTATATACAAAAAGTTGTAAACCCCCGTTTTGTGTAAACTCTAATACAATAATATAAAAAAAGTTGTAAACCCCCGTTTTGAGGAAACTCTACTATACAATTATTTACAAAAATGTGTAAACCCCAGTTTTGAGTAACTCTACTAAAATTATATACAAAAACTTGTAAACCCCCGTTTTGGGTAAAGAATACAATAATATACAAAAATTTTAAACCCCTGTTTTGAGTAAACTCTACTATACAATTATAAACAAAAAGTTGTAAACCCCCGTTTTGAGTAAAACCTACAAACAATTATTTTCAAAAAGTTGTAAACCCCGGTTTTGAGTAAACTCTTATACAATAAAATACAAAAGGTTGTAAACCTCCGTTTTGAGTAAACTCTACTATACAATTATATACAAAAAGTTGTAAATCCCCATTTTGAGTAAAATCTACAATACAATTATATTCAAAAAGTTGTAAACCCCCATTTTGAGTAAACTCTAATACAATAATATACAAAAAGTTGTAAACTCCCGTTTTGAGTAAACTCTACTATACAATTATATAAAAAAGTTGTAAACCCCTATTTTGAGTAAAATCTACAATACAATTATATACAAAAAGTTGTAAACCCCCGTTTTGAGTAAACTCTAATACAATAATGTACAAAAAGTTGTAAACCCCCATTTTGAGTCAACTCTACTATACAATTATTTACAAAAAGTTGTAAACCCCTGTTTTGAGTAAACTCTACTGAAATTATATACAAAAACTTGTAAACCCCCATTTTGAGTATACTCTAATACATTAATATACAAAAAGTTGTAAACCTCTGTTTTGAGTGAACTATACTGATGGGTATAAATAATTCCACCACCTCAACAGTAAGGGACAACCCACTGCGGCCACCCTCCGGCATGACAAGAGAGATCGCAAAAGGGGCGGCCACTGTGTCTCACCTCGCCACGACCAAGGCATTTGCGGTCCCGGTGCAAGTGCAACCGATCCTGTGAATCTCATCCAGGCAAGTCAAGAAGGGTCGCCGGGGGCGAGGCCGAGAGGGCTTGCTCCTTGCGACCTCGAGAGATGGCCGCCGATTGATCCGGATCTTTTCCCCACTTGTAACTTAGATATTTCGTCTTGCTTAGTATCTAAGTAAGACCTAGCTATTAGTAAAATATCTAATAGATTACTTATTCCCTAAGTTATCCACCTCTATAAAAGGGGTGGTCATTGTAAACTAAAATGGAGGAGAGATATATAAAATACACACTATACTTGCAAGCCAAAGCTCTCTCCATTCTAACTCTCTCCGTACCACCACCCGCCGGAGTAACACCACACCTTAAATACAGCCAGATATCCACCATCCATACACCGCAAGGACACCCGTGACGATTTAGACATCTTCAGTTGGCTCCGTTACCGGGAAGCGATTGTGTAAAAAATCACCTAGAGCTCTTATCAAGGAGGAGATAATCTTACAAAGAAAGTCCTCAAACCGCCTTTATTTCTTCCCTTTACCGAAGAAATCACTCAAAAAGCCACCCCGCGAGAAATGGCCGGAAGTAAAGGACATCTAACACCCCAAACCCCCGCAAAAGGTACTATGCTACATCAAGCTCGTGGGGAAGGCGCGGGAGAAACGCTAGACAATCTCCCCCGCGAAGGAGAAGGATCCCGAGAGGGGTCTTAGCACCTAGCGACGCTCGAAATGTCATTAATCAAAAAACCAAGTCGAAAGAGGCTGTTGTTGCCCTGGATGGAACTCGCAGAGAGAGGTCACAGCAAAGCCAAAGATCGATCCCAGAAATACAACCGGGCTTTCAGGAGGACCCAGAGGTCGCCGAAATGAGGGAATACGCCAGGTACGCTGAAACTATGTATCTCACCAATTCCCGCCTGGTGGCTAAGGGCCAGGCCCCTATGACGATTCGACCCCAGAATCCTCCCAGAAACGAAATCCCTCTTGCGGTCGCAGACCAGGGCCGCCAGAGCCAAATTCAGCAGATCGACGTAGAGGAGAGTGTGCACTCTTCGAGTCGCTATGGACCGAGGAAAGAAATTCCACGAACCTCGGCCCCCAAGATCGCGACCATCAAAAAGGAAAGAGGATCGACAAAGGGTCCGCGTTTAATAGGTTGGGTGAGAAGGACAAGGCCTAGCCCCAAGTCGTCTCGGCCTTCCTAGAGAAGAGATGCCCATCCCAGCAGATAGACACGCACAAGATGCCCGCATAATTATCGGGGAAAAGAGGGCCCGCCAAGAGGGATCACGAGATCATAGGGAATCGAGCGTAGAACGGAGCGAGCCGATACGCAAGCACGGTCGCGACCCGAATCGACCCTATTTTGGCGGAACGAGATGGAGGTAATGAGAAAAGAGCTTGCGAGAATTAAAAAAGTCGAGGCCCGTCGAGAAAGTCGCCCCAATTTCGGGGATCGACGTACTCGCTAAAGGGATTACCGAAACATTGCCTCCCGGCGAGAGAAAAGGTTAGTTATCCCGGTTACAACTATTACAATGGAAATTCATGCCCAAACGGCGGCTCACCGCGTTCCCGGGGTCGCATCACCCTTGCTACACAAAATAAATCCGCCTGGTGCATCGCATTGGTTGGCGCATGCGGGATAGGGCTGCGTCCCGGATACGCGGGCTTCCTCGCGGCTCGGTTGAAAGTTGGGAGGATTTGTCGGAAAAGTTTGTCGAGAGTTTGAATCGGCCAGCAGGCCAAAGAAAACCATTGAGGACCTATATGAGGTTCGTATGGGAGGGCATGAATCCGGAAAAGAGTATTACGAACGGTTCGTCAGAATATATGATCAAACAAGGAACATTCTAGACGATGCGGTCATAACATGTTTCCTCACCGGAATCGCCAAAGGCCCGATGAAAACTGAATTCAATGCGGCCCCCCAAAGCGGGTCTCGGGGAGATGTTAGAAAGGGCCGAATGATGGGGGTCGGCGAGGCGCCATCTCGCGGGGAAAGCAAAGCCTAAGACGAGCCACGTTCGCCGAAGGAGGATCGCGTAGATGACCGTAAAAAAGAAAATGGACGAGATACTAATCGCGATCGTGAGGTAAAGAAGCCGTACAAATTTAGCGAGGATAATTTTACCCCGCTCAACACCAAAGCATCCCAAATACTGTTTGAAATTCGTGAACATTTCGACAAACCAAAGCCTATGAGGGGCGACCCTGATAGCCGCGATAAATCCAAATACCGCGACTATCACAAGGACCATGGCCACATCACCGATGAATGCTTCACCCCGAGGCGCGAGATAGAAAGGCCGATCCGTGAGGGACCGGCCAATAAATATAAACGCGAGGGGAACAACACTCCCGGTCAAGGACGCCAACCTCGCGTCTATCAGAGAGAGGTTCAGGTCATCCACGGGAATATTCCCAGCAACCATCAACTAAAATCTCAGATAAATCAAATCAATACCCGCGGCTTCGAAAAGCGATTGTGTTGGGAGAGAATGAGAAGGGAATCATATTCACAAAAGCGAGCCGACAACGGTCGGTGGCCTACATGGAGATACCCCTCATTCTAAAGGTGGGGGTGAACGACAAGCACGGCGTCAACCGAGTAATGGTCGACACGGGGGCCGGCCGCGACGTCATCTATTTCGACCGTTTAAAAATAGATCGGATTCGGGGAGGCCAAGTTAAAACCCTACCTTGGGGTCCTCGAAGGTTTTACCAACGACACGGTACGGGTCAAAGGCACGATCGACCTCAATATCATTTTGGGCGACTATGAGCCCCGTAGAACGGAGATAATAACTTTCTTGGTAATCGACACCGCCCTCTTACTACAACATGATTTTAGGAATCCCAGCTATGAAGAAGTTCCAAATGGTGGCGTCCGTTCCCCACCAACGGGTCAAATTTCACGTAGGGGAAGAAGTTGGGGTCGCCATCAGCCGACCTGGAGCTTTCCTCGACTATATGACCAAAAACAGGGTCGACTCTAAGCGACCCCGGCTGGATGGTCTTAACACGGCTACGGATCAGATTGATATGATGAAAGAAATCTCGGAGAAGGCCGTAGAGGTAGAAACGTTGCAAGTTCGGGACGAGCCCGACTTCACTGCCGAAGACGAGTTGATCGAGGTTATAATAAACGAAAAATATCCCGATCAAAAGATAAAAATAGGATCGAGGACTACCGAGGAAGAAAGGGAGGAACTGATCGAGCTTCTGAAAGCAAACTTGGACGCATTCGCCCGGGAGGTAAGCGATATGAGAGGTGTGGAATCGGAGGTCGCCTTGCATAACCCGAGTGTCGATCCCAACTTCGAGGCCAATACAACAAAGGGCGCGTCAATTCTCTACGAAAAGGAGGTCGCAATAAAAATTGAGGTCGAGAAACTTTTAGCGACATGCATAATCAAAGAGCTTCAATATCCCACCCGGCCGGCAAATGTAGTAATGGTGAAAAAACACAACGGCAAGTGGCGGATGTGCGTCGACTTCACCGATCTAAACAAAGCTTGCCCCAAGGACCCCTACGCGCTCCCTCGAATCGATAAAATGGTGGATGGGATCGCGGGTTTTGAAACCTTAAGCTTTACGGACGCCTATTCCGGCTACCACCAGGTCAAAATGGCCGATGAAGATAAGGAGCCGACGGCCTTCGGGGCCGCCGGCGGGCTATATTACTATGAGATGATGCCGTTGGCCTAAAGAACGCAGGCTCAACCTATCGAGAATGGTAAACGAGTTTTTAGCACGCAGATAGGCAAGAACATGGAGGCCTACATTGATGACATGGTCGTGAAATCAAGTCGCCAAGATCACCTGGAGGACCTTCGCGAAACCTTTGCAAACGTGAAGAATCACTCAATGAAACTAAACCCTACGAAATGCACTTTTGGGGTCCAGCAGGGAAATTTACGGGCTTTATGGTAAGTCAAAGGGGGATCGAGGCAAATCCCGAAAAAATCGAGGCCCCGGTCAACATGAGCGAGCCTACCGGTATTCAAAGAAGTACGGCGGCTCAACGGCGGGATCACGGCTTTGGGTAGGTTTGTCTCGAAATGCGAGAAAAGAAGTCTGCCTTTCTTCAAAATTCTGAAAGGGGCTGGTACCTTCTCTTGGACAGCGGAATGCTCCCAGGCATTTAAAGACCTCAAAGAATACTTGTCAAGACCGCCGTTGCTAACCAGCCCGAGGCTCGGGGATACTCTGTTTTTATATTTGGCAGCCTCAGATAGGGCCGTAGCCGCAGCACTTGTAAAAGAGGAGGAAGGCTCGCAGAAGCCAGTTTTTTATGTTTCCAAAGCTCTAAGCCCCGTTGAAAGTCGTTATTTTAATATAGAAAAGTTGGCTTATTGTGTTGTTATAGCTGCCCGCAAATTAAGGGCTTACTTTTCATCGCACACCATCGTAGTATTATCAAATGCATCGCTAAGACAGGTTCTTCACAAACCAGACCTGTCCGGTCGATTGCTCCGATGGGCCATCGAGCTTACTGAGTTCGATATCCGATATGAGCCCCGGAAGGCTGTAAAGGCCCAGGCTCTCCCGATTTCATAGCAGAAACAAGCTTCAACGAAGAGGTGAAAGAGCAGCTCTGCTCCGAACGCGACCAAGATAGGGTCACCACAGAGGACGAGCCCATCAGGCCAAGTCACTGTTGGCAGCTCTACGTTGATGGGTCCGCTAATCACAAAGGGTGTGGCGCGGGAATAATCCTGTTAGAACCGGGCACATCAGAAGAAATTGAGCAGGCTCTGAGATTTGATTTCACCGCCTCTAACAACCAGGCAGAATACGAGGCCGTCATTGCTGGGTTGAAACTCGCCAAAGCCATGAAAGTCGAAAATATACAAGTATTTTGTGATTCACAGTTGGTGGTAAATCAAATCAATGGGTCATTTGGCATTCATTGCGAAATTTTACAAAGGTATATTAACCTCGTCAAAAGACTCGAAGGCAGCTTCACATATTGTCAATTCAAAAACATCCCTCGAGAGGACAATCATAGGGCAGACTACTTATCCAAATTAACCAGCGAAGACGCGTCGTGCGATCCTAGCATCATGGTCGAACACCTATCGGAACCCGCCATCTCCCAGGACGAGATCATGGATTTCCAACCCAGTAACACTTGTTGGGTCGACATCATGAAGTCTTATATTGAGTTAGGAGAGCTTCCGAGCGACCCTTGCAAAGCTAAGGCCTTAGTAAGAAGGGCCGCAAGATATACGATTATGGACGACGTGCTTTACCGTCATTCATTCTCGAAACCCCTTCGCGATGCATACGACCCGAGGAGGTAACGGGAATCCTAACCAGAACTACACGAGGGAATGTGCGGCGGCCATTTCTCCAATCGAACACTAGCACAGAAGGTACTTCTAGCCGGATATTATTGGCCGAAATTAGCAGAAGACGCCAAATCTCATACCAGAGCATGCGATGCTTGCCAAAGGTTCGCAAGTATCCCCAGGCTACCCTCAGTCGAACAAAGCATAGTGGTAGCTGCCTGGCCTTTCGACATGTGGGCGATCGACCTCATCGGACCCTTGAAGAAGGGTCGCTCGGGTTGCGAATACGTGGTCGTCGCGGTGGATTATTTTACTAAATGGGTCGAGGCTAAGGCCTTGGTAAAAACCAATACCGGGGACATAACATACTTTTTGCTCGATCAAATATGGACAAGATTTGGTGTTCCAAGAGTGATGGTTTCCGATCACGGACCTCAATTCGAGAGACGAATTCGACAGATTCGTGAGGAGAACAATGTTAAACATTGGCAATCATCCGTGTGCTACCCGCAAGGAAATGGGCAAGCCGAAAATGCCAACAAACGGGTCCTAAGTGTGTTGAAAAAGAGCCTGGGTAAGAAAGCGAGGCCACCGGCCGGATCACCTTCCGGCGGCTCTATGGGCACTCGGGACGTCGCGAAAAATCACAATGAGGGAAACTCCTTTTGCTTTAACATATGGATGCGAGGCTATGGCGCCGTGGAAATGGCCTTACCAAGCCCTAGGGTCGTTTTTTACGGCGAGGTCAATAACACGGCGGCGCGTAAACTCGAGCTTGATCTAGTAGAGGAACGGCGCATCCGGGCATACGGTCGTCTAGTCAATTATAAACGGGCGGCAAAGCGTCATCACGACAAACGTATTCGCAATCATCACTTCGCCGTCGGGGATTACGTTCTACAAAAAAGACAAGCCGCGGGCCACGAAGCGAAAAAAGGAAAGCTATCGGAAAACTGGGAGGGCCCCCTACGGATTTCGCGAGTTATCAAAAAGGGGACGTACATGCTAAGTGACAAGGAGGGCCGCGAGTATAATAGGCCATGGCATGCAGACAATCTGAAAAAATACTATATGTAACAAGTCAATTCAAATAAAGCTGTTCTTCCAAATTGTATTTACATTCTTGTCTTTTCGTCATCATCAACAAAAAAAAAAAAAAAAAAAAAAAAAAAAAAAAATGACGATGAAAAGTTTTTTCAAACATATCGATCAAGCCTGGACAAACTTCCATCAACTGCAGGATGGTTATCTTCCTCCGATCACATGTATGGAGGTCCAAAAACGACACCACGCTTGCAAAGGGCTCCACCGGATAAGTTTTTTTTTTTCAAACATATCGGTCGAGAGTATGGAAGGGGACCCTGGCGCCACTGCATAATTTGGTTATCAGCGATGCGAAAGGCATGCGGCGACCAGTACCACGGCGACCTTGAACCGCCAAGCACGCATATCTTAGTGCCTCGCGATGGATCAACACTCCCCAGTCTATATCCACTCGATGGTCGCGAATGGCGTGCGAAGGAGCGCTTCGCTCTCACTAACAACATCGCATCGGCGAGATAAGAGCGCGGGAATTTATAAACTTCTTCCACTCACGGTCGTCTGCGAGAGAGGTCGGACGCGATCACTCCCAAAGACCAAACCCGCCGATTCTCGAGGAACGACTCGCACATTGCAATACCTAGACGAATCTGCCTATTTTCCTCATCCGCAAGGTCCCAGGCGATCTCATAATGGGAGGAGGGATTTATGGCGGGTATGTTAAAAACTTGGTTAATTCTCTCCGGAGTAAAGTTAACGGGGACACCCCGGAGAGAAATGCTGCTCACGGTCCCGCCAGAGGCTACCTCAGACAACACGGAATAAAATTCCCGTATCATGGTAACATTAACCGCTCCCAGAGGCTCAGCAATAAATTCCCACCAGCCAGAAAGCCGAACGCGCAGCATGGAGCCGTCTTCTATTCGTTGTTCATTTAAGCCCCTCTCCCTCATAATATCACGCCACTTAAAATAATCCCGTAAATAATCCTTGGCTACGGGGAGGCGGTGGTGAAAAAGGGAGAAACATCCCGGATAGGACGAGCTTTCCATATCCGAACTCCGGTCGCTTTCCCCTGGATGAGACATAGAGTCGGGGGATAAACGGTAAAGAGGATAATGAACGATTGAGGGAGAAAGAAAGCAAATTCAAGTATGAGGCAAGAGGTAGAGTGAGTTCCAAAGTAACCCCCTTTTATACCGGAGAAGGGGTATAATCAACGGTTGGGATTAATCGGATCCTAGGGCCGATGTGCAACCGACCCGAAAACCAAGGCAACGGGAGCGCCGGACCATAAAGAGACCGAAATTTATGGCTACGGTTACAACCGACACCTAGTCATTAGGGGCCATAACTCTGCGTTAATGACACAGTCAAAGGCTGCTCTAACAGGCTCTATCTTCTGGCAAAAGCATTGCTCTCAATAAGGCCGCTGAAACTTTGAAACATTAGCGTCGCGTAGCGACTATGGTTAGAACGAGACGACGACGTTTCATGACTGCTTGACGCTGCCAAATTATTAAGCAACCTCGCACGAATCAAGAGGACAAAGACGAGAGAATAAAATAACCCGTCACGGCCTCGCGAAAGGCCGCCGATCGAATCGACGGGGAAAAGCCAAGTTTTATAAATTGAAAAAATGCAGAAAATAAATTGTCAAGATATTACAAATCAAGATTCGGTCAAATCACAAAAGTAAATAGTCAAAGTTACAAATCAAATTTTCAAAGAGCTCGCGAGAAAAGTCCAAGAAATCTAGAGAGCATGCGGAGTAGGCGGGGTGCCGGTAAACTAGTCGCCTTGCTCGGAGGCGGAGGCTTCTTCAACATCTCAAAGTTTACAGATTAACGGGAGCGGGATCCCAAACGGGCTCGCCGCGTTTAAGCTGTTCGGTCCGAATCGAGGTAACGAGCTCGCTTGCATAAGGGATTTCCGGGTGAAAAACCACTAAATCGGGATGACCTTGATGCGTGTTCACCCACCGCAAAGATATCTTCCAGAGTGATGTGCCCCCGCCTCGATCGCCCGGATACGGCGAGCTAGGTGACTAAAGCCCGGTCAAAGCTATTCTCTATAAGGTCGAAGAAGTCATCCGAATTCTTGTAGGCAGCGACGGCCCCAGACTTGGCCTCCTCGACAGCCTCAGCCGTTTTCTTCGCAGCTTCCTCAATAGCTTTCTCAGCAGCCTCTTTGGCAGCCGTCTCCGCCTCAGCAAGCTTAACCCTCAACGCGGCGATCTCCTCCTGCGCCCCCGCATAATCCTTTGTCAAAGATGCAACTTTCTCATTGATCTCAGCATCCAATTTAGAGTGCTCCTCCATGATTGCTTTCATCTTCTCCACCTCGCCGCCCGCATGCTTAGCTTTCTTTTCGGCGGTAACCCTCGCCTTATCGCTTGCTCCCGTACCGCGCCGTCACTTTCCTCACCTCTGCATCGCGCCTCTCAGCGGCCTCAAGTACCCTGTTTAAACGAGCACCGAGCTGTGGAAAACAGGGGATAATTAGCAACAAAAAAAAAAAAAAAAAAAATGGTCTTACCAGAGAAGCTGCAATCCCAAACTGGCCGCTCAAATCTCTGATTTCAGCAATCTCATCTTGAGGCGGAGAGTCGTCTTGAGCCGCAAAGCGGGCTAATATGCCCCGGCCAATCTCCACTTGAACATGATCAGGATAACCGAGAGGGATCGGCCCAAGAGGAATCACATCAGCAATTGCCTCACCAACCCGGCGAGCTTTGGATAGGTCAAGATCCCGGGTAAAGCTCGGATCCAACCATAGGGCCTCTTTCCCGCAGTAACCTCGGGGCAAAGTTTTTTGTGGCGGCGTCTCGGCGGGTGCGCTCTTCTCCACCGGAGTTTCAACCTCTTCAAGATGCGCCGGGCCGGGAGCGGACCGTTTGGGTGGGCGATCATCCTTCGCCTTCTCTGGTTGAGGTCGCTTCGCGCCGTGCGACTCTTTAGTAGGGGGATGAGTCTTTTTTGAGGCACCAGCCTGACCTGGGCCCGCAACAAGGGCAGAGGAAGTCGCAACAAGGGCAGAAGAGGTCGCAGCTTCCGGGTTATGTGTCTCTTCGACAATCGAGGCGTCTACAGTTCGGGGCACCATCCCTAGAGCTTTCTTCAAAGCCTCCTGTCGAGCACTGGCCGCCTTGTCTGCCTCCGCATTAAGCTTGTTTCGGTGAGCCCTGCGAGCATTTGGATCCATACCTACAAAAAGAGAGCGGTTTAGAACCCAGGAAAACAAAATGAGCATTTACAAATAAATACAAGTGGACAAAGAAAGTTACAAAGCGGCCTAAGTATAGGGTCGCCCCCACATTCCAGGCACTCAGAGGGAAAACATTTGTTGATATGACAACCCCCAATCCGGTCCGGATCGCAGCTCTCGGGACCCATCCGTACCATGGGCGCGGCATTCCTCTCGCCCACCAGGCCCGCCTTACATACAAAAGGCTCGGCCGGATCAAGAAGTTCAACCCAGAAACATTTCTCCCGGATGGCGCCGCCCCGTCCGACCGAATTAACGTCATCGCCCCTTTACGTAGCGCCGCTCACTCACGGGGGGGTCAAAGATTAAAAGCGTGGATTTGCCTCCACGGACTTCTCGCCCTAGGAAAAGGCCGGCCTACCTTCGACTCGACTTTCGCACCCGCCGCCCCCATTTGTGAAACTTATTGGGAAGCGGGAATAGCGAGCGGGGAGTCCGCGACCTCGAGAGAGATTTGTCCGGGAATAGACGTCCCACGAAGGAATAAAATTGCCCCAAAGCAAAGTCAACGTCGGCTCGATCTTCGAATCCGGCACATAACGATGAAGGCCATCAACCTCGGATAATAGCCCCGACGGCAAAATCGAGAGGAAGCGCCGCATCTCATTGCGGATCTTCACAAAGAAAGGATCGAAAGGCGGTCTCAGACCCGCACACAAATGATGGAAGTGGAGGATAAGGGTGTCCTCGGATCGACGCGCACCTACATAATCCTTATGGTCCCCGGGTTTAAATTTATCGGACTCCTTCCCATAATCGAAAAAAGAAAACCGATACACACTGGTGTCGATTCCGAATATGCTATTAATGGTCCTGTTGAGATCGCTACTCTTGCACAGTCGGGACCATTTCTTATCAACGTCCTTCTCATACGCCGCCACGATCGCAAACTCTCGCATAGCTTCAGGATTGTTAGGACGAGCGCTCTTCGGCTGGGTATCGGCCGCAGCGGTGATGTAAACCGGGTCTCGTAGGATCGTTGATTAAAGCACAGCAAACGATTCAGCTTGGAAAAGTATATTTTTTATGGATTTTCTGAATATAAAACGAAAATAACAAAAGGGATATGTAAATACTCCATCTCAGAATATTTACTACGGTGATCCCATCTCAGGAACACCAACCAATTACCCCGTCTCAGGATAATCGAAAGAAGTCCAATCTCGAAAACTTCTTGAAAGAAACCCAATCTCTATGAAAGTTTCTTATGATGAAAATTCAATCTCTGAATTTCAACCAAAATAGTTTTTGATTCAATAATAAGCTACCTATTCAAATACAAGGAAATGCCTTATATAGGCTACAGACTCCAAGTCCAATTGCCATTTTAGCAATGTGGGACAAAATAACAATAATTAAAAATAATAAGAAATATAAAAGACAATTAACCAATGTGGGATAATAAAAGACTAATTAAAAGACTAATCAAAAGATTTCTTCAAGCACCCTGCTTTGTTTCGGTCCATATCCGGAGCTTTGGTTGTCCAAATATTGCGAGCCATATATGGATTTTATAGTCTTCAAAGAGATCTACAACTTTCATCAAGGACATAAATTCATCCGGATAAGTTATAATTGTCAAAACAGCTCAAAACCGTACCAGATCTTCAATTTCCAGAATGTCACCATGTATCACATCATTCCCTCTCCCTTCGAAAGGATTCGTCCTCAGATCTTCGGTTTACATCAAGTGGTATCAGAGAGCAGGCGATTAAAGCAACAACAACGCTGCTGCGTTTTTAACAGAAAATCTGCTGCGTTTTTCCGGAGTTGAAGTCGGCGTTCTTGTTTCCCAAGAACCCTAATCGCAGCCGCCGTTTGAACCCTAATTGCTGCTACATATTACAATCGCTGAATCGCTGCATATTACATCAAGGAACCCTACGTATTGAGGTAAATCAAGCGTGACATATTATTCTTGGTCGAAACCCTAATTTTTCTGCTCTTGAAATCTGACTGTCCGACTTTGTTTCCAATCGTTCCTTATTCAAAACAAGTCTAAAAATCCTCAAAATTTACCAGTAGATAGAACATTGTATTGGCTATCTTTTGTCTCTTTGGAACTTTAGCAAATTCGGATTTTATCTTGATCAAATTTAGATCGGAATATTCTGCTCGATTTTCTGGAACAGCTTGTAGTCGACCTTGTTTTTAGGGAGTTGTGGTGGTCGGAATTGAATGAAATTTTGTGAGCACATAGTAAATTCATTGTTCTACAACTTTTATTCTTTGAGTTTTTTCAGAGTCCCGACCGGTTTTGCACAATAGTCGCCGTCACCTAGTTGACTGTTTCTGTTAAAACCCGTAACCCGAGAGTGACCTATTTAAGAATTCGATTTGAGTGGGTTATAACTGTCCAAAAATTCTGAAACTTAACAGTCTTAACCAAAATTTCGTTCTCTACAATTTTTGTTCTTTGTGTTTTTCCGAATTCCATACCCTTTGGTCGTGACAAGAACCCTAAATTATTGCTGGGACGAAAATTTTTGTTGGGAAATTTACTGCTGCGTTTTCTTGAAGAATTTTGCTGCTGCGTTTCAATTTTCTGATCTTGAAGTCGTAATCCTTGATTCACAAGAACCCTAATAGCAGCCGCACTCAACAGCTCCTTACATCTGCGAATTTTGTTGTTATTTTCGCAACCCTAGCTGTTCATAAACAGCTGCGTTTTTAGTCCTGAAATTCTGTTCTTGCGAGGAATCATCTGCTGCGTTCTTAAAATCCAAGTAACCCTAGGAGGCGGCCAAGAGAGATTTTTGCTGAATAATTTCGGGAACCCTAATTATCGAGATGAAGTTGGGTCGAGGTGGTATGTTACGTTACAATGGTTATGAGTGCTATATGGAATATGATCCCGAACCGGATTATCCGGTCGCTATCAAGAAGGCCGACGCCGAATTTGTCAAGGAACAAAATGACTACTTCACAGAGCAAAGACGCATACATGCACAACGACATTGGCATGATAATTTTGCAAACGGGATTGTCACGTATTGAACAACTCTTGAAGGGATATATTGCTCACCCAAACGAGAGGCAGAGAAACGGGAGTTCGAACGTAAAGAACAAGCTAGAAATGTCCGCACGAGAGGCGTAACAACGGAAAGAGAGGCGAACAACGGAAATTAAAACGTGCGTAACGTTGGAGGAAATTAGACGCACTGTGGAAGGCGGACGATGACCTTTTCTTTATCACGGATTGTGTAACACGTGAAGAAGCTATGGCTGGCAAACCGCCCGAATTCTCTCCTTCACGTGCTCAATCGAATAAACAAGTTATTCCCAACCCCCTACGACTGTGGTACACGAGGAGGAAGACGTTCTTATTATTGATTCAGCCACGGAAGAGTTCATTGAGGTTCCTTATGCCCTTACTAATGATGTTGCTCCAAGCTTGCTCCTATTGATTCTCCTTTCCCGGTACCCGACCATTCGACGAGATTGCCGACGTCAAGGTGGATGTTGGTGTTGACCCAATCACTATGCCCGTGGGCTTGCTTGCCGAATCGATTATGGTCCAACCGGGGACCGAACCGGTCCAATCCGATGGTTCAAAGGTGCACTCGGCAATTTTAGTTGCTGATTTGAAGGCGTTAAACGCGCCACATGTATATGTGGATCCATATTTACAGCATTGCCGCCTTTTGGATTTTGTTGTCGCTGATTTCTCCACTCGCGCCATTCCATGTTTTTGCGATGTTGTGATTCTGAGTTTCTCTGTGGTTGAGTGGACGTATGGAAGCAAGATAATCGTGTTCGATCCGGGTTGATTCGAGGACGAATCCTTTTGAAGAGGGAGGGAATGATGCGGCCCAAATAATACCCAATTCAAGAGGAAGATTGAGTCTTTTAATTAGTCTTTTATTTTTCCACTTTTATTATCCCACATTGGTTAATTGTCTTTTATATTTATTATAATTTTTAATTATTGTTATTTTGTCCCACATTGCTAAAATGGCAATTGGACTTGGAGTCTGTAGCCTATATAAGGCATTTCCTTGTATTTGAATAGGTAGCTTATTATTGAATCAAAAAACTATTTTGGTTGAAATTCAAGAGATTGAATTTTCATCATAAGAAACTTTCGGTGATTGGGTTTCTTTCAAGAAGTTTTCAGAGATTGAACTTCTTTCGATTATCCTGAGACGGGGTAATTGGTTGGTGTTCCTGAGATGGGATCACCGTAGTAAATATTCTGAGATGGAGTATTTACATATCCCTTTTGTTATTTTCGTTTTATATTCAGAAAATCCATAAAAAAATATACTTTTCATTGCTGAATCGTTTGCTGTGCTTTAATCAACGATCCTACGAGATTCGGTTTACATCAAGCGGCCTCACCAACTGTCATGGTTTGGCTCGCAATTTTCCTTTTCGTCTGCTTTTTCGCAGGCATCCAGATATCCTTCCGGGGCAATTCCGCATTTTCGTCCTCACTGGACCCCATTAACTCATGAACCGCGGCGTCCTGAACATAAGCTTCGTCATGATCGGGAGCGCCGCTAGTACTCGGGACCGCAGTTTGTCCTTCGATCGGGAAAGCGATTTCTTCAGCCCCACGAACTGTTGGAGACTTTTGAGCCCGCGCCTTCTCCTTAAGGCTCACTCTACGCGGCGGATTTCGGGCAGAGACGAAGGCCTCCAACTCAAAAGGGTCGACATCCATATGAGCGGCCTCATCAGCGGTAATCTCGCCAATATCTGCGCGACTACTTTCCACTTCAACCTCGTCCAACAGATCGCCAACTGAGGCAGCAGATAGTATGGGGTCATCCTCAGCATAATCGTAAATCTCCCTTTCCGTAGAGTCGTCGCCAGAATAATCATTCCCCGACATCCTGCAAAAACAAGGGAGGAAAAAGGTGGAGCTTTCAGACCTGGTATAATAATAAATTAGCCCAGGAAGGTGATCGCACCCACTTCAATACCGCCTCCTCCGTTTTTGCAAGAGATCGCAAATAAAATTACAGAGGATAGCAGGGGAGCGGGTGAAACCCCAATTTTCCCAGGAAAGCTATAATCTCTCCCCAGGAAAAATCCCCGTTTTTAATCGGAAACAAGGCGATGTTGCATCTCCGTAGCAAAAAGAATGACAAAATTGATATGTATGGAAAAACAAGGCAGGGATGGATGAGTAAACGAGTTAACAGAAAGGATTTCTTACCTGATTTGCTGAGAAAGATTGGAAAACCGCGTGAAAACTAGGAAATACTCAAAGAGGTGGCCGGAATCTTCAAAAGAACCGCCGTGAAATCCTAGAACCACCGCAGGAACGCCGTTGAACCTTCAAAGCTCTGCCAAAAACTTGAGAATTCTAAAAACAACAAACAACGGAGAAAATAAGAAACACTAAAAGTGTGAAGGGTGAGAAGCGAAAGCTTTATATGGCAAGGGGGGGGCCCCGATCGTACGGTTGGGAATGCTTCATCCAACGGTTCGGATTAGGGCGGCGGTTGTCGCTTTGAAATACGAAAAGGCGTCCCATCGTACCCACGTACAACTACCTAGGCGATTCGAAACGGCCGCATCGTTCCACGAGAGGAAAACCTAGAGGGACCGACGTCGGCCACGATTGACGGCGACAAGGTCGCAAAAAATAGACCCGTAGTTGCTTTGAGGTCGCATGCTTTGAAAGCACGGCTCTTAGCGAACAAGTCGCATCGGACGACAAGGTCGCAAAAAATAGACCCGAGTTGCTTTGAGGTCGCATGCTTTGAAAGCACGGCTCTTAGCGAACAAGTCGCATCGACGACAAGGTCGCAAAAAATAGACCCAGAGTTGCTTTGAGGCCGCATGCTTTGAAAGCACGGCTCTTAGCGAACAAGTCGCATCAGACGACAAGGTCGCAAAAATAGATCCAGAGTTGCTTTGAGGTCGCTTGCTTTGAAAGCACGGCTCTTAGCGAACAAGTCGCATCAGACGACAAGGTCGCAAAAAATAGACTCAGTTACTTTGAGGTCGCTTACTTTGAAAGCACGGCCCTTAGAGAACAAGTCGCATCAGACGTCAAGGTCGCAAAAACAGGCCCAAAGTTACTTTGAGGTCGCTTGCTTTGAAAGCACGTCCCTAAGTGTACAAGTCGCATCCGACGATGAGGTCATAAAAGGTGTTGATAATTACTCCATCCTTCATATCCTCGGGAATATCATTAAAGCACGGAGTAGGGGGCCATTGATGGGTATAAATAATTCCACCACCTCAACAAGTAAGGGACAACCCACTGCGGCCACCCTCCGGCATGACAAGAGAGATCGCAAAAGGGGCGGCCACTGTGTCTCACCTCGCCACGACCAAGGCATTTGCGGTCCCAGGCAAGTGCAACCGATCCTGTGAATCTCATCCAGGCAAGTCAAGAAGGGTCGCCAGGGGGGCGAGGCCAGAGAGGGCTTGCTCCTTGCAACCTCAGAGAGATGGCCGCCGATTGATCCAGATCTTTTCCCCACTTGTAACTTAGATATTTCGTCTTGCTTAGTATCTAAGTAAGACCTAGCTATTAGTAAAATATCTAATAGATTACTTATTCCCTAAGTTATCCACCTCTATAAAAGGGGTGGTCATTGTAAACTAAAATGGATGAGATATATAAAATACACACTATACTTGCAAGCCAAAGCTCTCTCCATTCTAACTCTCTCCGTACCACCACCCGCCGGAGTAACACCACACCTTAAATACAGCCAGATATCCACCATCCATACACCGCAAGGACACCCGTGACGATTTAGACATCTTCATATACTATAATTTTATACAAATAATTATAAACCCCTGTTTTGAGTAAACTATAATACAATAATATAAAAAAAGTTGTAAACCCCCGTTTTGAGTAAACCTACAATACAAATATATACAAAAGATTGTAAACACCATTCTGAGTAAACTCTACTATACAAATATTTACAAAATGTTGTAAACCCCCATTTTGAGTAAACTCTACTATAATTATATACAAAAAGTTGTAAACCTCTGTTTTGAGTGAACTCTACTATAATTTTATACCAAAAATTATAAACCCCCATTTTGAGTAAACTCTTATACAATAATATAAAAAAATGGTGTAAACCCCCATTTTGAGTAAACTCTACTATACAAATATTTACAAAAAATTATAAACCCCCGTTTTGAGTAAACTCTACTATACAAATATTTAAAAAAAGTTGTAAACCCCCTTTTTGAGTGAACTCTACTATAATTATATACAAAAAGTTGTAAACCTCTGTTTTGAGTGAACTCTACAATATTATATACAAAAAATTGTAAACCCCCGTTTTGAGTAAACTCTAGTACAATAATATACAAAAAGTAGTAAACCCCTATTTTGAATAAACTCTACTATACAATTATATACAAAAAGTTATAAACCCCTATTTTGAGTAAACTCTACTATACAATTATAGACAAAAAGTTGTAAACCCCCGTTTTGTGTAAACTCTAATACAATAATATATAAAAAGTTGTAAATCCCCGTTTTGAGTAAACTCTACTATACAATTATTTACAAAAAGTTGTAAACCCCTGTTTTGAGTAAACTCTACTAAAATTATATACAAAAACTTGTAAACCCCCGTTTTGAGTAAACTCTAATACAATAATATACAAAAAGTTTAAACCCCTGTTTTGAGTAAACTCTACTATACAATTATATACAAAAAGTTGTAAACCCCCGTTTTGAGTAAAATCTATAATACAATTATATTCAAAAAGTTGTAAACCCCGGTTTTGAGTAAACCCTTATACAATAAAATACAAAAGGTTGTAAACCTCCGTTTTGAGTAAACTCTACTATACAATTATATACAAAAAGTTGTAAATCCTCATTTTGAGTAAAATCTACAGTACAATTATATTCAAATATTTGTAAAACCCCGTTTTGAGTAAACTCTAATACAATAATATACAGAAAGTTGTAAACCCCCGTTTTGAGTAAACTCTAATAAAATAATATAAAAAAAATTTAAACCCCCGTTTTGAGTAAACTCTACTTTACAATTATATACAAAAAGTTGTAAACCCCCATTTTGAGTAAACTCTACTATACAATTATATTCAAGAAGTTGTAAAACCCCGTTTTGTGTAAACTCTAATACAATAATATACAAAAAGTTGTAAACTCCCGTTTTGTAAACACTTCTATACAATTATTTACAAAATGTTGTAAACCTCCGTTTTGAGTAAACTCTACTATAATTATATACAGAAAGTTGTAAACCTCCGTTTTGAGTGAACTTTACTATAATTATATACCAAAAGTTGTAAACTCCTGTTTTTAGTGAACTCTAATACAATAATATACAAAAAGTTGTAAACCCCCGTTTTGAGTAAACTCTACTATACAATTATATACAAAAAGTTGTAAACCCCCGTTTTATTGTACAAAAATTGTAAACCCCCTCTATGAGTAAACTCTACAATATAATTATATACAAAAAGTTATAAAACCCCATTTTAATTAAACTCTAATACAATAATATACAAATAGTTGTAAACCTCCGTTTTGAGCAAAATCTATAATACAATTATATTCAAAAAGTTGTAAACCCCCGTTTTGAGTAAAATCTACAATACAATTATATTCAAAAAGTTGTAAACCCCCGTTTTGGGTTAACTTTTATACAATAAAATACAAAAGGTTGTAAACCCCCGTTTTGAGTAAACTCTAGTATACAATTATATACAAAAAGTTGTAAATCCCCATTTTGAGAAAAATCTACAAGACAATTATATTCAAAAAGTTGTAAACCCCCGTTTTGAGTAAACTTTAATACAATAATATACAAAAACTTGTAAACCCCCGTTTTGAGTAAACTCTAATACAATAATATACAAAAAGTTTAAACCCCTATTTTGAGTAAACTCTACTATACAATTATATACAAAAAGTTGTAAACCCCCGTTTTGAGTAAAATCTACAATACAATTATATTCAAAAAGTTATAAACCCCGGTTTTGAGTAAACTATTAAACAATAAAATACAAAAGGTTGTAAACCTCCGTTTTGAGTAAACTCTACTATACAATTATATACAAAAAGTTGTAAATCCTCATTTTGAGTAAAATCTACAATACAATTAATTCAAATATTTGTAAAACACCGTTTTGAGTAAACTCTAATACAATAATATACAAAAACTTGTAAACCCCCGTTTTGAGTAAACTCTACTATACAATTATATAAAAAAGTTGTAAACCCCCGTTTTGAGTAAAATCTACAATACAATTATATACAAAAAGTTGTAACCCCCGTTTTGAGTAAACTCTACTATACAATTATATACAAAAAGTTGTAAATCCCCATTTTGAGTAAAATCTTCAATACAATTATATTCAAAAAGTTGTAAACCCCCGTTTTGAGTAAACTCTAATACAATAATATACAAAAAGTTGTAAACCCCCGTTTTGAGTAAACTCTACTATACAATTATATAAAAAAGTTGTAAACCCCTATTTTGAGTAAAATCTACAATACAATTATATACAAAAAGTTGTAAACCCCCGTTTTGAGTAAACTCTAATACAATAATGTACAAAAAGTTGTAAACCCCCATTTTGAGTCAACTCTACTATACAATTATTTACAAAAAGTTATAAACCCCCGTTTTGAGTAAACTATAATAGAATAATATACAAAAAGTTGTAAACCCCCATTTTGAGTAAACTCTACTATACAATTATATAAAAAAGTTGTAAACCCCTATTTTGAGTAAAATCTACAATACAATTATATACAAAAAGTTGTAAACCCCCGTTTTGAGTAAACTCTAATACAATAATGTACAAAAAGTTGTAAACCCCCATTTTGAGTCAACTCTACTATACAATTATTTACAAAAAGTTGTAAACCCCTGTTTTGAGTAAACTCTACTGAAATTATATACAAAAACTTGTAAACCCCCGTTTTGGGTATACTCTAATACATTAATATGCAAAAAGTTGTAAACCCTCATTTTGAGTAAACTCTACTATACAATTATATAAAAAAAAGTTGTAAACCCACATTTTGAGTAAAATGTACAATACAATTATATACAAAAAGTTGTAAACCCCCGTTTTGAGTAAACTCTAATACAATAATGTACAAAAAGTCGTAAACCCCCATTTTGAGTCAACTCTACTATACAATTTATTACAAAAAGTTGGAAACCCCTGTTTTGAGTAAACTCTACTGAAATTATATACAAAAACTTGTAAACCCCTGTTTTGAGTATACTCTAATACATTAATATACAAAAAGTTGTAATCCCTCATTTTCAGTAAACTCTACTATACAATTATATACAAAATGTTGTAAACCCCTGTTTTGAGTAAAATCTACAATACAATTATATACCAAAAGTTGTAAACCCCCGTTTTGAGTAAACTCTAATACAATAATATACAAAAAGTTGTAAACCCCCGTTTTGAGTAAACCTACAATACAAATATTTACAAAAAGTTGTAAACCCCCATTTTGAGTAAACTCTACTATAATTATATACAAAAAGTTGTAAACCTCTGTTTTGAGTGAACTCTACTATAATTTTATACAAAAAATTATAAACCCCCGTTTTGAGTAAACTCTAATAAAATAATATAAAAAAAATTTAAACCCCCGTTTTGAGTAAACTCTACTTTACAATTATATACAAAAATTTGTAAACCCCCATTTTGAGTAAACTCTACTATACAATTATATTCAAAATGTTGTAAACCCCCGTTTTGTGTAAACTCTAATACAATAATATACAAAAAGTTGTAAACTCCCATTTTGTAAACTCTTCTATACAATTATTTACAAAAAGTTGTAAACCTCCATTTTGAGTAACTCTACTATAATTATATACAGAAAGTTGTAAACCTCCGTTTTGAGTGAACTTTACTATAATTATATACAAAAAGTTGTAAACTCCTGTTTTAGTGAACTCTAATACAATAATATACAAAAAGTTGTAAACCCCCGTTTTGAGTAAACTCTACTATACAATTATATACAAAAAGTTGTAAACCCCTGTTTTACTGTACAAAAATTGTAAACCCCCTCTATGAGTAAACTCTACAATACAATTATATACAAAAGTTATAAAACCCCATTTTAATTAAACTCTAATACAATAATATACAAAAAGTTGTAAACCTCCGTTTTGAGTAAAATCTACAATACAATTATATTCAAAAAGTTGTAAACCCCCGTTTTGAGTAAAATCTACAATACAATTATATTCAAAAAGTTGTAAACCCCCATTTTGAGTTAACTTTTATACAATAAAATACAAAAGGTTGTAAACCCCCGTTTTGAGTAAACTCTAGTATACAATTATATACAAAAAGTTGTAAATCCCCATTTTGATTAAAATCTACAATACAATTATATTCAAAAAGTTGTAAACCCCCGTTTTAAGTAAACTCTAATACAATAATATACAAAAAGTTGTAAACCCCCGTTTTGAGTAAACTCTACTATAAAATTATATAAAAAAGTTGTAAACCCCCCATTTTGAGTAAAATCTACAATACAATTACATACAAAAAGTTGTAAACCCCCGTTTTGAGTAAACTCAAATACAATAATGTACAAAAAGTTATAAACACCCTTTTTGAGCACACTCTACTATACAATTATTTACAAAAAGTTGTAAACCCCCGTTTTGAGTAAACTCTAATACAATAATATACAAAAAGTTGTAAACCCCTGTTTTGAGTAAACTCTACTATACAATTATATAAAAAATTTGTAAACCCCCATTTTGAGTAAAATCTACAATACAATTATATACAAAAGGTTGTAAACCCCTGTTTTGAGTAAACTCTTATACAATAATGTACAAAAAGTTGTAAACCCCCGTTTTTAGTAAACTCTACTATACAATTATTAACAAAAAGTTGTAAACCCCCGTTTTGAGTAAACTCTACTAAAATTATACAAAAACTTGTAAACCCCCATTTTAAGTAAACTCTAATACAATAATATACAAAAAGTTGTAAACCCTCGTTTTCAGTAAACTCTACTATACAATTATATACAAAGTGTTATAAACACCCATTTTGAGTAAACTCTTATAGAATAATATTAAAAAAGGTTTAAACCCCTATTTTGAATAAACTCTACTATACAAATATTTACAAAAAGTTGTAAACCCCAATTTTGAGTAAACTCTACTATACAAATATTTAGAAAAATTTGTAAACCCCCGTTTTTTGTAAACTCTACTATAATAATATACAAAATGTTGTAAACGTCTGTTTTGAGTGAACTCTACTATAATTATATACATAAAATTGTAAACCCCTATTTTGAGTAAACTCTAATACAATAATATACAAAAAGTTGTAAACCCCTGTTTTGAGTAAACTCTACTATACAATTATATACAAAACATTGTAAACCTCCATTTTGAGTATACTCTACTATACAATTATAAAAAGTTGTAAAACACTGTTTTGAGTACACTCTAATACAATAATATACAAAAAATTTGTAAACCCCCATTTTATAAACTCTACTATACAATTATTTACAAAAAGTTGTAAACCCCGTTTTGAGTAAACTCTACTATAATTATATACAGAAAGTTGTAAACCTCCGTTTTGAGTAAACTCTAAAACAATAATATACAAAAAGTTGTAAACCCCAGTTTTGAGTAAACTCTACTATACAATTATATACAAAAAGTTGTAAACCCACGTTTTGAGTAAAATCTACAATACAATTATATTCAAAAAGTTGTAAACCCCCGTTTTGAGTAAACGATTATACAATAAAATATAAAAGGTTGTAAACCGCCCGTTTTGAGTAAACTCTACTATACAATTATATACAAAAAGTTGTAAATCCCCGTTTTGAGTAAAATCTACAATACAATTATATTCAAAAAGTTGTAAACCCCGTTTTCAATAAACTCTAATACAATAATATACAAAAAGTTGTAAACCCCCGTTTTGAGTAAACTCTACTATACAGTTATATAAAAATGTTGTAAACCCCCGTTTTGAGTAAAATCTACAATACAATTATATACAAAAACTTGTAAACCCCCGTTTTGAGTAAACTCTAAGAAAATAATATACAAAAAGTGGTAAACCCCATTTTGAGTAAACTCTACTATACAATTGTTTACAAAAAGTTCTAAACCCACGTTTATAGTAAACTCTTCTAAAATTATATACAAAAACTTGTAAACCCCCGTTTTGAGTAAACTCTAATACAATAATATACAGAAAGTTGTAAACCCTCGTTTTGAGTAAACTCTACAATACAATTATATACAAAAAGTTGTAAATCCCCATTTTGTGTAAAATCTACAATACAATTATATAGAAAAGTTGAGTAAACTCTTATAAAATATTTACAAAAAGTTGTAAAACCCCGTTTTGAGTAAACTCTACTATACTAATATTTACAAAAAGTTGTAAACTCCCATTTTGAGTAAACTCTACTATACAAAGATTTACAAAAAGTTGTAAACCCTGTTTTGAGTAAACTCTACTATAATTATATAAAAAAAGTTTTAAACATCTGTCTTGAGTGAACTCTACTATAATTTTATACAAAAAATTATAAACCCCCGTTTTGAGTAAACTCTAATACAGTAATATAAAAAATTTGTAAACCCCCGTTTTGAGTAAACTCTACTTTACAATTATATACAAAAAGTTGTAAACCCCCGTTTTGAGTAAACTCTACTATACAATTATATTCAAAAAGGTGTAAACCCCCGATTTGTGTAAAATCTAATACACTAATATACAAAAAGTTGTAAACCCCCGTTTTGTAAACTCTTCTATACAATTATTTACAAAAATTCTAAACCTCCGCTTAAAGTAAACTCTATAATAATTATATGCAGAAAGTTGTAAACCTCCGTTTTGAGTGAACTTTACTATAATTATATACAAAAAGTTGTAAACTCCTGTTTTTAGTGAACTCTAATACAATAATATACAAAAAGTTGTAAACCCCCGTTTTGAGTAAATTCTACTATACAATTATATACAAAAAGTTGTAAACCCCAGTTTTATTGTACAAAAATTGTAAACCCCCGCTATAAGTAAACTCTACAGTACAATTATATAAAAAAAGTTGTAAAATCCCGTTTTGATTAAACTCTAATACAATAATATACAAAAAGTTGTAAACCCCCGTTTTGAGTAAAATCTACAATACAATTATATTCAAAAAGTTGTAAACCCCCGTTTTGAGTAAACTCTTATACAATAAAATACAAAAGGTTGTAATCCCCCGTTTTGAGTAAACTCTACTATACAATTATATACAAAAAGTTGTAAATCCCCGTTTTGAGTAAAATCTACAATACAATTATATTCAAAAACTTGTAAACCCCTGTTTTGAGTAAACTCTAATAAAATAATATACAAAAAATTATAAACCCCTATTTTGAGTAAACTCTACTATACATTTATATAAAAAAAAGTTGTAAATCCCCGTTTTGAGTAAAATCTACAATATAATTTTATACAAAAAGTTGTAAACCCCCGTTTTGAGTAAACTCTAATACAATAATGTACAAAAAGTTGTAAACCCCTATTTTGAGTAAACTCTACTATACAATTATTTACAAAAAGTTATAAACCCCCGTTTTGAGTAAACTCTAATACAATAATATACTAAAAGTTGTAAACCCCCGTTTTTAGTAAACTCTACTATACAATTATATAAAAAAGTTGTAAACCCCCGTTTTGAGTAAAATCTACAATATAATTATATACAAAAAGTTGTAAACCCCCGTTTTGAGTAAACTCTACTATATAATTATATACAAAAAGTTGTAAATCCCCATTTTGAGTAAAATCTATAATACAATTATTTTCAAAAAGTTGTAAACCCCCGTTTTGAGTAAACTCTACTATACAATTATATAAAAAACTTGTAAACCCCCATTTTGAGTAAAATCAACAATACAATTATATACAAAATGTTGTAAACCCCCGTTTTGAGTAAACTCTAATACAATAATGTACAAAAAGTTGTAAACCCCCATTTTGAGTCAACTCTACTATACAATTATTCACAAAAAGTTGTAAACCCCTGTTTTGAGTAAACTCTACTGAAATTATATACAAAAACTTGTAAACCACCGTTTTGGGTATACTCTAATACATTAATATACAAAAAGTTGAAAACCCTCATTTTGAGTAAACTCTACTATACAATTATATACAAAATGTTGTAAACCCCCGTTTTGAGTAAAATCTACAATACAATTATATACAAAAAGTTTTAAACCTCCGATTTGAGTAAACTCCAATACAATAATATAAAAAAAGTTGTAAACCCCCGTTTTGAGTAAACCTACAATACAAATATTTACAAAAAGTTGTAAACCCCCGTTTTGAGTTAACTCAACTATACAAATATTTTCAAAATGTTGTAAACCCTCATTTTGAGTAAACTCTACTATAATTATATACAAAAAGTTGTAAACCTCTGTTTTGAGTGAACTCTACTATAATTTTATACAAAAAATTATAAACCCCCGTTTTGAGTAAACTCTAATACAATAATATAAAAAGTTATAAACCCCCATTTTGAGTAAACTCTACTTTACTACTATATACAAAAAGTTGTAAACCCCCGTTTTGAGTAAACTCTACTATACAATTATATTCAAAAAGTTTTAAACCCCCGTTTTGTGTAAACTCTAATACAATAATATACAAAAAGTTGTAAACTCCCGTTTTGTTAACTCTTCTATACAATTATTTACAAAATGTTGTAAACCCCCGTTTTGAGTAAACTCTACTACAATTATATACAGAAAGTTGTAAACCTCCGTTTTGAGTGAACTTTACAATAAATATATACAAAAAGTTGAAAACTCCTGTTTTTAGTGAACTCTAATACAATAATATACAAAAAGTTGTAAACCCCCATTTTGAGTAAACTCTACTATACAATTATATACAAAAAGTTGTAAACCCCCGATTTATTGTACAAAAATTGTAAACCCCCGCAATGAGTAAACTCTACAATACAATTATATACAAAAAGTTGTAAAACCCCATTTTGAATAAACTCTAATACAATAAAATACAAAAAGTTGTAAACCCCCGTTTTGAGTAAAATCTACAATACAATTATATTCAAAAAGTTGTAAACCCCCGTTTTGAGTAAACTCTTATACAATAAAATACAAAAGGTTGTAAACCCCCATTTAGAGTAAACTCTACTATACGTTATATACAAAAGGTTGTAAATCCCCGTTTTGAGTAAAATCTACAATAGAATTATATTCAAAAAGTTGTAAACCCCCGTTTTGAGTAAACTCTAATACAATAATATACAAAAAGTTGTAAACCCCCATTTTGAGTAAACTCTAATACAATAATATACAAAAAGTTATTTTGAGTAAACTATACTATACAATTATATAAATAAAGTTGTAAACCCCCGTTTTGAGTAAAATCTACAATACAATTATATACAAAAAGTTGTAAACCCCCGTTTTGAGTAAACTCTAAAACAATAATGTACAAAAAGTTATAAACCCCTATTTTGAGTAAACTCTACTATAGAATTATTTATAAAAAGTTGTAAACCCCCATTTTGAGTAAACTCTAATACAATAAAAAAAGTTGTAAACCCCCGTTTTGAGTAAACTCTACTATACAATTATATAAAAAAGTTGTAAACCCCCATTTTTAGTAAAATCTACAATACATATACAAAAAGTTGTAAACCCCTGTTTTGAGTAAACTCTAATACAATAATGTACAAAAAGTTGTAAACCCCCGGTTTGAGTAAACTCTACTATACAATTATTTACAAAAAGTAGTAAACCCCCGTTTTGAGTAAACTCTACTAAAATTATATACAAAAACTTGTAAACCCCCATTTTGAGTAAACTCTAATACAATAATATACAAAAAGTTGTAAACCCTCGTTTTCAGTAAACTCTACTATACAATTATATACAAAATGTTATAAACCCCCATTTTGAGTAAACTCTTATACAATAATATTAAAAAAAAGGTGTAAACCCCCATTTTGAGTAAACTCTACTATACAAATATTTACAAAAAGTTGTTAAACCCCGTTTTCAGTAAACTCTACTATAAAAATATTTAGAAAAAGTTGTAAACCCCCGTTTTGAGTAAACTCTACTATAATTGTATACAAAAAGTTGTAAACCTCTGTTTTGAGTAGACTCTACTATAATTATATATAAAAAATTGTAAACCCCCGTTTTGAGTAAACTCTAATACAATAATATACAAAAAGTTGTAAACCCTTGTTTTGAGTAAACTCTACTATACAATTATATACAAAAAGTTATAAACCCCTGTTTTGAGTAAACTCTACTATACAATTATATACAAAAAGTTGTAAACCCCCGTTTTGTGTAAACTCTAATACAATAATATACAAAATGTTGCAAACCCCTATTTTGAGTAAACTCTACTATACAATTATTTACAAAAAGTTGTAAACCCCTGTTTTGAGTAAACTCTACTAAAATTATATACAAAAACTTGTAAACCCACGTTTTGAGTAAACTCTAATACAATAATATACAAAAAGTTTAAACCCCTGTTTTGAGTAAACTCTACTCTACAATTATAAACAAAAAGTTGTAAACCCCCGTTTTGAGTAAAATCTACAAAACAATTATATTCAAAAAGTTGTAAACCCCGGTATTGAGTAAACTCTTATACAATAAAATACAAAATGTTGTAAACCTCCGTTTTGAGTAAACTCTACTATACAACACTACTAGAATTTCTCGGATTTGTGACGGCGGTTTTCGTCACAAATTCATTGCCAACGCTCATTTGTGATGAATCTGTGACGAAACCTATTTTCGTCACGGAACACCTCGTTGCAAATTTTTGAGTCGAAATTAACCATGTCACTAAGTTTCGTGACAAATTTGTGACAAAAGTCATACTTTGTGACATAGCTGTGACAAAAATTTTGGTAATGAATCAGCGACAAAAATTAAATTTTGAAACGAATGTGTGACAAAATTTTCCAATAAGTTTGTAGTGGAGTGTTATGTCAAAGTTGTTTTATAAAATAGCGACAAATGTGTGACAAAAAAATACGACAATTTTGTAACCAAATTTTTTGATGAAATAGTGATAACCATATCTCACAAATTTGATATGAATTTGTGACGAATGTTTACGATAAAATTGTGACAAGATTTTAGTGATTATTATGTGATGAATTCATGTGACAATTTTGCTACGAAATTTAGCAATAAAAATGTGACATTTATCCCCTACAATTTTGAATTAGTTTTGTGACGGTGTTTTACGACAAAATTGTGACAAAGTATCTTGACAAATTTGTGACAAATTTCACCAATCACAGCACCAAAAAAGGCTTTTAAGGGCGTTTAAAAACGCCCTATATATGTGTCTATTGGGGCGTTTTAATGGAATGCACTTTCTGATAATCAAAATATATAATTATCAGTGTTTAAAATAAAATAAAAATAAATCAAAATATATAATTTCCCGGAACCTATTCAACAACTGACGTTGACTACTAATAATCCATCAAGATCATATTATCTCATAGACAAGAATAACCAGATCAAAATATAAAAGTAGCTGGTATTAAGCAAAAGCAAAGGAAGATCTGTTAAAAACAAAGTATTCAAATCTACTCCAAAACAAAAAAAATTATTCGAACCTAAACTATTTATAGCTTCGACTCATAATCATGCTCTCCGGTCTCCAGCTTCTTTAATCTCATCATCCTATATCAAATTAACATACACAACAATTTATACTTCCCTCAAAACTCCAGGAAAATAGGCATATACAATAGTCAAACTCAAACTTACCGCCTATATCTCTAGCGTGTAGATAGTGAGTTATCATTCAACAAGCTCTGTTCCATGTATGGCCCCTTGTTTCAAAGTATTCCTTGTATGATTCCTCACTCGAAGTATCGATCTTTGTATTTCTTTATCCAAAGCCTCGGTAAATCACACAAAATCTTCATTCTACTAACATTCCCATCCTCAGACAAATCTGCAACAATTTTATAATCTTCAAATGTTTCTTCACAGATGATTCAAGTCACAAATTCAGTTATCATAAGATCAAAGTACACCAAGTATGAAAAATTTGATTCAGTTCATATATACATATGCAAGTTTACATAATAGTCTAACATGTCCATGTAATACTTGTAATCACAAGACAAATGAATGTACTTGACTAATCCTCAAAACAAACAATCAGTAGATTCATTTTTGGCACAAAATAATCATTTAACAATCTAATCTCTAAAAAAAGTTACCATTTGTTAAAATGTCATATTAAGCTGATTCAACGAGCACATACACTTAGGAACAATTTCAGACAAGTGTGTGTACACCTAAAACGTCAATCTGATTTCTAACGCATAAACTAGTTCAAATCAATGACAAAAACCTATAGCAATTATATGACTAATCAGTAACAAATATCTAAACTCAGAATGGTAATTTCAATAATACTTAACACATGTAAAAGCAATACCGGAATATTCAATTTCGGACTCAAAAGTGATCTCAAATGCCGGTGTGCAATATACTAAGATCAACAGGTTCGACTCAAGTTAGTCAAAGACTTAGAATGCACAGGTGAAAACAGGATTACAAGATCTCAGTCAATATGACTTGCTTACAAAATCCAACCATCACAATCTTTTTAAACCTAAGATCTATCACGGAATCTAAGGCTTATACAGACACCAAGGATTCTGATTACATGAATCTAAACCAACGTATATCATACAAATTACAAAATACATCAACCAAAGCAAAACCCCACATCAACCTTAAACAAGATTACTTGGTTGATAAAGACTTTTAAAAAAACAATTGATGCTTTGTGAATATGGAGCAAAAAACGGTGCTCAAAAGATCCGAACCGTAATTATAATTAAGAGAGGAATAAGCGTAACAATACAAGCAAATATAGCCTAAACAGAGTCCAAAGCTAGAATGTTTATCCATACAACATAACTCTGTTTAAAAAAATAAAAAAAAAAAATAAAAAAATATAGAAAAACATAACTCTGTTTTTTCCTCACCAAAACGAAATTACCTTATTTAGAAGACTATAACCCACACATGCACCTGTGGGATTGGAACCAATGACCTTTTGGTCACGAGGCCACACATAACTTTGTTTGCCCTAAACCATAACATGAATAAGGTTTCAACTAAGGCACCATGCCTCACATTATGTGAGAGTTAACAACAGAGAAATAATACCACACATAACTCACATGGAGAAACAAGACAGATTCAGGAATTCCCTCCTCCAAAATACGCAAGTATTACCAGACATAACACAAGGCACATGTCACTGTTCCAATGCAATGAGTAGTTTTCGTAATAGACTTTCCCAAAAACGGATGGATAAAAAGGTTAGCAAGAAATGGAAGGAAACAGAAAATTCAGGATATTTTTGCTAAAACATATTTTTCCAACATGGAAAGCTTATTCATTTAGCATGAAAAAGTTGTTTGAGTCAACTTGTTTGGGGAACGGGTGAGGCAATTGAAGAAACACCAAAGGCACAAAATATAATTCCAGCCTTGCTTATTTAGACTAATTGCCCACATAGGAAACCTCGAGTTAATAGTCCTTGCAACAGTACATTAGACGATTTAAGAATAATACTCCAGCCACTAAAAATAATAATAATAATAATACCAGATACGGTAAATCAAATGAAAGTGCCATACACATTTTCTTAAATAGAGATCTTCTGACAAAGATAAGAGCTAACCATAGATCATCAGTTAGCAATAGCTAACGTGAACTTTTAGGTCATCCTAGCATAAGCACATTCAATAATGCCGATAAATAAATGTAGATAATTTCATAATAGATGTATAGAATTTCATACTCGAAATTGCAGTAAGCACCCAAAAAAAGGACCTAAAATAAGTCAGACCGCTGCTTGTGAAAAAAGGGTTCGAAGAGGGATTATGGTGCGGAAGATGGAGGTGGAAGAACGAGCCTCTGATTTTCCAGAAGATGGAGGTGTGAAAGAAGCAGGCGTGAATGGATTTTGCTAATGCCCTAGGTAGAAGGAGGCGGGTGTTTATCCTGAAAGTGAAATTGCTAGGCGGGGACTTTGCCCGCTGTTTTACTTTTTGCAAAGCGATTTTTTTTTTATATAATGAAAATAATTTATAATGCTCTTTTGACCGCCCATAGAAGCAATAAAAAATAAAAAAACAATAAAAATTTAATGGTAACAAACGCACAAACGTGGAAACGCCCCATTGAAGGCCTGAAAGGGCATTTTCAACGAAATGTCCTAAATTGATTGTCTTAATATCTGTATATATTTGTAACGATTTGTTGTGTCAAAATCAATTGTTGCAATGACTTTGTAACAAAATTTATATTTCACATTTTTATTATATTTATTATTTACAAAAATTATATTCAATAATATAAATGTTCTCTTAAAAAAAACGTTTCAATAGCATAAATAATCAAATGTTAAATAATCGAATCATTAACACGCTATCGGGTTTCATACCATGAACTCACTAACGAACCTCGGGTTTTAAATCATTAACTCACTAACGAACCTCGGGTTTCAAATCATTGACTCATGCCTAGCTAACTAACGAACCTCGGGTTTCATATCATGAACTGAGTAATGAATCTCGAGTTTCAAATCATTAACTCACTAACACACCTCAAGTTTCAAATCATTAACACATGACTAACTAACGAACCTTGTCCTTCGAATCATTAACTCACTAACAAACCTCGGGTTTCACATCATGAACTCATTAACGAACCTCGGGTTTCAACCGACTAACTAACGAACCTCAGGTTTGAAATTACTAGTCAATAACGAACCCCGAGTTTGAATAACAACTCAATAAGGAACCTCGGGTTTGAAATCTACTACTCAATAACGAACCTTGGACGGGGTCAATCAGGTTATAATATACTTGACCACCATAAACCAATACTAGCAAGAGGACTAGGCCCATCGTAGTATAGCTATAGTGAATCAAGGTCGATCCCACAGGGAACCAATTGTGGATCATCTTATATACAAACAATTAATTAAACATGTCAAGGACATAGAGGCGGTCTACGACCAACATAAGGCAAGAAAGGTAAAGACACGACTCGACACAACGTAATTAACCTCCCCAATTATAGTCTTTATCGTTTGGACCTAGATAATTTATATAATAAACCGAACTTATTAACTCGTCAATCCGTTTGTATCTATCTTAGATTGGCTACGGGAGTCATCCTCTTTAACTTGACGTAGCACCGGTAGGTCACTAGATCACTGTGATATTGTTACGTGACTTCGCCTTTTAAGTGCCTCCATCTCATATAACTCACACGCTTATGACTCTAAGGATGCCGATATTGACCGTACACCTCGTCTAGGCAACATTCCTATGGTTAGGCGTACTTCCTAAACGATTACTCAAGCTCTCGTCCAACTAGCAATTACCAAGTTATAGTCTCATGCTAATCTACGACGTACGTATAATCAGATGCTAGCAATCCCCAAATATAAACCTACCTAGATAACGCTGAACGTCCGTGAAGAGCAATTCATAAGCCTACCTAAGAGTTTTATATTGGTATTTCCTTTTTACACGTTTTAATTAAACTAAGCGAGTAACGTAGCCATAGCCATACCTACTGAGATAATAAATTCAACTAGGTTAACCTAACCATAAAGACGTGGCGTAATTAACAGATGACAGGGGCTCGGTCGACCGAGTGAATAGGCTCGGTCGACCGAATGAACTTATTCGGTCACCCGAACGATTTCAATCCAGAATACATCTTAGAATATATCTCTCAGCGTTTCATCATACATAACTGATTAAACAGTAATTCGCACAGTATTCATATAAACTAACATAGATACGCATTAATTAAATCAAGTAGATTCATGAATAAATACTAAGTGTATGACGTAGGTTATGGGATCCCTATAGACAAGGAGTCGCCACATCCCTAACGTCATAGCCTAGATCTACATCATCTAGCTATGATTAACTAATTCAAACGATAAAGCATAATTGGGAGGGATTAATTACTTAAAAGAAAGAAACAGAAAATAAAGGCTTACATATTGCAGCCCTTAAATTGCTGGAAACCCTCAAATTATTCTACATTGTATCAAAGTTGTATTATGAATTATATGATTGAAGAAAGAATGAAGGGATTAAGGGATTATTTACAATTTCTCGTAGCTGCTACTTATATAGAGGCTGTAACCGACCTAGGGAGGATCTAGAAGATATACACGCAAAAATCCCATAAGTGACCGAACCGACATACTCGGTCGACCGAATGATAGGGCTCGGTCGACCGAGCCTTTTTCTGCACGTGTTAAACGTTTCTCTCGTCTATCTTGTTCCCCACTGCACGCTTTCGTGTTGATCTGATTTCTCTAATTTATCTCTTGATTAATGCTCCGATTTTCTTCCTTATTATCTTGAGATCCATTGATTGAATGACATTTATCCTCCCGATTTGTCGTGATATACAAAATCAGCATTTATCGCACAATAAATCGGCTTTTAATAATGAAAATGGCTAAATACCAAAAATCATATTAATAACCACATAACATTAAATAATAAATATAAACATGTGATTTAATAAGAAATATATATTATTAATCTCGATTTAAGGTCAATGTTGATGACTTTTACGGGTGTAATTTGACCGTCATCAAACCTCGGGTTTGAAATCTTGAACTAACTAACGAACCTTGGGTTTGAAATCATTAACCGACTAACTAACGAACACCAAGCTTGAAATCACTACTCAATAATGAACCTTGGGTTTGAAATCATCAACCGACTAACTAAGGAACCCTGGGTTTGAAATCACTACTCAATAACGAACCTCGAGTTTAAAATCTAGAAATAACTAACAAACCTCGGGTTTGAGATCATCAACCGAATAATTAATGAGCCCCGGGTTGAAATCACTAATCAATAACGAATCTCGGGTTTAAAGTCTTGAAATAACTAACAAACCTTGGGTTTGAAATCATCAACCGACTAACTAAGGAACCCCGGGTTTGAAATCACTACTCAATAACGAATATCGGGTTTAAAATCTTGAAACAACTAACATACCTCGTGTTTGAAATCATCAACCGAATAATTAACAAGCCCCGGGTTGAAATCACTACTCAATAAATCTTTTTATGTTTTGTCACTAATTTGTAGCAATGATGTCGTGAATTAGTGATGCACCATTTTTGTTACAAATTTTCATCACAAATCCGGGAAATTTGTAGCAATATTGTCAAAAATATAAGACAATTTTGCGATGTGGACAAATATGTTCGTTAGCGTCAGATTAGCAACGAAGACTTTTATGACCAAGCCATTTTGTCACAAAATTCTCACAAATTATGGCGCCCGAATTTGGCGCAAAGATTTGTGACAAAACAGTCACAAACATTTTGCCACGTACATATTTTGTCACAATGTTGTCTCAATTTATTGCAAAAAAAAAAGAACTATGCGGTTTGTCACTAATTCGTAGCAATATTGTGAAAAATACGTGACAATTTTGCGATGTGGACAGAAATGTCGGTTAGCGTCAGATTAGCAACGAAGGCTTTTATGACCAAGCCATTTTGTCACAGAATTCTCACAAATTATGGCGCCCAAATTCGGTGCAAAGATTTGTGACAAAATAGTCACATACATTTTGCCACGTACATATTTTGTCACAATGTTGTCTCAATTTATTGCAAAAAAAAGAACTATGCGGTTTGTCGCTAATTCGTAGCAATATTGTCAAAAAGTTGTGACGAACATTTTTTGTCACAAAAATTCGTCACAAATCCGGGAAATTCTAGTAGTGCAATTCTATACAAAAAGTTGTAAATCCCTATTTTGAGTAAAATCTACAATACAATTATATTCAAAAAGTTGTAAACCCCCATTTTTAGTAAACTCTAATACAATAAAATACAAAAAGTTGTAAACCCCCGTTTTGAGTAAACTCTACTATACAATTATATAAAAAAGTTGTAAACCCCCATTTTGAGTAAAATCTACAATACAATTATATACAAAAAATTGTAAACCCCCGTTTTGAGTAAACTCTAATACAATAATGTACAAAAAGTTGTAAACCCCCATTTTGAGTCAACTCTACTATACAATTATTTACAAAAAGTTGTAAACCCCTGTTTTGAGTAAACTCTACTGAAATTATATACAAAAACTAGTAAACCCCCGTTTTGAGTATACTCTAATACATTAATATACAAAAAGTTGTAAACCTCTGTTTTGAGTGAACTCTACGATAATTTTATACAAATAATTATAAACCCCCGTTTTGAGTAAACTCTAATACAATAATATAAAAAAAGTTGTAAACCCCCATTTTGAGTAAACCCACAATACAAAT
The DNA here is from genome assembly GCA_036785695.1 of Gentiana straminea. Taxonomy (NCBI): domain Eukaryota; kingdom Viridiplantae; phylum Streptophyta; class Magnoliopsida; order Gentianales; family Gentianaceae; genus Gentiana; species Gentiana straminea. Next base: position 250,072 of record JAVUPR010000407.1, read on the forward strand.
ATATACAAAAAATTGTAAACCCCCGTTTTGAGTAAACTCTACTATACAAATATTTACAAAAAGTTGTAAACCCCCATTTTGAGCAAACTCTACTATAATTATATACAAAAAGTTGTAAACCTCTGTTTTGAGTGAACTCTACTATAATTTTATACAAAAAATTATAAACCCCCGTTTTGAGTAAACTCTAATACAATAATATAAAAAGTTGTAAACCCCCGTTTTGAGTAAACTCTACTTTACAATTATATACAAAAGGTTGTAAATCCCCGTTTTGAGTAAACTCTACTATACAATTATATTCAAAAAGTTGTAAACCCCCATTTTGTGTAACCTCTAATACAATAATATACAAAAAGTTGCAAACTCCCGTTTTGTAAACTCTTCTATACAATTATTTACAAAAAGTTATAAACCCCGTATTGAGTAAACTCTACTATAATTATATACAGAAAGTTGTAAACCTCCGTTTTGAGTGAACTTTACTATAATTATATACAAAAAGTTGTAAACTCATGTTACAAAAAGTTTTATACCCCCGTTCTAATACAATAATATACAAAAAGTTTTATACCCCCGTTTTGAGTAAAATCAACTACAAAAATATAATCAAAAAGTTGTAAACCCCCGTTTTATTGTACAAAAATTTTAAACCCCCGCTATGAGTAAACTTTACAATAAAATTATATACAAAAAGTTGTAAAACCCTGTTTTGATTAAACTCCAATACAATAATGTACAAAAAGTTGTAAACCCCCGTTATGAGTAAACTCTACTATACAATTATATACAAAAAGTTGTAAACCCCCGTTTTGAGTAAACTCTACTATACAATTATATAAAAAAGTTGTAAACCCCCATTTTGAGTAAAATCTACTATACAATTATATAAAAAAGTTGTACACCTCCATTTTGAGTAAAATCTACAATACAATTATATACAAAAAGTTGTAAACCCCCGTTTTGAGTAAACTCTAATACAATAATGTACAAAAAGTTGTAAACCCCTATTTTGAGTCAACTCTACTATAGAATTATTTACAAAAAGTTGTAAACCCCTGTTTTGAGTAAACTCTACTGAAATAATATATAAAAACTTGTAAACCCCCGTTTTGGGTATACTCTAATACATTAATATACAAAAAGTTGTAAACCCTCATTTTGAGTAAACTCTACAATACAATTATATACAAAATGTTGTAACCCCCGTTTTGAGTAAAATCTACAATACAATTATATACAAAAAGTTGTAAACCCCCATTTTGAGTAAACTCTAATACAATAATATAAAAAAAAGTTGTAAACCCCCGTTTTGAGTAAACCTACAATACAAATATTTACAAAAAGTTGTAAACACCCGTTTTGAGTAAACTCAACTATACAAATATTTTCAAAATGTTGTAAACCCCCATTTTGAGTAAACTCTACTATAATTATATACAAAAAGTTGTAAACCTCTGTTTTGAGTGAACTCTACTATAATTTATACAAAAAATTATAAACCCCCGTTTTGAGTAAACTCTAATACAATAATATAAAAAAGTTGTAAACCCCCGTTTTGAGTAAGCTCTACTTTACTATTATATACAAAAAGTTGTAAACCCCCGTTTTGAGTAAACTCTACTATACAATTATATTCAAAAAGTTTTAAACCCCCGTTTTGTGTAAACTCTAATACAATAATATACAAAAAGTTGTAAACTCCCGTTTTGTAAACTCTTCTATACAATTATTTACAAAATGTTGTAAACCCCCGTTTTGAGTAAACTCTACTATAATTATATACAGAAAGTTGTAAACCTCCGTTTTGAGTGAACTTTACTATAATTATATACAAAAAGTTGTAAACTCCTGTTTTTAGTGAACTCTAATACAATAATATACAAAAAGTTGTAATCCCCGTTTTGAGTAAACTCTACTATACAATTATATTCAAAAAGTTGTAAACCCCCATTTTATTGTACAAAAATTGTAAACCCCCACAATGAGTAAACTCTATAATACAATTATATACAAAAAGTTGTAAAACCCCATTTTGAATAAACTATAATACAATAATATACAAAAAGTTGTAAACCCCCGTTTTGAGTAAAATCTACAATACAATTATATTCAAAAAGTTGTAAACCCCCGTTTTGAGTAAACTCTTATACAATAAAATACAAAAGGTTGTAAACCCCCGTTTAGAGTAAACTCTACTATACAGTTATATACCAAAAGTTTTAAATCCCCGTTTTGAGTAAAATCTACAATACAATTATATTCAAAAAGTTGTGAACCCCCGTTTTGAGTAAACTCTAATACAATAATATACAAAAAGTTGTAAACCCCCATTTTGAGTAAACTATACTCTACAATTATATAAATAAAGTTGTAAACCCCCGTTTTGAGTAAAATCTACAATACAATTATATACAAAAAGTTGTAAACCCCCGTTTTGAGTAAACTCTAATACAATAATGTACAAAAAGTTATAAACCCCCATTTTGAATAAACTCTACTATACAGTTATTTACAAAAAGTTATAAACACCCGTTTTGAGTAAACTCTAATACAATAAATTACAAAAAGTTGTAAACCCCCGTTTTGAGTAAACTCTACTATACAATTATATAAAAAAGTTGTAAACCCCCATTTTAGTAAAATCTAGAATACATATACAAAAAGTTGTAAACCCCTGTTTTGAGTAAACTCTAATACAATAATGTACAAAAAGTTGTAAACCCCCATTTTGAGTAAACTCTACTATACAATTATTTACAAAAAGTAGTAAACCCCCGTTTTGAGTAAACTCTACTAAAATTATATACAAAAACTTGTAAACCCCCATTTTGAGTAAACTCTAATACAATAATATACAAAAAGTTGTAAACCCTCGTTTTCAGTAAACTCTACTATACAATTATATACAAAATGTTATAAACCCCTATTTTGAGTAAACTCTTATACAATAATATAAAAAAAAAGGTGTAAACCCCCATTTTGAGTAAACTCTACTATACAAATATTTACAAAAAGTTGTTAAACCCCGTTTTGAGTAAACTCTACTATACAAATATTTAGAAAAAGTTGTAACCCCCGTTTTGAGTAAACTCTACTATAATTATATACAAAAAGTTGTAAACCTCTGTTTTGAGTAGACTCTACTATAATTATATCCAAAAAATTGTAAACCCCCGTTTTGAGTAAACTCTAATACAATAATATACAAAAAGTTGTAAACCCTTGTTTTGAGTAAACTCTACTATACAATTATATACAAAAAGTTATAAACCCCTGTTTTGAGTAAACTCTACTATACAATTATTTACAAAAAGTTGTAAACCCCCGTTTTGTGTAAACTCTAATACAATAATATACAAAAATTCTAAACCCCCGTTTTGAGTAAACTCTACTATACAATTATTTACAAAAAGTTGTAAACCCTTGTTTTGAGTAAACTCTACTAAAACTATATACAAAAACTTGTAAACCCCCGTTTAGAGTAAACTCTAATACAATAATATACAAAAAGTTTAAACCCCTGTTTTGAGTAAACTCTAATACAATAATATAAGAAAGTTGTAAACCCCCGTTTTGAGTAAACTCTACTTTACAATTATATACAAAAGGTTGTAAATCCCCGTTTTGAGTAAACTCTACTATAAAATTATATTCAAAAAGTTGTAAACCCCTATTTTGTGTAAACTCTAATACAATAATATACAAAAAGTTGTAAACCCCCGTTTTGAGTAAACTCTACAATAATTATATACAGAAAGTTGTAAACCTCCGTTTTGAGTGAACTTTACTATAATTATATACAAAAAGTTGTAAACTCCTGTTTTTAGTGAACTCTAATACAATAATATACAAAAAGTTTTATACCCCCGTTTTGAGTAAACTCTACTATACAATTATAAACAAAAAGTTGTAAACCCCCGTTTTATTGTACAAAAATTGTAAACCCCCGCTATGAGTAAACTCTACAATACAATTATATACAAAAAGTTGTAAAACCCCGTTTTGATTAAACTCTAATACAATAATGTCCAAAAAGTTGTAAACCCCCGTTTTGAGTAAACTCTACTATACAGTTATATACAAAACGTTGTAAATCCCCATTTTGAGTAAAATCTACAAAACAATTATATTCAAAAAGTTGTATAACCCCATTTTGAGTAAACTCTACTATACAATTATATAAAAAAGTTGTAAACCCTAATTTTGAGTAAAATCTACAATACAATTATATACAAAAAGTTGTAAACCCCCGTTTTGAGTAAACTCTAATACAATATGTACAAAAAGTTGTAAACCCCCATTTTGAGTCAACTCTACTATACAATTATTTAGAAAAAGTTGTAAACCCCTGTTTTGAGTAAACTCTACTGAAGTTATATACAAAAACTTGTAAACCCCCATTTTGAGTATAGTCTAATACATTAATATACAAAAAGTTGTAAACCCATATTTTGAGTAAATTCTAATATACAATTATATACAAAATGTTGTAAACCCCTGTTTTGAGTAAAATCTACAATACAATTATATACAAAAATTTGTAAACCCCCATTTTAAGTAAACACTAATACAATAATATAAAAAAATTTATAAACCCCGTTTTGAGTAAACCTACAATACAAATATTTATAAAAAATTGTAAACCCCTGTTTTGAGTAAACTCTACTATACAAATATTTACAAAAAATTGTAAACCCCCATTTTGAGTAAACTCTACTATAATTATATACAAAAAGTTGTAAACCTCTGTTTTTAGTGAACTCTACTATAATTTTATACAAAACATTATAAACCCCCGTTTTGAGTAAACTCTAATACAATAATATAAAAAAGTTGTAAACCCCCGTTTTGAGTAAACCCTACTATACAATTATATTCAAAAAGATGTAAACCCCCGTTTTGTGTAAACTCTAAAACAATAATTTACAAAAAGTTGTAAACCCCCGTTTTGAGTAAACTCTTCTATACAATTATTTACAAAAAGTTGTAAACCTCCGTTTTGAGTAAACTCTACTATAATTATATACATAAAGTTGTAAACCTCCGTTTTGAGTGAACTTTACTATAATTATATACAAAAAGTTGTAAACTCCTATTTTTTGTGAACCCTAATACAATAATATACAAAAAGTTTTACACCCCCGTTTTGAGTAAACTCTACTATATAATTATAAACAAAAAGTTGTAAACCCCCGTTTTATTGTACAAAAATTGTAAACCCCCGCTATGAGTAAACTCTACAATACAATTATATGCAAAAAGTTGTAAAACCCCGTTTTGATTAAACTCTAATACAATAATATACAAAAAGTTGTAAACCCCCGTTTTGAGTAAAATCTACAATACAATTATATTCAAAAAGTTGTAAACCCCCGTTTTGAGTAAAATCTACAATACAATAATATTCAAAAAGTTGTAAACCCCCGTTTTGAGTAAACTCTTATACAATAAAATACAAAAGGTTGTAAACCCCCGTTTTGAGTAAACTCTACTATACAATTATATACAAAAAGTTGTAAATCCCCATTTTGAGTAAAATCTACAATACAATTATATTAAAAAAGTTGTAAACCCCCGTTTTGAGTAAACTCTAATACAATAATATACAAAAAATTGTAAACCTCCATTTTGAGTAAACTCTACTATACAATTATATAAAAATGTTGTAAACCCCCGTTTTGAGTAAACTCTACTATACAATTATATACAAAAAGTTGTAAACCCCTATTTTGAGTAAACTTTACTATACAATTATATTCAAAAAGTTGTAAATCCCCATTTTGTGTAAACTCTAATACAATAATATACAAAAAGTTGTAAACTCCCGTTTTGTAAACTCTTCTATACAATTATTTACAAAAAGTTGTAAACCCCCGTTTTGAGTAAACTCTACTATAATTATATACGAAAAAAGTTGTAAACCTCCCTTTTGAGTGAACTTTACTATAATTATATACAAAAAGTTTTAAACTCCTGCTTTTAGTGAACTCTAATACAATAATATACAAAAAGTTTTATACCCCCGTTTTGAGTAAACTCTACTATACAATTATAAACAAAAAGTTGTAAACCCCCGTTTTTTTGTACAAAAATTGTAAACCCCTGCTATGAATAAAATCTACAATACAATTATATACAAAAAGTTATAAACCCCCGTTTTGAGTAAACTCTAATACAATAATGTACAAAAAGTTATAAACCCCCATTTTGAGTAAACTCTACTACACAGTTATTTACAAAAAGTTGCAAACCCCCGTTTTGAGTAAACTCCAATACAATTATATACAAAAAGTTGTAAACCCCCGTTTTGAGTAAACTCCAATACAATTATATACAAAAAGTTGTAAACCCCCGTTTTGAGTAAACTCTAATATACAATTATATAAAAAAGTTGTAAACCCCCGTTTTGAGTAAAATCTACAATACATATACAAAAAGCTGTAAACCCCCTGTTTTGAGTAATTTCTAATACAATAATGTACAAAAAGTTGTAAACCCCCATTTTGAGTAAACTCTACAATACAATTATTTACAAAAAGTAATAACCCCGTTTTGAGTAAACTCTACTAAAATTATATACAAAAACTTGTAAACCCCCAGTTTGAGTAAACTCTAATACAATAATATACAAAAAAGTGTAAACCCTTGTTTTCAGTAAACTCTACTATACAATTATATACAAAATGTTATAAACCCCCATTTTGAGTAAACTCTTATACAATAATATTAAAAAAAGGTGTAAATCCCCATTTTGAGTAAACTCTACTATACAAATATTTACAAAAAGTTGTAAACCCCCGTTTTGAGTAAACTCTACTATGATTATATACAAAAAGTTGTAAACCTCTATTTTGAGTGAACTTTACTATAATTATATAAAAAAAATTGTAAAGCCCCGTTTTGAGTAAACTCTAATACAATAATATACAAAAAGTTGTAAACCCCTGTTTTGAGTAAACTTTACTATACAATTATATACAAAAATTTGTAAACCTACGTTTTGAGTATACTCTACTATACAATTATAAAAAGTTGTAAACCCCCGTTTTGAGTAAACTCTAATACAATAATATACAAAAAGTTGTAAACCCCCGTTTTGTAAACTCTACTATACAATTATTTACAAAAAGTTGTAAACCCCGTTTTGAGTGAACTCTACTATAATTATATACAGAAAGTTCAAAACCTCCGTTTTGAGTGAACTTTACTATAATTATATACAAAAAGTTGTAAACTCCTGTTTTTAGTGAACTCTAATACAATAGTATACAAAAAATTGTAAATTTGAGTAAACTCTACTATACAATTATATACAAAAAGTTGTAAACCCCCGTTTTATTGTACAAAAATTGTAAACCCCCGCAATGAGTAAACTCTACAATACAATTATATTCAAAAAGTTGTAAAAACCCATTTTGATTAAACTATAATACAATAATATACAAAAAGTTGTAAACCCCCGTTTTGAGTAAAATCTACAATACAATTATATTTAGGATGTTGTAAACCCCCGTTTTGAGTAAACTCTTATACAATAAAATACAAAAGGTTGTAAACCCCCGTTTAGAGTAAACTCTACTATACAGTTATATACAAAAAGTTGTAAATCCCCGTTTTGAGTAAAATCTACAATACAATTATATTCAAAAAATTGTAAACCCCCGTTTTGAGAAAACTCTAATACAATAATATACAAAAAGTTGTAAACCCCTATTTTGAGTAAACTATACTCTACAATTATATAAATAAAGTTGTAAACCCCCGTTTTGAGTAAAATCTACAATACAATTATATACAAAAAGTTGTAAACCCCCATTTTGAGTAAACTCTAATACAATAATGTACAAAAAGTTATAAACCCCTATTTTGCGTAAACTCTACAATACAGTTATTTACAAAAAGTTGTAAACCCCCGTTTTGAGTAAACTCTACTATAAATTTATATAAAAAAGTTGTAAACCCCCATTTTTAGTAAAATCTACAATACATATACAAAAAGTTGTAAACCCCTGTTTTGAGTAAACTCTAATACAATAATGTACAAAAAGTTGTAAACCCCCATTTTGAGTAAACTCTACTATACAATTATTTACAAAAAGCAGTAAACCCCCGTTTTGAGTGAACTTTACTAAAATTATATACAAAAACTTGTAAACCCTTATTTTGAGTAAACTCTAATACAATAATATACAAAAAGTTGTAAACCCTCGTTTTCTGTAAATTCTACTATACAATTATATACAAAATATTATAAACCCCCATTTTGGGTTAACTCTTATACAATAATATTAAAAAAAAAGGTGTAAACCCCCATTTCGAGTAAACTCTACTATACAAATATTTACAAAAAGTTGTTAAACCCCGTTTTGAGTAAACTCTACTATACAAATATTTAGAAAAAGTTGTAAACCCCCGTTTTGAGTAAACTCTACTATAATTATATACAAAAAGTTGTAAACCTCTGTTTTGAGTAGACTCTACTATAATTATATCCAAAAAATTGTAAACCCCCGTTTTGAGTAAACTCTAATACAATAATATACAAAAATTTGTAAACCCTTGTTTTGAGTAAACTCTTCTATACAATTATATACAAAAAGTTATAAACCCCTATTTTGAGTAAACTCTACTATACAATTATATACAAAAAGTTGTAAACCCCCGTTTTGTGTAAACTCTAATACAATAATATACAAAAATTGTAAACCCCCGTTTTGAGTAAACTCTACTATACAATTATTTACAAAAAGTTGTAAACCCCTGTTTTGAGTAAACTCTACTAAAATTATACACAAAAACTTGTAAACCCCCGTTTTGAGTAAACTCTAATACAATAATATACAAAAAGTTTAAACCCCTGTTTTGAGTAAACTCTACTCTACAATTATAAACAAAAAGTTGTAAACCCCCGTTTTGAGAAAAATTTACAATACAATTATATTCAAAAAGTTGTAAACCCCGGTTTTGAGTAAACTCTTATACAATAAAATACAAAAGGTTGTAAACCTCCGTTTTGAGTAAACTCTACTATACAATTATATACAAAAAGTTGTAAATCCCCATTTTGAGTAAAATCTACAATACAATTATATTCTAAAAGTTGTAAACCCCCGTTTTGAGTAAACTCTAATACAATAATATACAAAATGTTGTAAACCCCCGTTTTGAGTAAACTCTACTATACAATCATATAAAAAAGTTGTAAACCACCATTTTGAGTAAAATCTACAATACAATTATATACAAAAAGTTGTAAACCCCCGTTTTGAGTAAACTCTAATACAATAATGTACAAAAAGTTGTAAACCCCCATTTTGAGTCAACTCTACTATACAATTATTTACAAAACGTTGTAAACCCCTGTTTTGAGTAAACTCTACTGAAATTATATACAAAAACTAGTAAACCCCCGTTTTGAGTATGCTCTAATACATTAATATACAAAAAGTTGTAAACCTCTGTTTTGAGTGAACTCTACGATAATTTTATACAAATAATTATAAACCCCCGTTTTGAGAAAACTCTAATACAATAATATAAAAAACGTTGTAAACCCCCGTTTTGAGAAAACCTACAATACAAATATATACAAAAAATTGTAAACCCCCGTTTTGAGTAAACTCTACTATACAAATATTTACAAAAAGTTTTAAACCCCCATTTTGAGTAAACTCTACTATAATTATATACAAAATGTTGTAAACCTTTGTTTTGAGTGAACTCTACTATAATTTTATACGAAAAATTATAAACCCCCGTTTTGAGTAAACTCTAATACAATAATATAAAAAAGTTGTAAACCCCCGTTTTGAGTAAACTCTACTTTACAATTATATGCAAAAGGTTGTAAATCCCCGTTTTGAGTAAACTCTACTATACAATTATATTCAAAAAGTTGTAAACCCCTATTTTGTGTAAACTCTAATACAATAATATACAAAAAGTTGTAAACTCCCGCTTTGTAAACTCTTCTGTACAATTATTTACAAAAAGTTGTAAACCCCCGTTTTGAGTAAACTCTACTATAATTATATACAGAAAGTTGTAAACCTCCGTTTTGAGTGAACTTTACTATGATTATATACAGAAAGTTGTAAACTCCTATTTTTAGTGAACTCTATTACAATAATATACAAAAATTTTTATACCCCCGTTTTGAGTAAACTCTACTATACAATTATAAACAAAAAGTTGTAAACCCCCGTTTTATTGTACAAAAATTGTAAACCCTCTACAATACAATTATATACAAAAAGTTGTAAAACCCCGTTTTGATTAAACTCTAATACGATAATGTACAAAAAGTTGTAAACCCCCGTTTTGAGTAAACTCTACTATACAGTTATATACAAAAAGTTGTAAATCCCTATTTTGAGTAAAATCTACAAAACAATTATATTCAAAAAGTTGTATAACCCTGTTTTGAGTAAACTCTACTATACAATTATATAAAAAAGTTGTAAACCCCAATTTTGAGTAAAATCTACAATAAAATTATATACAAAAAGTTGTAAACCCCCGTTTTGAGTAAACTCTAATACAATAATGTACAAAAAGTTGTAAACCCCCATTTTGAGTCAACTCTACTATACAATTATTTACAAAAAGTTGTAAACCCCTGTTTTGAGTAAACTCTACTGAAGTTATATACAAAAACTTGTAAACCCCCGTTTTGAGTATACTCTAATACATTAATATACAAAAAGTTGTAAACCCACATTTTGAGTAAACTCTAAGATACAATTATATACAAAATGTTGAAAACCGTTTTGAGTAAAATCTACAATACAATTATATACAAAAAGTTGTAAACCCCATTTTAAGTAAACACTAATACAATAATATAAAAAAAGTTGTAAACCCCCGTTTTGAGTAAACCTACAATACAAATATTTATAAAAAATTATAAACCCCCGTTTTGAGTAAACTCTACTATACAAATATTTACAAAAAGTTGTAAACCCCCATTTGAGTAAACTCTACTATAATTATATTCAAAAAGTTGTAAACCTCTGTTTTGAGTGAACTCTACTATAATTTTATACAAAAAATTATAAACCCCCGTTTTGAGTAAACTCTAATACAATAATATAAAAAAGATGTAAACCCCCGTTTCGAGTAAACTCTACTTTACAATTATATACAAAAGGTTGTAAATCCACGTTTTGAGTAAACCCTACTATACAATTATATTCAAAAAGTTTTAAACCCCCATTTTGTGTAAACTCTAATACAATAATTTACAAAAAGTTGTAAACTCCCATTTTGTAAACTCTTCTATACAATTATTTACAAAAAGTTGTAAACCCCCGTTTTGAGTAAACTCTACTATAATTATATACAGAAAGTTGTAAACCTCCGTTTTGAGTGAACTTTACTATAATTATATACAAAGAGTTGTGAACTCCTATTTTTAGTGAACCCTAATACAATAATATACAAAAAATTTTACACCCCCGTTTTGAGTAAACTCTACTATACAATTATAAACAAAAAGTTGAAAACCCCCGTTTTATTGTACAAAAATTGTAAACCCCCACTATGAGTAAACTCTACAATACAATTATATACAAAAAGTTGTAAAACCCTGTTTTGATTAAACTCTAATACAATAATATACAAAAAGTTGTAAACCCCCGTTTTGAGTAAAATCTACAATACAATTATATTCAAAAAGTTGTAAACCCCCGTTTTGAGTAAAATCTATAATACAATAATATTCAAAAAGTTGTAAACCCCCGTTTTGAGTAAACACTTATACAATAAAATACAAAAGGTTTTAAACCCCCGTTTTGAGTAAACTCTACTATACAATTATATACAAAAAGTTGTAAATCCCCGTTTTGAGTAAAATCTACAATACAATTATATTCAAAAAGTAATAAACCCCCATTTTGAGTAAACTCTAATACAATAATATACAAAAAATTGTAAACCCCCATTTTGAGTAAACTCTACTATACAATTATATAAAAATGTTGTAAACCCCCGTTTTGAGTAAACTCTACTATACAATTATATACAAAAAATTGTAAACCCCCATTTTGAGTAAACTCTACTATACAATTATATTCAAAAAGTTGTAAACCCCCGTTTTGTGTAAACTCTAATACAATTATTTACAAAATGTTGTAACCCCCGTTTTGAGTAAACTCTACTATAATTATATACAGAAAGTTGTAAACCTCCCTTTGAGTGAACATTACTATAATTATATACAAAAAGTTGTATACTCCTGCTTTTAGTGAACACTAATACAATAATATACAAAAAGTTTTATACCCCCGTTTTGAGTAAACTCTACTATACAATTATAAACAAAAAGTTGTAAACCCCCATTTTATTGTAGAAAAATTGTAAACTCCTACTATGAATAAAATCTACAATACAATTAAATACAAAAAGTTGTAAACCCCCATTTTGACTAAACTCTAATACAATAATGTACAAAAAGTTATAAACCCCCATTTTGAGTAAACTCTACTACACAATTATTTACAAAAAGTTGTAAACCCCCGTTTTGAGTAAACTCTAATACAATTATATACAAAAAGTTGTAAACCCCCGTCTTGAGTAAACTCTACTATACAATTATATAAAAAAGTTGTAAACCCCCGTTTTGAGTAAAATCTACAATACATATACAAAAAGCTGTAAACTCCTGTTTTGAGTAATTTCTAATACAATAATGTACAAAAAGGTGTAAACCCCCATTTTGAGTAAACTCTACTATACAATTATTTACAAAAAGTAGTAAACCCCCGTTTTGAGTAAACTCTACTATACAGTTATATACAAAAAGTTGTAAATCCCCATTTTGAGTAAAATCTACAAAACAATTATATTCAAAAAGTTGTATAACCCCGTTTTGAGTAAACTCTACTATACAATTATATAAAAAAGTTGTAAACCCCCATTTTGATTAAAATCTACAATACAATTATATACAAAAAGGTGTAAACCCCCGTTTTGAGTAAACTCTAATACAATAATGTACAAAAAGTTGTAAACCCCCATTTTGAGTCAACTCTACTATACAATTATTTACAAAAAGTTGTAAACCCCTGTTTTGAGTAAACTCTACTGAAGTTATATACAAAAACTTGTAAACCCCCGTTTTGAGTATACTCTAATACATTAATATACAAAAAGTTGTAAACCCACATTTTGAGTAAACTCTAATATACAATTATGTGCAAAATGTTGTAAACCGTTTTGAGTAAAATCTACAATACAATTATATACAAAAAGTTGTAAACCCCTATTTTAAGTAAACACTAATACAATAATATAAAAAAAGTGGTAAACCCCTGTTTTGAGTTAACCTACAATACAAATATTTATAAAAAATTGTAAACCCCCGTTTTGAGTAAACTCTACTATACAAATATTTACAAAAAGTTGTAAACCCCCATTTGAGTAAACTCTACTATAATTATATACAAAAAGTTGTAAACCTCTGTTTTGAGTGAACTCTACTATAATTTTATACAAAAAATTATAAACCCCCGTTTTGAGTAAACTCTAATACAATAATATAAAAAAGATGTAAACCCTCATTTTGAGTTAAATCTACTTTACAATTATATACAAAAGGTTGTAAATCCACGTTTTGAGTAAACCCTACTATACAATTATATTCAAAAAGTTGTAAACCCCCGTTTTGTGTAAACTCTAATACAATAATTTACAAAAAGTTGTAAACTCCCATTTTGTAAACTCTTCTATGCAATTATTTACAAAAAGTTGTAAACCCCCGTTTTGAGTAAACTCTACTATAATTATATACAGAAAGTTGTAAACCTCCGTTTTGAGTGAACTTTACTATAATTATATACAAAAAGTTGTGAACTCCTGTTTTTAGTGAACCCTAATACAATAATATACAAAAAGTTTTACACCCCCGTTTTGACTAAACTCTACTATACAATTATAAACAAAAAGTTGAAAACCCCCGTTTTATTGTACAAAAATTGTAAACCCCCGCTATGAGTAAACTCTACAGTACAATTATATACAAAAAGTTGTAAAACCCTCTTTTGATTAAACTCTAATACAATAATATACAAAAAGTTGTAAACCCCCGTTTTGAGTAAAATCTACAATACAATTATATTCAAAAAGTTGTAAACCCCAGTTTTGAGTAAAATCTACAATACAATAATATTCAAAAAGTTGTAAACCCCCGTTTTGAGTAAACTCTTATACAATAAAATACAAAAGGTTGTAAACCCCCGTTTTGAGTAAACTCTACTATACAATTATATACAAAAAGTTGTAAATCCCCGTTTTGAGTAAAATCTACAATACAATTATATTCAAAAAGATATAAACCCCCGTTTTGAGTAAACTCTAATACAATAATATACAAAAAATTGTAAACCCCCATATTGAGTAAACTCTACTATACAATTATATAAAAATGTTGTAAACCCCCGTTTTGAGTAAACTCTACTATACAATTATATACAAAAAGTTGTAAATCCCCATTTTGAATAAACTCTACTATACAATTATATTCAAAAAGTTGTAAACCCCCGTTTTGTGTAAACTCTAATACAATAATATACAAAAAGTTGTAAACTCCCGTTTGTAAACTCTTCTATACAATTATTTACAAAAAGTTGTAAACTCCCGTTTTGAGTAAACTCTATTATAATTATATACAGAAAGTTGTAAACCTCCCTTTTGAGTGAACTTTACTATAAATATATACAGAAAGTTGTAAACTCCTGCTTTTAGTGAACTCTAATACAATAATATACAAAAATTTTTATACCCCCGTTTTGAGTAAACTCTACTATACAATTATAAACAAAAAGTTGTAAACCCCCATTTTATTGTACAAAAATTTTAAACCCCTGCTATGAATAAAATCTACAATACAATTATATACAAAAAGTTGTAAACCCCCATTTTGAGTAAACTCTAGTACAATAATGTACAAAAAGTTATAAACCCCCATTTTGAGTAAACTCTACTACACAATTATTTACAAAAAGTTGTAAACCCCCGTTTTGAGTTAATTCTAATACAATTATATACAAAAAGTTGTAAACCCCCGTTTTGAGTAAACTCTACTATACAATTATATAAAAAAGTTGTAAATCCCCGTTTTGAGTAAAATCTACAATACATATAGAAAAAGCTGTAAACCCCTATTTTGAGTAATTTCTAATACAATAAAGTACAAAAAGTTGTAAACCCCCGTTTTGAGTAAACTCTACTATACAATTATTTACAAAAAGTAGTAAACCCCCGTTTTGAGTAAACTCTACTAAAATTATATACAAAAACTTGTAAACCCCCAGTTTGAGTAAACTCTAATACAATCAGATACTAAAAATTGTAAACCCTCGTTTTCAGAAAACTCTACAATACAATTATATACAAAATGTTATAAACCCCCATTTTGAGTAAACTCTTATACAATAATATTAAAAAAAGGTGTAAATCCCCATTTTGAGTAAACTCTACTATACAAATATTTAGAAAAAGTTGTAAACCCCCGTTTTGAGTAAACTCTACTATATTTATATACAAAAAGTTGTAAACCTCTGTTTTGAGTGAACTTTACTATAATTATATACAAAAAATTGTAAAGCCCCGTTTTGAGTAAACTCTAATACAATAATATACAAAAAGTTGTAAACCCCTGTTTTGAGTAAACTCTACTATACAATTATTTACAAAAATTTGTAAACCTCCATTTTGAGTATACTCTACTATACAATTATAAAAAGTTGTAAACCCCCATTTTGAGTAAACTCTAATTCAATAATATACAAAAAGTTGTAAACCCCCGTTTTGTAAACTCTACTATACAATTATTTACAAAAAGTTGTAAACCCCATTTTGAGTGAACTCTACTATAATTATATACAGAAAGTTGTAAACCTCTGTTTTGAGTAAACTCTAAAACAATAATATACAAAAAGTTATAAACCCCAGTTTTGAGTAAACTCTACTATACAATTATATAAAAAAAGTTGTAAACCCACGTTTTGAGTAAAATCTACAATACAATTATATTCAAAAAGTTGTAAACCCCCGTTTTGAGTAAACTCTAATACAATAATATACAAAAAGTTGTAAACCCCCATTTTTGAGTAAAATCTACTATACAATTATATAAAAAAGTTGTAAACCCCCGTTTTGAGTAAAATCTACAATACAATTATATACAAAAAGTTGTAGACCCCTATTTTGAGTAAACTCTAATACAATAATGTACAAAAACTTGTAAACCCCCATTTTGAGTAAACTCTAATACAAGAATATACAAAAAAGTTGTAAACCCTCGTTTTTAGTAAACTCTACTATACAATTATATACAAAATGTTATAAACCCCTATTTTGAGTAAACTCTACAATAATTATATACAAAAATTTGTAAACCTCTGTTTTGAGTGAACTTTACTAAATTGTATACAAAAAATTGTAAACCCCCGTTTTGTGTAAACTCTAATACAATAATATACAAAAAGTTGTAAACCCCTGTTTTGAGTAAACTCTACTATACAATTATATACAAAAATTTGTAAACCTCCGTTTTGAATATACTCTACTATACAATTATAAAAAGTTGTAAACCCTGTTTTGAGTAAACTCTAATACAATAATATACAAAAAGTTGTAAACCCCCGTTTTGTAAACTCTACTATACAATTATTTAGAAAAAGTTGTAAACCCCGTTTTGAGTAAACTCTACTATAATTATGTACAGAAAGTTGTAAACCTCCGTTTTGAGTAAACTCTAAAACAATAATTTACAAAAAGTTGTAAACCCCAGTTTTGAGTAAACTTTACTATACAATTATATTAAAAAATTGTAAACCCACGTTTTGAGTAAAATCTACAATTCAATTATATTCAAAAAGTTGTAAACCCCCGGTTTGAGTAAGCTCTAATACAGTGATATACAAAAAGTTGTAAACCCCCCTTTTTGAGTAAACTCTACTATACAATTATATAAAAAAGTTGTAAACCCCCATTTTGAGTAAAATCTACAATACAATTATATACAAAAAGTTGTAAACCCCCGTTTTGAGTAAACTCTAATACAATAATATAAAAAAGTTGTAAACCCCTGTTTTGAGTAAACTCTACTTTACAATTATATACAAAAAGTTGTAAACCCCCGTTTTGAGTAAACTCTACTATACAATTATATTTAAAAAGTTGTAAACCCCCGTTTGTGTAAACTCTAAGACATTAATATACAAAAGTTGTAAACTCCCGTTTTGTAAACTCTTCTATACAATTATTTACAAAAATTGTAAACCCATGTTTTAAGTAAACTCTACTATAATTATATACAGAAAGTTGTAAACCTCCGTTTTGAGTGAACTTTACTATAATTATATACAAAAAGTTGTAAACTCCTGTTTTTAGTGAACTCTAATACAATAATATACAAAAAGTTGTAAACCCCCGTTTTGAGTAAACTCTACTATACAATTATATATAAAAAGTTGTAAACCCCCGTTTTATTGTACAAAAATTGTAAACCCCCGCTATAAGTAAACTTTACAATACAATTATATACAAAAAGTTGTAAAACCCCGTTTTGAATAAACTCTAATACAATAATATACAAAAAGTTGTAAACCCCCATTTTGAGTAAAATCTACAATACAATTATATTCAAAAAGTTGTAAACCCCCGTTTTAAGTAAACTCTTATACAATAAAATACAAAAGGTTGTAAACCCCCGTTTTGAGTAAACTCTACTATACAATTGTATACAAAAAGTTGTAAATCCCCATTTTAAGTAAAATCTACAATACAATTATATTCAAAAAGTTTTAAACCCCCGTTTTGAGTAAACTCTAATACAATAATATACAAAAAAAATGTAAACCCCCATTTTGAGAAAACTTTACTATATAATTATTTAAAAAAATTGTAAACCCCCGTTTTGAGTAAAATCTACAATACAATTATATACAAAAAGTTGTAAACCCCCGTTTTGAGTAAACTCTAATACAATAATATATACAAAAAGTTGTAAACCCCTATTTTGAGTAAACTCTACTATACAATTATTTACAAAAAGTTATAAACCCCCGTTTTGAGTAAACTATAATAGTATAATATACAAAAAGTTGTAAACCCCCTTTTGAGTAAACTCTACTATACAATTATATAAAAAAGTTCTAAACCCCTGTTTTGAGTAAAATCTAAAATACAATTATATACAAAAAGTTGTAAACCCCCGTTTTGAGTAAACTCTGCTATACAATTATTTACAAAAAGTTGTAAACCCCCGTTTTGAGTAAACTCTACTAAAATTATATACAAAAACTTGTAAACCCCCATTTTGAGTAAACTCTAATACAATAATATACAAAAAGTTATAAACCCTCGTTTTCAGTAAACTCTACTATACAATTATATACAAAATGTTATAAACCCCCATTTTGAGTAAACTCTTATACAATAATATAAAAAAAGGGTGTAAACCCCATTTTGAGTAAACTCTACTATACAAATATTTACAAAAAAGTTGTAAACCCCCGTTTTGAGTAAACTCTACTATACAAATATTTATAAAAAGTTGTAAACCCCCGTTTTGAGTAAACTCTACTATAATTATATACAAAAAGTTGTAAACCTCTATTTTGAGTGAACTCTACTATAATTATATACAAAAAATTGTAAACCCCCGTTTTGAGTAAACTCTAATACAATAATATACAAAAAGTTGTAACCCCTTGTTTTGAGTAAACTCTACTATAAAATTATATACAAAAAGTTATAAACCCCCATTTTGAGTAAACTCTACTATACAATTATATACAAAAAGTTGTAAACCCCCGTTTTGTGTAAACTCTAATACAATAATATACAAAAAGTTGTAAACCCCCGTTATGAGTAAACGTTTTCTAAACTATACAATTATATACAAAATGTTATAAACCCCCGTTTTGAGTAAACTCTTATACAATAATATTAAAAAAAAGGTGTAATCCCCCATTTTGAGTAAACTCTACTATACAAATATTTACAAAAAGTTGTTAAACCCCGTTTTGAGTAAACTCTACTATAAAAATATTTAGAAAAAGTTGTAAACCCCCGTTTTAAGTAAACTCTACTATAATTATATACAAAAAGTTGTAAACCTCTGTTTTGAGTAGACTCTACTATAATTATATCCAAAAAATTGTAATCCCCCGTTTTGAGTAAACTCTAATACAAAAATATACAAAAAGTTGTAAACCCTTGTTTTGAGTAAACTCTACTATACAATTATATACAAAAAGTTATAAACCCCCGTTTTGAGTAAACTCTACTATACAATTATATACAAAAAGTTGTAAACCCCCGTTTTGAGTAAACTCTAATACAATAATATACAAAAAGTTGTAAACCCCGTTTTGAGTAAACTCTACTATACAATTATTTACAAAAAGTTGTAAACCCCTGTTGTGAGTAAACTCTACTAAAATTATAT
This sequence comes from Gentiana straminea, assembly GCA_036785695.1. Lineage (NCBI taxonomy): Eukaryota > Viridiplantae > Streptophyta > Magnoliopsida > Gentianales > Gentianaceae > Gentiana > Gentiana straminea. The sequence goes on from JAVUPR010000407.1 coordinate 269,531, forward strand.
ACAAAAACTTGTTAACCCCCGTTTAGAGTAAACTCTAATACAATAATATACAAAAAGTTTAAACCCACGTTTTGAGTAAACTCTAATACAATAATATAAAAAAGTTGTAACCCCCCGTTTTGAGTAAACTTTACTTTACAATTATATACAAAAGGTTGTAAATCCCCGTTTTGAGTAAACTCTACTATACAATTATATACAAAAAGTTGTAAACCCCCCGTTTTGAGTAAACTCTAATACAATAATATACAAAAAGTTGTAAACCCCTGTTTTGAGTAAACTCTTACTATACAATTATTTACAAAAAGTTGTAAACCCCCGTTTTGAGTAAACTCTACTATAATTATATACAGAAAGTTGTAAACCTCCGTTTTGAGTGAACTTTACTATAATTATAAACAAAAAGTTGTAAACTCCTATTTTTAGTGAACTATAATACAATAATATACAAAAAGTTTTAAACCCCCGTTTTGAGTAAACTACTATACAATTATATACAAAAAGTTGTAAACCCCCGTTTTAGTAAACTATACAATTATATACAAAAAGTTGTAAACCCCCGTTTTGAGTAAACTCTTTAATAAAATTATATACAAAAAGTTGTAAACCCCGTTTTGAGTAAACTCACAATACAATAATGTACAAAAAGTTGTAAACCCCCGTTTTGAGTAAACTCTATTATAAAAATTATATACAAAAAGTTGTAAATCCCCATTTTGAGTAAAAGTTCTACAAAACAATTATATATACAAAAAGTTGTAAACCCCGTTTTGAGTAAACTACTACTATCTAATTATATAAAAAAAGTTGTAAACCCCCATTTTGAGTAAAATCTACAATACAATTATGTACAAAAAGTTGTAAACCCCCGTTTTGAGTAAACTCTTATACAATAATGTAAAAAAAGTTGTAAACCCCCGTTTTGAGTAAACTTTACAATCCAAGTATTTACAAAAAGTTGTAAACCCCTATTTTGAGTAAACTACTACTATAATTATATACAAAAAGTTGTAAACCCCGTTTTGAGCATACTCTAATACATTAATCTACAAAAAGTTGTAAACCCACATTTTGAGTAAACTCTAATATACAAGTATATACAAAATGTTGTAAACCCCCGTTTTGAGTAAAATCTACAATACAATTATATACAAAAAGTTGTAAACCCCCATTTTAAGTAAACACTATTACAATAATATAAAAAAAGTTGTAAACCCCCGTTTTGAGTAAACCTACAATACAAATATTTATAAAAAATTGTAAACCCCTGTTTTTAGTAAACTCTACAATACAAATATTTACAAAAAGTTGTAAACCCCCATTTTGAGTAAACTCTACTATAATTATATACAAAAAGTTGTAAACCCCCTATTTTGAGTGAACTACTACTACAATTATATACAAAAAAGTTGTAAACCCCCGTTTTGAGTAAACTCTAATACAATAATATACAAAAAGTTGTAAACCCCCGTTTTGAGTAAACTCTACTTTACAATTATATACAAAAAGTTGTAAACCCCTATTTTGAGTAAACCTACTATACAATTATATACAAAAAGTTGTAATCCCCCGTTTTGAGTAAACTCTAATACAATAATATACAAAAAGTTGTAAACCCCCGTTTTGAGTAAACTACTTACTATACAATTATTTACAAAAAGTTGTAAACCTCCGTTTTGAGTAAACTCTACTATAATTATATACAAAAAGTTGTAAACCTCCGTTTTGAGTGAACTTACTATAATTATATACAAAAAGTTGTAAACCCCGTTTTGAGTGAACTACTAATACAATAATATACAAAAAGTTGTAAACCCCCGTTTTGAGTAAACTCTACTATACAATTATATACAAAAAGTTGTAAACCCCCGTTTTGAGTAAACTCGTTTTATTATACAAAAAGTTGTAAACCCCCGTTTTGAGTAAACTCTACAATACAATTATATACAAAAAGTTGTAAACCCCGTTTTGAGTAAACTCTACAATACAATTATATACAAAAAGTTGTAAACCCCGTTTTGAGTAAACTCTAATAATACAATAATATATACAAAAAGTTGTAAACCCCGTTTTGAGTAAACTCTTATACAATTATATACAAAAAGTTGTAAACCCCCGTTTTGAGTAAACTCTACTATACAATTATATACAAAAGTTGTAAATCCCCGTTTTGAGTAAAATCTACAATACAATTATATACAAAAAGTTGTAAACCCCCGTTTTGAGTAAACTCTACTATACAATTATATACAAAAAATTGTAAACCCCCCCATTTTGAGTAAACTCTACTATACAATTATATAAAAAAGTTGTAAACCCCCGTTTTGAGTAAACTCTACTATACAATTATATACAAAAAGTTGTAAACCCCTATTTTGAGTAAACTCTACTATACAATTATATACAAAAAGTTGTAAACCCACGTTTTGAGTAAACTCTAATATAATAATATACAAAAAGTTAAACTCTACTTATACAATTATATACAAAAAGTTGTAAACCCCCGTTTTGAGTAAACTCAACTATAATTATATACAAAAAGTTGTAAACCCCCGTTTTGAGTGAACTTTACTATAATTATATACAAAAAGTTGTAAACCCCGTTTTGAGTGAACTCTAATACAATAATATACAAAAAGTTGTAAACCCCCGTTTTGAGTAAACTCTACTATACAATTATATACAAAAAGTTGTAAACCCCGTTTTGAGTAAACTATACTATAATTATATACAAAAAGTTGTAAACCCCCGTTTTGAGTAAAATCTACAATACAATTATATACAAAAAGTTGTAAACCCCCGTTTTGAGTAAACTCTAATACAATTATATACAAAAAGTTGTAAACCCCGTTTTGAGTAAACTCTACTATACAATTATATACAAAAAGTTGTAAACCCCCGTTTTGAGTAAACTCTAATACAATTATATACAAAAAGTTGTAAACCCCCGTTTTGAGTAAACTCTACTATACAATTATATACAAAAAGTTGTAAACCCCCGTTTTTTTAGTAAAATCTACAATTATATACAAAAAGTTGTAACCCCCGTTTTGAGTAATTTCTAATACAATAATATACAAAAAGTTGTAAACCCCCGTTTTGAGTAAACTCTACTATACAATTATATACAAAAAGTTGTAAACCCCGTTTTGAGTAAACTACTATAATTATATACAAAAAGTTGTAAACCCCCGTTTTGAGTAAACTACAATACAATACAATAATATACAAAAAGTTGTAAACCCCCGTTTTGAGTAAACTCTACTATACAATTATATACAAAAAGTTGTAAACCCCCGTTTTGAGTAAACTACTATACAATATATACAAAAAGTTGTAAACCCCGTTTTGAGTAAACTCTACTATACAATTATATACAAAAAGTTGTAAACCCCCGTTTTGAGTAAACTCTACTTATATAATTATATACAAAAAGTTGTAAACCCCGTTTTGAGTGAACTTCTACTATAATTATATACAAAAAAGTTGTAAACCCCCGTTTTGAGTAAACTACAATACAATAATATACAAAAAGTTGTAAACCCCCGTTTTGAGTAAACTACTATACAATTATATACAAAAAGTTGTAAACCCCCGTTTTGAGTAAACTCTACTATAATTATATACAAAAAGTTGTAAACCCCCGTTTTGAGTAAACTACAATACAATAATATACAAAAAGTTGTAAACCCCCGTTTTGAGTAAACTCTACTATACAATTATATACAAAAAGTTGTAAACCCCGTTTTGAGTAAACTCTACTATAATTATATACAAAAAGTTGTAAACCCCGTTTTGAGTAAACTACTACTATAATTATATACAAAAAGTTGTAAACCCCCGTTTTGAGTAAACTACTACAATTATATACAAAAAGTTGTAACCCCCGTTTTGAGTAAACTACAATACAATATATACAAAAAGTTGTAAACCCCGTTTTGAGTAAACTCTACTATACAATTATATACAAAAAGTTGTAAACCCCCGTTTTGAGTAAACTACTATACAATTATATACAAAAGTTGTAAACCCCCGTTTTGAGTAAACTCTACAATACAATTATATACAAAAAGTTGTAAAACCCCGTTTTGAGTAAACTACTAATACAATAATATACAAAAAGTTGTAAACCCCCGTTTTGAGTAAACTCTACAATACAATTATATACAAAAAGTTGTAAAACCCCGTTTTGAGTAAACTTTATACAATAATATACAAAAAGTTGTAAACCCCCGTTTTGAGTAAACTCTACTATACAATTATATACAAAAAGTTGTAAACCCCCGTTTTGAGTAAACTCTACAATACAATTATATACAAAAAGTTGTAAACCCCCGTTTTGAGTAAACTCTACTATACAATTATATACAAAAAGTTGTAAACCCCCGTTTTGAGTAAACTCTACTATACAATTATATACAAAAAGTTGTAAACCCCGTTTTGAGTAAACTCTACTATACAATTATATACAAAAAGTTGTAAACCCCGTTTTGAGTAAACTACTACTATACAATTATATACAAAAAGTTGTAAACCCCCGTTTTGAGTAAACTCTAATACAATAATATACAAAAAGTTGTAAACCCCGTTTTGAGTAAACTCTACTATAATTATATACAAAAAGTTGTAAACCCCGTTTTGAGTAAACTACTATACAATTATATACAAAAAGTTGTAAACCCCCGTTTTGAGTAAACTCTACTATACAATTATATACAAAAAGTTGTAAACCCCCGTTTTGAGTAAACTCACTATATAATTATATACAAAAAGTTGTAAACCCCCGTTTTGAGTAAACTACTACTATACAATTATATACAAAAAGTTGTAAACCCCCGTTTTGAGTAAACTACTACTATACAATTATATACAAAAAGTTGTAAACCCCCGTTTTGAGTAAACTACTACTATACAATTATATACAAAAAGTTGTAAACCCCGTTTTGAGTAAACTCTACAATACAATTATATACAAAAAGTTGTAAACCCCGTTTTGAGTAAACTCACTATATAATTATATACAAAAAGTTGTAAACCCCGTTTTGAGTAAAACTATACAATTATATACAAAAAGTTGTATACAATTATAATATACAAAAAGTTGTAAACCCCCGTTTTGAGTAAACTCTATTTAATACAATTATATACAAAAAGTTGTAAACCCCGTTTTGAGTAAACTCTACTATACAATTATATACAAAAAGTTGTAAACCCCCGTTTTGAGTAAACTCTACTATAATTATATACAAAAAGTTGTAAACCCCGTTTTGAGTAAACTACTAATACAATTATATACAAAAAGTTGTAAACCCCGTTTTGAGTAAACTACTACTATACAATTATATACAAAAAGTTGTAAACCCCGTTTTGAGTAAACTCTACTACAATTATATACAAAAAGTTGTAAACCCCGTTTTGAGTAAACTCTACTATACAATTATATACAAAAAGTTGTAAACCCCGTTTTGAGTAAACTCTACTATACAATTATATACAAAAAGTTGTAAACCCCGTTTTGAGTAAAACTACTATATAATTATATACAAAAAGTTGTAAACCCCCGTTTTGAGTAAACTCTACTATACAATTATATACAAAAAAAGTGTAAACCCCCGTTTTGAGTAAACTCTACTATAATTATATACAAAAAGTTGTAAACCCCGTTTTGAGTAAACTCTACTACAATTATATACAAAAAGTTGTAAACCCCCGTTTTGAGTAAACTACTAATACAATAATATACAAAAAGTTGTAAACCCCCGTTTTGAGTAAAACTCTACTATACAATTATATACAAAAAGTTGTAAACCCCCGTTTTGAGTAAACTCTACTATACAATTATATACAAAAAGTTGTAAACCCCGTTTTGAGTAAACTACAATACAATAATATACAAAAAGTTGTAAACCCCCGTTTTGAGTAAACGTTTTGAGTAAACTACTATACAATTATATACAAAAAGTTGTAAACCCCGTTTTGAGTAAACTCTACTATACAATTATATACAAAAAGTTGTAAACCTCCGTTTTGAGTGAACTTTACTATAATTATATACAAAAAGTTGTAAACCCCGTTTTGAGTAAACTACAATACAATAATATACAAAAAGTTGTAAACCCCCGTTTTGAGTAAACTCTACTATACAATTATATACAAAAAGTTGTAAACCCCCGTTTTGAGTGTATAATTATATACAAAAAGTTGTAAACCCCGTTTTAGTACAAAAAGTTGTAAACCCCCGTTTTGAGTAAACTCTACTATATAATTATATACAAAAAGTTGTAAAACCCCGTTTTGAGTAAACTCTAATATAATTATATACAAAAAGTTGTAAACCCCCGTTTTGAGTAAACTCTACTATACAATTATATACAAAAAGTTGTAAACCCCGTTTTGAGTAAACTCTACAATACAATAATATACAAAAAGTTGTAAACCCCCCGTTTTGAGTAAACTACTACTATACAATTATATACAAAAAGTTGTAAACCCCCGTTTTGAGTAAACTCTACAATACAATTATATACAAAAAGTTGTAAACCCCCGTTTTGAGTAAACTACTAATACAATAATATACAAAAAGTTGTAAACCCCCGTTTTGAGTAAACTCTACTATACAATTATATACAAAAAGTTGTAAACCCCCGTTTTGAGTAAACTCTACAATATAATTATATACAAAAAGTTGTAAACCCCGTTTTACAAAAAGTACAATATATACAAAAAGTTGTTTTGTTTTGAGTAAACTACTAATACAATTATATACAAAAAGTTGTAAACCCCGTTTTGAGTAAACTACTACTATACAATTATATACAAAAAGTTGTAAACCCCCGTTTTGAGTAAACTCTACTATACAATTATATACAAAAAGTTGTAAACCCCCGTTTTGAGTAAACTCTAATACAATTATATACAAAAAGTTGTAAACCCCGTTTTGAGTAAACTCTACTATACAATTATATACAAAAAGTTGTAAACCCCCGTTTTGAGTAAAACTACTATACAATTATATACAAAAAGTTGTAAACCCCGTTTTGAGTAAACTACAATACAATTATATACAAAAAGTTGTAAACCCCCGTTTTGAGTAAACTCTACTATACAATAATATACAAAAAGTTGTAAACCCCCGTTTTGAGTAAACTCTACTATAATTATATACAAAAAGTTGTAAACCCCCCGTTTTGAGTGAACTCTACTATACAATTATATACAAAAAGTTGTAAACCCCGTTTTGAGTAAACTCTAATACAATAATATACAAAAAGTTGTAAACCCCCGTTTTGAGTAAACTCTACTTATACAATTATATACAAAAAGTTGTAAACCCCGTTTTGAGTAAACTCTACTATACAATTATATACAAAAAGTTGTAAACCCCCGTTTTGAGTAAACTACTAATACAATAATATACAAAAAGTTGTAACCCCCGTTTTGAGTAAACTACAAAAACTACTATACAATTATATACAAAAAGTTGTAAACCCCCGTTTTGAGTAAACTCTACTATAATTATATACAAAAAGTTGTAAACCCCGTTTTGAGTGAAACTACTATAATTATATACAAAAAGTTGTAAACCCCCGTTTTGAGTAAACTACAATACAATAATATACAAAAAGTTGTAAACCCCGTTTTGAGTAAACTCTACTATACAATTATATACAAAAAGTTGTAAACCCCCGTTTTGAGTAAACTACTACTATAATTATATACAAAAAGTTGTAAACCCCCGTTTTGAGTAAACTCTACTATACAATTATATACAAAAAGTTGTAAACCCCGTTTTGAGTAAACTCTACTATACAATAATATACAAAAAGTTGTAAACCCCCGTTTTGAGTAAACTCTACTATACAATTATATACAAAAAGTTGTAAACCCCGTTTTGAGTAAAACTACTACTAACAATTATATACAAAAAGTTGTAAACCCCGTTTTGAGTAAACTCTACTATACAATTATATACAAAAAGTTGTAAACCCCCGTTTTGAGTAAACTCTACAATACAATTATATACAAAAAGTTGTAAACCCCGTTTTGAGTAAACTCTAATACAATATATACAAAAAGTTGTAAACCCCCGTTTTGAGTAAACTCTACTATACAATTATATACAAAAAGTTGTAAACCCCCGTTTTGAGTAAACTCTCTACTATACAAAAATTATATACAAAAAGTTGTAAACCCCCGTTTTGAGTAAACTCTACAATACAATAATATACAAAAAGTTGTAAACCCCATTTTGAGTAAACTCTACTATACAATTATATACAAAAAGTTGTAAACCCCGTTTTGAGTAAACTACACTATACAATTATATACAAAAAGTTGTAAACCCCGTTTTGAGTAAAACTAATACAATAATATACAAAAAGTTGTAAACCCCCGTTTTGAGTAAACTACAATACAAATATATACAAAAAGTTGTAAACCCCCGTTTTGAGTAAACTGTAAACGTTTTAGTAAACTACTATACAATATACAAAAAGTTGTAAACCCCCGTTTTGAGTAAACTACTACTATAATTATATACAAAAAGTTGTAAACCCCGTTTTGAGTAAACTCTACTATACAATTATATACAAAAAGTTGTAAACCCCCGTTTTGAGTAAACTACTAATACAATAATATACAAAAAGTTGTAAACCCCCGTTTTGAGTAAACTCTATTATACAATTATATACAAAAAGTTGTAAACCCCGTTTTGAGTAAACTCTACTATACAATTATATACAAAAGTTGTAAACCCCGTTTTGAGTAAACTCTAATACAATAATATACAAAAAGTTGTAAACCCCCGTTTTGAGTAAACTCTACTATACAATTATATACAAAAAGTTGTAAACCCCCGTTTTGAGTAAACTACTACTATAATTATATACAAAAAGTTGTAAACCTCCGTTTTGAGTAAACTCTACTATAATTATATACAAAAAGTTGTAAACCCCGTTTTGAGTAAACTACTAATACAATAATATACAAAAAGTTGTAAACCCCCGTTTTGAGTAAACTCTACTATACAATTATATACAAAAAGTTGTAAACCCCGTTTTGAGTAAACTACTACTATAATTATATACAAAAAGTTGTAAACCCCCGTTTTGAGTAAAAACTATAAACTACTATACAATTATATACAAAAAGTTGTAAACCCCCGTTTTGAGTAAACTCTAACTACAATAATATATACAAAAAGTTGTAAACCCCGTTTTGAGTAAACTACTACTATACAATTATATACAAAAAGTTGTAAACCCCCGTTTTGAGTAAACTCTACTATAATACAATAATATACACAAAAAGTTGTAAACCCCCGTTTTGAGTAAACTCTACTATACAATTATATACAAAAAGTTGTAAACCCCCGTTTTGAGTAAACTCTACTATACAATTATATACAAAAAGTTGTAAACCCCCGTTTTGAGTAAACTCTCTACAATACAATTATATACAAAAAGTTGTAAACCCCCGTTTTGAGTAAACTACTAATACAATATATACAAAAAGTTGTAAACCCCCGTTTTGAGTAAACTCTAATATAATAATATACAAAAAGTTGTAAACCCCCGTTTTGAGTAAACTACTATACAATTATATACAAAAAGTTGTAAACCCCCGTTTTGAGTAAACTCTACTATACAATTATATACAAAAAGTTGTAAACCCCCGTTTTGAGTAAACTCTAATACAATAATATACAAAAAGTTGTAAACCCCGTTTTGAGTAAACTCTACTATACAATTATATACAAAAAGTTGTAAACCCCCGTTTTGAGTAAACTCTACTATAATTATATACAAAAAGTTGTAAACCCCGTTTTGAGTGAACTTTACTATAATTATATACAAAAAGTTGTAAACCCCCGTTTTGAGTAAACTATAATACAATAATATACAAAAAGTTGTAACCCCCTTTTTGAGTAAACTCTACTATACAATTATATACAAAAAGTTGTAAACCCCCGTTTTGAGTAAACTCTACTATAATTATATACAAAAAGTTGTAAACCCCCGTTTTGAGTAAACTCTACAATACAATTATAAAAGTTGTAAACCCCCATTTTGAGTAAACTCTACTATACAATTATATACAAAAAGTTGTAAACCCCCGTTTTGAGTAAACTACTACTATAATTATATACAAAAAGTTGTAAACCCCGTTTTGAGTAAACTCTACTATACAATTATATACAAAAAGTTGTAAACCCCCGTTTTGAGTAAACTACTATACAATTTTGAGTAAACTTTGAGTAAACTATACAATTATATACAAAAAGTTGTAAACCCCGTTTTGAGTAAACTCTACTATAATTATATACAAAAAGTTGTAAACCCCCGTTTTGAGTAAACTCTACTAATACAATAATATACAAAAAGTTGTAAACCCCCGTTTTGAGTAAACTCTACTATACAATTATATACAAAAAGTTGTAAACCCCGTTTTGAGTAAACTCTACTATACAATTATATACAAAAAGTTGTAAACCCCCGTTTTGAGTAAACTACTACTACAATAATATACAAAAAGTTGTAAACCCCCGTTTTGAGTAAAACTACTATACAATTATATACAAAAAGTTGTAAACCCCGTTTTGAGTAAACTCTTATACAATAATATATACAAAAAGTTGTAAACCCCCGTTTTGAGTAAACTCTACTATACAATTATATACAAAAAGTTGTAAACCCCCGTTTTGAGTAAACTCTACTATACAAATATATACAAAAAGTTGTAAACCCCGTTTTGAGTAAACTCTACTATATAATTATATACAAAAAGTTGTAAACCCCGTTTTGAGTGAACTTTACTATAATTATATACAAAAAGTTGTAAACCCCGTTTTGAGTAAACTACTAATACAATAATATACAAAAAGTTGTAAACCCCCGTTTTGAGTAAACTCTACTATACAATTATATACAAAAAGTTGTAAACCCCGTTTTGAGTAAACTCTACTATAATTATATACAAAAAGTTGTAAACCCCCGTTTTGAGTAAACTACAATACAATAATATACAAAAAGTTGTAAACCCCCGTTTTGAGTAAACTACTACTATACAATTATATACAAAAAGTTGTAAACCCCGTTTTGAGTGAACTCTACTATAATTATATACAAAAAGTTGTAAACCCCGTTTTGAGTAAACTCTAAATACAATAATATACAAAAAGTTGTAAACCCCGTTTTGAGTAAACTCTACTATACAATTATATACAAAAAGTTGTAAACCCCGTTTTGAGTAAACTCTACTATACAATTATATACAAAAAGTTGTAAACCCCGTTTAGAGTAAACTCTAATACAATAATATACAAAAAGTTGTAAACCCCCGTTTTGAGTAAACTCTACTATACAATTATATACAAAAAGTTGTAAACCCCCGTTTTGAGTAAAATCTAAAATACAATTATATACAAAAAGTTGTAAACCCCGTTTTGAGTAAAATTGTAATACAATAATATACAAAAAGTTGTAAACCCCCGTTTTGAGTAAACTCTAATACATATAAAAAAATTGTAAACCCCCGTTTTGAGTAAACTCTACTATACAGTTATATACAAAAAGTTGTAAACCCCCGTTTTGAGTAAACTACTACTATAATTATATACAAAAAGTTGTAAACCCCGTTTTGAGTGAACTCTACTATAATTAATATACAAAAAGTTGTAAACCCCCGTTTTGAGTAAACTACTAATACAATAATATACAAAAAGTTGTAAACCCCGTTTTGAGTAAACTCTACTATACAATTATATACAAAAAGTTGTAAACCTCCGTTTTGAGTAAACCGTTTTCTACTACAATAATATATAAAAAGTTGTAAACCCCCGTTTTGAGTAAACTCTAATACAATAATATACAAAAAGTTGTAAACCCCGTTTTGAGTAAACTCTCTATACAATTATATAAAAGTTTATATACAAAAAGTTGTAAACCCCCGTTTTGAGTAAACTCTACTATAATTATATACAAAAAGTTGTAAACCCCGTTTTGAGTAAACTCTAATACAATTATATACAAAAAGTTGTAAACCCCGTTTTGAGTAAACTCTACTATACAATTATATACAAAAAGTTGTAAACCCCTGTTTTGAGTAAACTCTACTATACAATTATATACAAAAAGTTGTAAACCCCCGTTTTGAGTAAACTCTAATACAATAATATACAAAAAGTTGTAAACCCCCGTTTTGAGTAAACTCTACTATACAATTATATACAAAAAGTTGTAAACCCCGTTTTGAGTAAAATCTATAATACAATTATATACAAAAAGTTGTAAACCCCGTTAAGAGTAAACTCTTATACAATAATATACAAAAAGTTGTAAACCCCCGTTTTGAGTAAACTCTACTATACAATTATATACAAAAAGTTGTAAACCCCCGTTTTGAGTAAACTCTACTATACAATTATATACAAAAAGTTGTAAACCCCGTTTTGAGTAAACTACAATACAATAATATACAAAAAGTTGTAAACCCCGTTTTGAGTAAACTCTCTTATACAATTATATACAAAAAGTTGTAAACCCCCGTTTTGAGTAAACTCTACTATAATTATATACAAAAAGTTGTAAACCCCGTTTTGAGTGAACTTTACTATAATTATATACAAAAAGTTGTAAACCCCCGTTTTGAGTAAACTCTAATACAATAATATACAAAAAGTTGTAAACCCCCGTTTTGAGTAAACTCTACTATACAATTATATACAAAAAGTTGTAAACCCCCGTTTTGAGTAAACTACTATACAATTATACAAAAAGTTGTAAACCCCCGTTTTTAAGTAAACTCTACAATACAATTATATACAAAAAGTTGTAAACCCCCGTTTTGAGTAAACTACTAATACAATTATATACAAAAAGTTGTAAACCCCCGTTTTGAGTAAACTCTACAATACAATTATATACAAAAAGTTGTAAACCCCCGTTTTGAGTAAACTCTTATACAATTATATACAAAAAGTTGTAAACCCCGTTTTGAGTAAACTCTACTATACAATTATATTCAAAAAGTTGTAAACCCCGTTTTGAGTAAACTCTACTATACAATTATATACAAAAAGTTGTAAACCCCCGTTTTGAGTAAACTCTAATACAATAATATACAAAAAGTTGTAAACCCCCGTTTTGAGTAAACTTTACTATACAATTATATACAAAAAGTTGTAAACCCCCGTTTTGAGTAAACTCTCTACTATAAAATTATATACAAAAAGTTGTAAACCCCCGTTTTGAGTAAAACTACTAATACAATAATATACAAAAAGTTGTAAACCCCTATTTTGAGTAAAAACTCTACTATACAATTATATACAAAAAGTTGTAAACCCCGTTTTGAGTAAACTAATAGAATAATATACAAAAAGTTGTAAACCCCCGTTTTGAGTAAACTACTATATAAAATTATATACAAAAAGTTGTAAACCCCGTTTTGAGTAAACTCTACTATACAATTATATACAAAAAGTTGTAAACCCCGTTTTGAGTAAACTCTACTATACAATTATATACAAAAAGTTGTAAACCCCCGTTTTGAGTAAACTCTAATACAATAATATACAAAAAGTTGTAAACCCCGTTTTGAGTAAACTCTACTATACAATTATATACAAAAAGTTGTAAACCCCCGTTTTGAGTAAACTCTACTATAATTATATACAAAAAGTTGTAAACCCCCGTTTTGAGTGAACTCTACTATAATTATATACAAAAAGTTGTAAACCCCGTTTTGAGTGAACTACTAATACAATAATATACAAAAAGTTGTAAACCCCCGTTTTGAGTAAAACTCTACTATACAATTATATACAAAAAGTTGTAAACCCCGTTTTGAGTAAACTCTACTATACAATTATACAAAAAGTTGTAAACCCCCGTTTTGAGTAAACTCTACAATACAATTATATACAAAAAGTTGTAAACCCCCGTTTTGAGTAAAACTACTAATACAATTATATACAAAAAGTTGTAAACCCCCGTTTTGAGTAAACTCTACTATACATAATTATATACAAAAAGTTGTAAACCCCGTTTTGAGTAAACTCAATACAATTATATACAAAAAGTTGTAAACCCCCGTTTTGAGTAAACTCTATTATACAATTATATACAAAAAGTTGTAAACCCCCGTTTTGAGTAAAACTCTACTATACAATTATATAAAAAGTTGTAAACCCCCGTTTTGAGTAATTTACTAATACAATAATATACAAAAAGTTGTAAACCCCGTTTTGAGTAAACTCTACTATACAATTATATACAAAAAGTTGTAAACCCCGTTTTGAGTAAACTCTACTATAATAATTATATACAAAAAGTTGTAAACCCCCCGTTTTGAGTAAACTACTAATACAATAATATACAAAAAGTTGTAAACCCCGTTTTGAGTAAACTATACTATACAATTATATACAAAAAGTAGTAAACCCCTATTTTGAGTAAACTCTTATACAATAATATTAAGTTGTAATCCCCCGTTTTGAGTAAACTCTTTTATACAATTATTTACAAAAAGTTGTAAACCCCCGTTTTGAGTAAACTACTACTATACAATTATATACAAAAAGTTGTAAACCCCCGTTTTGAGTAAACTCTACTATAATTATATACAAAAAGTTGTAAACCCCCGTTTTGAGTGAACTCTACTACTATAATTATATACAAAAAGTTGTAAACCCCGTTTTGAGTAAACTACAATACAATAATATACAAAAAGTTGTAAACCCCCGTTTTGAGTAAACTCTACTATACAATTATATACAAAAATTTGTAAACCTCCGTTTTGAGTATACTCTGAACTATATAATTATATACAAAAAGTTGTAAACCCCCGTTTTGAGTAAACTACTAATACAATAATATACAAAAAGTTGTAAACCCCGTTTTGAGTAAACTCTACTATACAATTATATACAAAAAGTTGTAAACCTCGTTTTGAGTGAACTCTACTATAATTATATACAAAAAGTTGTAAACCCCGTTTTGAGTAAACTATAATACAATAATATACAAAAAGTTGTAACACCCCGTTTTGAGTAAACTCTACTATACAATTATATACAAAAAGTTGTAAACCCCGTTTTGAGTAAACTCTACTATACAATTATATACAAAAAGTTGTAAACCCCCGTTTTGAGTAAACTCTAATACAATAATATACAAAAAGTTGTAAACCCCCGTTTTGAGTAAACTCTACTATACAATTATATACAAAAAGTTGTAAACCCCCGTTTTGAGTAAAATCTACAATACAATTATATACAAAAAGTTGTAAACCCCTGTTTTGAGTAAACTCTACTATACAATTATATACAAAAAGTTGTAAACCCCCGTTTTGAGTAAACTCTAATACAAGAATATACAAAAAAGTTGTAAACCCCCGTTTTGAGTAAACTCTACTATACAATTATATACAAAAAGTTGTAAACCCCCGTTTTGAGTAAACTACTACATATAATTATATACAAAAAGTTGTAAACCCCGTTTTGAGTGAACTTTACTATACAATTATATACAAAAAGTTGTAAACCCCCGTTTTGAGTAAACTCTAATACAATAATATACAAAAAGTTGTAAACCCCCGTTTTGAGTAAACTCTACTATACAATTATATACAAAAAGTTGTAAACCCCGTTTTGAGTAACTCTACTATACAATATATAAAAAGTTGTAAACCCCGTTTTGAGTAAACTACTAATACAATAATATACAAAAAGTTGTAAACCCCCGTTTTGAGTAAACTCTACTATACAATTATATACAAAAAGTTGTAAACCCCGTTTTGAGTAAACTCTACTATAATATATATACAAAAAGTTGTAAACCCCCGTTTTGAGTAAACTCTAATACAATAATATACAAAAAGTTGTAAACCCCGTTTTGAGTAAACTCTACTATACAATTATATACAAAAAGTTGTAAACCCCGTTTTGAGTAAAATCTACAATCAATTATATACAAAAAGTTGTAAACCCCGTTTTGAGTAAACTCTAATACAATAATATACAAAAAGTTGTAAACCCCCGTTTTGAGTAAACTCTACTATACAATTATATACAATTATATACAAAAAGTTGTAAACCCCCGTTTTGAGTAAACTCTATAATACAATTATATACAAAAAGTTGTAAACCCCCGTTTTGAGTAAACTCTAATACAATAATATACAAAAAGTTGTAAACCCCGTTTTGAGTAAACTCTACTTTACAATTATATACAAAAAGTTGTAAACCCCCGTTTTGAGTAAACTCTACTATACAATTATATACAAAAAGTTGTAAACCCCCGTTTTGAGTAAACTCTAATACAATAATATACAAAAAGTTGTAAACCCCGTTTTGAGTAAACTCTTACTATACAATTATATACAAAAAGTTGTAAACCCCGTTTTGAGTAAACTCTACTATAATTATATACAAAAAGTTGTAAACCTCCGTTTTGAGTGAACTTTACTATAATTATATACAAAAAGTTGTAAACCCCGTTTTTGAGTAAACTCTAATACAATAATATACAAAAAGTTGTAAACCCCCGTTTTGAGTAAACTCTACTATACAATTATATATACAAAAAGTTGTAAACCCCCGTTTTGAGTAAACTACTACTATACAATTATATACAAAAAGTTGTAAACCCCGTTTTGAGTAAACTCTACAATACAATTATATACAAAAAGTTGTAAAACCCCGTTTTGAGTAAACTAAACTAATACAATAATATACAAAAAGTTGTAAACCCCGTTTTGAGTAAACTCTACAATACAATTATATACAAAAAGTTGTAAACCCCGTTTTGAGTTAACTCTTATACAATAATATACAAAAAGTTGTAAACCCCCGTTTTGAGTAAACTCTACTATACAATTATATACAAAAAGTTGTAAACCCCGTTTTGAGTAAAACTCTACAATACAATTATATACAAAAAGTTGTAAACCCCGTTTTGAGTAAACTCTAATACAATAATATACAAAAAGTTGTAAACCCCCATTTTGAGTAAACTTTACTATACAATTATATACAAAAAGTTGTAAACCCCCGTTTTGAGTAAATCTACAAAAATAAAATTATATACAAAAAGTTGTAAACCCCCGTTTTGAGTAAACTACAATACAATAATATACAAAAAGTTGTAAACCCCTATTTTGAGTAAACTCTACTATACAATAATATACAAAAAGTTGTAAACCCCCGTTTTGAGTAAACTATACTATACAATTATATACAAAAAGTTGTAAACCCCCGTTTTGAGTAAACTCTACTATAAAATTATACAAAAAGTTGTAAACCCCCGTTTTGAGTAAAACTCTACTATACAATTATATACAAAAAGTTGTAAACCCCTATTTTGAGTAAACTCTACTATACAATTATATACAAAAAGTTGTAAACCCCCGTTTTGAGTAAACTCTAATACAATAATATACAAAAAGTTGTAAACCCCGTTTTGAGTAAACTCTACTATACAAAAATTATTTACAAAAAGTTGTAAACCCCCGTTTTGAGTAAACTCTACTATAATTATATACAAAAAGTTGTAAACCTCCGTTTTGAGTGAACTTTACTATAATTATATACAAAAAGTTGTAAACCCCCGTTTTGAGTAAACTATAATACAATAATATACAAAAAGTTGTAAACCCCCGTTTTGAGTAAACTCTACTATACAATTATATATAAAAAGTTGTAAACCCCCGTTTTGAGTAAAAACCGTTATACAATATATACAAAAAGTTGTAAACCCCGTTTTGAGTAAATCTACAATACAATTATATACAAAAAGTTGTAAACCCCCGTTTTGAGTAAACTCTAATACAATAATATACAAAAAGTTGTAAACCCCGTTTTGAGTAAACTCTACTATATAATTATATTCAAAAAGTTGTAAACCCCTATTTTGAGTAAACTCTAATACAATTATATACAAAAAGTTGTAAACCCCCGTTTTGAGTAAACTCTACTATACAATTATATACAAAAAGTTGTAAACCCCCGTTTTGAGTAAACTCTACAATACAATATACAAAAAGTTGTAAACCCCCGTTTTGAGTAAACTCTAATACAATAATATACAAAAAGTTGTAAACCCCCGTTTTGAGTAAACTCTACTATACAATTATATACAAAAAAGTTGTAAACCCCCGTTTTGAGTAAACTCTACTAAAATTATATACAAAAAGTTGTAAACCCCCGTTTTGAGTAAAAACTACTAATACAATAATATACAAAAAGTTGTAAACCCCGTTTTGAGTAAACTCTACTATACAATTATATACAAAAAGTTGTAAACCCCTATTTTGAGTAAACTCTTATACAATAATATAAAAAAAGTTGTAAACCCCCGTTTTGAGTAAACTCTACTATACAATTATATACAAAAAGTTGTAAACCCCCGTTTTGAGTAAACTCTACTATACAAATATATACAAAAAGTTGTAAACCCCGTTTTGAGTAAACTCTACTATAATTATATACAAAAAGTTGTAAACCCCGTTTTGAGTGAACTTTACTATAATTATATACAAAAAGTTGTAAACCCCGTTTTGAGTAAACTACTAATACAATAATATACAAAAAGTTGTAAACCCCCGTTTTGAGTAAACTCTACTATACAATTATATACAAAAAATTTGTAAACCTCCGTTTTGAGTAACTCTACTATACAATATATACAAAAAGTTGTAAACCCCCGTTTTGAGTAAACTACTAATACAATAATATACAAAAAGTTGTAAACCCCCGTTTTGAGTAAACTCTACTATACAATTATTTACAAAAAGTTGTAAACCTCGTTTTGAGTGAACTCTACTATAATTATATACAAAAAGTTGTAAACCCCGTTTTGAATAAACTCTAAAACAATAATATACAAAAAGTTGTAAACCCCGTTTTGAGTAAACTCTACTATACAATTATATACAAAAAGTTGTAAACCCCCATTTTGAGTAAAATCTACAATACAATTATATACAAAAAGTTGTAAACCCCCGTTTTGAGTAAACTCTAATACAATAATATACAAAAAGTTGTAAACCCCCTTTTTGAGTAAACTCTACTATACAATTATATACAAAAAGTTGTAAACCCCCGTTTTGAGTAAACTCTACAATACAATTATATACAAAAAGTTGTAAACCCCTATTTTGAGTAAACTCTAATACAATAATATACAAAAAGTTGTAAACCCCCATTTTGAGTAAACTCTAATACAAAATATACAAAAAGTTATAAACCCCCATTTTGAGTAAACTCTACTATACAATTATATACAAAAAGTTGTAAACCCCTATTTTGAGTAAACACTACAATAATTATATACAAAAAGTTGTAAACCTCCGTTTTGAGTGAACTTTACTAAATTATATACAAAAAGTTGTAAACCCCCGTTTTGAGTAAACTACTAATACAATAATATACAAAAAGTTGTAAACCCCGTTTTGAGTAAACTCTACTATACAATTATATACAAAAAGTTGTAAACCTCCGTTTTGAGTAAACTCTACTATACAATATATACAAAAAGTTGTAAACCCCCGTTTTGAGTAAACTCTAATACAATAATATACAAAAAGTTGTAAACCCCCGTTTTGAGTAAACTCTACTATACAATTATATACAAAAAGTTGTAAACCCCATTTTGAGTAAACTCTACTATAATTATATACAAAAAGTTGTAAACCCCGTTTTGAGTAAACTCTAATACAATAATATACAAAAAGTTGTAAACCCCCGTTTTGAGTAAACTACTACTATACAATTATATTAAAAAGTTGTAAACCCACGTTTTGAGTAAAATCTACAATACAATTATATACAAAAAGTTGTAAACCCCCGTTTTGAGTAAACTCTAATACAATAATATACAAAAAGTTGTAAACCCCCGTTTTGAGTAAACTCTACTATACAATTATATACAAAAAGTTGTAAACCCCCGTTTTGAGTAAAATCTACAATACAATTATATACAAAAAGTTGTAAACCCCTATTTTGAGTAAACTCTAATACAATAATATACAAAAAGTTGTAAATCCCTGTTTTGAGTAAACTACTAATACAAAATATACAAAAAGTTGTAAACCCTCGTTTTGAGTAAAACTACTAATACAATTATATACAAAAAGTTGTAAACCCCCGTTTTGAGTAAACACTACATATAATTATATACAAAAAGTTGTAAACCCCGTTTTGAGTGAACTTTACTATAATTATATACAAAAAAGTTGTAAACCCCGTTTTGAGTAAACTACAATACAATAATATACAAAAAGTTGTAAACCCCGTTTTGAGTAAACTCTACTATACAATTATATACAAAAAGTTGTAAACCTCCGTTTTGAGTAAACTACTACTATATAATTATATACAAAAAGTTGTAAACCCCCGTTTTGAGTAAACTCTAATACAATAATATACAAAAAGTTGTAAACCCCCGTTTTGAGTAAACTCTACTATACAATTATATACAAAAAGTTGTAAACCCCATTTTGAGTAAACTCTACTATAATTATATACAAAAAGTTGTAAACCTCCGTTTTGAGTAAACTCTAATACAATAATATACAAAAAGTTGTAAACCCCCGTTTTGAGTAAACTCTACTATACAATTATATTAAAAGTTGTAAACCCCCGTTTTGAGTAAACTCTACAATTCAATTATATACAAAAAGTTGTAAACCCCCGTTTTGAGTAAACTCTAATACAATAATATACAAAAAGTTGTAAACCCCCCCTTTTTGAGTAAACTCTACTATACAATTATATACAAAAAGTTGTAAACCCCCATTTTGAGTAAAATCTCTAATACAATTATATACAAAAAGTTGTAAACCCCCGTTTTGAGTAAAACTACTAATACAATAATATAAAAAAGTTGTAAACCCCGTTTTGAGTAAACTCTACTATACAATTATATACAAAAAGTTGTAAACCCCGTTTTGAGTAAACTCTACTATACAATTATATACAAAAAGTTGTAAACCCCCGTTTTGAGTAAACTCTAATACAATAATATACAAAAAGTTGTAAACCCCGTTTTGAGTAAACTCTTATACAATTATTTACAAAAAGTTGTAAACCCCCGTTTTGAGTAAACTCTACTATAATTATATACAAAAAGTTGTAAACCCCCGTTTTGAGTGAACTTTACTATAATTATATACAAAAAGTTGTAAACCCCGTTTTGAGTGAACTACTAATACAATAATATACAAAAAGTTGTAAACCCCCGTTTTGAGTAAACTCTACTATACAATTATATACAAAAAGTTGTAAACCCCGTTTGAGTATTACTATACAAAATATTACAAAAAGTAAACCCCCGTTTTGAGTAAACTTTACAATACAATTATATACAAAAAGTTGTAAACCCCGTTTTGAGTAAACTACTAATACAATAATATACAAAAAGTTGTAAACCTTAGTTTTGAGTAAAATCTACAATACAATTATATACAAAAAGTTGTAAACCCCCGTTTTGAGTAAACTCTTATACAAGTTGTAAACCCCGTTTTGATATACAAAAAGTTGTAAACCCCCGTTTTGAGTAAACTCTACTATACAATTATATACAAAAAGTTGTAAACCCCCGTTTTGAGTAAAATCTACAATACAATTATTTTCAAAAAGTTTTAAACCCCCGTTTTGAGTAAACTCTAATACAATAATATACAAAAAGTTGTAAACCCCCGTTTTGAGTAAACTTTACTATACAATTATATACAAAAAGTTACAAACCCCGTTTTGAGTAAAATCTACTATAAAATTATATACAAAAAGTTGTAAACCCCGTTTTGAGTAAACTATAATACAATAATATACAAAAAGTTGTAAACCCCTATTTTGAGTAAACTCTACTATACAATTATTTACAAAAAGTTGTAAACCCCCGTTTGAGTAAACTATAATAGAATAATATACAAAAAGTTGTAAACCCCCATTTTGAGTAAACTCTACTATAAAATTATAAAAAAATGTTGTAAACCCCCGTTTTGAGTAAACTCTACTATACAATTATATACAAAAAGTTGTAAACCCCTATTTTGAGTAAACTCTACTATACAATTATATACAAAAAGTTGTAAACCCCCGTTTTGAGTAAACTCTAATACAATAATATACAAAAAGTTGTAAACCCCCGTTTGAGTAAACTCTACTATACAATTATTTACTAAAACTTTTAAACCCCCGTTTTGAGTAAACTCTACTATAATTATTTACAAAAAGTTGTAAACCTCCGTTATGAGTGAACTCTACTATAATTATATACAAAAAGTTGTAAACCCCCGTTTTGAGTAAACTATAATACAATAATATACAAAAAGTTCTAAACCACCGTTTTGAGTAAACTCTACTATACAATTATATAAAAAAGTTGTAAACCCCCGTTTTATTGTACAAAAATTGTAAACCCCCGCTATGAATAAAATCTACAATACAACTATATACAAAAAGTTGTAAACCCCCGTTTTGAGTAAACTACTAATACAATAATATACAAAAAGTTATAAACCCCCGTTTTGAGTAAACTCTACTACATAATTATATACAAAAAGTTGTAAACCCCTATTTTGAGTAAACTCTAATACAATTATATACAAAAAGTTGTAAACCCCTTGTTTTGAGTAAACTCTACTATACAATTATATACAAAAAGTTGTAAACCCCCGTTTTGAGTAAAATCTACAATAATATACAAAAAGTTGTAAACCCCGTTTTGAGTAACTCTACTACAATAATATACAAAAAGTTGTAAACCCCCGTTTTGAGTAAACTCTACTATACAATTATTTACAAAAAGTTGTAAACCCCCGTTTTGAGTAAACTCTACTAAAATTATATACAAAAAGTTGTAAACCCCCGTTTTGAGTAAACTCTAATACAATAATATACAAAAAAGTTGTAAACCCCCGTTTTGAGTAAACTCTACTATACAATTATATACAAAAAGTTGTAAACCCCTATTTTGAGTAAACTCTTATACAATAATATTACAAAAAGTTGTAAACCCCCGTTTTGAGTAAACTCTACTATACAAATATATACAAAAAGTTGTAAACCCCCGTTTTGAGTAAACTCTACTATACAATATATATACAAAAAGTTGTAAACCCCCGTTTTGAGTAAACTCTACTATAATTATATACAAAAAGTTGTAAACCTCTGTTTTGAGTGAACTTTACTATAATTATATACAAAAAATTGTAATGCCCCGTTTTGAGTAAACTCTAATACAATAATATACAAAAAGTTGTAAACCCCTGTTTTGAGTAAACTCTACTATAGAATTATATACAAAAATTTGTAAACCTCCGTTTTGAGTATACTCTACTATACAATTATAAAAAGTTGTAAACCCCCGTTTGAGTAAACTCTAATACAATAATATACAAAAAGTTGTAAACCCCCGTTTTGAGTAAACTCTACTATACAATTATTTACAAAAAGTTGTAAACCCGTTTTGAGTGAACTCTACTATAATTATATACAAAAGTTGTAAACCCCGTTTTGAGTAAACTCTAAAACAATAATATACAAAAAGTTGTAAACCCCGTTTTGAGTAAACTCTACTATACAATTATATACAAAAAGTTGTAAACCCCCGTTTTGAGTAAAATCTACAATACAATTATATACAAAAAGTTGTAAACCCCGTTTTGAGTAAACTACAATACAATAATATACAAAAAGTTGTAAACCCCCGTTTTGAGTAAACTCTACTATACAATTATATACAAAAAGTTGTAAACCCCCGTTTTGAGTAAAATCTACAATACAATTATATACAAAAAGTTGTAAACCCCTATTTTGAGTAAACTCTAATACAATAATATACAAAAAGTTGTAAACCCCCATTTTGAGTAAACTCTAATACAATAATATACAAAAAGTTGTAAACCCCGTTTTGAGTAAACTCTACTATACAATTATATACAAAAAGTTGTAAACCCCCATTTTGAGTAAACACTATATAATTATATACAAAAATTTGTAAACCCCCGTTTTGAGTGAACTTTACTAAATTATATACAAAAAGTTGTAAACCCCCGTTTTGAGTAAACTCTAATACAATAATATACAAAAAGTTGTAAACCCCTGTTTTGAGTAAACTCTACTATACAATTATATACAAAAATTTGTAAACCTCCGTTTTGAGTATACTCTACTATACAATTATAAAAAGTTGTAAACCCCTGTTTTGAGTAAACTCTAATACAATAATATACAAAAAGTTGTAAACCCCCGTTTTGTAAACTCTACTATACAATTATTTACAAAAAGTTGTAAACCCCATTTTGAGTAAACTCTACTATAATTATATATAGAAAGTTGTAAACCTCCGTTTTGAGTAAACTCTAAAACAATAATATACAAAAAGTTGTAAACCCCAGTTTTGAGTAAACTCTACTATACAATTATATTAAATACTTGTAAACCCACGTTTTGAGTAAAATCTACAATTCAATTATATTCAAAAAGTTGTAAACCCCCGTTTTGAGTAAACTCTAATACAATAATATACAAAAAGTTGTAAACCCCCCTTTTTGAGTAAACTCTACTATACAATTATATAAAAAAGTTGTAAACCCCCATTTTGAGTAAAATCTATAATACAATTATATACAAAAAGTTGTAAACCCCCGTTTTGAGTAAACTCTAATACAATAATATAAAAAAGTTGTAAACCCCCGTTTTGAGTAAACTCTACTTTACAATTATATACAAAAAGTTGTAAACCCCCGTTTTGAGTAAACTCTACTATACAATTACATTACAAAAAGTTGTAAACCCCCGTTTTGAGTAAACTCTAATACAATAATATACAAAAAGTTGTAAACTCCCGTTTTGAGTAAACTCTACTATACAATTATTTACAAAAAGTTGTAAACCCCCGTTTTGAGTAAACTCTACTATAATTATATACAAAAAGTTGTAAACCTCCGTTTTGAGTGAACTTTACTATAATTTTATACAAAAAGTTGTAAACCCCGTTTTTAGTGAACTCTAATGCAATAATATACAAAAAGTTGTAAACCCCCGTTTTGAGTAAACTCTACTATACAATTATATATAAAAAGTTGTAAACCCCCGTTTTATTGTACAAAAATTGTAAACCCCCGCTATAAGTAAACTTTACAATACAATTATATACAAAAAGTTGTAAAACCCCGTTTTGAATAAACTCTAATACAATAATATACAAAAAGTTGTAAACCTTAGTTTTGAGTAAAATCTACAATACAATTAATATTCAAAAAGTTGTAAACCCCCGTTTTGAGTTAACTCTTATACAATAAAATACAAAAGGTTGTAAACCCCCGTTTTGAGTAAACTCTACTATACAATTGTATACAAAAAGTTGTAAATCCCCGTTTTGAGTAAAATCTACAATACAATTATATTCAAAAAGTTTTAAACCCCCGTTTTGAGTAAACTCTAATACAATAATATACAAAAAAAAATGTAAACCCCCATTTTGAGTAAACTTTACTATACAATTATATAAAAAAGTTGTAAACCCCCGTTTTGAGTAAAATCTACAATACAATTATATACAAAAAGTTGTAAACCCCCGTTTTGAGTAAACTCTAATACAATAATATACAAAAAGTTGTAAACCCCTATTTTGAGTAAACTCTACTATACAATTATTTACAAAAAGTTATAAACCCCCGTTTTGAGTAAACTATAATAGAATAATATACAAAAAGTTGTAAACCCCCATTTTGAGTAAACTCTACTATAAAATTATAAAAAAATGTTGTAAACCCCCGTTTTGAGTAAAATCTACTATACAATTATATAAAAAAAGTTGTAAACCCCTATTTTGAGTAAACTCTACTATACAATTATATTCAAAAAGTTGTAAACCCCCGTTTTGTGTAAACTCTAATACAATAATATACAAAAAGTTGTAAACTCCCGTTTGTAAACTCTTCTATACAATTATTTACAAAAAGTTGTAAACCCCCGTTTTGAGTAAACTCTACTATAATTATATACAGAAAGTTGTAAACCTCCCTTTTGAGTGAACTTTACTATAATTATATACAAAAAGTTGTAAACTCCTGCTTTTAGTGAACTATAATACAATAATATACAAAAAAATTTATACCCCCGTTTTGAGTAAAATCTACTATACAATTATAAATAAAAAATTGTAAACCCCCGTTTTATTGTACAAAAATTGTAAACCCCTGCTATGAATAAAATCTACAA
This sequence comes from Gentiana straminea, assembly GCA_036785695.1. Taxonomy (NCBI): domain Eukaryota; kingdom Viridiplantae; phylum Streptophyta; class Magnoliopsida; order Gentianales; family Gentianaceae; genus Gentiana; species Gentiana straminea. The sequence continues at coordinate 295,758 of JAVUPR010000407.1, forward strand.
TACAACTATATACAAAAAGTTGTAAACCCCCGTTTTGAGTAAACTCTAATACAATAATGTACAAAAAGTTATAAACCCCCATTTTGAGTAAACTCTACTACATAATTATTTACAAAAAGTTGTAAACCCCTATTTTGAGTAAACTCTAATACAATTATATACAAAAAGTTGTAAACCCTTGTTTTGAGTAAACTCTACTATACAATTATATAAAAAAGTTGTAAACCCCCGTTTTGAGTAAAATCTACAATACATATACAAAAAGCTGTAAACCCCTGTTTTGAGTAATTTCTAATACAATAATGTACAAAAAGTTGTAAACCCCCGTTTTGAGTAAACTCTACTATACAATTATTTACAAAAAGTTGTAAACCCCCGTTTTGAGTAAACTACTCTACTATAAATTATATACAAAAAGTTGTAAACCCCCGTTTTGAGTAAACTACTAATACAATAATATACAAAAAAGTTGTGAACCCCCGTTTTGAGTAAACTCTACTATACAATTATATACAAAATGTTGTAAACCCCTATTTTGAGTAAACTCTTATACAATAATATTAAAAAAAGTTGTAAACCCCATTTTGAGTAAACTCTACTATACAAATATTTACAAAAAGTTGTAAACCCCCGTTTTGAGTAAACTCTACTATACAAATATTTAGAAAAAGTTGTAAACCCCCGTTTTGAGTAAACTCTACTATAATTATATACAAAAAGTTGTAAACCTCTGTTTTGAGTGAACTTTACTATAATTATATACAAAAAATTGTAATGCCCCGTTTTGAGTAAACTCTAATACAATAATATACAAAAAGTTGTAAACCCCTGTTTTGAGTAAACTCTACTATAGAATTACATACAAAAATTTGTAAACCTCCGTTTTGAGTAACTCTACTATACAATTATAAAAAGTTGTAAACCCCGTTTTGAGTAACTCTAATACAATAATATACAAAAAGTTGTAAACCCCCGTTTTGAGTAAACTCTACTATACAATTATTTACAAAAAGTTGTAAACCCCCGTTTTGAGTGAACTCTACTATAATTATATACAAAAAGTTGTAAACCCCCGTTTTGAGTAAACTCTAAAACAATAATATACAAAAAGTTATAAACCCCGTTTTGAGTAAACTCTACTATACAATTATATAAAAAAAGTTGTAAACCCCGTTTTGAGTAAAATCTACAATACAATTATATTCAAAAAGTTCTAAACCCCTGTTTTGAATAAACTCTAATACAATAATATACAAAAAGTTGTAAACCACTGTTTTGAGATAACTCTACTATACAATTATATAAAAAAGTTGTAAACCCCCGTTTTGAGTAAAATCTACAATACAATTATATACAAAAAGTTGTAAACCCCTATTTTGAGTAAACTCTAATACAATAATATACAAAAAGTTGTAAACCCCATTTTGAGTAAACTCTAATACAAGAATATACAAAAAAGTTGTAAACCCTCGTTTTCAGTAAACTCGTCTATACAATTATATACAAAATGTTATAAACCCCCATTTTGAGTAAACACTACAATAATTATGTACAAAAATTTGTAAACCTCTGTTTTGAGTGAACTTTACTAAATTGTATACAAAAAATTGTAAACCCCCGTTTTGAGAAAACTCTAATACAATAATATACAAAAAGTTAACCCCTGTTTTGAGTAAACTCTACTATACAATTATATACAAAAATTTGTAAACCTCCGTTTTGAGTAACTATACTATACAATTATACAAAAAGTTGTAAACCCCCGTTTTGAGTAAACTCTAATACAATAATATACAAAAAGTTGTAAACCCCCGTTTTGAGTAAACTCTACTATACAATTATTTACAAAAAGTTGTAAACCCCATTTTGAGTAAACTCTACTATAATTATATACAAAAAGTTGTAAACCTCCGTTTTGAGTAAACTCTAAAACAATAATATACAAAAAGTTGTAAACCCCCGTTTTGAGTAAACTCTACTATACAATTATATTAAAAGTTGTAAACCCCGTTTTGAGTAAAATCTACAATTCAATTATATATTCAAAAAGTTGTAAACCCCGTTTTGAGTAAACTCTAATACAATAATATACAAAAAGTTGTAAACTCCCCTTTTTGAGTAAACTCTACTATACAATTATATACAAAAAGTTGTAACCCCCATTTTGAGTAAAAGCTATAATACAATTATATACAAAAAGTTGTAAACCCCGTTTTGAGTAAACTACAATACAATATATACAAAAAGTTGTAAACCCCCGTTTTGAGTAAACTCTACTTTACAATTATATACAAAAAGTTGTAAACCCCATTTTGAGTAAACTCTACTATACAATTATATTCAAAAAGTTGTAAACCCCGTTTGTGTAAACTACTAATACAATAATATACAAAAAGTTGTAAACCCCGTTTTGAGTAAACTCTTACTATACAATTATTTACAAAAAGTTGTAAACCCCCGTTTTGAGTAAACTCTACTATAATTATATACAAAAAGTTGTAAACCTCCGTTTTGAGTGAACTTTACTATAATTATATACAAAAAGTTGTAAACTCCCGTTTTGAGTGAACTCTAATACAATAATATACAAAAAGTTGTAAACCCCCGTTTTGAGTAAACTCTACTATACAATTATATATAAAAAGTTGTAAACCCCCGTTTTTATGTACAAAAATTGTAAACCCCCGCTATAAGTAAACTTTACAATACAATTATATACAAAAAGTTGTAAAACCCCGTTTTGAATAAACTCTAATACAATAATATACAAAAAGTTGTAAACCCCAGTTTTGAGTAAAATCTACAATACAATTAATATTCAAAAAGTTGTAAACCCCCGTTTTGAGTTAACTCTTATACAATAAAATACAAAAGGTTGTAAACCCCCGTTTTGAGTAAACTCTACTATACAATTGTATACAAAAGTTGTAAATCCCCGTTTTGAGTAAAATCTACAATACAATTATATTCAAAAAGTTTTTAACCCCCGTTTTGAGTAAACTCTAATACAATAATATACAAAAAAAAATGTAAACCCCCATTTTGAGTAAACTTTACTATACAATTATATAAAAAAGTTGTAAACCCCCGTTTTGAGTAAAATCTACAATACAATTATATACAAAAAGTTGTAAACCCCCGTTTTGAGTAAACTCTAATACAATAATATACAAAAAGTTGTAAACCCCTATTTTGAGTAAACTCTACTATACAATTATTTACAAAAAGTTATAAACCCCCGTTTTGAGTAAACTATAATAGAATAATATACAAAAAGTTGTAAACCCCCTTTTGAGTAAACTCTACAATACAATTATATAAAAAAGTTGTAAACCCCTGTTTTGAGTAAAATCTAAAATACAATTATATACAAAAAGTTGTAAACCCCCGTTTTGAGTAAACTCTACTATACAATTATTTACAAAAAGTTGTAAACCCCGTTTTGAGTAAACTCTACTAAAATTATATACAAAAAACTTTAAAACCCCCTTTTTGAGTAAACTCTAATACAATAATATACAAAAAGTTATAAACCCCCGTTTTGAGTAAACTCTACTATACAATTATATACAAAAAGTTGTAAACCCCCATTTTGAGTAAACTCTTATACAATAATATAAAAAAGGTGTAAACCCACATTTTGAGTAAACTCTACTATACAAATATTTACAAAAAAGTTGTAAACCCCCGTTTTGAGTAAACTCTACTATACAAATATTTATAAAAAGTTGTAAAACCCCGTTTTGAGTAAAGTCTACTATAATTAAATACAAAAAGCTGTAAACCCCCGTTTTGAGTAAACTCTAATACAATAATATACAAAAAGTTTTATACCCCCGTTTTGAGTAAACTCTACTTTACAATTATATACAAAAAGTTATAAACCCCCGTTTTGAGTAAACTCTACTATACAATTATATACAAAAAGTTGTAAACCCCCGTTTTGTGTAAACTCTAATACAATAATATACAAAAAGTTGTAAACCCCCGTTTTGAGTAAACTCTACTATACAATTATTTACAAAAACTTGTAAACCCTTGTTTTGAGTAAACTTTACTAAAATTATATACAAAAACTTGTAAACCCCCGTTTTCAGTAAACTATAATACAATAATATACAAAAAGTTTAAACCCCTGTTTTGAGTAAACTCTACTATACAATTATAAACAGAAAGCTGTACACCCCCGTTTTGAGTAAAATCAACAAAACAATTATATTCAAAAAGTTGTATACCCCGGTTTTGAGTAAACTCTTATACAACAAAATACAAAAGGTTGTAAACCTCCGTTTTGAGTAAACTCTACTATACAATTATATACAAAAAGTTGTAAATCCCTATTTTGAGTAAAAATCTACAATACAATTATATTCAAAAAAGTTGTAAACCCCCGTTTTGAGTAAACTCTAATACAATAATATACAAAAAGTTGTAAACCCCGTTTTGAGTAAACTACTACTATACAATTATTTACAAAAAGTTGTAAACCCCCGTTTTGAGTAAACTCTACTATAATTATATACAAAAAGTTGTAAACCTCCGTTTTGAGTGAACTTTACTATAATTATATACAAAAAGTTGTAAACTCCTTTTTGAGTGAACTCTAATACAATAATATACAAAAATTTTATACCCCCGTTTTGAGTAAACTCTACTATACAATTATAAACAAAAAGTTGTAAACCCCGTTTTAAACCCCTATTTTATTTGTACAAAAATTGTAAACCCCCGTTTTGAGTAAACTCTACAATACAATTATATACAAAAAGTTGTAAAACCCCGTTTTGATTAAACTCTAATACAATAATAAACAAAAAGTTGTAAACCCCCATTTTGAGTAAACTCTACAATACAATTATATACAAAAAGTTGTAAAACCCCGTTTTGATTAAACTCTAATACAATGTACAAAAAGTTGTAAACCCCCGTTTTGAGTAAACTCTACTATACAATTATATACAAAAAGTTGTAAATCCCAATTTTGAGTAAAATCTAAAATACAATTATATTCAAAAAGTTGTAAACCCTCGTTTTGAGTAAACTCTAATACAATAATATACAAAAAGTTGTAAACCCCGTTTTGCGTAAACTCTACTATACAATTATATAAAAAAAAAGTTGTAAACCCCCATTTTGAGTAAAATCTACAATACAATTATATACAAAAAGTTGTAAACCCCCGTTTTGAGTAAACTCTAATACAATAATGTACAAAAAGTTGTAAACCCCCATTTTGAGTCAACTCTACTATACAATAATTTACAAAAAGTTGTAATCCCCTGTTTTGAGTAAACTCTACTGAAATTTTATATAAAAACTTGTAAACCCCCGTTTTGAGTATACTCTAATACATTAATATACAAAAAGTTGTAAACCCTCATTTTGAGTAAACTCTATTATACAATTATATACAAAATGTTGTAAACCCCGTTTTGAGTAAAATCTACAATACAATTATATACAAAAAGTTGTAAACCCCCGTTTTGAGTAAACTCTAATACAATAATATAAAAAAAGTTGTAAACCTCCGTTTTAAGTAAACCTACAACACAAATATTTACAAAAAGTTGTAAACCCCCATTTTGAGTAAACTCTACTATACAAATATTTACAAAAAGTTGTAAACCCCCATTTTGAGTAAACTCTTCTATAATTATATACCAAAAGTTGTAAACCTCTGTTTTGAGTGAACTCTACTATAATTTTATACAAAAAATTATAAACCCCCGTTTTGAGTAAACTCTAATACAATAATATAAAAAAGTTGTAAACCCCTATTTTGAGTAAACTCTACTTTACTATTATATACAAAAAGTTGTAAACCCCTGTATTGAGTAAAATCTACAATACAATTATATTCCAAAAGTTTTAAACCCCCGTTTTGTGTAAACTCTAATACAATAATATACAAAAAGTTGTAAACTCCCGTTTTGTAAACTCATCTATACAATTATTTACAAAAATTTGTAAACCCCCCGTTTTGAGTAAACTCTACTATAATTACATACAGAAAGTTGTAAACCTCCGTTTTGAGTGAACTTTACTATAATTATATACAAAAATTTGTAAACTCCTGTTTTTAGTGAACTCTAATACAATAATATACAAAAATTTGTAAACCCCCGTTTTGAGTAAACTCTACTATACAATTATATTCAAAATGTTGTAAACCCCCGTTTTATTGTACAAAAATTGTAAACCCCCGCAATGAGTAAACTCTACAATACAATTATATACAAAAAGTTGTAAAACCCCGTTTAGATTAACTCTAATACAATAATATACAAAAAGTTGTAAACCCCCGTTTTGAGTAAAATCTACACTACAATTATCTTCAAAAAGTTGTAAACCCCCGTTTTGAGTAAACTCTTATACAATAAAATACAAAAGGTTGTAAACCCCCGTTTGAGTAAACTCTACTATACAATGATATACAAAAAGTTGTAAATCCCCGTTTTGAATAAAATCTACAATACAATTATATTCAAAAAGTTGTAAACCCCGGTTTAGAGTAAACTCTAATACTATTACAAAAAGTTATAAACCCCTATTTTGAGTAAACTATACTATACAATTATATAAAAAAAAGTTGTAAACCCCCGTTTTGAGTAAAATCTACACTACAATTATATACAAAAAGTTGTAAACCCCCTTTTTGAGTAAACTCTAAAACAATAATGTACAAAAAGTTATAAACCCCCATTTTGAGTAAACTCTACTATACAATTATTTACAAAAAGTTGTAAACCCCCGTTTTGAGTAAACTCTAATACAATAATATACAAAAAGTTGTAAACCCCCGTTTTGAGTAAACTTTACTATACAATTATATAAAAAAGTGGTAAACCCCCATTTTTAGTAAAATCTACAATACATATACAAAAAGTTGTAAACCCCTGTTTTGAGTAATTTCTAATACAATAATGTACAAAAAGCTGTAAACCCCCGTTTTGAGTAAACTCTACTATACAATTATTTACAAAAAGTAGTAAACCCCCGTTGTGAGTAAACTCTACTAAAATTATATACAAAAACTTGTAAACCCCCATTTTGAGTTAACTCTAATACAATAATATACAAAAAGTTGTAAACCCTCATTTTCAGTAAACTCTACTATACAATTATATACAAAATGTAATAAACCCCCATTTTGAGTAAACTCTTATACAATAATATTAAAAAAAGGTGTAAACCCCTATTTTGAGTAAACTCTACTATACAAATATTTACAAAAAGTTGTAAACCCCCATTTTGAGAAAACTCTACTATACAAATATTTAGAAAAAGTTGTAAACCCCTATTTTGAGTAAACTCTACTATAATTATATACAAAGAGTTGTAAACCTCTGTTTTGAGTAGACTCTACTATAATTATATACAAAAAATTGTAAACCCCCGTTTTGAGTAAACTCTAATACAATAATATACAAAACGTTGTAAACCCTTGTTTTGAGTAAACTCTACTATACAATTATATACAAAAAGTTATAAACCCCCGTTTTGAGTAAACTCTACTATACAATTATATATAAAAAGTTGTAAACCCCCGTTTTGTGTAAACTCTAATACAATAATATACAAAAAGTTGTAAACCCCCGTTTTGAGTAAACTCAACTATACAATTATTTACAAAAAGTTGTAAACCCCTGTTTTGAGTAAACTCTACTAAAATTATATACCAAAACTTGTAAACCCCCGTTTTGAGTAAACTCTAATACAATAATATACAAAAAGTTTAAACCCCTGTTTTGAGTAAACTCTACTATACAATTATAAACAAAAATTTTTAAACCCCTGTTTTGAGTAAAATCTACAATACAATTATGTTAAAAAAGTTGTAAACCCCGGTTTTGAGTAACTCAACTATACAAATATTTACAAAAAGTTGTAAACCCCCATTTTGAGTAAACTCTACTATAATTATATGCAAAAAGTTGTAAACCTCTGTTTTGAGTGAACTCTACTATAACTTTATACAAAAAATTATAAACCCCCGTTTTGAGTAAACTCTAATACAATAATATAAAAAAGTTGTAAACCCCCGTTTTGAGTAAACTCTACTTTACAATTATATACAAAAAGTTGTAAATCCCTGTTTTGAGTAAACTCTACTATACAATTTTATTCAAAAAGTTGTAAACCCCCGTTTTGTGTAAACTCTAATACAATAATATACAAAAAGAAACCCCCGTTTTGACTAAACTCTACTATAATTATATACAGAAAGTTGTAAACCTCCGTTTTGAGTGAAATTTTCTATAATTATATACAAAAAGTTGTAAACTCCCGTTTTTAGTGAACTCTAATACAATAATATACAAAAAGTTTTATACCCCCGTTTTGAGTAAACTCTACTATACGATTATATACAAAAAGTTGTAAACCCCCGTTTTATTGTACAAAAATTTTAAACCCCCGCTATGAGTTAACTCCACAATACAATTATATACAAAAATTTGTAAAACCCCGTTTTGATTAAACTCTAATACAATAATATACAAAAAGTTGTAAACCCCCGTTTTGAGTAAAATCTACAATACAATTATATTCAAAATGTAGTAAACCCCGTTTTGAGTAAAATCTACAATACAATTATATTCAAAAATTTGTAAACCCCCGTTTTGAGTAAATTCTTATACAATAAAATAGAAAAGGTTGTAAACCCTGGTTTTGAGTACACTCTACTATACAATTATATACAAAAAGTTGTAAATCCCCGTTTTGAGTAAAATCTACAATACAATTATATTCAAAAAGTTGTAAACCCCCGTTTTGAGTAAACTCTAATACAATAATATACAAAAAATGTAAACCCCTATTTTGAGTAAACTATACTACACAATTATATTAAAAAAGTTGTAAACCCCCGTTTTTAGTAAAATCTACAATATAATTATATACAAAATGTTGTAAACCACCGTTTTGAGTAAACTCTAATACAATAATGTACAAAAAGTTATAAACCCCCATTTTGAGTAAACTCTACTATACAATTATTTACAAAAAGTTGTAAACCCCCGTTTTGAGTAAACTCTAATACAATAATATACAAAAAGTTGTAAACCCCCGTTTTGAGTAAAATCTACAATACAATTATATTCAAAATGTAGTAAACCCCGTTTTGAGTAAAATCTACAATACAATTATATTCAAAAATTTGTAAACCACCGTTTTGAGTAAATTCTTATACAATAAAATAGAAAAGGTTGTAAACCCTGGTTTTGAGTACACTCTACTATACAATTATATACAAAAAGTTGTAAATCCCCGTTTTGAGTAAAATCTACAATACAATTATATTCAAAAAGTTGTAAACCCCCGTTTTGAGTAAACTCTAATACAATAATATACAAAAAAATGTAAACCCCTATTTTGAGTAAACTATACTACACAATTATATTAAAAAAGTTGTAAACCCCCGTTTTTAGTAAAATCTACAATATAATTATATACAAAATGTTGTAAACCACCGTTTTGAGTAAACTCTACAATACAATAATGTACAAAAAGTTATAAACCCCCATTTTGAGTAAACTCTACTATACAATTATTTACAAAAAGTTGTAAACCCCGTTTTGAGTAAACTCTAATACAATAATATACAAAAGTCGTAAACCCCGTTTTGAGTAAACTCTACTATACAATTATATAAAAAAGTTGTAAACCCCCGTTTTGAGTAAAATCTACAATACATATACAAAAAGTTGTAAACCCCTGTTTTGAGTAATTTCTAATACAATAATGTACAAAAAGTTGTAAACCCCCGTTTTGAGTAAACTCTACTATACAATTATTTACAAAAAGTAGTAAACCCCCGTTTTGAGTAAACTCTACTAAAAATATTTACAAAAACTTGTAAACCCCATTTTGAGTAAACTCTAATACAATAATATACAAAAAAAGTGTAAACCCTCGTTTTCAGTAAACTCTACTATACAATTATATACAAAATGTTATAAACCCCCATTTTGAGTAAACTCTTATACAATAATATTTAAAAAAAAAGGTGTAAATCCTCATTTTGAGTAAACTCTACTATACAAATATTTACAAAAAGTTGTAAACCCCCGTTTTGAGTAAACTCTACTATACAAATATTTAGAAAAACTTGTAAACCCCCATTTTGAGTAAACTCTACTATAATTATATACAAAAAGTTGTAAACCTCTGTTTTGAGTGAACTTTACTATAATTATATACAAAAAATTGTAAAACCCCGTTTTGAGTAAACTCTAATACAATAATATACAAAAAGTTGTAAACCCCTATTTTGAGTAAACTCTAATATACAATTATATACAAAAATTTGTAAACCTCCGTTTTGAGTATACTATACTATACAATTATAAAAAGTTGTAAACACCGTTTTGAGTAAACTCTAATACAATAATATACAAAAAGTTGTAAACCCCCATTTTGTAAACTCTAGTATACAATTATTTACAAAAAGTTGTAAACCCCGTTTTGAGTAAACTCTACTATAATTATATACAGAAAATTGTAAACCACCGTTTTGAGTAAACTTTAAAACAATAATATACAAAAAGTTGTAAACCCTAGTTTTGAGTAAACTCTACTATATAATTATATAAAAAAAGTTGTAAACCCATGTTTTGAGTAAAATCTACAATACAATTATATTCAAAAAGTTGTAAACCCCCGTTTTGAGTAAACTCTAAGACAATAATATACAAAAAAATGTAAACCCCCATTTTGAGTAAACTATACTATACAATTATATAAAAAAAGTTGTAAAACCCCATTTTTAGTAAAATCTACAATACAATTATATACAAAATGTTGTAAACCCCCCTTTTGAGTAAACTCTAATACAATAATGTACAAAAAGTTGTAAACCCCCGTTTTGAGTAAACTCAACTATACAATTATTTACAAAAAGTAGTAAACCCCCGTTTAGAGTAAACTCTACTAAAATTATATACAAAAACTTGTAAACCCCCATTTTGAGTAAACTCTAATACAATAATATACAAAAAGTTGTAAACCCTCGTTTTCAGTAAACTCAAATACAATAATATACAAAAAGTCGTAAACCACCGTTTTGAGTAAACTCTACTCTACAATTATATACAAAAAGTTGAAAACCCCCGTTTTGAGTAAACTCTACTATACAATTATTTACAAAAAGTAGTAAACCCCCGTTTAGAGTAAACTCTACTAAAATTATATACAAAAACTTGTAAACCCCCATTTTGAGTAAACTCTAATACAATAATATACAAAAAGTTGTAAACCCTCATTTTCAGTAAACTCAAATACAATAATATACAAAAAGTCGTAAACCCCCGTTTTGAGTAAACTCTACTCTACAATTATATACAAAAAGTTGTAAACCCCTGTTTTGAGTAAACTCTACTACACAATTATATAAAAAAGTTGTAAACCCCCGTTTTGAGTAAAATCTACAATACATATACAAAAAGTTGTAAACCCCTGTTTTGAGTAATTTCTAAAACAATAATGTACAAAAAGTTGTAAACCCCCGCTTTGAGTAAACTCTACTATACAATTATTTACAAAAAGTAGTAAACCCCCTTTTTCAGTAAACTCTACTAAAATTATATACAAAAACTTGTAAACCCCCATTTTGAGTAATCTATAATACAATAATATACAAAAAAAAGTGTAAACCCTCGTTTTCAGTAAACTCTACTATACAATTATATATACAAAATGTTATAAACCCCCATTTTGAGTAAACTCTTATACAATAATATTAAAAAAAAGGTGTAAATCCCCATTTTGAGTAAACTCTACTATACAAATATTTACAAAAAGTTGTAAACCCCCGTTTTGAGTAAACTCTACTATACAAATTTTTAGAAAAAGTTGTAAACCCCCGTTTTGAGTAAACTCTACTATAATTATATACAAAAAGTTGTAAACCTCTGTTTTGAGTTAACTTTACTATATTTATATACAAAAAATTGTAAACCCCCGTTTTGAGTAAACTTTAATACAATAATATACAAAAAGTTGTAAACCCCTGTTTTGAGTAAACTCTAATATACAATTATATACAAAAATTTGTAAACCTCCGTTTTGAGTATACTATACTATATAATTATAAAAAGTTGTAAACACCGTTTTGAGTAAACTCTAATACAATAATATACAAAAAGTTGTAAACCCCCGTTTTGTAAACTCTACTATACAATTATTTACAAAAAGTTGTAAACCCCGTTTTGAGTAAACTCTACTATAATTATATACAGAAAGTTGTAAACCACCGTTTTGAGTAAACTTTAAAACAATAATATACAAAAAGTTGTAAACCCCAGTTTTGAGAAAACTCTACTATACAATTATATAAAAAAGTTGTAAACCCACGTTTTGAGTAAAATCTACAATACCATTATATTCAAAAAGTTGTAAACCCCCGTTTTGAGTAAACTCTAATACAATAGTATACAAAAAAATGTAAACCCCCATTTTGAGAAAACTATACTATACAATTATATAAAAAAAAGTTGTAAACCCCCGTTTTTAGTAAAATCTACAATACAATTATATACAAAATGTTGTAAACCCCCGTTTTGAGTAAACTCTAATACAATAATGTACAAAAAGTTATAAACCCCTATTTTGAGTAAACTCTACTATACAATTATTTACAAAAAGTTGTAAACCCCCGTTTTGAGTAAACTCTAATACAATAATATACAAAAAGTCGTAAACCCCCGTTTTGAGTAACTCTACTCTACAATTATATACAAAAAGTTGTAAACCCCTGTTTTGAGTAAACTCTACTACACAATTATATAAAAAAGTTGTAAACCCCCGTTTTGAGTAAAATCTACAATACATATACAAAAAGTTGTAAACCCCTGTTTTGAGTAATTTCTAATACAATAATGTACAAAAAGTTGTAAACCCCCGTTTTGAGTAAACTCTACTATACAATTATTTACAAAAAGTAGTAAACCCCCGTTTTGAGTAAACTCTACTAAAATTATATACAAAAACTTGTAAACCCCCATTTTGAGTAAACTCTAATACAATAATATACAAAAAGTTGTAAACCCTTGTTTTCAGTAAACTCTAATACAATAATATACAAAAAGTCGTAAACCTCCGTTTTGAGTAAACTCTACTCTACAATTATATACAAAAAGTTGTAAACCCCCGTTTTGAGTAAACTCTACTATACAATTATATAAAAAAGTTGTAAACCCCCATTTTGAGTAAAATCTACAATACATATACAAAAAGTTGTAAACCCCTGTTTTGAGTAATTTCTAATACAATAATGTACAAAAAGTTGTAAACCCCCGTTTTGAGTAAACTCTACTATACAATTATTTGCAAAAAGTAGTAAACCCCCTTTTTGAGTAAACTCTACTAAAATTATATACAAAAACTTGTAAACACCCATTTTGAGTAAACTCTAATACAATAATATACAAAAAAAGTGTAAACCCTCGTTTTCAGTAAACTCTACTATACAATTATATATACAAAATGTTATAAACCCCCATTTTGTGTAAACTCTTATACAATAATATTAAAAAAAAGGTGTAAATCCCCATTTTGAGTAAACTCTACTATACAAATATTTACAAAAAGTTTTAAACCCCCGTTTTGAGTAAACTCTACTATACAAATATTTAGAAAACTTGTAAACCCCTATTTTGAGTAAACTCTACTATAATTATATACAAAAAGTTGTAAACCTCTGTTTTGAGTTAACTTTACTATATTTATATACAAAAAATTGTAAACCCCCGTTTTGAGTAAACTTTAATACAATAATATACAAAAAATTGTAAACCCGTGTTTTGAGTAAACTCTAATATACAATTATATACAAAAATTTGTAAACCTCCGTTTTGAGTATACTATACTATACAATTATAAAAAGTTGTAAACACCGTTTTGAGTAAACTCTAATACAATAATATACAAAAAATTGTAAACCCCCGTTTTGTAAACTCTACTATACAATTATTTACAAAAAGTTGTAAACCCCGTTTTGAGTAAACTCTACTATAATTATATACAAAAAGTTGTAAACCACCGTTTTGAGTAAACTTTAAAACAATAATATACAAAAAGTTGTAAACCCCAGTTTTGAGTAAACTCTACTATACAATTATATAAAAAAAAGTTGTAAACCCACGTTTTGAGTAAAATCTACAATACAATTATATTCAAAAAGTTGTAAACCCCCGTTTTGAGTAAACTCTAATACAATAATATACAAAAAAATGTAAACCCCCATTTTGAGTAAACTATACTATACAATTATATAAAAAAAGTTGTAAACCCCCGTTTTTAGTAAAATCTACAATACAATTATATACAAAATGTTGTAAACCCCCGTTTTGAGTAAACTCTAATACAATAATGTACAAAAAGTTATAAACCCCCATTTTGAGTAAACTCTACTATACAATTATTTACAAAAAGTTGTAAACCCCCGTTTTGAGTAAACTCTAATACAATAATATACAATAAGTCGTAAACCCCCGTTTTGAGTAACTCTACTCTACAATTATATACAAAAAGTTGTAAACCCCTGTTTTGAGTAAACTCTACTACACAATTATATAAAAAAGTTGTAAACCCCCGTTTTGAGTAAAATCTACAATACATATACAAAAAGTTGTAAACCCCTGTTTTGAGTAATTTCTAATACAATAATGTACAAAAAGTTGTAAACCCCCGTTTTGAGTAAACTCTACTATACAATTATTTACAAAAAGTAGTAAACCCCCTTTTTGAGTAAACTCTACTAAAATTATATACAAAAACTTGTAAACCCCCATTTTAAGTAAACTCTAATACAATAATATACAAAAAAAGTGTAAACCCTCGTTTTCAGTAAACTCTACTATACAATTATATACAAAATGTTATAAACCCCCATTTTGAGTAAACTCTTATACAATAATATTAAAAAAATGTGTAAATCCCCATTTTGAGTAAACTCTACTATACAATTATTTACAAAAAGTTGTAAACCCCCGTTTTGAGTAAACTCTGTTAGTAATATCATCCGCAACGGAAGCGATTTTAAGGATCTAGATCTATAAAATACACGTAATAAAATAACTAGATCTATATCTACAAGGGGATTGTAGAACATACCTCTTGGATCTCAAAATCCAAGTTGAAGAACCGCAAAAGGATGTATGTAAGAAGATGTGAAGAGCACCACGATCTTCCGTACGTGTGATCCAAGCAACTCCCGGTGGAAGGAATTCTCGTCTCGAATCCTTCCGATATGCTACCCGGAAAAATCTCCAAGATTTCTCCTCAACCCTCTTGGCCGAAATTTATCTATCTCCTCTCTAAGAGTGATAGTCGAAATTTACATGTGTGTCTAAGGCTTAGGAGAACTCTCTTTATATAGGAGAGTAAAACTTAGCCTCCAAGGATTTAATAATTAATACAAAATCAATTATAATAATCCCATTAAATAAAAGATAATTCCATAATATTCTAGAACAAATCTAGAATAATATTTATCTTTATTTCTTTCCATAAATATTTATCCAATAAATATTTTATGCACATGTCTTATTAATACACAAGAAAATAATTTTTTGTTCCATAAAATAAGAAGGGGGGCGAAAATCATTAAATATTGACCTAGTCAATATTAATTTTTCCATCACACAATAATTGGGCCAAGATTATGGAAAATGTCTTTTCCACATATTTAATTATTTAGCCCAACTAATTTAATAGTCCACTAAACAATTAATTCACATATCATTTTAATAAAGTCCAACAAGAACTAAATTAATATTATTAGGATTCGACGTCGAGAATAGCTATGCTACATAGGAGGCACGTCGGGGACCATGGACTAATAATCAGCGGCTTCGATAAATCAAAAAATAATTATAGAATAATTACATTCGATAAATCAATCACAGGAATATGCCACCATAATCCCGTGACTGCACTCCTCCGATTATAAGATTATATTTATCTCCTCACGAGAATAATAATAAGCGTCCATTGATATAATCATTACATATGGATTAATCCTCCATAGACTGTTCATTCTAAACCGGGATGTTACCGTTAACCCTTTTTAGAACCTCTTATCCTTATTTACCATTAACCCCTAGTGATCAATTAATTCATACAACTCAATGGTAGCTAATCAGTGTAATATGAACTCGTACGATCGATCAGTTTCTAGGATTAACAAATAAGGAAACTGTCTATCTACTTCCATAAATGGAAGGAATGGATTCCGTATCTGTGATAACACAGACTACTCACTCAATCCAGTACAATGCCAAGATGGGGTAATTCAGACCACAGACTCAGTGTAATCCTTAACCGTCAAGTCAAACTTCATACCGATTCAAGCGAGTTGTTGTGAACACCTTAGGATTAAGATATATCCATAAATATGATCATCCATTGATTCGATAAGACTTCTCGATTACGGAATTATATCGTGAACTCTAATCAAATCGGTCAAATACTATATGACATATCTATCATATATAAATGCCCCATTAGGTTCTCTTAACCGAAAGTCCGGATAAGACAATCACACCTATTGTGTTCTGGGCGTATTAATAGCACGTTAAAGGAGAGACCCGATACTCTCGATTAACTTCACTACGGGCTAATTTTATTTTAAGTACATCTTCACTAACTCAATCCTCCCTGTGTATATACCATACACCGAGTTAAGTGATTACATAAACGATATACTTTAGGGTTTTCTGTAGTGTAAATACTATTGTCACATCGGTGAATATGAGAATAATAAATATGAATAATAATATCATTTCATTTATTAAATAAAACAATTACAAAATTGTTTTTCGGGCATCACACCTAACAATCTCCCACTTGCACGAAAGCATGTGATTAATTGTTTTAGAGCACACCCTATTATTTAGAATACAACAAACTACATCTCCCACTTGCTCTAAAGCAATGGAGACTCATCCCGTATGCTAGTACCCACTAAGCATATCATAACCATTTCAGATTCCAAAGTACACTCCGAGTATGCCGTCGTAGGATAGGTCAGTGACTCGGGGAGCACCTACATCTAAATGTCATGGGTCTTAATGATAGTCAGGTTGTCGGCTCGAGACGATCCGTAGAATCGAAACATTACCGGTCCATCTAATCATATGGTACTGAGTAAACACTGAGCCCGAGATCGACTTAATGATCATCCTCAATCTGACTTAAAGCCAAAATCAGTGTATCACACATATCCAAGTTCACACATGAATATGTCCGCATATTATTCCTCGTTCTCTCAAGATACTAAAGGACATACTAAACTTGCTTTGTTAACCGCTGAATCTAAGATTCGATCAAAGTTGACGTTCAATAACCTGACCATCTCTTACTTGAAAGATAATCTATCCCATTTCTCTTGATCCGAAGATTTAGAGAGTCATTCCTGAGGCATAGGGTAGAACTTCCTCGTTGAATGTTGCATACACAGATGCATCATCTTAACCAATAAGATGGATGGGAAACCGATCGCGATTCTAATGAATTCGACCGAGTCAAACTCTTAAGAATGTTGTTCAAATCTCTGTTGCGAGAGAATTGTGGCAATTGTCGAGTTCGACTTCAGATAACACACCCATGTTGATTCCAACTGGTGCAGTGTTATCCTTCACAAACACTAATATATATTTGTATACACTACCGTACTAAAATTGATATCCGATCTACAACCGACTTATCAATATTCTGGTCAAATCCACATATTGTAGAAATATATGACTTCCAATGACCGAGAGGTTTGCTTTTTATCCACAAAGGACATAAGCCTTGACAGTCATCCTGTCATAAGTTCATAAGTCAATACCCTTCTGTTTCGAATGAATCCAGACTCCGTTTGTTTTGCAAGAAAGTCTCAGGGAATCACCCCTATTTTCTGCTTTTGAACGAAATCATGCAATACTAAGTGGTAAGAGAGTTCAAGGTCTGATTAACTCTCTACTTCTTAGGGAATTACCCCTAGACCACCCAAGCTTTGCTATGAAAGATAAACTTTCCTATTCATTCTACTCTTTTCCGTGTAGATCCAATTACTCCCACTGGGCCTGAGACGCTCAGGTGGTTCTACAAGAGCATAAACGAAGCGGAGTACCGAACTCCATTCACGGGGTTATGGCTATTAAACCAACCTCTATTATCGAATCGACATCGCTCACAAAAGAGCCATAGGTCATCACTCGATCCTCCGACTACAAAGTCCGCAGAAACCGTAATGGGTAATGGATAAACCATATTCCCAATACTTACTGGGTGGATCGAAATTCTGATCTAGTTTAGTAGTATTTAGTGTTATCACCAACAATCGATGTTGGATGTGGTCTGATTTTAATCAGTTAGTAACTACCTTGAGTAAACGTACTTCAAGGTTCAAGGTTTTTCTGATCATGGATTCTATCAGAAAGGATGCAACAGTATAACTGTCCCTTCCCGATTTCAAGAATCCTACATCTAACCTTTATTCTCAATAGGTTAAAAGATATATCACGAATGGTCATTGACCGAACGTATGCACGAAATGCCCAGTCTTACCTTCAAGCACCGTGTGCTAAATGCTTATATTTATGGAAGTGGGGTGAACCAAATCCACACCTTATCCGTAAATTCCAAAGTATATTCTAGGTAGACTTCTCGGTCTTGTAGACCATTATTTCGCTTCCAATATCTTTATTGAGTTAAGCAGTATATTGTGGCACATCTAAAACATGTATAAGGCAATTTAACGGTTTCTCACTTAGTGAAAGAATTACTATGAGGCAGGCCAAGCATCAGTCCCTAGGACTATATGATGGACCATTTCTGAGTATAGAATACTCTATCTCTGTTGAAAACAGAGAAACCTCAAAATATTTTGGATAAACTTACCGGAGTGTTTGAATAGTTATCAGACAATAAGTCACTACTCGGAAGCTCCTACTAGCTCGTATCTTTCATCAGACCCCGAAGGTCGTCATGAACAAGCTATGTTACTTCTTTATAAACATTATCCTTTCCCGATTGAAAGGAAACTTAGTCATTGAACCTTTGAGACAATTTAACCAGACTGGGAGAAAGGAATCACCCTGAGCCAGTCTTCAGGTCTTGTCTTTTAGGGACTATGCACTAACTATGGAATATGAAGAAGCGTTTATCTAAATATAGGAACCAATTGCTTTTAATAGTTCTTAAGATGTGTTTTATATACATATTTCAGCAGTTCTAAGTGGTGTTTGGCTTTATCAAACAAAAGTCCGAGTCTTGGATTCGTACTACAAATGGTATATTCACTTTCTATACGACAAATAAATTATCGAATAGAAGGTAAATCCATTCGTTCCAACGAATCTTAAACCGAAAATAAATTTTCCGTGATATCCAAGGATTGAATCCGAGATTCATTTCCTTATATCACTCCCACTTTTCTAGCTAAAATTAACTGCCCGTTGTTTACTCCTTTAATCGTTAAATGCACTGCTACCTTGTTCTTCCAAAGAACTTAGCTCGAGAAAATTTCCAAGGATTCATAGCTTGGTGATCCAAAATCACTATCCTTATCCTATAATTTTCAGTTAATTAATATTTCGGTTTAGCCTTAAAGTTTACTCAGTTTAGATGACTAATACTTTTAGACATATTCTCTCATTCTTGACTTTCCGTGAATGGAAACAGTCTTGAACCAACGGTTCGTTTGAGTAGACACTACTCTTGAACCGTGGGGTGTCTATTTCGAGTGTTACTCGTCGGGACTTCTCGGATTTTCTAATATACCAGAAAAAACAACAAATCATAACATTAAAGCTTCCATTAGTTTATCGGTTCCAAATACCGTCTAACGAGCAATGCTTTATTTTTTTTATGATTTTCCGATTTTTTCGATTAGAAAATCTTTCGTATATAGTTCCAATGTTTCCAGAAAAACAACAAATCATAGAACTCCCACTAGTTCATCGATTCCAAATATCGTCTAACTAGCAACATTTCATGACTTTCCGGTTTTTCAATTAGAACGGTTACGTGTGTAGTCAGTTACACTTTTCTAATGTTCTAGAAAAACAACAAATCATAAAGCTCCCACTAGTTCATCGATTCCAAATATCGTCCAACTAGTAATACTTCATGATTTTCTGATTTTTCAATTAGAAAATTACTCGTGTAATTACTACACATTCAAAATTCACTAAAAGAATTTCAAAGTCCGAAATCACCTTTGATCATACTAAGTTTGTCTTCCGTTTGACACGAATGACACTAGTGACATACCTATATGTCACTCTGGTTTTTAAAAGGCTTAAGAGAAAATATCACTTTCGAAAAATAATTGCATTATCGATTAACTAGTTCAACGTCCTAGTTACTTTCCACTTTTTAACGAAGTCAATACTAGTCAATTAATAAATTTTAAGCAATTTAGTGAGGGATATAATGCTGTAAATAAAATGACATATATTAATTCAAGTTTAACACTACTATATTATTTTATTTTAGGAATTGTAAACTAAAATTAAGTCTACTCTACCATTCCAAGGTTTTAACCTCGCATCTCAGTGCCGCCTTAGGGTAGGTCAAAGAGATGACGGTTAAATCGAGACAATCTCATCAATGAATAACTTGTGAGAATCGAACATCCCACGAGAATCGAACATCCCTTTATTCATTGACTACCTTCCTTTTTAGCCTAGATATTAACAAAAAAATACCCATGATGAGTGTGACCTACTATATCGGATCTCTTAGGTACGCCCCGAGTATGCCGTCTTAGGATAGGTCAGTGACCCGACGAGTACCCGGAAATCCTATCCTTTCGGAGACCAAGCCATGAATGTTGATAGGGGTGAACACCATCCTTAGGGGGACGAAATCAAAGCGCCTCGAGGCGTCACCCTTCTCTCACTTACTTGTATCTACAGGAGAGGCCGTGGGGTTGGCTGTCGCCTCTCCCGCTCCCACTCAATAGTTTGGAAGTGGTTGTGGGTTAACTAACCACGTCTTTTTGATGTTAACATAAAAGCTCATCAAATCAAGGATTCCGAATGGTGTCGGTAACGTAGGCAAGCCTACCCGTTCTATTCGTTGGAACATATGTGACAGTCGGACGAAATCGGGTCAATAGAGCCCCATTGAGATAAGAAGGAATCACCCCTCCGCTCGTTGGTGTAGCTTAGTCTTGCCGGACCCCCGTGCATACATCACACTAGGAGGGTTAAGTCAGTCGAGCCTAGCTCAGTTGACCACCCAACCTATAAGCGAACCATTTTTATCCAGGATTTATTGTTCTTTTACCATCATTCAATCTCGTAGACACTACGAATTGAAAAACGTGATCTCGTTTGGGCTTTAAGGCGGTTCACCGAGAACACACACCGAAAGGCCTAACGATTTCATAACCCGTCCTCGGATCTTTAATTAGTTACTAAATTTATTAATTACCACGTATTAATTAAATTTCAACTAATTACACGAGTTTGTATACATGCCTATTTTAATTACCAAAATTAAAATTCTACATGTATGCATGGAGTGGATTTATGATATGATGCATGTCATGGCAATTCCGATTTTATATCTATTTTATGATCAAACACATAAAAAAAATAAATTGCAGAAAATTTAAACACCGAGATGGATTGTTGGTACCCCCGTATCTAATCTATCCTAGGAAAAAATAAATTACAATCTTGTTGTCTTCGAGTCTTGATCTTCGAATCTTGAACTCGAACTGCCGGATCACGAAGCACGAACACCCGAGAGGAGAAAAGGTCTTTTTAATTAAATAAATCCAATTTATTATAATTAATCAAAATTTTTTTTTTTTATGTATGCGGCTGTTACCAAAAAAAATAATTTTCCAAAAAAATTATTTATTTATTTATTTATTTATTGTTACAATTGGGCGGCTGCACCAATTATTTTCCAAAAATATTTTTTTTTCTCTGCCATAACGGCAGTAATTAAAAAAAAAAAGGAAATTAGGTTTACCAAAAAAAATCATACATCCGCATGCATGAAGAACCCTAGCCGCATGCAATTTTTTTATAAACAGGACTTATAGCGACGCTTTTCAGCGTCGCAGAAAGTCCTGTAGTAGTTTTTAATAAAATTTTATCCGTTTCTCCTCGTTCATACCTTGGGTTTCGCCTTGATCTTCAATTTTCCAACAAGATCTTCATCTTTTCCAGCCCGGATATTCAAAATTACAATAAAAGATGCTACTTTTACATATAAATTTCGAAAATTGACATAAATAAAATACAATTCCTATGCTCAATTGTTACTAAACAAAGGAGCTATAATAGATCTAACGAGTAAACAGTACCAACCCCAATCCATCTCTTCAACCAAGACATTCATAATCATAAAAAAATAAAACAAAATTTCGGCCCCTTTTAAAAAAAAATTGGGACAAAAAATCTACATGTTTTACCACTCCTAGATCTAATATTTTATAAGTATAAATATAGATCTCCTTGTCTCTGATACCATTGTTAGTAATATCATCCGCAACGGAAGCGATTTTAAGGATCTAGATCTATAAAATACACGTAATAAAATAACTAGATCTATATCTACAAGGGGATTGTAGAACATACCTCTTGGATCTCAAAATCCAAGTTGAAGAACCGCAAAAGGATGTATGTAAGAAGATGTGAAGAGCACCACGATCTTCCGTACGTGTGATCCAAGCAACTCCCGGTGGAAGGAATTCTCGTCTCGAATCCTTCCGATATGCTACCCGGAAAAATCTCCAAGATTTCTCCTCAACCCTCTTGGCCGAAATTTTTCTATCTCCTCTCTAAGAGTGATAGTCGAAATTTACATGTGTGTCTAAGGCTTAGGAGAACTCTCTTTATATAGGAGAGTAAAACTTAGCATCCAAGGATTTAATAATTAATACTAAATCAATTATAATAATCCCATTAAATGAAAGATAATTCCATAATATTCTAGAACAAATCTAGAATAATATTTATCTTTATTTCTTTCCATAAATATTTATCCAATAAATATTTTATGCACATGTCTTATTAATACACAAGAAAATAATTTCTTGTTCCATAAAATAAGAGGGGGGGGGCGAAAATCATTAAATATTGACCTAGTCAATATTAATTTTGCCATCACACAATAATTCGGCCAAGATTATGGAAAATGTCTTTTCCACATATTTAATTATTTAGCCCAACTAATTTAATAGTCCACTAAACAATTAATTCACATATCGTTTTAATAAAGTCCAACAATAACTAAATTAATATTATTAGGATTCGACGTCCGAGAATAGCTATGCTATATAGGAGGCACGTCGGGGACCATGGACTAATAATCAGCGGCTCCGATAAATCAAAAAATAATTATAGAATAATTACATTCGATAAATCAATCACAGGAATATGCCACCATAATCCCGTGACTGCACTCCTCCGATTATAAGATTATATTTATCTCCTCACGAGAATAATAATAAGCATCCATTGATATAATCATTACATATGGATTAATCCTCCATAGACTGTTCATTCTAAATCGGGAAGTTACCGTTAACCCTTTTTAGAACCTCTTATCCTTATTTACCATTAAACCCCTAGTGATCAATTAATTCATACAACTCACTGGTAGCTAATCAGTGTAATATGAACTCGTACGATCGATCAGTTTCTAGGATTAACAAATAAGGGAACTGTCTATCTACTTCCATAAATGGAAGGAATGGATTCCGTATCTGTGATAACACAGACTACTCACTCAATCCAGTACAATGCCAAGATGGGGTAATTCAGACCACAGACTCAGTGTAATCCTTAACCGTCAAGTCAAACTTCATACTGATTCAAGCAGTTGACTGTGATCACCTCAGGATTAAGATATATCCATAAATATGATCATCCATTGATTCGATAAGACTTCTCGATTATGGAATTATATCGTGAACTCTAATCAAATCGGTCCAGCCCTATATGACATATCTATCATATATAAATGCCCCATTAGGTTCTCTTAACCGAAAGTCCGGATAAGACAATCACACCTATTGTGTTATGGGCGCATTAATAGCACGTTAAAGGAGAGACCCGATTCTCTCGATTAACTTCACTACGGGCTAATTGTATTTTAAGTACATCTTCACTAACTCAATCCTCCTGTGTATATACCATACACTGAGTTAAGTGATTACATAAACGATATACTTTAAGGTTTTCTGTAGTGTAAATACTATTGTCACATCGGTGAATATGAGAATAATAAATATGAATTATAATATCATTTCATTTATTAAATAAAACAATTACAAAATTGTCTTTCGGGCATCACACCTAACAAACTCTACTATACAAATATTTAGAAAAAGTGGTAAACCCCCGTTTTGAGTAAACTCTACTATAATTATATACAAAAAGTTGTAAACCTCTGTTTTGAGTTAACTTTACTACATTTATATACAAAAAATTGTAAACCCCCGTTTTGAGTAAACTCTAATACAATAATATACAAAAAGTTGTAAACCCTGTTTTGAGTAAACTCTAATATACAATTATATACAAAAATTTGTAAACCTCCGTTTTAAGTATACTATACTATACAATTATAAAAAGTTGTAAACACCATTTTGAGTAAACTCTAATACAATAATATACAAAAAGTTGTAAACCCCCGTTTTGTAAAATCTATAATACAATTATTTACAAAAAGTTGTAAACCCCGTTTTGAGTAAACTCTACTATAATTATATACAGAAAGTTGTAAACCACCGTTTTGAGTAAACTTTAAAACAATAATATACAAAAAGTTGTAAACCCCAGTTTTGAGTAAACTCTACTATACAATTATATAAAAAAAGTTGTAAACCCACGTTTTGAGTAAAATCTACAATACAATTATATTCAAAAAGTTGTAAACCCTCGTTTTGAGTAAACTCTAATACAATAATATACAAAAAATTGTAAACCCCCATTTTGGGTAAACTATACTATACAATTATATAAAAAAGTTGTAAACCCCCGTTTTTAGTAAAATCTACAATACAATTATATACAAAATGTTGTAAACCCCCGTTTTGAGTAAACTCTAATACAATAATGTACAAAAAGTTATAAACCCCTATTTTGAGTAAACTCTACTATACAATTATTTACAAAAAGTTGTAAACCCCCGTTTTGAGTAAACTCTAATACAATAATATACAAAAAGTCGTAAACCCCCGTGTTGAGTAAACTCTACTCTACAATTATATACAAAAAGTTGTAAACCCCCGTTTTGAGTAAACTCTACTATACAATTATATAAAAAAGTTGTAAACCCCCGTTTTGAGTAAAATATACAATACATATACAAAAAGTTGTAAACCCCTGTTTTGAGTAATTTCTAATACAATAATGTACAAAAAGTTGTAAACCCCCGTTTTGAGTAAACTCTACTATACAATTATTTACAAAAAGTAGTAAACCCCCTTTTTGAGTAAACTCTACTAAAATTATATACAAAAACTTGTAAACCCCCATTTTGAGTAAACTCTAATACAATAATATACAAAAAAAGTGTAAACCCTCGTTTTCAGTAAACTCTACTATACAATTATATACAAAATGTTATAAACCCCCATTTTCAGTAAACTCTTATACAATAATATTAAAAAAAAAGGTGTAAATCCCCATTTTGAGTAAACTCTACTATACAAATATTTACAAAAAGTTGTAAACCCCCGTTTTGAGTAAACTCTACTATACAAATATTTAGAAAAAGTTGTAAACCCCCGTTTTGAGTAAACTCTACTATAATTATATACAAAAAGTTGTAAACCTCTGTTTTGAGTTAACTTTACTATATTTATATACAAAAAATTGTAAACCCCCGTTTTGAGTAAACTCTAATACAATAATATACAAAAAGTTGTAAACCCCTGTTTTGAGTAAACTCTAATATACAATTATATACAAAAATTTGTAAACCTCCGTTTTGAGTATACTATACTATACAATTATAAAAAGTTGTAAACACCGTTTTGAGTAAACTCTAAAGCAATAATATACAAAAAGTTGTAAACCCCCGTTTTGTAAACTCTACTATACAATTATTTACAAAATGTTGTAAACCCCGTTTTGAGTAAACTCTACTATAATTATATACAGAAAGTTATAAACCACCGTTTTGAGTAAACTTTAAAACAATAATATACAAAAAGTTGTAAACCTCAGTTTTGAGTAACTCTACTATAAAATTAAATAAAAAAAGTTGTAAACCCACGTTTTGAGTAAAATCTACAATACAATTATATTCAAAAAGTTGTAAACTCCCGTTTTGAGTAAACTCTAATACAATAATATACAAAAAGTTGTAAACCCCCTTTTTGAGTAAACTCTACTATACAATTATATTAAAAAGTTGTAACTGCCGTTTGGAGTAAAATCTATAATACAATTATATACAAAAAGTTGTAAACCCCCGTTTTGAGTAAACTCTAATACAATAATGTACAAAAACTTGTAAACCTCCATTTTCAGTAAACTTTAATACAATAATAAACAAAAAGTTGTAAACCCTCGTTTTCAGTAAACTCTACTATACAATTATATACAAAATGTTATAAACCCCCATTTTGAGTAAACTCTTATACAATAATATTGAAAAAAAGGTGTAAACCCCTATTTTGAGTAAACTCTACAATACAATTATTTACCAAAAGTTGTAAACCCCCGTTTTGAGTAAACTCTAATACAATAATATATAAAAAGTCATAAACCCCCGTTTTGAGAAAACTCTACTATACAATTATATAAAAAAGTTGTAACCCCATGTTTTGAGTAAAATCTACAATACATATACAAAAAGTTGTAAACCCCTGTTTTGAATAATTTCTAATACAATAATGTACAAAAAGTTGTAAACCCCCATTTTGAGTAAACTCTACTATACAATTATTTACAAAAAGTAGTAAACCCCCATTTTGAGTAAACTCTACTAAAATTATATACAAAAACTTGTAAACCCCTATTTTGAGTAAACTCTAATACAATAATATACAAAAAAGAGTAAACCCTCATTTTCAGTAAACTCTACTATACAATTATATACAAAATGTTATAAACCCCCATTTTGAGTAAACTCTTATACAATAATATTTAAAAAAGGTGTAAATCACCATTTTGAGTAAACTCTACTATACAAATATTTACAAAAAGTTGTAAACCCCCGTTTTGAGTAAACTCTACTATACAAATATTTAGAAAAAGTTGTAAACCCCCGTTTTGAGTAAACTCTACTATAATTATATACAAAAAGTTGTAAATCTCTGTTTTGAGTTAACTTTACTATATTTATATACAAAAAATTGTAAACCCCCGTTTTGAGTAAACTCTAATACAATAATATACAAAAAGTTGTAAACCCCTGTTTTGAGTAAACTCTAATAAACA
Organism: Gentiana straminea; assembly: GCA_036785695.1. Lineage (NCBI taxonomy): Eukaryota > Viridiplantae > Streptophyta > Magnoliopsida > Gentianales > Gentianaceae > Gentiana > Gentiana straminea. Next base: position 323,162 of record JAVUPR010000407.1, read on the forward strand.
ATTATATACAAAAATTTGTAAACCTCCGTTTTGAGTATACTATACTATACAATTATAAAAAGTTGTAAACACCGTTTTGAGTAAACTCTAACACAATAATATACAAAAAGTTGTAAACCCCCGTTTTGTAAACTCTACTATACAATTATTTACAAAAAGTTGTAAACCCCGTTTTGAGTAAACTCTACTATAATTATATACAGAAAGTTGTAAACCACCGTTTTGAGTAAACTCTAAAACAATAATATACAAAAAGTTGTAAACCCCAGTTTTGAGTAAACTCTACTATACAATTATATAAAAAAAGTTGTAAACCCACGTTTTGAGTAAAATCTACAATACAATTATATTCAAAAAGTTGTAAACCCCCGTTTTGAGTAAACTCTAATACAATAATATACAAAAAGTTGTAAACCCCCTTTTTGAGTAAACTCTACTATACAATTATATTAAAAAGTTGTAAACCCCCGTTTTGAGTAAAATCTACAATACAATTACATACAAAAAGTTGTAAACCCCCGTTTTGAGTAAACTCTAATACAATAATGTACAAAAACTTGTAAACCCCCATTTTGAGTAAACTCTAATACAATAATAAACAAAAAAGTTGTAAACCCTCGTTTTCAGTAAACTCTACTATACAATTACATAAAAAATGTTATAAACCCCCATTTTGAGTAAACTCTTATACAATAATATTAAAAAAAAGGTGTAAACCCCCATTTTGAGTAAATTCTAAATATTTACAAAAAGCAGTAAACCCCCGTTTTGAGTAAACTCTACTATACCAATATTTAGAAAAAGTTGTAAACCCCCGTTTTGAGTAAACTCTACTATAATTATATACAAAAATTTGTAAACCTCTGTTTTGAGTGAACTCTACTATAGTTATATACAAAAAATTGTAAACCCCCATTTTGAGTAAACTCTAATACAATAATATACAAAAAGTTGTAAACCCCTGTTTTGAGTAAACTGTACTATACAATTATATACAAAAATTTGTAAACCTCCATTTTGAGTATACTCAACTATACAATTATAAAAAGTTGTAAACCCCCGTTTTGAGTAAACTCTAATACAATAATATACAAAAGTTGTAAACCCCCATTTTGTAAACTCTACTATAAAATTATTTACAAAAAGTTGTAAACCCCGTTTTGAGTAAACTCTACTATAATTATATACTGAAAGTTGTAAACCTCCGTTTTGAGTAAACTTTAAAACAATAATATACAAAAAGTTGTAAACCCCCGTTTTGAGTAAACTCTAATACAATAATATACAAAAAGTTGTAAACCCCCATTTTGAGTAAACTATACTATACACTTATATAAAAAAAGTTGTAAACCCCCGTTTTGAGTAAAATCTACAATACAATTATATACAAAAAGTTGTAAACCCCCGTTTTGAGTAAACTCTAGTACAATAATGTACAAAAAGTTGTAAACCCCTATTTTGTAAACTCTAATATACAATTATTTACAAAAAGTTGTAAACCCCGTTTTGAGTGAACTCTACTATAATTATATACAGAAAGTTGTAAACCTCCGTTTTGAGTATACTCTACTATACAATTATTAAAAGTTGTAAACCCCCTTTTTGAGTAAACTCTAAAACAATAATATACAAAAAGTTGTAAACCCCCGTTTTGTAAATTCTAGTATACAATTATTTACAAAAATTTGTAAACCCCGTCTTGAGTAAAGTCTACTATAATTATATACAGAAAGTTGTAAACCTCCGTTTTGAGTAAACTTTAAAACAATAATATACAAAAAGTTGTAAACCCCAGTTTTGAGTAAACTCTACTACACAATTATATACAAAAAGATGTAAACCCACGTTTTGAGTAAAATCTACAATACAATTATATTCAAAAAGTTGTAAACCCCCGTTTTGAGTAAACTCTAATACAATAATATACAAAAAGTTGTAAACCCCAATTTTGAGTAAACTCTACTATACAATTATATAAAAAAGTTGTAAACCCCTATTTTGAGTAAAATCTACAATACAATTATATACAAAAAGTTGTAAACCCCCGTTTTGAGTAAACTCTAATACAATAATGTACAAAAAGTTGTAAACCCCCATTTTGAGTAAACTCTATGTTAAGGGTGATTTTATACGTTTTATAAGGATATATTTTATATCAATTTCCCCCGTATATGTATTATTTTCATAGAAATAGGGCTTTATATTGAAATATTGAGTAAATGATGTTTTTCAGATGTTAATTGCAAAACGTAACGAATTATGTGCTTAAATTGTGATTTTATGTTATTTTGGAATTATGTTTCGCATTGGTATGTTTTTCCTATTGTTGTAGATACTCATTGATGATGGAAGAGAGGATTTTAGAGAGCCAAATTCGTGATTGGAAAGGATCAATCAAGATTTATGGAAGATTAAAAGAGATAAGGAAAGAAATAAATCAAGATAAAGATGGAATTATCAATTTGATCGACACCGGATCAAGGCGTCCAAGGGAAGTGAACGAGCGTCCAAGTCAGGACGGGCGTTCAGAATATTGAACGAGCGTTCATAGGTCCAGAATTAGAACAGAGTCTCCAGACTGCCTTCAAACGAACGTCTGACGCAGTCTAAAGCATTTGGACGGGCGTCCGGTTATTCAAACGGGCGTCCAAGGCCGTATTCAGCAAAACCGACTTAGGTTACTGTAGCAACCGCCTCTGATTTTCTATAAATAGCAGCAGCTTTTCAACCCTAATATCATACCATATCGAATTTACACACAAGCACCGCAAGAACACCTTATTTTTTGAGGCTTCCAAGGCCGGTCACCCGAGCCTTGTGCTCGGGTGATCCGGGTTAGATTAGGATGTAGTTTTTCGTTTTCTTTTCGTTCGTTTAATTCATGGATTCATCCATTATCCAAACGATGTGAGTTTCTCTTTGAATTTATTCAATTCCTTTGTTTATTTTCATGAGCCTTAATTTATGTTGTATCTTTCTATTCGATTCATGATGCTATTATGTGAACCTTATCGAAAGATTGTTTACTAATTGATATGTTTACAACATACGAGAGTTGCGTAAACTAGATCACCATAGAAAGATAGGATCTTTAATCATTAATGATGACAAATTAATTGGTTAATTATCTAGGTTGTTAGATTCTAAAATACGAGAGTTAACTTGAATCTACACCTTCGTTTTGTATGTAATATTGATCTCAACATTCGAAAGAGGAGAGATCGATAATTGAATTCACTAAGAGATTAGGGATTCATAGCTTGAGAAACAGATTCACTAAGAGATTAGGGGTTTGTGTCTCGTGTAAAGGTGAAACCACAATTTGAATTAAAATCTGAGACGAACTAGGATTGAGATCACTTGGTTTGTATGATGTTTGATCCCATGTATCCTTAGTTTAGGTTTTTATTATTTGTTCTAGTTTAGATTTAGTTTACTTGTTCTATGAGTTTATTTGTTAGTTCTTCGTTTATTTGTTTTTGTTAGTAACAATTGAGAGGATTAATTAGATTAGATTCAACAACCCTTTTCCCTGAGGATCGATACCCGTACTTATCCAACTTTACTAGCAACTACCCGGTATTCGGCCGGTTAGGAGGTAGTTTTGCATGGTAGTATAGGTTTATAAATTTTCTTTTGTTTTAATGATGCAAAATCTCCCCAACAAAAGTGGCGCCGTTGCCGGGGAATCGGCGTTTTGTTGAATTTGGTTGAATTAATTTCTCGATTTTGTTACGTTTTTTTTTTTATTTTTCGTTTTCAATAAAAGTAGCGTTGAATAAATCGAGAGTTTTTATTTTTGCCGTGTTTCGATAACCGTTGGGTTAAGAATGTGCAAAAAGTTTTTTACTCGATTTGTGAAACGTGAACTATATGTTTGTTTGTATCTAGTCTAACCCCCTGTGCTTTAATTTGATGTGGCTGCTCTGTGATATTTGATGTATGATCTTTTAAGAAATTAGGGTTTGGTGTGTTTCCTGCGTTTTCTATGCAAATTCGACTGTTGGACGAGCGTTCAGGTAAGTGAACGCCCGGCCAGTCCCTAACATGCAGGTAAACGAGCGTCTGGTTTGTTGGACGCTCGTCCATTCCAAAACGTATCAGCTCTGTTCTGTTTTCAAGAACCAGAAGGACGTCCATATATCTAAACGCCCGTCCGGCCTGCATAAGTTTTAAACGCCCGTTTGAATTAGTGAATGCCAGTCCAGGTTCCAGATTTCTTCTCAATTTGATTTTTAATGCTTTATTTGATATGGATACTTTAATTTGAGCTTCTGTGGCTAATTGTTTTTACGTAGATGATCTGAACTTGCATGTTTACACCTTTCCACCTATGAATCCATGTTGAATAATTGATTAATTTTTTTTTATTTACATGATTCATCTATGCAAGTTATAGTTACTGTCGGTTCTCGTATGCTATAACTGGCCTTATTGTTAATTAGTAGCTAATGTCGGTTTCCGTATGCTACATACCGTTATGATGAATCTTGTGAGCTTTGAGACCTATGTGCTTTCTTGTTATTTTTGTAACTCATATGGGTAGCTACGTCGGTTTTCGTAATGCTACCATTCCCGTCTTATGAGTTATATCTTGTTTAGTATAGCTAACTGTTGGTTTCCATAATGCTATCACCTTTGACGAGTCTTAAAGCGCGTCTACATTGCGTGTAATGAACAGCACTGTCGTTTATCGTAACCTGTCATTATTTGGTAGACGTTTATTTTATACATGTCATATTGCTAATTAGTGGGCTAGTTTTCTTTCTTTTATTTTCTTTTATTTTTACATATCACTTATATGCATATCATTTAGTTGCATGTCATCTAGTTGCATTGTTTTCCTATTTTTCTTTTATTTTTCTTGAGTGTAGTTAACTGTCGGTTTCCGTAATACTACCTCATTTTTTTCTGATTCTGCACGGGCCGTAGTCACTGTAGGGTTGCCCTCTCAACTTGCTCAGCCTGAGCCTGTCAGAATTTATTTTTATTTATTTTATTTTTAGGATTGCATATCATGTAGGCTGCATTGTAGTATATTTTCATGTAGTTGCACCTAGCCTACTGTTGTGTAATGTTCCATGTATATGTATTCCATCTTTATATGAGCTTAAATTTGAAATATCTCTATATCTCCTTTTCCATGTGCTTTATATATGTAATCTTTTCTTTTTCCCCGTGGACTCTTTTTGCATTGATCAAGTCTGCAGGATATTTTTGATAGCTATTGTGCACTTTCCCGATGAATTCAGTTTACCTGTGATGCTCCACAGTCTACTGAGCTATGCAGCAATTTTGGTTTTTACCGATTTTTCCGGAATTGCCAGCATCCAATCAGCTAAGTTCTCTAATTTTTATTTATGCACAACTTGAGGACAAGTTGCAATCTAAGTGTGGGGGAGAGGATGGTTTATATGTATCTATGAGTCGTTTGCTCAATTTCTATTATATTTCTATGAAAAGTGCTTAATTTTAAAATTTTTGTTTTGTCCCGAGTGAGCATTGCATGTCTTTGTTCGATGTTTATAATCATTGATGCTGTATTCTGCATATTTAGTAAATTTAGTTGTTTCACCCGACACTACTTTTCACGTGCCATAGTAGATGATGAGCTATGTTTTTAAGCCATACCCATTTGATTAGAGATTTTTGATGATTATCGCATGATTCTTTGCTTCCATACAAATTTGGGAAATTTTAATAGTTTGTATTTAGAGTTAAAGTATGACATACTGTGAATATCTGAAGGTTTGAATGTGATAAATGAAACGTAACTATTGTGCTTTTGAAATGAAGTTAATAAGTGAAGTTGTTTTAAATTATAAATGTGTGTGTCGAAAGCTGGTCGATGATTTGAGTGAGGTAGGTCATACCACGAATGTCCTATTCCACTATGATGACAAAAAGCTCATGATAGTTAGAAAAAGCTGCCTTATGATTGGAGTAGGTAGGGGATTAGCGGGAAATGTCCTATTCTGCTGTGAGGGCAATAGCTCATTCTGATGTGTGTTTAAGTGAAATAATTAAATCAACTTATGAGAATAATTATATGAATTAAACGAAAGACTTAGTTATCGTCAACCTTATTGTAACACCCCGGTTACCAACCCCGTCGGCCGCCGGCATTGGTCACCGAAACGTCACTTCACGACACACAGTCGCAGAAGTAATATTCAACATTCCACAACAGAGGAAACATAAACATCCACCATTCATTATTAAAAGGGGTCAAAGTAATTACAATCTCTTAAATAAAATAGAAAGAAAAAGTGTGGAAATGTCAATAAAATCTTAAAGTGCCGGAAATCCAAGTAAAGTGGAAACGTAAGATCGCGACTACGTGACTCTCGATACCCCGCGACATCCCCGCAATCAGCAATCATCCAAAGAAAGATACGCTAAGAATCGCTCCCATAAGTGGATCATAGCAGGGGTCAAACGAAAGTAAAACCGTCAACTATAAGGTTGAGTAAGAATAAATCTAGTATACGTAAGGTAAAACCAACCCATGAAAAGTACCACAAATTAACGAAGGACTCAACCAATCTATAAAAGTTACGACCAACCCATAACGGATACCATACATCACAACTAACCACCTAAAGGTCCCGAATGTGCACATCCCTCAAAATGGGTAAAGCCCTGAGAGGAGGATCCTAAAGGTCATTCAATGGTACCATACTAGATGGACCATCACGTCTTCGGGGTGCAAGGAAACCTTCCCGGGTTCCCGGCTTCGGGTGCTACCCTATCCGGCCCAACCATACCAATGTCTGCAACTCCCCAAATACGCTAAGGTCATTGAAGTCGTAAGGAAACCTTCCCGGGTTCCCGGCTTCGGGTGCTACCCTATCCGGCCCGACCACTATGGGTCTACAAACCTCAATGCCTCAAATCCAAATCCCCACCGTGATGTCAATACCCCTGACCCATCAAGACATGACTCCCAAAATAAATTCATAAGGTTGAACCACAGTTACCAAAGAAGGAACACAACATAGACCAGACGCCCGTTTGGAAGACCGGACGCCCGTCCCAGTACTCTGTTGGACGCCCGTCCAAAATATCGGACGCCCGTCCACTTTAACAGAATTAGATCCTGAATGTAAAATAACCCCTCAGACGTCCGTCCAGGTAACCCAAACGCTCGTCCAATGAAAAATTACCCAGGGCAGACGCCCGTCCAGAAAACCCAGACGCCCGTCCACTAAGAACTGTTACATCCTGAATCAAATTTAACACCCCAGACGCCCGTCCAGCTAATCCAGACGCCCGTCCGAAATGTACCCAGGGCAGACGCCCGTCCGCATGAATCAGACGCTCGTCCAACCTGGGTTTCGACTAGAACCCTAACAGCTCTCTACGCGATTTCTGAGCCGTTTCTCCACAACACAGCAGCAAAACAACACTTTAAGCCCAGAAACTCCATACAAAAGCATCATATCAACTATAGGTTTCAACCAACGCAAAAACACACCACTATCCATACACAACAAAGCCAAGTATCCAAACGGAGCACCAAACATAGAAATATTCTTACCGGTTAAGCTGCGTTTCTTGAAAACCCTCTGCTATCGAGCTAAAATCGCTCCTCCACGAAGTCCGAATCTATAAAAAGAAAACAGCGATCACCGATGACGAATTCCTAAACACCAAGGAGAGATTTTTTTTCCTCTCCTTCTTCCTTACAAGGGGGGTCGGCGGCAAGGGGGGTTTTGGGCTGAAAATTTCTATTTTGGGGAAAAATAAGGGAGAAAAGGGGTGAAAATCCTTTTATTTAGTGATTAAAACTCCTTATTAAAACTCCTTTTTAATTATTACTAAATCTCTCCGTACAATTACTAAATCCCATAATTTCCCAAATAACTGGATCTTTTACTAATTAATTACGGAGTCAAAATTTCGGGATATTACATCCTCCCCCCTTAAGACAAAACTTCGTCCTCGAAGTTCAGGTTTGTACCGGGCGTTGATCCACCCCCCCTTAAGACATCCTTCGTCCCCGAAGATAAGCGAAAGGATTAAACGCACAAGACTTGAGAAGTGCATACCTTACGAGAACAAATGTGGGTACTTTTGTCGCATAGCATCCTCAGCTTCCCATGTCACCTCCTCGGTGGCGTGGTTAGACCATAAGACCTTGACGATGCTGACTTCACGTCCTCTTGTTTTACGTACCTTGGTATCTAATATCGGCACCGGTACCTCCTCGTAAGTCAAGGATCGATCTAACTCAACCACCTCCGGTTCGATCACGTGAGAAGGATCACTCACGTACTTGCGCAATTGTGATACATGAAACACGTTATGCACTTTATCCAACGCCGGTGGCAAAGCTAGTCGATATGCCACTTCACCTATGCGGTCCAAGACCTCATATGGCCCCACATACTTGGGACTCAACTTCCCTTTCTTGCCAAAACGCATCACTCCTCTCGGTTGGTGATACTCGTAGCAATACTTTATCGCCCACGGTGAACTCAATATCCCGGCGGTGTAAGTACGCATAACTCTTACGCCTATCCCGGGCAGCCTTCATCTTTTCTCGGATTATCCGCACTCGCTTAATCGTATCTTCGATCATCCGCGGTCCCAAAATCGCCGCCTCGGACGAATCGTCCCAACAAACCGGACTCTTGCACTTCCTACCATAAAGTGCCTCAAAAGGTGCCATCTTAATACCGGCATGGTAGGCGTTGTTGTATGAAAACTCAATAAGATCGAGCTTTTCCTCCCAAGAGCCTTTGAATTCTAATACACATGCCCTTAGCATGTCTTCCAAAGTTTGTATGGTCCTCTCCGTCGACCATCGGTAGCGAGGGTGAAAAGTCGTACTCATTCGTAGCTCCGTCCCCATGGCTGCCTGTAGCTCTTGCCAAAACCGAGATATGAATCTCGCATCTCTATCTGACACAATGCTGCTGGGTATACCATGTAGTCTCACAATATTTCTCCGGTATGCCATAGCCAACTCCGTCTTACTCCAGGTGTCTTTCATCGGGATGAAATGCGCCGCTTTGGTCAGTCTATCCTCAACGACCCAAATCATATTATTCCCTTTAGGGCTCCTCGGTAATCCGCATACAAAATCCATGGAGATGGAATCCCACTTCCAAACCGGCACATCCAACGGCTGCAGCATACCCCGTGGCCGTCGATGTTCAATCTTGACCTTCGACAAGTCAAGCACTTTGACACAAATTCTCGCTACTTCGCGTTTCATATTAGGCCACCAAAAGGTTTTCTTGAGGTCTTTATACAATTTGTCTCCTCCCGGATGAACCGAATAAGGCGTACTATGAGCTTCACTCAAGATCCGCCTCTTGAGTTCTTCGTCGGCTGGTACACACCACCGACCCTTAAACCAGATACTACCATCCTCGTGTAACATAAAATCAGCTGCCCCATCTGTACCAATTTTGGCTTTCTTTGCCTCGATCACCTTGTCACCCACTTGTCTCACCCGGATCTCAGCGTATAATTCGGGTTGCAAGACGAAGTCGCTTTTATCTCCGCCTTTCTGGATGACACAAATATCCATGCGGTCCAACTCTTCTCGCAATCTGATCCGAGCTACTTCCTCGCACAAGGAATGAATCGATTTCCGACTCAAAGCGTCCGCCACTACATTGGCCTTCCCTTCGTGGTATTGGATTTCCATGTCATAATCTTTAATTAACTCCAACCAACGCCCGACGCATATTGAGCTCCTTCGTGTAAATATGTACTTCGGACTCGTGATCCGAAAACACCTTGAAAGTTATTCCGTACAAATAGTGTCGCCATATCTTTAATGCGAAAACCACAGCTGCCAACTCTAAGTCGTGAGTTGGGTAGTTACCCTCATATGGTTTCAGCTGCCTCGACGCGTACGCGATCACTCGCCCCCGTTGCATCAGTACGCAACCCAGCCCATTCTTCGATGCGTCGGTATAAACCTCAATGTCCTCATTTCCCTCTGGTAGTGCTAAAATAGGAGCTGTAGTCAACCGTTCCTTAAGCAGTTGGAACGCACCCTCACATTTTTCATCCCACTTAAATCGGTTCTCTTTCTTCATTAATGTAGTCATCGGCCTCACAATCTTGGAAAAGTCTTTTACAAATCTTCGGTAATATCCAGCCAAACCCAAGAAGCTTCGAATTTCTGCCACATTCTTAGGTGTTGGCCATTTTGCCCCTGCCTCTATCTTGCTCGGGTCAACGGATACACCATCTTTCGAGACAACATGCCCCAAGAATGCCACTCGTTCCAACCAGAATTCACATTTAGACAGTTTCGCATACAGTTGTTTTTCCCGTAAAACCTGCAGTACGAGCCTCAGGTGTTCGGCATGTTCTTCCTTAGTCTTAGAGTAGACTAAGATGTCGTCAATAAAGACTACTACAAACTGGTCCAAGTAGGGTCTGAATACCCGGTTCATCAAATCCATGAAAACTACTGGTGCGTTGGTCAATCCGAAAGGCATGACCGTGAATTCGTAATGTCCGTACCTGGTACGAAATGCGGTCTTTGGAATATCCGCACCTGCTACCCTGAGCTGGTGATACCCTGATCGCAAATCAATCTTCGAGAAAATACCTGCCCCCCGTAGTTGATCGAACAAGTCATCGATCCTTGGTAACGGATACTTGTTCTTCATTGTGACGTTGTTCAGCTCCCGGTAATCAATATCCTTCTTCTTCACAAACAACACCGGTGCTCCCCACGGTGATACACTCGGTCGGATGTACCCCTTATCGAGCAGTTCTTCTAATTGTACCTTCAGTTCTGTTAATTCTTTAGGTGCCATACGATAAGGTGCTTTCGATATCGGTCTGGTCTCGGGCATCAACTCCACTGCAAACTCCACCTCCATCTGGGGTGGCATACCTGGTATCTCATCCGGGAAGACGTCCTCAAAATCACGGACTACATCAATGTCCGTTAGTTTGGGATCCCCTGTGCTTACATCGTGTACGTGACACAAAAACAACGGGTACCCTTTCTTGACGAGAGATCTCAATGTCACCACTGAAATGATCTTCACGTTGGGTTTATTCACAAACCCTTTGTAAGACACTCGCACCCCTTTAGGACCTCTCAAGGTCACCTTCTTCTGCTCACAGTCAATATTGGCTTTATGCCGGTTCAACCAATCCATACCCAAAATAACGTCGAAACTCTCGAGGGGGAACTCGATCAAGTCAACCGACAAGTTGACTCCCATAATTACTAACGGTACGTCTCTATACAACTTAGAGCATGGTACTAACTCTCCTGATGGTTGCATAAATTTGCTGTCAATTACCTCAGATGTAACTAGACCTAACCTCAAAACATGCGAACTTGCTACAAAGGAACATGATGCACCCGAATCAAAAAGTACGTAGGACAAAAATGAGTTAACCAGAAAATTACCCGTCACTACGTGGTTGCTCTGATCGGCCTCCTCTCTGCCCAGCGCGAATAATTTCCCAGTCTGATTTTCTCCAGCTCCCTGAACTGTGCTGGCCGACCCTGACGGTCGGTTTTTGTTTCCACCCGTGGCCGTAGGTGTACCCCCCTGTCGGCTCTGTGCAGGGGTACTACTCTGCTATTGGCTACCCCTATTCATGTTTCCCGTGTTACCCCTTGGAGCTCCACCCATGTTGCTTCCCGTAACCGATGCCGACCCGGCAGGTGTTGGAGCCGCAAAACACTCATACCGTCTATGTCCAAACTTCCCGCAGTTGTGACACTGAACTTGTGCACCTGAACAATCTGTACCCGGATGGTTTCCCTGACACCGCTTGCAGTGATAACTTCGTGGCCGACTAAACCCCTGAGAGTTACCTCTCGCTGGGTGACCACCATTGCCTCTGGTAACGTGGGAATTTGCCGAAAGAGAGGGTCGTACTAGAGGGTTACCAGAATTACTGCGTTTTTGCTGCCCCTGATTGTCCTCAGAGACACTCTTCCTCTTGTTAGTAGCATATGCCGCTTAAACCTCTCTCCGGATCCTCTCAATGTTGCATGCTACTTCGCACATCTCTTTTAGGCTCGTGAAGCCTCTACTAGCCCCCATACGATCCCGGATCGCCAAATCTAAGTATTGTTCAAACTTCACCATCTTGGCCTCTTCAGTCGGCACTAGCTCAGATGCATAAACTGCCAAGTCGACAAACTTCTCGTAGTATTCTTGAACAGTCATATCCCCCTGTCGGAGATTATAGAACTCGACCCGCAGCTCTTTCCTCTTAGATTCGGGAAAGAATTCACGCCTCAGCTCCTGCTTAAACTCAGTCCAGTTCAGTGGTACCAATACCGTTTCCCCTTGCTCATTTACAGTCTGGGCCAACCGATCTTTGTTAGCACCCCACCACAGATCAGCCCTGTCAACCAAGTAGAAGGCAGCTTGGTCGACCTTCAGTTCCTCTGGACAGCCTAGAGTGGCGAAGATTTTCTCAAACTCCCTAATCCACCGCTCGAGTCCCTTAGGATCTCCCTTACCATCGTCGACTAGGCCTCTGCCGACTCACGGCCCTAGTCATGCCGGTGGTCGACCCCCGAGAACGATCCTCTCGTCCGCTTGTTGACCGCCCGAATCGGAGTCTTGATTCATCTTGACCACCGATCAATCAAAGTCGGTCCCTCTCATTTCCATTCCTAGGAGGCATAGCTAAAACTACAAAAGTAAACAATCATGTATTCAATTATTACCTATATCATGCCACAGAATATTTCACATATACTAACACTTACTGTCCAAAATTAATTGCAATACACGGCCACATTTCCACATACATCAGGACTTACCGTACCTTCCTTACATAGAACTCAATCATCCTCACCGTGCTTATTTTAGTGAATTTATTCTTAGGGTTCATTTTAGGTGGTGGTCCCGGAGTCGAACGTCTCGATACCACTTTGTAACCCGGTTACCAACCCCGTCGGCCGCCGGCATTGGTCACCGAAACGTCACTTCACGACACACGGTCGCAAAGTAATATTCAACATTCCACAACAGAGGAAACATAAACATCCATCTTTCATTATTAAAAGGGGTCAAAGTAATTACAATCTCTTAAATAAAATAGAAAGACAAAGTGTGGAAATGTCAATAAAATCTTAAAGTGCCGGAAATCCAAGAAAGTGGAAACGTAAGATCGCGACTACGTGACTCTCGATACCCCGCGACATCCCCGCAATCAGCAATCATCCAAAGAAAGATACCTGCTAAGAATCTGCTCCCCATAAGTGGATCATAGCAGGGTCAAACGAAAGTAAAACCGTCAACTATAAGGTTGAGTAAGAATAAATCTAGTATACGTAAGGTAAAACCAACCCATGAAAAGTACCACAAATTTACGAAGGACTCAACCAATCTATAAATGTTACGACCAACCCATAACGGATACCATACATCACAACTAACCACCTAAAGGTCCCGAATGTGCACATCCCTCAAAAGGGGTAAAGCCCTAGAGAGGAGGATCCTAAAGGTCATCCAATGGTACCATACTAGATGGACCATCACGTACTGGGGTGCAAGGAAAACTTCCCGGGTTCCCGGCTTCGGGTACTACCCTATCCGGCCCAACCATACCAATGTCTGCAACTCCCCAAATACGTTAAGGTCATTGAAGTCGTAAGGAAACCTTCCCGGGTTCCCGGCTTCGGGTGCTACCCTATCCGGCCCGACCACTATGGGTCTACAAACCTCAATGCCTCAAATCCAAATCCCCACCGTGATGTCAATACCCCTGACCCATCAAGACATGACTCCCAAAATAAATTCATAAGGTTGAACCACAGTTACCAAAGAAGGAACACAACATAGACCAGACGCCCGTTTGGAAGACCGGACGCCCGTCCCAGTACTCTGTTGGACGCCCGTCCAAAATATCGGACGCCCGTCCAGAATGTCCGGACGCCCGTCCACTTTAACGTAATTAGATCCCGAATGTAAAATAACCCCTCGGACGTCCGTCCAGGTAACCCAAACGCTCGCCCAATGAAAAATTACCCGGGCGGACGCCCGTCCGTAAAACCCGACGCCCGTCCACTAAGAACCGTTACATCCCGAATCAAATTTAACACGCCCGTCCGCCCTAATCCGGACGCCCGTCCGAAATGTACCCGGGGCGGACGCCCGTCCGCATGAATCGACGCTCGTCCAACCCGGGTTTCGACTAGAACCCTAATGACTCTCTACGCGATTTCGAGCCGTTTCTCCACACACACACGAGCAAAACAACACTTTAAGCCCGAAACTCCATACAAAAGCATCATATCAACTATAGGTTTCAACCAACGCAAAAACACACCACTATCCATACACAACAAAGCCAAGTATCCAAACGGAGCACCAAACATAGAAATATTCTTACCGGTTAAGCTGCGTTTCTTGAAAACCCCCTGCTATCGAGCTAAAATCGCTCCTCCACGAAGTCCGAATCTATAAAAAGAAAACAGCGATCACCGATGACGAATTCCTAAACACCAAGGAGAGATTTTTTTCCTCTCCTTCTTCCTTACAGGGGGGGGGGGGGGTCGGCGGCAATGGGGGTTTTGGGCTGAAAATTTCTATTTTGGGGAAAAATAAGGGAGAAAATGGGTGAAAATCCTTTTATTTAGTGATTAAAACTCCTTATTAAAACTCCTTTTTAATTATTACTAAATCTCTCCGTACAATTACTAAATCCCATAATTTCCTAAATAACTGGATCTTTTACTAATTAATTAAGGAGTCAAAATTTCGGGATATTACACTTATCCCCAGTATAAACTGAAAGATATGTTGTAGGGATTATCCTCTAAGTATGTCGGAAATATTTTTAAATACTCTCTATTATTGATTTTTAGGAATAAGTATGTTTTGTGAGGTGCATGTTATAATCGTTTTTATGTGTCTAATTTAAATGGGATGTTGTCTAGTTTTGCTTGAATTAATTTCAAGTGTGGATTTAGTGGAAATTTATTATGGCTATGCACACTCACTTGGGTGAACCTCTAAACCATTGAATATGTTTTATATTTGCATAAGTGTTTATTTATCTCGAGTGGTGATTTTGTTTTGTCTTGCTCGGGACGAGCAAGGTTTAAGTGTGGGGGAGTTGTTAAGGGTGATTTTATACGTTTTATAAGGATATATTTTATATCAATTTCCCCCGTATATGTATTATTTTCATAGAAATAGGGCTTTATATCGAAATATTGAGTAAATGATGTTTTTCAGAAGTTAATTGCAAAACGTAACGAATTATGTGCTTAAATTGTGATTTTATGTTATTTTGGAATTATGTTACGCATTGGTATCACTACTAGAATTTTCTGTTTTTCCGACGGGAATTTCCGACGAAATATGGTCGTAGGAAAATTTCGACGAAATTGCGACGGTTTTGCGACGACTAAAATAATTAAGAAAGAAAAAAAAATGTTTCCGACAAATTTCCGACAGATTTCAATTGTCACAAAGTTCTCCGTCGGTAATTTGTCGGAAACCTAGCGCGCGAAAGTCTTCCGCCTAATGTTTAAGGGCGCGAAATTCTCCCGCTTAGGTGTTTCCTACGAATTTCCGACGAACACCGTTCCTCGTAGCAAATTTGTCGGAAGGGTTAAACCCAAAAAATTGGCGGCCTAAAATTCCCACTCGATTTTTTTTATAGAAATTTTGTATGTACTTATTTTTATTTGTTTTATCTTTCAGCAAACATAAACGAAAACAAAACCCATCCTCATGAACCCTGGCCGCTCCTCACCACCATCTCATCACCACCGCCTCCATCTCTCTTCCAAATTCATTTAAATACATAATCGATGTGATCATTCATAGGGCTTTATCGATTAACCCAACACATCCTCGATTTTGGCCGAGTTTGGATTATTGTGTTTAAAGAGCGAAACACCGCTCTACCTCCGGCGACTACTCCGACGAACCCATTCTCATCTCTTCTCAAATCGTCAAAGCAGGCATAAAATTCGGCGTATGGAGAATGCGCCCGTTGATTCTCAAATTTCGAAAGCCGGAGCTTCTACAACCTCGTTGGATTCTCGCTCATAATCTTGTGTACTACCGAGAAATCGTAGATGGAGGAGCTACTACGACACCGTCCGGATCGTTCTTCTTTGCTTTTTGCTCCATTATTGGAGTAATCAATGGATATCCCTGGCGATTCCGACCGATTTACCCGTAAGTCCGATCCGAGTTAAGTTAGGTAAAAGGAATTTGTAGAGTTCCCGTTAGCAATTGCTTTGCAATTTCATGGGCCGGTTATTGAGCCCTTTCTTTGCATTTAGAATTGTCGTGTGTGAGGTGAGGGGTCTTGGCCATATGCTCATGATGGTGAATTGAATTTTGATGGCTTGAGTGTGTAGCTTAAAAGCCTTGCCCCTTTTCTTCTTGTTACGTCGCCAATTCTTCTTGCTTCTTGTATGGTATTTTTTGATATTGATAGGCGGTGGGTAATTAGCTCTATCAAAATTGCTATACAAGGTGCGGTTGGATTGGCCATTTGGGTGCCTTCGGTAACTAATGAGTCTAAAGAGTTTGAGTCCGAGACATCCGAGATGACAAATATTCTTTGCAAGTGATGTGAGCAATCGTATTCTAGTTCGTGTATTTGAAGCCGATATTCATCCCTCAATCAAGATCTTGAAGAACGGTGGAGACGTGATTCATAAGTATAATGGACCTCTTGAATTTGGTGGTATTGCCGCTTTCGTAAAGAAAGAACGTGGTCCTGCTACGGTTGAACTACAAGCCGCCGAGGAAGTTGATCGACTTGTCGGTGACAAGAAGACTTGTCATTGTGCTAGTTCATATTAATTTACATGGAATAGTTATATATTCTTAAATTCTAAGCATACTTGTATTTTGTGCGGGTAGGGATTTTTCTTGAATTCTCGGTGAATCGTACGAGAATTTCACCGCTTTAGCTCGAGATTGCGTGCAAAGTATGAGTATGAGCTATGCCATACCTCCAATGCAAAATTCCTACCGGTGACCGGTCCCGTTGTTAGGATGTTCAAGCCTTTTGGTGAGCTTTTTCCTTATTTTCGGGTAGGAAAAAATGTCGGTTATGCTTCGGTTAACAAATAATAAGTTATATTAGTGGTCGACTACATATCCCTCTTGTTGGATATAAGTAAATAACCGTAGGAGTTTGATGTGGATTCTATTGAGAAACACATTGAAGAATCAAGTTCAAAGCAACCGTCTCTTTCCATGACCATGATTCCAAAAACCTTCCATACATGGTGAAGTTTTTCAAGTAGTGGCGACTCCAAGGTACCGACCCATGCATTTTCATACTTTTAATGTATGTAGCTATATTAATTGTGTGTGTATTATGCAATACATATAATAACTTACTTGTCTACTTGTTTGTTACCTACATATATATATATATATATATATATATGTAATTCTCTTTAGCTTCATTTTTTTCGGTGACATGATTATTTATTACTAGGTGCATAGCTGCCTACCCCTATGGTGATGGTAGACATTTAATTTGTTGCTTTGACATTGTTGTTGTCTATTGTCTGAAGTTTCCTAAGATTCCACAAGAGCATAGGTGCCTACCCCTATGGTGATGGTAGACACTTCAAATCCTTGTGTTATGTTCGTTTGAACTATAATTGTTTTTAATGTTGATTATTTCCACTTGATGATTTATTCTGTTTGTATCTGTGACATGAAAGGGGAAAAAACACGCATCTACTCCAATGACTCATTTTCTTGCCTCTTGGGTGGGTAAGAACCTCAATGCTTTGACATTGTTGTTGTTGATGTGTGTCCGCATTATATTTGTAGATATTATTATATTTAGACGTTTATGTATGCGTGTGCATGTATGTATATCTATATTTTTTTAGGAGTGTATATAGTATATTTTTTCATAACAATTTGACTATTTCGAGAGACGAGCAAACCCACCGGATTCACGTGGGTTGTTGTGCATGGGGTGTACTAAACATGTGATGTATTTAAGAAAGATGCGGCTCGTCGCGCTCTATCTTTTGTTTTTAAAGCGACTTTTTTGAAAAATATTTTTGCGGGGTAGTGCCATCAATTTGAACTTCAAATTTGTTAATTATTACTACAATATGGCATTTTTACTCAAATTCATAACATGAACAGACGTCGCTCGTCACGCGTATCGAGACCCCGAAATTGCGGGATCATTTTATCACGACATTGGTTTAAATGCAAATCGAGATGGCAGGTGTGTTGGCTTCTTATCATTCTCTTGAGTTTCTTTATAATGGTCAAGTCGAAGTAATACCCACTATTCTCTAAATACTAATACTTCCATCCAAAGTTCATATCTATTAGTATGGATGGTTGAAGTGCATTATATTAGGCTACACTTTGAATACCTTGTTTGGCCTCTTGTGGGAGAAATTTCTTTTGTGGACATATGGTTCAAACTAAATCGGTAAAATAGAGGATAACGAGATAACTTATTGTAGAGGAAGGGGGTATATATCTTAGTTGGCTGGTATTTGTTATGATTATTATGCTTGGAAGGTATGTTTAAGCAAACAATTGAGATAGAGCTGAAAATATAGGGGTTATCCGAGCACTTGGTTGTTTGTTTGTTTTTGTTTACTCATTTTTTATTGTGCGAGCAAAAGTTTGAGTAGTTTGGATTTTCTCAAAGTAAATGTCAGACTTTTTCTAGTTGTGGTGGACGTGAAAGTCATTTTTAGCTTAAGGTTGGATTTAACGACAATTATTTCTAAAAAGAAAACAAAAAAGGAAGATAAATGAGGATAAGAGAATAAGAGTTATTTCTTTTAGTTTTTTGTACTGATTGTAGTTGTAGTAGTCTTACTCATTGTAGTAGTCTCTTTTGGACTAAAAGTTGTAGGCTAGTCCTTTAAATTCTAGATAAGATGATCTTCTTTTTTAATCGCTTAGTCATTGATTGATGGATGTTGCTTTTGTGCATGATGGTGGTTTGTTGTGCTTTGAAAATGGCTACAAGAACAGAAGGTAAAATGCTTGGATACGACGTATATTGTGTCTGAGTTGATTGAATTAGTGGAGCCAAATCCATCTTTTATTGTATTTTCATAATTTTTATTCAGTGTGTTGGATTGAGTAGAAATTTAATATGTTGAGGCAAATTATGTTTTAATGTATTCTCCTAGATCTTCTTCCAATGTGTTGAATTTTGTACTTCTATTTGTGTTGTTTGCAAAATGCAGATGTTTAATAGTGTCCCCGTTAAGAAGTTGTTCAGAATCTGCATGGTATGAAATGTCAAAGTTGAATATTTATTTTGCCTCTTAGAACGGTGTTAGAAAGCAGCAAAATAACTTTGTACATTGCCTGTCAAGAGGGATATGGATCATGATACTTAGAAAGGTGTACATATATAGAGTGTTGAAGCCGTGGAAGTTGCCATTACATGCTCTTTCTTAACTCTTGCTTCTTCCTTTTTAGTGCTTCTACTGACTTACACGGGCTACATTTTTATTCACCTTTGATTACCTCGTTCTTGTATGTTCTGGTAGATTATTGCAGGGCTGGCATTTCTCCAAAGGCCTCTTGCTATTGTAACGTCCTTTTTGACAGCTCTTGCTTTTATGAATATCATACAAGTATGTTCTGTTATTGCGAATCTTATGGTAATTTTCCTCATAGCTTGTGTGGGCTTTCAGAGATGAACGCATTTACGAAGGCATGGTTAGAGTGGGAGAAGTCTACATCCACACAATCCGTCACGTGGGGCAAAAATAGCACGGTTAGTCACAAACTTACTCCCTACTTCAAATTGGGCCCGGCTTTGATGATCATGGAATATTTGATTACAATACATATTATATTGGCATTTTATTTCATTCTACTAGCTCTACATAACATTATGGTTTCGTTTTTTTGGTGGTTTGCATTTCCTTGTAACTAAAAGTGAATTTTGGTGTAGCTTTATTTACATGGGCAATGTATTTGTTATAATTATGTGTAGTTTTTATGGGTTGAGTTTAGAATTTTAATTTATTTGGATTTGGAAATTGTGGTTTATTTGTAAGTGCTTTAGATTTTTTTTTTATGGAAAACATAATTTTCCGACGAATTAGTGACGGTTTTCGTCGGAATTTTGTCGGAACGTTTATCCTTTAATTAGAACGTTATTGACAAGTTAATGACGAACTTCGTAGGAACTTCGTTAGTGAATTCGTCGGAAAGTTGTCAGAATCATTCGTCGGAAATTTCGTCACTAAAATTCGTCGGAAATTTCGTCACAAACGATTTCCAACGGGGCTTTTTCCAACAGCCCATATTTCGTCGGAAATTCGTCGGAAACATGTTTTTCCGACCAACTACCGACGAATTCTCTCGTCGGAAAAACAGAAAATTCTAGTAGTTCGTATGTTTTTCCTATTGTTGTAGATACTCATTGATGATGGAAGAGAGGATTTTAGAGAGCCAAATTCGTGATTGGAAAGGATCAATCAAGATTTATGGAAGATTAAAAGAGATAAGGAAAGAAATAAATCAAGATAAAGATGGAATTATCAATTTGATCGACACTGGACTGGCGTCCAAGGGAAGTGAACGAGCGACCAAGTCAGGACGGGCGTTCAGAATATTGAACGAGCGTTCATAGGTCCAGAATTAGAACAGAGTCTCCAGACTGCCTTCAAACGAACGTCTGAAGCAGTCCAAAGCATTTGGACGGGCGTCCTGTTATTCAAACGGGCGTCCAAGGCCGTATTCAGCAAAACCGACTTAGGTTACTATAGCAACCGCCTCTGATTTTCTATAAATAGCAGCAGCTTTTCAACCCTAATATCATACCATATCGAATTTTACACACAGCAGCCGCAAGAACACCTTATTTTTTGAGGCTTCCAAGGCCGGTCACCCGAGCCTTGTGCTCGGGTGATCCGGGTTAGATTAGGATGTAGTTTTTCGTTTTCTTTTCGTTCGTTTAATTCATGGATTCATCCATTATCCAAACGATGTGAGTTTCTCTTTAAATTTATTCAATTCCTTTGTTTATTTTCATGAGCCTTAATTTATGTTGTATCTTTCTATTCGATTCATGATGCTATTATGTGAACCTTATCGAAAGATTGTTTACTAATTGATATGTTTACAACATACGAGAGTTGCGTAAACTAGATCACCATAGAAAGATAGGATCTTTAATCATTAATGATGACAAATTAATTGGTTAATTATCTAGGTTGTTAGATTCTAAAATACGAGAGTTAACTTGAATCTACACCTTCGTTTTGTATGTAATATTGATCTCAACATTCGAAAGAGGAGAGATCGATAATTGAATTCACTAAGAGATTAGGGATTCATAGTTTGAGAAACAGATTCACTAAGAGATTAGGGGTTTGTGTCTCGTGTAAAGGTGAAACCACAATTTGAATTAAAATCATGAGACGAACTAGGATTGAGATCACTTGGTTTGTATGATGTTTGATCCCATGTATCCTTAGTTTAGTTTTTATTATTTGTTCTAGTTTAGATTTAGTTTACTTGTTCTATGAGTTTATTTGTTAGTTCTTCGTTTATTTGTTTTCGTTAGTAACAATTGAGAGGATTAATTAGATTAGATTCAACATCCCTTTTCCCTGAGGATCGATACCCGTACTTATCCAACTTTACTAGCAACTACCCGGTATTCGGCCGGTTAGGAGGTAGTTTTGCATGGTAGTATAGGTTTATAAATTTTCTTTTGTTTACACCCCCGTTTTGAGTAAACTCCATTATACAATTATAAACAAAAAGTTGTAAACCCCCGTTTTATTGTCCAAAAATTGTAAACCCCCGCTATGAGTAAACTCTAGAATACAATTATATACAAAAAGTTGTAAAACCCCGTTTTGATTAAACTCTAATTCAATAATATACAAAAAGTTGTAAACCCCCGTTTTAAGTAAAATCTACAATACAATTATATTCAAAAAGTTGTAAATCCCCGTTTCGAGTAAAATCTACAATACAATTATATTCAAAATGTTGTAAACCCCCGTTTTGAGTAAACTCTTATACAATAAAATACAAAAGGTTGTAAACCCCCGTTTTGAGTATACTCTACTATACAATTATATATCAAAAAGTTGTAAATCCCCGTTTTGAGTAAAATCTACAATACAATTATATTCAAAAAGTTGTGAAGCCCCGTTTTGAGTAAACTCTAATACAATAATATACAAAAAATTGTAAACCCCTATTTTGAGTAAACTCTACTATACAATTATATAAAAATGTTGTAAACCCCCGTTTTGAGTAAACTCTACTATATAATTATATTCAAAAAGTTGTAAACCCCCGTTTTGTGTAAACTCAAATACAATAATATACAAAAAGTTGTAAACTCCCGTTTTCAAAACTCTTCTATACAATTATTTACAAAAAGTTGTAAACCCCCGTTTTGAGTAAACTCTACTATAATTATATACAGAAAGTTGTAAACCTCCGTTTTGAGTGAACCTTACTATAATTATATACAAAAAGTTGTAAACTCCTGTTTTTAGTGAACTCTAATTCAATAATATACAAAAAGTTTTATACCCCCGTTTTGAGTAAACTCTACTATATAATTATAAACAAAAAGTTGTAAACCCCCGTTTTATTGTACAAAAATTGTAAACCCCCCTATGAATAAAATCTACAATACAATTATATACAAAAAGTTGTAAACCCCCGTTTTGAGTAAACTCTAATACAATAATGTACAAAAAGTTATAAACCCCCATTTTGAGTAAACTCTACTACACAATTATTTACAAAAAGTTGTAAACCCCCGTTTTGAGTAAACTCTAATACAATTATATACAAAAAGTTGTAAACCCCCGTTTTGAGTAAACTCTACTATACAATTATATAAAAAAGTTGTAAACCCCCGTTTTGAGTAAAATCTACAATACATATACAAAAAGCTGTAAACCCCTGTTTTGAGTAATTTCTAATACAATAATGTACAAAAAATTGTAAACCCCCGTTTTGAGTAAACTCTATTATACAATTATTTACAAAAAGTAGTAAACTTCCGTTTTGAGTAAACTCTACTAAAATTATATACAAAAACTTGTAAACCCCCAATTTGAGTAAACTCTAATACAATAATATACAAAAAAGTGTAAACCCTCGTTTTCAGTAAACTCTACTATACAATTATATACAAAATGTTATAAACCCTCATTTTGAGTAAACTCTTATACAATAATATTAAAAAAAGGTGTAAATCCCCATTTTGAGTAAACTCCACTATACAAATATTTACAAAAAGTTGTAAACCCCCGTTTTGAGTAAACTCTACTATACAAATATTAAGAAAAAGTTGTAAACCCCCGTTTTGAGTAAACTCTACTATAATTATATACAAAAAGTTGTAAACCTCTGTTTTGAGTGAACTTTACTATAATTATATATAAAAAATTGTAAAGCCCCGTTTTGAGTAAACTCTAATACAATAATATACAAAAAGTTGTAAACCCCTGTTTTGAGTAAACTCTACTATACAATTATATACAAAAATTTGTAAACCTCCGTTTTAAGTATACTCTACTATACAATTATAAAAAGTTGTAAACCCCCGTTTTGAGTAAACTCTAAAACAATTATATACAAAAAGTTGTAAACCCCCGTTTGTAAACTCTACTATACAATTATTTACAAAAAGTTGTAAACCCCGTTTTGAGTGAACTCTACTATAATCATATACAGACACTTGTAAACCTCTGTTTTGAGTAAACTCTAAAACAATAATATACGAAAAGTTATAAACCCCAGTTTTGAGTAAACTCTACTATACAACTATATTAAAAAAATTGTAAACCCACGTTTTGAGTAAAATCTACAATACAATTATATTCAAAAAGTTGTAAACCCCCGTTTTGAGTAAACTCTAATACAATAATATACAAAAAGTTGTAAACCCCCCTTTTTGAGTAAACTCTACTATACAATTATATAAAAAGTTGTAAACCCCCGTTTTGAGTAAAATCTTCAATACAATTATATACAAAAAGTTGTAAACCCCTATTTTGAGTAAACTCTAATACAATAATGTACAAAAACTTGTAAACCCCCATTTTGAGTAATCTCTAATACAAGAATAAACCAAAAAAAGTGTAAACCCTCGTTTTCAGTAAACTCTACTATACAATTGTATACAAAATGTTATAAACCCCCATTTTGAGTAAACTCTACAATAATTATATACAAAAAGTTGTAAACCTCTGTTTTGAGTGAACTTTACTAAATTGTATACAAAAAATTGTAAACCCCCGTTTTGAGTAAACTCTAATACAATAATATACAAAAAGTTGTAAACCCCTGTTTTCGAGTAAACTTTACTACACAATTATATACAAAAATTTGCAAACCTCCGTTTTGAGTATACTCTACTAAACAATTATAAAAAGTTGTAAACCCCCGTTTTGAGTAAACTCTAATACAATAATATACAAAAAGTTGTAAACCCCCGTTTTGTAAACTCTACTATACAATTATTTACAAAAAGTTGTATACCCCATTTTGAGTAAACTCTACTATAATTATATACAGAAAGTTGTAAACCTCCGTTTTGAGTAAACTCTAAAACAATAATATACAAAAAGTTGTAAACCCCAGTTTTGAGTAAACTCTACTATACAATTATATTAAAAAATTGTAAACCCATGTTTTGAGTAAAATCTACAATACAATTATATTCAAAAATAATTAAACCCCCGTTTTGAGTAAACTCTAATACAATAATATACAAAAAGTTGTAAACCCCCCTTTTTGAGTAAACTCTACTATACAATTATATAAAAAAGTTGTAAACCCCCATTTTGAGTAAAATCTACAATACAATTATATACAAAAAGTTGTAAACCCCCGTTTTGAGTAAACTCTAATACAATAATATAAAAAAGTTGTAAACCCCCGTTTTGAGTAAACTCTACCTTACAATTATATACAAAAAGTTGTAAACCCCCGTTTTGAGTAAACTCTACTATACAATTATATTCAAAAAGTTGTAAACCCCCGTTTTGTGTAAACTCTAATACACTAATATACAAAAAGTTGTAAACTCCCGTTTTGTAAACTCTTCTATACTATTATTTACAAAAAGTTGTAAACCCCCGTTTTGAGTAAACTCTACTATAATTGTATACAGAAAGTTGTAATCCTCTGTTTTGAGTGAACTTTACTATAATTATGTACAAAAAGTTGTAAACTCCTGTTTTCAGTGAACTCTAATACAATAATATATAAAAAGTTTTATACCCCCATTTTGAGTAAAATCTACTATACAATTATAAACAAAAAGTTGTAAACCCCCGTTTTATTGTACAAAAATTGTAAGCCCCCGCTATGAGTAAACTCTACAATACAATTATATACAAAAAGTTGTAAAACCCTGTTTTGATTAAACTCTAATACAATAATGTACAAAAAGTTGTAAACCCCCGTTTTGAGTAAACTCTACTATACAATTATATACAAAAAGTTGTAAATCCCCATTTTGAGTAAAATCTACAATACAATTATATTCAAAAAGTTGTAAACCCTCGTTTTGAGTAAACTCTAATACAATAATATACAAAAAGTTGAAAACCCCCGTTTTGAGTAAACTCTACTATACAATTATATAAAAAAAGTAGTAAACCCCCATTTTGAATAAAATCTACAATACAATTATATACAAAAAGTTGTAAACCCCCGTTTTGAGTAAACTCTAATACAATAATGTACAAAAAGTTGTAAACCCCCATTTTGAGTCAACTCTACTATACAATTATGTACAAAAAGTTGTAAACCCCTGTTTTGAGTAAACTCTACTGAAATTATATACAAAAACTTGTAAACCCCCGTTTTGAGTATACTCTAATACATTAATATACAAAAAGTTGTAAACCCTCATTTTGAGTAAACTCTATTATACAATTATATACAAAAAGTTGTAAACCCCCGTTTTAAGTAAACTCTAATACAATAATATAAAAAAAGTTGTAAACCCCCGTTTTGAGTAAACCTACAACACAATATTTACAAAAAGTTGTAAACCCCCGTTTTGAGTAAACTCTACTATACAAATATTTACAAAAAGTTGTCAACCCCCATTTTGAGTAAACTCTACTATAATTATATACAAAAAGTTGTAAACCTTTGTTTTGAGTGAACTCTACTATAATTTTATACAAAAAATTATAAACCCCTGTTTTGAGTAAACTCTAATACAATAATATAAAAAAGTTGTAAACCCCTGTTTTGAGTAAACTCTACTATACTATTATATACAAAAAGTTGTAAACCCCTATTTTGAGTAAAATCTACAATACAATTATATTCGAAAAGTTTTAAACCCCCGTTTTGTGTAAACTCTAATACAATAATATACAAAAAGTTGTAAACTCCCGTTTTGTAAACTCTTCTATACAATTATTTACAAAAATTTGTAAACCCCGTTTTGAGTAAACTCTACTATAATTATATACAGAAAGTTGTAAACCTCCGTTTTGAGTGAACTTTACTATAATTATATACAAAAAGTTGTAAACTCCTGATTTTAGTGAACTCTAATACAATAATATACAAAAAGTTGTAAACTCTACTATACAATTATATACAAAAAGTTGTAAACCCCCGTTTTATTGTACAAAAATTGTAAATCCCCGCAATGAGTAAACTTTACAATACAATTATATACAAAAAGTTGTAAAACCCCGTTTAGATTAAACTCTAATACAATAATATACAAAAAGTTGTAAACCCCCGTTTTGAGTAAAATCTACAATACATTTATATTCAAAAAGTTGTAAACCCCCGTTTTGAGTAAACTCTTGTACAATAAAATACAAAAGGTTGTAAACCCCCGTTTTGAGTAAACTCTACTATACAATTATATACAAAAAGTTGTAAATCCCCGTTTTGAGTAAAATCTACAATACAGTTATATTCAAAAAGTTGTCAACCCCCGTTTTGAGTAAACTCTAATACAATAATATACAAAAAGTTATAAACCCCCATTTTGAGTAAACTATACTATACAATTATATAAAAAAAGTTGTAAACCCCCGTTTTGAGTAAAATCTACAATACAATTATATACAAAAAGTTGTAAACCCCCTTTTTGAGTAAACTCTAATACAATAATGTACAAAAAGTTATAAACCCCAATTTTGAGTAAACTCTACTATACAATTATTTACAAAAAGTTGTAAACCCCAGTTTTGAGTAAACTCTAATACAATAATATACAAAAAGTTGTAAACCCCCGTTTTGAGTAAACTTTACTACACAATTATATAAAAAAAGTTGTAAACCCCCATTTTTAGTAAAATCTACAATACTTATACAAAAAGTTGTAAACCCCTATTTTGAGTAAACTCTAATACAATAATGTACAAAAAGTTGTAACCCCCCGTTTGAGTAAACTCTACTATACAATTATTTACAAAAAGTAGTAAACCCCCGTTTTGAGTAAACTCTACTAAAATTATATACAAAAACTTGTAAACCCCCATTTTGAGTAAACTCTAATACAATAATATACAAAAAGTTGTAAACCCTTGTTTTCAGTAAACTCTACTATACAATTATATACAAAATGTTATAAACCCCCATTTTGAGTAAACTCTTATACAATAATATTAAAAAAAAGGTGTAAACCCCCATTTTGAGTAAACTCTACTATACAAATATTTACAAAAAGTTGTAAACCCCCGTTTGAGTAAACTCTACTATACAAATATTTAGAAAACGTTGTAAACCAATGTTTTGAGTAAACTCTACTATAATTATATACAAAGAGTTGTAAACCACTGTTTTGAGTAGACTCTACTATAATTATATACAAAAAATTGTAAACCTCCGTTTTGAGTAAACTCTAATACAATAATATACAAAAAGTTGTAAACCCTTGTTTTGAGTAAACTCTACTTTACAATTATATACAAAAAGTTATAAACCACCGTTTTGAGTAAACTTACTATACAATTATATACAAAAATTTGTAAACCCCCGTTTTGTGTAAACTCTAATACAATAATACACAAAAGTTGTAAACCCCCCGTTTTGAGTAAACTCAACTATATAATTATTTACAAAAAGTTGTAAACCCCTATTTTGAGTAAACTCTACTAAAATTATATACCAAAACTTGTAAACCCCCGTTTTGAGTAAACTTTAATACAATAATATACAAAAAGTTTAAACCCCTGTTTTGAGTAAACTCTACTATACAATTATAAACAAAAAGTTTTAAACCCCCGTTTTGAGTAAAATCTACAATACAATTATATTCAAAAAGCTGTAAACCCCGGTTTTGAGTAAACTCTTATACAATAAAATACAAAAGGTTGTAAACCTCTGTTTTGAGTAAACTCTACTATACAATTATATACAAAGAGTTGTAAATCCCCATTTTGAGTAAAATCTACAATACAATTATATTCAAAAAGTTGTAAACCCCCGTTTTGAGTAAACTCTAATACAATAATATAGAAAAAGTTGTAAACCCCCTTTTTGAGTAAACTCTACTATACAATTATATAAAAAAAAGTTTTAAACCCCCATTTTGAGTAAAATCTAAAATACAATTATATACAAAAAGTTGTAAACCCCCGTTTTGAGTAAACTCTAATACAATAATGTACAAAAAGTTGTAAACCCCTATTTTGAGTCAACTCTACTATACAATTCTTTACAAAAAGTTGTAAACCCCTGTTTTGAGTAAACTCTACTGAAAGTATATACAAAAACTTGTTAACCCCCGTTTTGAGTATACTCTAATACATTAATATACAAAAAGTTGTAAACCCTCCTTTTGAGTAAACTCTACTATACAATTATCTACAAAATGTTGTAAACCCCCGTTTTGAGTAAAATCTACAATACAATTATATACAAAAACTTGTAAACCCCCGTTTTGAGTAAACTCTAATACAATAATATAAAAAAAGTTGTAAATCCCCGTTTTGAGTAAACCTACAATACAAATATTTACAAAAAATTGTAAACCCCCATTTTGAGTAAACAAATATTTACAAAAAATTGTAAACCCCCATTTTGAGTAAACTTTACTATAATTATATACAAAAAGTTGTAAACCTCTGTTTTGAGTAAACTCTACTATAACTTTATACAAAAAAAATATAAACCCCCGTTTTGAGTAAACTCTAATACAATAATATAAAAAAGTTGTAAACCCCCGTTTTGAGTAAACTCTACTTTACAATTATATACAAAAAGTTGTAAATCCCCATTTTGAGTAAACTCTACTATACAATTTTATTCAAAAAGTTGTAAACCCCCGTTTTGTGTAGACTCTAATACAGTAATATACAAAAAAAAACCCCGTTTTGACTAAACTCTAATATAATTATATACAGAAAGTTGTAAACCTCCGTTTTGAGTGAACTTTACTATAATTATATACAAAAAGTTGTAAACTCCTGTTTTTAGTGAACCCTAATACAATAATATACAAAAAGTTTTACACCCCCGTTTAGAGTAAACTCTACTATACGATTATATACAAAAAGTTGTAAACCCCCATTTTATCGTACAAAAATTTTAAACTCCCGCTATGAGTTAACTCTACAATACAATTATATACAAAAAGTTGTAAAACCCAATTTTGATTAAACTCTAATACAATAATATACAAAAAGTTGTAAACCCCGTTTTGAGTAAAATGTACAATACAATTATATTCAAAAAGTAGTAAACCCCGATTTGAGTAAAATATACAATACAATTATATTCAAAAATTTGTAAACCCCCGTTTTGAGTAAACTCTTATACAATAAAATACAAAAGGTTGTAAACCCCGGTTTTGAGTAAACTCTACTATACAATTATATACAAAAAGTTGTAAATCCCCATTTTGAGTAAAATCTACAATACAATTATATTCAAAAAGTTGTAAACCCCCGTTTTGAGTAAACTCTAATACAATAATATACAAAAAAATGTAAACCCCTATTTTGAGTAAACTATACTATACAATTATATAAAAAAAGTTGTAAACCCCCGTTTTTAGTAAAATCTACAATACAATTATATACAAAATGTTGTAAACCCCCGTTTTGAGTAAACTCTAATACAATAATGTACAAAAAGTTATAAACCCCCATTTTGAATAAACTCTACTATACAATTATTTACAAAAAGTTGTAAACCCCCGTTTTGAGTAAACTCTAATACAATAATATACAAAAAGTCGTAAACCCCCGTTTTGAGTAAACTCTACTATACAATTATATAAAAAAGTAGTAAACCCCCGTTTTGAGTAAAATCTACAATACATATACAAAAAGTTGTAAACCCCTGTTTTGAGTAATTTCTAATACAATAATGTACAAAAAGTTGTAAACCCCCGTTTTGAGTAAACTCTACTATACAATTATTTATAAAAAGTAGTAAACCCCCGTTTTGAGTAAACTCTACTAAAATTATATACAAAAACTTATAAACCCCCATTTTGAGTAAACTCTAATACAATAATATACAAGAAAGTGTAAACCCTCGTTTTCAGTAAACTCTACTATACAATTATATACAAAATGTTATAAACCCCTATTTTGAGTAAACTCTTATACAATAATATTAAAAAAAGGTGTAAATCACCATTTTGAGTAAACTCTACTATACAAATATTTACAAAAAGTTGTAAACCCCCGTTTTGAGTAAACTCTACTATACAAATATTTAGAAAAAGTTGATAAACCCCGTTTTGAGTAAACTCTACTATAATTATATACAACAAGTTGTAAACCTCTGTTTTGAGTTAACTTTACTATATTTATATACAAAAAATTGTAAACCCCCGTTTTGAGTAAACTCTAATACAATAATATACAAAAACTTGTAAACCCCTTTTTTGGGTAAACTATAATATACAATTATATACAAAAATTTGTAAACCTCCGTTTTGAGTATACTATACTATACAATTATAAAAAGTTGTAAACACCGTTTTGAGTAAACTCTAATACAATAATATACAAAAAGTTGTAAACCCCCGTTTTGTAAACTCTACTATACAATTATTTACAAAAAGTTGTAAACCCCGTTTTGAGTGAACTCTACTATAATTATATACAGAAAGTTGTAAACCTCTATTTTGAGTAAACTCTAAAACAATAATACACAAAAAGTTATAAACCCCAGTTTTGAGTAAACTCTACTATACAATTATATAAAAAAAATTGTAAACCCACGTTTTGAGTAAAATCTACAATACAATTATATTCAAAAAGTTGTAAACCCCCGTTTTGAGTAAACTCTAATACAATAATATACAAAAAGTTGTAAACCCCCCTTTTTGAGTAAACTCTACTATACAATTATATAAAAAAGTTGTAAATCCCGTTTTGAGTAAAATCTACAATACAATTATATACAAAAAGTTGTAAACCCCTATTTTGAGTAAACTCTAATACAATAATGTACAAAAACTTGTAAACCCCCATTTTGAGTAAACTCTAATACAAGAATATACAAAAAAGTTGTAAACCCTCATTTTCAGTAAACTCTACTATACAATTATATACAAAATGTTATAAACCCCCATTTTGAGTAAATTCTACAATAATTATATTCAAAAAGTTGTAAACCTCTGTTTTGAGTGAACTTTACTAAATTGTATACAAAAAATTGTAACCCCCGTTTTGAGTAAACTCTAATACAATAATATACAAAAAGTTGTAAACCCCTGTTTTGAGTAAACTCTACTATACAATTATATACAAAAATTTGTTAACCTCCGTTTTGAGTATACTCTACTATACAATTATAAAAAGTTGTAAACCCCCGTTTTGAGTAAACTCTAATACAATAATATACAAAAAGTTGTAAACCCCCGTTTTGTAAACTCTACTATACAATTATTTACAAAAAGTTGTATACCCTGTTTTGTGTAAACTCTACTTTAATTATATACAGAAATTTGTAAACCTCCGTTTTGAGTAAACTCTAAAACAATAATATACAAAAAGTTGTAAACCCCAGTTTTGAGTAAACTCTGCTATAGAATTATATTAAAAAATTGTAAACCCACGTTTTGAGTAAAATCTACAATACAATTATATTCAAAAAGTTGTAAACCCCTGTTTTGAGTAAACTCTAATACAATAATATACAAAAAGTTGTAAACCCCCCTTTTTGAGTAAACTCTACTATACAATTATATAAAAAAGTTGTAAACCCCCATTTTGAGTAAAATCTACAATACAATTATATACAAAAAGTTGTAAACCCCCGTTTTGAGTAAACTCTAATACAATAATATAAAAAAGTTGTAAACCCCCGTTTTGAGTAAACTCTACTTTACAATTATATACAAAAAGTTGTAAACCCCCGTTTTGAGTAAACTCTACTATACAATTATATTCAAAAAGTTGTAAACCCCCGTTTTGAGTAAACTCTACTTTACAATTATATACAAAAAGTTGTAAACCCCCGTTTTGAGTAAACTCTACTATACAATTATATTCAAAAAGTTGTAAACCCCCGTTTTGTGTAAACTCTAATACACTAATATACAAAAAGTTGTAAACTCCCGTTTTGTAAACTCTTCTATACAATTATTTACAAAAATTGTAAACCCCCGTTTTAAGAAAACTCTACTATAATTATATACAGAAAGTTGTAAACCTCCGTTTTGAGTGAACTTTACTATAATTATACAAAAAGTTGTAAACTCCTGTTTTTAGTGAACTCTAATACAATAATAAACAAATAGTTGTAAACCCCCGTTTTGAGTAAACTCTATTATACAATTATATATAAAAAGTTGTAAACCCCCGTTTTATTGTACAAAAATTGTAAACCCCCGCTATAAGTAAACTTTACAATACAATTATATACAAAATTTGTAAACCCCCGTTTTGATTAAACTCTAATACAATAATATACAAAAAGTTGTAAACCCCCGTTTTGAGTAAAATCTACAATACAATTATATTCAAAAAGTTGTAAACCCCCGTTTTGAGTAAAATTTACAATACAATTATATTCAAAAAGTTGTTATCCCCCGGTTTGAGTAAACTCTTATACAATAAAATACAAAAGGTTGTAAACCCCCGTTTGAGTAAACTCTACTATACAATTGTATACAAAAAGTTGTAAATCCCCGTTTTGAGTATAATCTACAATACAATTATATTCAAAAAGATGTAAACCCCCATTTTGAGTAAACTCTAATACAATAATATACAAAAAAATGTAAACCCCCATTTTGAGTAAACTTTACTATACAATTATATAAATAGTTGTAAACCCCCGTTTTCAGTAAAATCTACAATACAATTATATACAAAAAGTTGTAAACCCCCGTTTTGAGTAAACTCTAATACAATAATATACAAAAAGTTGTAAACCCCTATTTCGAGTAAACTCTACTATACTATTATATACAAAAAGTTGTAAACCCCTATTTTGAGTAAAATCTACAATACAATTATATTCGAAAAGTTTTAAACCCCCGTTTTGTGTAAACTCTAATACAATAATATACAAAAAGTTGTAAACTCCCGTTTTGTAAACTCTTCTATACAATTATTTACAAAAATTTGTAAACCCCATTTTGAGTAAACTCTACTATAATTATATACAGAAAGTTGTAAACCTCCGTTTTGAGTGAACTTTACTATAATTATATACAAAAAGTTGTAAACTCCTGATTTTAGTGAACTCTAATACAATAATATACAAAAAGTTGTAAACCCCCTTTTGAGTAAACTCTACTATACAATTATATACAAAAAGTTGCAAACCCCTGTTTTATTGTACAAAAATTTTAAATCCCCGCAATGAGTAAACTCTACAATACAATTATATACAAAAAGTTGTAAAACCCCGTTTAGATTAAACTCTAATACAATAATATACAAAAAGTTGTAAACCCCCGTTTTGAGTAAAATCTACAATACATTTATATTCAAAAAGTTGTAAACCCCCGTTTTGAGTAAACTCTTGTACAATAAAATACAAAAGGTTGTAAACCCCCGTTTTGAGTAAACTCTACTATACAATTATATACAAAAAGTTGTAAATCCCCGTTTTGAGTAAAATCTACAATACGGTTATATTCAAAAAGTTGTCAACCCCCGTTTTGAGTAAACTCTAATACAATAATATACAAAAAGTTATAAACCCCCATTTTGAGTAAACTATACTATACAATTATATAAAAAAAGTTGTAAACCCCCGTTTTGAGTAAAATCTACAATACAATTATATACAAAAAGTTGTAAACCCCCTTTTTGAGTAAACTCTAATACAATAATGTACAAAAAGTTATAAACCCCAATTTTGAGTAAACTCTACTATACAATTATTTACAAAAAGTTGTAAACCCCAGTTTTGAGTAAACTCTAATACAATAATATACAAAAAGTTGTAAACCCCCGTTTTGAGTAAACTTTACTACACAATTATATAAAAAAAGTTGTAAACCCCCATTTTTAGTGAAATCTACAATACTTATACAAAAAGTTGTAAACCCCTGTTTTGAGTAAACTCTAATACAATAATGTACAAAAAGTTGTAACCCCCCGTTTTGAGTAAACTCTACTATACAATTATTTACAAAAAGTAGTAAACCCCCGTTTTGAGTAAACTCTACTAAAATTATATACAAAAACTTGTAAACCCCCATTTTGAGTAAACTCTAATACAATAATATACAAAAAGTTGTAAACCCTTGTTTTCAGTAAACTCTACTATACAATTATATACAAAATGTTATAAACCCCCATTTTGAGTAAACTCTTATACAATAATATTAAAAAAAGGTGTAAACCCCATTTTGAGTAAACTCTACTATACAAATATTTACAAAAAGTTGTAAACCCCCGTTTTGAGAAAACTCTACTATACAAATATTTAGAAAACGTTGTAAACCACTGTTTTGAGTAAACTCTACTATAATTATATACAAAGAGTTGTAAACCACTGTTTTGAGTAGACTCTACTATAATTATATACAAAAAATTGTAAACCTCCGTTTTGAGTAAACTCTAATACAATAATATACAAAAATTTGTAAACCCTTGTTTTGAGTAAACTCTACTTTACAATTATATACAAAAAGTTATAAACCACCGTTTTGAGTAAACTTACTATACAATTATATACAAAAAGTTGTAAACCCACGTTTTGTGTAAACTCTAATACAATAATACACAAAAGTTGTAAACCCCCGTTTTGAGTAAACTCAACTATACAATTATTTACAAAAAGTTGTAAACCCCTGTTTTGAGTAAACTCTACTAAAATTATATACCAAAACTTGTAAACCCCCGTTTTAAGTAATCTTTAATACAATAATATACAAAAAGTTTAAACCCCTGTTTTGAGTAAACTCTACTATACAATTATAAACAAAAAGTTGTAAACCCCCGTTTTGAGTAAAATCTACAATACAATTATATTGAAAAAGCTGTAAACCCCGGTTTTGAGTAAACTCTTATACAATAAAATACAAAAGGTTGTAAACCTCTGTTTTGAGTAAACTCTACTATACAATTATATATAAAGAGTTGTAAATCCCCATTTTGAGTAAAATCTACAATACAATTATATTCAAAAAGTTGTAAACCCCCGTTTTGAGTAAACTCTAATACAATAATATAGAAAAAGTTGTAAACCCCCTTTTTGAGTAAACTCTACTATACAATTATATAAAAAAAAGTTTTAAACCCCCATTTTGAGTAAAATCTACAATACAATTATATACAAAAAGTTGTAAACCCCCGTTTTGAGTAAACTCTAATACAATAATGTACAAAAAGTTGTAAACCCCTATTTTGAGTCAACTCTACTATACAATTCTTTACAAAAAGTTGTAAACCCCTGTTTTGAGTAAACTCTACTGAAAGTATATACAAAAACTTGTTAACCCTTTTGAGTATACTCTAATACATTAATATACAAAAAGTTGTAAACTCTACTATACAATTATCTACAAAATGTTGTAAACCCCCGTTTTGAGTAAAATCTACAATACAATTATATACAAAAACTTGTAAACCCCCGTTTTGAGTAAACTCTAATACAATAATATAAAAAAAGTTGTAAATCCCCGTTTTGAGTAAACCTACAATACAAATATTTACAAAAAATTGTAAACCCCCATTTTGAGTAAACACTACTATACAAATATTTACAAAAAGTTGTAAACCCCCATTTTGAGTAAACTCTAATATAATTATATACAAAAAGTTGTAAACCTCTGTTTTGAGTAAACTCTACTATAACTTTATACAAAAAAAATATAAACCCCCGTTTTGAGTAAACTCTAATACAATAATATAAAAAAGTTGTAAACCCCCGTTTTGAGTAAACTCTACTTTACAATTATATACAAAAAGTTGTAAATCCCCATTTTGAGTAAACTCTACTATACAATTTTATTCAAAAAGTTGTAAACCCCCGTTTTGTGTAGACTCTAATACAGTAATATACAAAAAAAAACCCCGTTTTGACTAAACTCTAATATAATTATATACAGAAAGTTGTAAACCTCCGTTTTGAGTGAACTTTACTATAATTATATACAAAAAGTTGTAAACTCCTGTTTTTAGTGAACCCTAATACAATAATATACAAAAAGTTTTACACCCCCGTTTAGAGTAAGCTCTACTATACGATTATATACAAAAAGTTGTAAACCCCCATTTTATCGTACAAAAATTTTAAACTCCCGCTATGAGTAAACTCTACAATACAATTATATACGAAAAGTTGTAAAACCCAATTTTGATTAAACTCTAATACAATAATATACAAAAAGTTGTAAACCCCCGTTTTGAGTAAAATGTACAATACAATTATATTCAAAAAGTAGTAAACCCCGTTTTGAGTAAAATATACAATACAATTATATTCAAAAATTTGTAAACCCCCGTTTTGAGTAAACTCTTATACAATAAAATACAAAAGGTTGTAAACCCCGGTTTTGAGTAAACTCTACTATACAATTATATACAAAAAGTTGTAAATCCCTATTTTGAGTAAAATCTACAATACAATTATATTCAAAAAGTTGTAAACCCCCGTTTTGAGTAAACTCTAATACAATAATATACAAAAAATGTAAACCCCTATTTTGAGTAAACTATACTATACAATTATATAAAAAAAGTTGTAAACCCCCGTTTTTAGTAAAATCTACAATACAATTATATACAAAATGTTGTAAACCCCGTTTTGAGTAAACTCTAATACAATAATGTACAAAAAGTTATAAACCCCCATTTTGAATAAACTCTACTATACAATTATTTACAAAAAGTTGTAAACCCCCGTTTTGAGTAAACTCTAATACAATAATATACAAAAAGTCGTAAACCCCCGTTTTGAGTAAACTCTACTATACAATTATATAAAAAAGTAGTAAACCCCCGTTTTGAGTAAAATCTACAATACATATACAAAAAGTTGTAAACCCCTGTTTTGAGTAATTTCTAATACAATAATGTACAAAAAGTTGTAAACCCCCGTTTTGAGTAAACTATACTATACAATTATTTATAAAAAGTAGTAAACCCCCGTTTTGAGTAAACTCTACTAAAATTATATACAAAAACTTATAAACCCCCATTTTGAGTAAACTCTAATACAATAATATACAAGAAAGTGTAAACCCTCGTTTTCAGTAAGCTCTACTATACAATTATATACAAAATGTTATAAACCCCTATTTTGAGTAAACTCTTATACAATAATATTAAAAAAAGGTGTAAATCACCATTTTGAGTAAACTCTACTATACAAATATTTACAAAAAGTTGTAAACCCCCGTTTTGAGTAAACTCTACTATACAAATATTTAGAAAAAGTTGTAAACCCCCATTTTGAGTAAACTCTACTATACAAATATTTAGAAAAAGTTGTAAACCCCCGTTTTGAGTAAACTCTACTATAATTATATACAACAAGTTGTAAACCTCTGTTTTGAGTTAACTTTACTATATTTATATACAAAAAATTGTAAACCCCCGTTTTGAGTAAACTCTAATACAATAATATACAAAAACTTGTAAACCCCTTTTTTGGGTAAACTATAATATACAATTATATACAAAAATTTGTAAACCTCCGTTTTGAGTATACTATACTATACAATTATAAAAAGTTGTAAACACCGTTTTGAGTAAACTCTAATACAATAATATACAAAAAGTTGTAAACCCCTGTTTTGTAAACTCTACTATACAATTATTTACAAAAAGTTGTAAACCCCGTTTTGAGTGAACTCTACTATAATTATATACAGAAAGTTGTAAACCTCTATTTTGAGTAAACTCTAAAACAATAATACACAAAAAGTTATAAACCCCAGTTTTGAGTAAACTCTACTATACAATTATATAAAAAAAATTGTAAACCCACGTTTTGAGTAAAATCTACAATACAATTATATTCAAAAAGTTGTAAACCCCCGTTTTGAGTAAACTCTAATACAATAATATACAAAAAGTTGTAAACCCCCCTTTTTGAGTAAACTCTACTATACAATTATATAAAAAAGTTGTAAACCCCGTTTTGAGTAAAATCTACAATACAATTATATACAAAAAGTTGTAAACCCCTATTTTGAGTAAACTCTAATACAATAATGTACAAAAACTTGTAAACCCCCATTTTGAGTAAACTCTAATACAAGAATATACAAAAAAGTTGTAAACCCTCATTTTCAGTAAACTCTACTATACAATTATATACAAAATGTTATAAACCCCCATTTTGAGTAAATTCTACAATAATTATATTCAAAAAGTTGTAAACCTCTGTTTTGAGTGAACTTTACTAAATTGTATACAAAAAATTGTAAACCCCCGTTTTGAGTAAACTCTAATACAATAATATACAAAAAGTTGTAAACCCCTGTTTTGAGTAAACTCTACTATACAATTATATACAAAAATTTGTTAACCTCCGTTTTGAGTATACTCTACTATACAATTATAAAAAGTTGTAAACCCCCGTTTTGAGTAAACTCTAATACAATAATATACAAAAAGTTGTAAACCCCCGTTTTGTAAACTCTACTATACAATTATTTACAAAAAGTTGTATACCCTGTTTTGTGTAAACTCTACTTTAATTATATACAGAAAGTTGTAAACCTCCGTTTTGAGTAAACTCTAAAACAATAATATACAAAAAGTTGTAAACCCCAGTTTTGAGTAAACTCTACTATAAAATTATATTAAAAATTGTAAACCCACGTTTTGAGTAAAATCTACAATACAATTATATTCAAAAAGTTGTAAACCCCTGTTTTGAGTAAACTCTAATACAATAATATACAAAAAGTTGTAAACCCCCCTTTTTGAGTAAACTCTACTATACAATTATATAAAAAAGTTGTAAACCCCCATTTTGAGTAAAATCTACAATACAATTATATACAAAAAGTTGTAAACCCCCGTTTTGAGTAAACTCTAATACAATAATATAAAAAAGTTGTAAACCCCCGTTTTGAGTAAACTCTACTTTACAATTATATACAAAAAGTTGTAAACCCCCGTTTTGAGTAAACTCTACTATACAATTATATTCAAAAAGTTGTAAACCCCCGTTTTGTGTAAACTCTAATACACTAATATACAAAAAGTTGTAAACTCCCGTTTTGTAAACTCTTCTATACAATTATTTACAAAAATTGTAAACCCCCGTTTTAAGAAAACTCTACTATAATTATATACAGAAAGTTGTAAACCTCCGTTTTGAGTGAACTTTACTATAATTATACAAAAAGTTGTAAACTCCTGTTTTTAGTGAACTCTAATACAATAATAAACAAATAGTTGTAAACCCCCGTTTTGAGTAAACTCTACTATACAATTATATATAAAAATTGTAAACCCCCGTTTTATTGTACAAAAATTGTAAACCCCCGCTATAAGTAAACTTTACAATACAATTATATACAAAAAGTTGTAAACCCCCGTTTTGATTAAACTCTAATACAATAATATACAAAAAGTTGTAAACCCCCGTTTTGAGTAAAATCTACAATACAATTATATTCAAAAAGTTGTAAACCCCCGTTTTCAGTAAAATCTACAATACAATTATATTCAAAAAGTTGTTATCCCCCGTTTTGAGTAAACTCTTATACAATAAAATACAAAAGGTTGTAAACCCCCGTTTGAGTAAACTCTACTATACAATTGTATACAAAAAGTTGTAAATCCCCGTTTTGAGTATAATCTACAATACAATTATATTCAAAAAGATGTAAACCCCCATTTTGAGTAAACTCTAATACAATAATATACAAAAAAATGTAAACCCCCATTTTGAGTAAACTTTACTATACAATTATATAAATAGTTGTAAACCCCCGTTTTCGATAAAATCTACAATACAATTATATACAAAAAGTTGTAAACCCCCGTTTTGAGTAAACTCTAATACAATAATATACAAAAAGATGTAAACCCCTATTTCGAGTAAACTCTACTATACAATTATATACAAAAAGTTATAAACCCCCATTTTGAGTAAACTCTACTATACAATTATATAAAAAAGTTGTAAACCCTTGTTTTGAGTAAAATCTACAATACAATTATATACAAAAAGTTTTAAACCCCCATTTTGAGTAAACTCTATTATACAATTATTTACAAAAAGTTGTAAACCCCCATTTTGAGTAAACTCTACTAAAATTATATACAAAAACTTGTAAACCCCCATTTTGAGTAAACTCTAATACTATAATATACAAAAAGTTATAAACCCTCGTTTTCAGTAAACTCTACTATACAATTGTATACAAAATGTTATAAACCCCCATTTTGAGTAAACTCTTATACAATAATATAAAAAAGGTGTAAACCCCTATTTTGAGTAAACTCTACTATACAAATATTTACAAAAAGTTGTAAACCCCCGTTTTGAGTAAACTCTACTATACAAATATTTATAAAAAGTTGTAAACCCCCGTTTTGAGTAAACTCTATTATAATTATATACAAAAAGTTGTAAACCTCTGTTTTGAGTGAACTCTACTATAATTAAATACAAAAAATTGTAAACCCCCGTTTTGAGTAAACTCTAATACAATAATATACAAAAAGTTGTAAACCGTTTTTTTGAGTAAACTCTACTATACAATTATATACAAAAAGTTATAAACCCCCGTTTTGAGTAAC
Organism: Gentiana straminea; assembly: GCA_036785695.1. Lineage (NCBI taxonomy): Eukaryota > Viridiplantae > Streptophyta > Magnoliopsida > Gentianales > Gentianaceae > Gentiana > Gentiana straminea. Next base: position 364,263 of record JAVUPR010000407.1, read on the forward strand.
CCCCGTTTTGTGTAAACTCTAATACAATAATATACAAAAAGTTGTAAACCCCCGTCTTGAGTAAACTCTACTAAACAATTATTTACAAAAAGTTGTAAACCCCTGTTTTGAGTAAACTCTACTAAAATTATATACAAAAACTTGTAAACCCCCGTTTTGAGTAAACTATAATACAATAACATACAAAAAGTTTAAACCCTTGTTTTGAGTAAACTCTACTATACAATTATAAACAGAAAGCTATAAACTCCCATTTTGAGTAAAATCAACAATACAATTATATTCAAAAAGTTGTAAACCCCGGTTTTGAGTAAACTCTTATACAACAAAATACAAAAGGTTGTAAACCTCCGTTTTGAGTAAACTCTACTATACAATTATATACAAAAAGTTGTAAATCCCTATTTTGAGTAAAATCTACAATACAATTATATTCAAAAAGTTGTAAAACCCCGTTTTGATTAAACTCTAATACAATAATATACAGAAAGTTGTAAACCCACGTTTTGAGTAAACTCTACTATACAATTATATACAAAAAGTTGTAAATCCCCATTTTGAGTAAAATCTACAATACAATTATATTCAAAAAGTTGTAAACCCTCGTTTTGAGCAAACTCTAATACAATAATATACAAAAAGTTGTAAACCCCCGTTTTGAGTAAACTATGCTATACAATTATATAAAAAAAAGTTGTAAACCCCCATTTTGAGTAAAATCTACAATACAATTATATACAAAAAGTTGTAAACCCCCGTTTTGAGTAAACTCTAATACAATAATGTACAAAAAGTTGTAAACCCCCATTTTGAGTCAACTCTACTATACAATTATTTACAAAAAGTTGTAAACCCCTGTTTTGAGTAAACTCTACTCAAATTATATACAAAAACTTGTAAACCCCCGTTTTGACTATACTCTAATACATTAATATACAAAAAGTTGTAAACCCTCATTTTGAGTAAACTCTACTATACAATTATATACAAAATGTTGTAAACCCCTGTTTTGAGTAAAATCTACAATACAATTATATATAAAAAGTTGTAAACCCCCGTTTTGAGTAATCTCTAATACAATAATATAAAAAAAGTTGTAAACCCCCGTTTTGAGTAAACCTATAATACAAATATTTACAAAAAGTTGTAAACCCCCATTTTGAGTAAACTCTACTATACTTATATTTACAAAAAGTTGTAAACCCCCATTTTGAGTAAACTCTACTATAATTATATACAAAAAGTTGTAAACCTCTGTTTTGAGTGAACTCTACTATAATTTTATACAAAAAACTATAAACCCCCATTTTGAGTAAACTCTAATACAATAATATAAAAGAGTTGTAAACCCCCATTTTGAGTAAACTCTACTAACTATTATATACAAAAAGTTGTAAACCCCCGTTTTGTGTAAACTCTACTATACAATTATATTCCAAAAGTTTTAAACCCCCGTTTTGTGTAAACTCTAATACAATAATATACAAAAAGTTGTAAACTCCCGTTTTGTAAACTTCTTATACAATTATTTACAAAAAGTTGTAAACCCCCGATTTGAGTAAGCTCTAATATAATTATATACAGAAAGTTGTAAACCTCCGTTTTGAGTGAACTTTACTAGAATTATATACAAAAAGTTGTAAACTCCTGTTTTTAGTGAACTCTAATACAATAATATACAAAAGTTGTAAACCCCCGTTTTGAGTAAAACTCTACTATACAATTATATACAAAAAGTTGTAAACCCTCGTTTTATTGTACAAAAATTGTAAACCCCCGCAATGAGTAAACTCTACAACACAATTATATACAAAAAGTTGTAAAACCCCGTTTTGATTAAACTCTAATACAATAATATACACAAAGTTGTAAACCCCGTTTTGAGTAAAATCTACAATACAATTATATTCAAAAAGTTGTAAATCCCCGTTTTGAGTAAACTCTTATACAATAAAATACAAAAGGTTGTAAACCCCCGTTTTGAGTAAACTCTACTATACAATTATATACAAATAGTTGTAAATCCCCGTTTTGAGTAAAATCTACAATACAATTATATTCAAAAAGTTGTAAACCCCCGTTTTGAGTAAACTCTAATACAATAATATACAAAAAGTTATAAACCCCCATTTTAAGTAAACTATACTATACAATTATATAAAAAAAGTTGTAAACCCCCGTTTTGAGTAAAATCTACAATACAATTATATACAAAAAGTTGTAAACCCCCTTTTTGAGTAAACTCTAATTCAATAATGTACAAAAATTTATAAACCCCCATTTTTAGTAAAATCTACTATACAATTATTTACAAAAATTTGTAAACCCCCATTTTGAGTAAACTCAAATACAATAATATACAAAAAGTTGTAAACCCCCATTTTGAGTAAACTTTACTATACAATTATATAAAAAAGTTGTAAACCCCTATTTTTAGTAAAATCTACAATACATATACAAAAAGTTGTAAACCCCTGTTTTGAGTAAACTCTAATACAATAATGTACAAAAAGTTGTAAACCCCCGTTTTGAGTAAACTCTACTATACAATTATTTACAAAAAGTAGTAAACCCCCGTTTTGAGTAAACTCTACTAAAATTATATACAAAAACTTGTAAACCCCCATTTTGAGTAAACTCTAATACAATAATATACAAAAACTTGTAAACCCTCGTTTTCAGTAAACTCTACTATACAATTATATATAAAATGTTATAAACCCCCATTTTGAGTAAACTCTTATACAATAATATTAAAAAGAAGGTGTAAACCCCTATTTTGAGTAAACTCTACTATACAAATATTTACAAAAAGTTGTAAACCCCCGTTTTGAGTAAACTCTACTATACAAATATTTAGAAAAAGTTGTAAACCCCTATTTTGAGTAAACTCTACTATAATTATATACAAAGAGTAAACCTCTGTTTTTGAGTAGACTCTACTATAATTATATACAAAAAAATGTAAACCCCCGTTTTGAGTAAACTCTAATACAATAATATACAAAAAGTTGTAAACCCTTGTTTTGAGTAAACAACCTAAACCCTTGTTTTGATTTTGCATCATTAAACAAAAGAAAATTTATAAACCCTAACTATCATGCAAAACTAACTCCTAACCGGCCGAATACCGGGTAATTGATAGTAGAGCGAAGTGAGTAAGGGTCGATCCACAGGGAATTGGGATGTTGAATCTAATTTCACTAATTCCTTTCAATTGTTACTTAGGAAAAACGAATAAATGAAAGAACAAATAAAATAAACGAAAGAGCAATTAAAATAAATCTAACCTACGAAATAAAATAACCCAACCTAAACTAAACTAAAGATACATGGGATCAAACAGTGCACAAACCAAGTGATTTCAATCCTAGTTCATCTCATGATTTTAATTCAAATTGTGGTTTCACCTTTACACGAGATACAAATCCCTAATTCCTTAGTGAATTTAATCTCAAGCTATGGATTCCTAATTCCTTAGTGAGTCCAATTTATCAATCTCTCATCTTCCGAATGTTGAGATCGATTTACCAAACAAAACTCGGTGTAGATTCGGGTTAACTCTCGTATTTTAGAATCTAACAACCTAGATAATTAACCAATTAATTTGTCACATAATTAATGATTAAAGATCCTATCTTTCTATGGTGATCTAGTCTACGCAACTTCCGTATGTTGTAAACGTATCAATAGCAAGGCGATCTCTCGATCTAATTCACATCATAGCATCAAAATCATAGAACGATACAAAATAAATTAAAGATCATAAAAAATGAATAAGGACTGAATAAATTAAATAAATAAACTCACGTAGTTTGGTACATGATTGAATCCATGAATCGAAAACGGAAGAAAACTACATCTAATCTAACCCCGGATCACCCGAGCACAAGGCTCGGGTGACCGGCCTTGGAACTCCTCAGAATTGCCGCTGCTGTGAAGTTACCGCTGAATAATTGTTTTGTAATATTCTGGGATTAGGGTATTGCATGCGCATATATATAAATAGTATAAGGCGGCTGCGGCTGTAAATTATGCGGCTGGGAGAATTCCTTTTTAATTAAGGAAATTGCATTATGTCGGCTGTTTCAATGCTTAAGTCGGTTAATCCTGAAAGCGGCTCCGGACGCTCATCCATCATCTTGGACGTGTAAGGTGTAGTGCCCAAAAGACAATTATATAATCGTTTTAGGACAGAATTAGTAATTCATCTTATTATATGCATGTATCCTTATAATTAAGACACTACTGAAAACCCTAAGTACCTCGTTTATGTAATCACATAACTCAGTGTATGGCTATACACAAGAGGATTGAGTTAGTGAGATGTACTTAAAATTAACTTAGTCCGTAGCGTTTATTAATCTGAGTATGGGTCTCATGATTAATTTGCTATTAATGCGCCCGAACACTTTAGGTGTGACCAGTCTTATCCGGACTGTCGGTAATAGGGTACCTAGTGGGGCATTTATATATGATGATAATCATATAGGGCTGGACCGATTTGATTTGAGTTCTCGATATAATTCCGTAATCGGGAAGTCTTATCGAATCACAAGATGATCATATATGGATTAATCTTAATCCTGAGGTGATCACAGACGACTGCTTAGACTAGGGTAGAGTTTGATGTGTTAGTAAGGATCACTTCGAAGTATGTGGTCCAACACTTCTCGTTGGCTCTATTCTGGGATGAGTGAGTAGTCTGTGCTATCACAGATATGTAATCCATTCCTTCCCTCGGGAAGTAGACGAGACGATTCCCTTATTTGTTGACCCTAGAAAGCGATCGATCGGCCGAGTTCATATTATATTGGATATGAACTAATTGATCACTAGGGGGTTAATGGTAAATAAGGATAATATGTTTCGAGAAGGGTTTACGGAAATATCCCGAATGGAATTGAACAGTCTATGGAGGATTTATCCGTATGTAATGATTATATCAGTGGACGCTTTCGACTCATAAATTGAGTGTAAGTTATCTATATTCGATAGAGTTCAGTTTCGGGTTTATGGTGGTGTAATCCCGGAATTAATAGGTTGGATATAATTATTCTGTCTGATGAATAATTTTATTCGATTTATTGTAGCTACTGAATATGGGTCCATGGTCCCCGACGTGGCTCCTAATATAGCATATAGGTTTCTCGTCGTTGCACCTCAATTATAATTAAATAGTTGGATTGGACTATTTAATTTGATATGTGGATTAATTGTTTGGTTGGACTAAATAATTAAATACACGGAAAAGATATTTTTCGTGGACTCGGTTCGAATTGGTGTGTTGACCCTTTTTTGGTCAAATATAGGAAAAATATGCATGGACCTTATTTTTCAAGAAAAGGTGCGCATGTTTTTTTTTGTATATATTTTATATTATTTAATTATTAAGGAATTTGTTTTCTTAGATAGTTATTTAATATGTGATTTATCTTTTATTTGTTAAATGATAAATCATGGAATATTGGATAATATATTTATTTATCCTAATTTGTTTGGGATAAATATTATGTTTATCTTTTATTTGGAAAAGGATTATTATAATAATTATCTTTTAATTATTTAATCCTTGGAGGTTAAGTTTTACTCTCCTATATAAAGAGAGTTCTCCCAAGCCTTTTGACACAACATAACACGCCATTATCAAAGAAAGAGGCTTAGAATTTTCGGCCATCTTTCTTCGGGTTTCGAGTTGGAATAATCTTCGGGATTATTCCGGTAGCATATCAAGGAGGTCCGGCGACGGGAAACACCATCCACTTGGTGTTGCTGGGAGACACACGTTGGAAGACGGTGGCTGCTCAATCACGTGTTCAAGGAGCTTCTTTTGATCTTGGAGTTAAGCACCATAAAAAGGTAGGCTCCTAAACCACCTTGTAGATTTAGATCTTAAATTTATGTTCTTTGTTTTCGTTTAGATCTAGATCTGATGCATTCCGCTGCGTAATCGGGTCAATCCATAATTGATCCGACGATATTACATCTAACAAGTGGTATCAGAGCCTTTGATCTAACGATCAAAGTATATGAATTTTAGATCTTGGAGTGGAAAAGCATGTTTTAGATGTTTTTTATTTCGTTTTTTTTTATGGTAAAATTCGAAATTAATCATGTTGTATGCTTGTGAATGTTGTGGTTGAAGAGATGGATTGGGTTGGTATTGTTTACCCGTAGATCTATTTTGTAGCTCCTTTGTTTAGTAACAATTGAGCATAGGATTTGTATTTTTTTTTTATGTCTTTTTTCGAAAATTCAATGTAAAGTAGCACCTTTTATTGTAATTTTGTTGTTCCGGGCTCGAAAAGATGAAGATCTTGAATAAATGATGAAGATCAAGGCGAAACCCAAGGTATGAACGAGGAGAAACGGAATAAACCCTAATTTTAAACAGTGCATGCGGCTGAAGTAAATTTGGTACCATGCATGCGGCTAGGGTTTCCTCTAAAGAGTCTGAATGTGTTTTTATTTTATTTTAATATCACCTGTTTTATTTTATTTTTTTTATAAAACATGCGTAATAACAACAACAAAAAAAAATTTGGAATAATTTTTTTTAGCAACAGCCGAGAAAAAAAAAAGGTTTAATTAAAATATTTGATTATTTAATTAAAAAGCCTTTTCTCCTCTCGGGTGTTCGTGGTTCGTGATCCGGCGATTCGAGTTCAAGATTTGAAGATCAAGACTCGAAGACATAGATTAAGTTTTATTTTTCCTTAGAAAATAGTTAGTCGGGGGTACCAACGGTCCATCTCGGTGTTTACTTTTCGGTATAATTTTGTGTTTGATCAAGATTACGTGCTTAAAACCGGAAAATTGCCATGACTTGCATCTTCATGATTCCACTCCAATGCATACATGTAGCTAGTTTATTTCGAATAAATTAGGCATGTATAACTCGAATAATTAGTATTAATGCTTATTAATTTAATATGTGGTAGTTAAATAATAAGTAGCTAATTATAAAAACCGAGGAACCGGGTTTTTTGTCAATCGTTTACGATTTTAGTGATGGATTCTCGGTGAATCCCACTTGGAAAAATCGTTGAGTTTTTCGGTGATGACTTCTCAGTGAACCCACCTTAAACAGAAACGAGATTACGCGTTGGGTGACGATTTAGAAATCGGAGAATCTTAGTACATGGGTTCGGAAATGGTCTAACCATGGTTGGGCGAGTTCAACCGAGCTTCGGCTCAATCGACTCCCCTCCACGTGTGATGTACGTTACAGCAGTTCGACAGGACTTAACATAGCCGATAAGCCTTCGGGCTAAACGGGGCTTCTCTTGCCGGATTGGCCTGAACTGTCACATATGTTCCAACGAATAAGACGGCGTAGGCTTGCCTACATAACCGACCCTATTCGGAGTACTTTGATTTATCGTTTCTTATTGTCAAGACCGCAACCGTAATTAGTAAACCCACCACTTTTTTCAAAATATTGAGTGGGAGCGGGGAAGGCGACAGCCAACCCCACGGCCTCTACTATAGATGCAAGCACGTGAGAGAAGGGTGACGCCTCGAGCCGTTTTGATTCCGGCCCCCTGCGGGTGGTGTTCACCCCTATCAAAATTCAAGGCTTGGTTTCCGAAAGGATAGGATTTCGGGTACTCGTTGAGTCACTGACCGACCCTGCGGCGGCATACTCGGGGCGTACTTTGAGATCGATATAGTAGGTCACACTCTTTATGGATATTTTCGAAATATCTAGGCTAGAAAAGGAAGGTAATCAGTGATTAAGGTCCAGGATGTCTGATTCCCGTGAGATGTTTGATTCTCGAAGATTAATCATTGAGAGAGATTGTCTCAGTTTAATCATCGCCTCTTTTGACCCCTGCGGCGGCACTGAGGTGTGAGATTAAATCCTTGGAATGGTAGGATAGAATTTATAGTTTATTATTCCTAAAATATAAATCTAGTAGTGAAAATTTATTTTTGAATTTAACTTTCTGTCATTTTATTTACAACTAAACCTCTAGGTTACTAAAGCGTTAGTAATAGGACTTCAATAAAAATGTGGAAAGTAACAAGTACGTTGTAATTATCAATAAATGCAGTTAACTTTTCGGAAGAAATTTTTTTGAGCCTTTAAAACTTAAGTGACATAGTACAGGTGTGTCACGGGTGTCACTCGTGTTGAACGAGAGACGACCATACTTAGTTTACAAAAGATGACATAGGACTATCAGATAAAATTCATTTAGTGAATTTTAAAAGTGTAATTACACATCAAATTTCTAATTGAAAAATTGGAAAATCATATACATAAGGCGTTGCTAGTTAGACGGTATTTGGAACCGATAAACTAGTGGGAGCCTTAGCCTTATGATTTGTTGTTTTTTCTGAATTATTAGAAATGTGTAATAGACTGCACAGAAGTTTCTCCTTTTATTGGAAAAACAAGAATAAAGCGTTACTAGTTAGACAGTATTTGGAACTGATAAACTAGTAGGAGCTTAGTTCTGGAGATTTTATAATCGTTGAAACATCATGAACAAAGCATTTCTAGTTAGACAGTATTTGGAACTGATAAACTAGTGGGAGCTTAGTTCTGGGGATTTTCTGATCTTTGAAAAATCATAAATACAAAGTGTTGCTAGTTAGACGGTATTTGGAACCGATAAACTAGTCGGAGCTTTGGTCTTATGATTTAACGATTAGAAAAATCGATAGTCCAAGCAAGTAACATCGAACATCCCACGAGTTCAAGAGTAGTGTCTACTCACACGAACCGCTAGTTCAAGACTGTTTCCATCTAAGGAAAGTCGAGAATGGGAAAGAATGTTTATACGTGTTAGTCATCTAGACTAAGTAGTTTTAAGGCTAAACCGGAAAATTAATAAATTGGAAATTAGAGGATAATGAAAGTGATTTCGGATCACTGTCCAATGTATCCTAGTAATTTTCTTGAAAGCTAAAGTTCTTTGGAAGAACTAGGTAGCTTTGCATTAAACGATAAATAAAATAGACAACGGGCAGTTTTTTTTCAGATTGACTAGTGGGAGTGATATAAGGAAATGAATCTCGGATTCAATTCTTGAGCATCACAGAAAATTCATTTTCTGTTTTCGGATTCGTTGGAACGAACGTATTCATTTTCAATAGGATAATTTGTTTGTCTTATTGACGATGAATGTAACAGTCGTAGCACGAATCCAAGACTCGGACTTTTGTTTGATAAAGTCAGAACCACTAATCATTGTTGAAAAGGTATTAGTAACACATCTTAAAACATATAAACGCAAATGGTTTCCGTATTTCGATAAACGCTTCTTTCTATTCTATTAATTAGTGCATATTCCCTAAAGACAAGATCTCGAAGCGGCTTAGGGTGATTCATATCTCCCGGTCAAAGGAACAACGTCTCAAAGGAACAATGACTAAGTTTCCTTTCAATCGGGAAAGGGTAATAGATTTAAAGAAGTAACATAGCTTGTTCATAACAATCTTCGGGGTCATATGAAAGGTACAAGCTAGTGGGAGCTTTTGAAGTAGTGACATCTTGTTTGACTACTATTCAAGACTCCGGTAAGTTTATCAAAAATATTTGGAGGAAATCTACGATTTCACCGAGAGATAGAGTATTCCATACTCGAAATAGGTTATTGTGTAGTCTTCGGGATCGATGCTCGGCCTACCTCCCAGTGAAATGTTTTCACTAAGGGATACACCACAAATTTGCCTTACATAGTTATTGATGTGCTACGATACGCTGCTGAACTCATTTAAGATATTGGTTGCAAAATAACGGTTGTATTGAAAAACCGAGAAGTCTACCTAAAAGATGCCTATGCATTTGTGGATAAGGAGTGAATTCGGTTCACCCCACTTCCGTAAATAGAGGCATTTAGCACCGAGTGCTTGAAGGTAGGACTGGAAATTTTGCGTACACGTTCAGGACGTGAAATATCTTAATGCATTGAGTAAAGGTTGGTTATAAAACTCGTAAAATCAGAGAATGACGGTTATCTTGTCAAACTCGGTACGATAGAGTCTATAAATAACAACCTTGGATCTTGAAGTATTTGTACTCAAGATGTTACTAAGCGATTTGTACGATCCACATCCAACACCGGCGAGTTGGTGAAAACACTAATAAAAACTACTAAACTAGATCGGTATATCACTCCACCCCGAACGCGGTGGGAGTATGGTTTGTCCATTACCCATTGCGGGACCTTATGGTCTATAGGGTAGATTGATGACCAATAGTCCTTCGTGGGAATTTGTATAGGATCCCGATCATAGAGGTTGGTTTAAAATCCATAACCCTGTGAATGGAGATTGATACTCCGGTTCGTTGAAACTCTTGTAGAACCACCGAGCATCTCGGGCCCGGTGGGAGTAATTGGAACTACATGAAGAAGAGTAGAATGAATAGGAAAGTTTAACTTTCACAGTAAAGCTGAGTATGGTAGAGAGTTAACCAGACCGTGATCTCTCTTACTACTCAGTCTTGCTTGATTTCGTCAGAAAGCGGGAAATAGGGGTGATTCCCTGAGACTTCCTTGCCGAACAACGGAATCTGAATTCATTCAGAACAGAAGGGTTTTAGCTTAGAACAAATAACAGATTCGTTACAAAGCAGAAATTAGGGGTGATTCCCTAAGACCTTTTGCGAAACTAACGGTATCTTAATTTATTCAAAAAGAACCTTTGGCAGGATCCTGCCATAGCTTATATCCTTTGGGGATTAAAGCAAACCTCTAGGTCATTTCAAAGTCATATATTTTAAATATGTGGACTTGACCAGAATGTTGATAAGTCTTTCGTAGACTGGGAATCAATATTAGTAAAGTAGTATGTATATTAGTGTTCGTGAATGGTAACACTGAAACAGTTGGAAACAACATAGGTGTGTTATCTGAAGTCAGAGTCTGACATGCCATCGGGATTCATTCTAAAGGATTTGATTCGCTCAAATTCACGAGAATCGATCATTGGCAATCCTATCCATTCACCTGGTTAAGACATTCTTGCATTTATGCAGCATTAACGATGTAGTCTACCCTACCTCTCAAGAATGCTTGTCTAAACCTGCAGATGAATTCTAAATGGGATGTTTAGTGAATCCTCAAGTCTCTTTGGGAGAAATATGCTAGTATATTCAGGTGCAAACTAGAATATAAGTGATAACGCTGATTCTGACTTTATGTCGAATTACGGAAGATCGTTAATTCGATCTAGTCCTCAGTATTGAATCAAAGGCATATTGAAATCATACCACCGGATTAGATGGAAAGGCGATGTTTCGATCCCAAAGATTGACTCAAGCCGACATCCTACCTGATCAGTGTACCAAGTCACATGGTATTCGGATTCGAGTACGCGCCGGGTCACTGACCTACCCTGCGGCGGCACACTCCGGTCGTGCTTGGAATAATGAATTACTAAGATGCGCTTGGAGGGTACAGATTTGAGGGATTCGTCTCACTTGTTTTGAGCAAGTGGGAGAATGTTGTAGATATAGATAAATAAGGGTGTGCTCTAAAACAATTAATCCACTTGCCTTTCGTGCAAGTGGGAGATTGTAAGGTGTAGTGCCCAAAAGACAATTATATAATCGTTTTAGGACAGAATTAGTAATTCATCTTATTATATGCATGTATCCTTATAATTAAGACACTACTGAAAACCCTAAGTACCTCGTTTATGTAATCACATAACTCAGTGTATGGCTATACACAAGAGGATTGAGTTAGTGAGATGTACTTAAAATTAACTTAGTCCGTAGCGTTTATTAATCTGAGTATGGGTCTCATGATTAATTTGCTATTAATGCGCCCGAACACTTTAGGTGTGACAGTCTTATCCGGAGTTTGTCGGTAATAGGGTACCTAGTGGGGCATTTATATATGATGATAATCATATAGGGCTGGACCGATTTGATTTGAGTTCTCGATATAATTCCGTAATCGGGAAGTCTTATCGAATCACAAGATGATCATATATGGATTAATCTTAATCCTGAGGTGATCACAGACGACTGCTTAGACTAGGGTAGAGTTTGATGTGTTAGTAAGGATCACTTCGAAGTATGTGGTCCAACACTTCTCGTTGGCTCTATTCTGGGATGAGTGAGTAGTCTGTGCTATCACAGATATGTAATCCATTCCTTCCCTTATTTGTTGACCCTAGAAACTGATCGATCGGCCGAGTTCATATTATATTGGATATGAACTAATTGATCACTAGGGGGTTAATGGTAAATAAGGATAATATGTTTCGAGAAGGGTTTACGGAAATATCCCGAATCGAAGTGAACAGTCTATGGAGGATTTATCCGTATGTAATGATTATATCAGTGGACGCTTTCGACTCATAAATTGAGTGTAAGTTATCTATATTCGATAGAGTTCGGTTTCGGGTTTATGGTGGTGTAATCCCGGAATTAATAGGTTGGATATAATTATTACGTCGATGAATAATTTTATTCGATTTATTGTAGCTACCGAATATGGGTCCATGGTCCCCGACGTGGCTCCTAATATAGCATATAGGTTTCTCGTCGTTGCACCTCAATTATAATTAAATAGATGGATTGGACTATTTAATTTGATATGTGGATTAATTGTTTGGTTGGACTAAATAATTAAATACACGGAAAAGATATTTTTCGTGGACTCGGTTCGAATTGGTGTGTTGACCCTTTTTTGGTCAAATATAGGAAAAATATGCATGGACCTTATTTTTCAAGAAAAGGTGCGCATGTTTTTTTTTTTTGTATATATTTTATATTATTTAATTATTAAGGAATTTGTTTTCTTAGATAGTTATTTAATATGTGATTTATCTTTTATTTGTTAAATGATAAATCATGGAATATTGGATAATATATTTATTTATCCTAATTTGTTTGGGATAAATATTATGTTTATCTTTTATTTGGAAAAGGATTATTATAATAATTATCTTTTAATTATTTAATCCTTGGAGGTTAAGTTTTACTCTCCTATATAAAGAGAGTTCTCCCAAGCCTTTTGACACAACATAACACGCCATTATCAAAGAAAGAGGCTTAGAATTTTCGGCCATCTTTCTTCGGGTTTCGAGTTGGAATAATCTTCGGGATTATTCCGGTAGCATATCAAGGAGGTCCGGCGGCGGGAAACACCATCCACTTGGTGTTGCTGGGAGACACACATTGGAAGACGGTGGCTGCTCAATCACGTGTTCAAGGAGCTTCTTTTGATCTTGGAGTTAAGCACCATAAAAAGGTAGGCTCCTAAACCCCCTTGTAGATTTAGATCTTAAATTTATGTTCTTTGTTTTCGTTTAGATCTAGATCTGATGCATTCCGCTGCGTAATCGGGTCAATCCATAATTGATCCGACAATATTACATCTAACAGGACGCTCGTCCATGGTGTCCGGACGGATGCTGAACGTTCGTTTGAGGCACGGCTGAAGGCTCTGTATCAATTTTGGCTCCCTGGACACTGGTTTACTGAGGCAGACGCTCGTTCAAGGTTGCAACTTAACTTCTTTGAATTTCTGCTCTGCAACTTCTAAAATTCATATCTTGAGTTGTAGACCTCCAAAAATTATGATCCGAATGTCATAAAAAAGCTCTCAGAAAACTCTACAACTTTCATTAAGGACTCTTCTTCAGAAAATGCCTTTTTGATTAGCCCGTTGTATTACGAGTCGTTTTCGGGATTTTCCCAAGCTTTATTTCATCTTCATCCTCTTGTATCTCTTTCTTTCCACTTTAATCTTCAATCAAACATCATTTAGACCTCTTCCATTCCACATTTGTGCACCTAAAAGATGACAAAACCGAGCAAAACGTAAAACCATACAAAATAGATAATAAAACCATGATATTTACTCGATTTTGCATTTTAACTATTCAAAACGTCATTTGCTCAATTAATCGATTATAAGCTCGAATTCTACGAAAAACATCCATATATGGGGAATATTGATATAAAATATATCCTTATAAAACACTACAAATTGACCCTTAACAGTTGTAAACCTCTGTTTTTGAGTAGACTCTACTATAATTATATACAAAAAAATGTAAACCCCCGTTTTGAGTAAACTCTAATACAATAATATACAAAAAAGTTGTAAACCCTTGTTTTTAGTAAACTCTACTATACAATTATATACAAAAAGTTATAAACCCCCATTTTGAGTAAATTCTACTATACAATTATATACAAAAAGTTGTAAACCCCCGTTTTGTGTAAACTCTAATACAATAATATAAAAAAAGTTGTAAACCCCCGTTTTGAGTAAACTCTACTATACAATTATTTACAAAAAGTTGTAAAGCCCTGTTTTGAGTAAACTCTACTAAAATTATATACAAAAACTTGTAAACCCCCATTTTGAGTAAACTATAATACAATAATATACAAAAAGTTTAAACCCCTGTTTTGAGTAAACTCTACTATACAATTATAAACCGAAAGTGGTAATCCCCCGTTTTGAGTAAAATCTACAATACAATTATATTCAAAAAGTTGTAAACCCCGGTTTTGAGTAAACTCGTATACAACAAAATACAAAAGGTTGTAAACCTCCGTTTTGAGTAAACTCTACTATACAATTATATACAAAAAGTTGCAAATCCCTATTTTGAGTAAAATCTACAATACAATTATATTCAAAAAGTTGTAAACCCCCATTTTGTGTAAACTATAATACAACAATATACAAAATGTTGTAAACTCTTCTATACAATAATTTACAAAAAGTTGTAAACCCCCGTTTTGAGTAAACTCTACTATAATTGTATACAGAAAGTTGTAAACCTCCGTTTTGAGTGGACTTTACAATAATTATATCTAAAAAGTTGTAAACTCCTGTTTTTAGTGAACTCTAATACAATAATATACAAAAAGTTTTATACCCCCGTTTTGAGTAAACTCTACTATACAATTATAAACAAAAAGTTGTAAACCCCCGTTTTATTGTACAAAAATTGTAAACCCCCGCTATGAGTAAACTCTACAATACAATTATATACAAAAAGTTGTAAAACCCCGTTTTGATTAAACTCTAATACAATAATGTACAAAAAGTTGTAAACCCCCGTTTTGAGTAAACTCTACTATACAATTATATACAAAAAGTTGTAAATCCCCATTTTGAGTAAAATCTAAAATACAATTATATTCAAAAAGTTGTAAACCCTCGTTTTGAGTAAACTCTAATACAATAATATACAAAAAGGACTAAACCCCGTTTTGAGTAAACTCTACTATACAATTATATAAAAAAAGTTGTAAACCCCCATTTTGAGTAAAATCTACAATACAATTATATACAAAAAGTTGTAAACCCCCGTTTTGAGTAAACTCTAATACAATAATGTACAAAAAGTTGTAAACCCCCATTTTGAGTCAACTCTACTATACAATTATTTACAAAAATTTGTAAACCCCTGTTTTGAGTAAACTCTACTGAAATTATATAAAAAAAACTTGTAAACCCTCGTTTTGAGTATACTCTAATACATTAATATACAAAAAGTTGTAAACCCTCATTTTGAGTAAACTCTATTATACAATTATATACAAAATGTTGTAAACCCCTGTTTTGAGTAAAATCTACAATACAATTATATACAAAAAGTTGTAAACCCCCGTTTAAACTCTAATACAATAATATAAAAAAAGTTGTAAACCCCCTTTTTGAGTAAACTCTACTATACAAATATTTACAAAAAGTTGTAAACCCCCATTTTGAGTAAACTCTACTATAATTATATACAAAAAGTTGTAAACCTCTGTTTTGAGTGAACTCTACTATAATTTTATACAAAAAATTATGAACCCCCGTTTTGAGTAAACTCTAATACAATAATATAAAAAAGTTGTAAACCCCTGTTTTGAGTAAACTCTACTTTACTTTTATATACAAAAAGTTGTAAACCCCCGTTTTGAGTAAAATCTACAATACAATTATATTCCAAAAGTTTTAAACCCCCATTTTGTGTAAACTCTAATACAATAATATACAAAAAGTTGTAAACTCCCGTTTTGCAAACTCTTCTATACAATTATTTACAAAAAGTGGTAAACCCCCGTTTTGAGTAAACTCTACTATAATTATATACATAAAGTTGTAAACCTCCGTTTTGAGTGAACTTTAGTATAATTATATACAAAAAGTTGTAAACTCCAGTTTTTAGTGAACTCTAATACAATAATTTACAAAAAGTTGTAAACCCCCGTTTTGAGTAAACTCTACTATACAATTATATACAAAAAGTTGTAAACCCCCGTTTTATTGTACAAAAATTGTAAACCCACCCAATGAGTAAATTCTACAATACAATTATATACAAAAAGTTGTAAAACCCCGTTTAGATTAAACTCTAATAAAATAAAATACAAAAAGTTGTAAACCCCGTTTTGAGTAAAATTTACAATACAATTATATTCAAAAAGTTGTAAACCCCCGTTTTGAGTAAACTCTTATACAATAAAATACAAAAGGTTGTAAACCTCCGTTTTGAGTAAACTCTACTATACAATTATATACAAAAAGTTGTAAATCCCCATTTTGAGTAAAATCTACAATACAATTATATTCAAAAAGTTGTAAACCCCCGTTTTGAGTAAACACTAATACAATAATATACAAAAAGTTGTAAACCCCCATTTTGAATAAACTATACTATACAATTATATAAAAAAAGGTATAAACCCCCGTTTTGAGTAAAATCTACAAGACAATTATATACAAAAAGTGTAAACCCTCTTTTTGAGTAAACTCTAATACAATAATGTACAAAAAGTTATAAACCCCCATTTTGAGTAAACTCTACTATACAATTATTTACAAAAAGTTGTAAACCCCCGTTTTGAGTAAACTCTAATACAATAATATGAAAAAAGTTGTAAACCCCCGTTTTGAGTATACTTTACTATACGATTATATAAAAAAGTTGTAAACCCCCATTTTTAGTAAAATCTACAATACATATACAAAAAGTTGTAAACCCCTGTTTTGAGTAAACTCTAATACAATAATGTAGAAAAAGTTGTAAACCCCCGTTTTGAGTAAACTCTACTATACAATTATTTACAAAAAGTATTAAACCCCCGTTTTGAGTAAACTCTACTAAAATTATATACAAAAACTTGTAAACCCCCATTTTGAGTAAACTCTAATACAATAATATACAAAAAGTTGTAAACCCTCGTTTTCAGTAAACTCTACTATACAATTATATACAAAATGTTATAAACCCCCATTTTGAGTAAACTCTTATACAATTATATTAAAAAAAGGTGTAAACCCCCATTTTGAGTAGACTCTACTATACAAATATTTACAAAAAGTTGTAAACCCCTGTTTTAAGAAAACTCTACTATTATACAAATATTTAGAAAAAGTTGTAGACCCCTCGTTTTGAGTAAACTCTACTATAATTATATACAAAGAGTTGTAAACCTCTCGTTTTGAGTAGACTCTACTATAATTATATACAAAAAATTATAAACCCCCGTTTTGAGTAAACTCGAATACAATAATATACAAAAAGTTGTAAACCCTTGTATTGAGTAAACTCTACTATACAATTATATACAAAAAGTTATAAACCCCCATTTTGAGTAAACTCTACTATACAATTATATACAAAAAGTTGTAAACCCCCGTTTTGTGTAAACTCTAATACAATAATATACAAAAAGTTGTAAACCCCCGTTTTGAGTAAACTCAACTATACAATTATTTACAAAAAGTTGTAAACCCCTGTTTTGAGTAAACTCTTATACAACAAAATACAAAAGGTTGTAAACCTCCGTTTTGAGTAAACTCTACTATACAATTATATACAAAAAGTTGCAAATCCCTATTTTGAGTAAAATCTACAATACAATTATATTCAAAAAGTTGTAAACCCCCATTTTGTGTAAACTCTAATACAATAATATACAAAAAGTTGTAAACTCTTCTATACAATAATTTACAAAAAGTTGTAAACCCCCGTTTTGAGTAAACTCTACTATAATTGTATACAGAAAGTTGTAAACCTCCGTTTTGAGTGGACTTTACAATAATTATATCTAAAAAGTTGTAAACTCCTGTTTTTAGTGAACTCTAATACAATAATATACAAAAAGTTTTATACCCCCGTTTTGAGTAAACTCTACTATACAATTATAAACAAAAAGTTGTAAACCCCCGTTTTGTTGTACAAAAATTGTAAACCCCCGCTATGAGTAAACTCTACAATACAATTATATACAAAAAGTTGTAATACCCCGTTTTGATTAAACTCTAATACAATAATGTACAAAAAGTTGTAAACCCCCGTTTTGAGTAAACTCTACTATACAATTATATACAAAAAGTTGTAAATCCCCATTTTGAGTAAAATCTAAAATACAATTATATTCAAAAAGTTGTAAACCCTCGTTTTGAGTAAACTCTAATACAATAATATACAAAAAGGACTAAACCCCCGTTTTGAGTAAACTCTACTATACAATTATATAAAAAAAAGTTGTAAACCCCCATTTTGAGTAAAATCTACAATACAATTATATACAAAAAGTTGTAAACCCCCGTTTCGAGTAAACTCTAATACAATAATGTACAAAAAGTTGTAAACCCCCATTTTGAGTCAACTCTACTATACAATAATTTACAAAAATTTGTAAACCCCTGTTTTGAGTAAACTCTACTGAAATTATATAAAAAAACTTGTAAACCCCCGTTTTGAGTATACTCTAATACATTAATATACAAAAAGTTGTAAACCCTCATTTTGAGTAAACTATATTATACAATTATATACAAAATGTTGTAAACCCCTGTTTTGAGTAAAATCTACAATACAATTATATACAAAAAGTTGTAAACCCCCGTTTAAACTCTAATACAATAGTATAAAAAAAGTTGTAAACCCCCTTTTTGAGTAAACTCTACTATACAAATATTTACAAAAAGTTGTAAACCCCCATTTTGAGTAAACTCTACTATAATTATATACAAAAAGTTGTAAACCTCTGTTTTGAGTGAACTCTACTATAATTTTATACAAAAAATTATGAACCCCCGTTTTGAGTAAACTCTAATACAATAATATAAAAAAGTTGTAAACCCCTGTTTTGAGTAAACTCTACTTTACTTTTATATACAAAAAGTTGTAAACCCCCGTTTTGAGTAAAATCTACAATACAATTATATTCCAAAAGTTTTAAACCCCCATTTTGTGTAAACTCTAATACAATAATATACAAAAAGTTGTAAACTCCCGTTTTGCAAACTCTTCTATACAATTATTTACAAAAAGTGGTAAACCCCCGTTTTGAGTAAACTCTACTATAATTATATACATAAAGTTGTAAACCTCCGTTTTGAGTGAACTTTAGTATAATTATATACAAAAAGTTGTAAACTCCAGTTTTTTTTTTTGAAAGTTAAACTCCAGTTTTTAGTGAACTCTAATACAATAATTTACAAAAAGTTGTAAACCCCCGTTTTGAGTAAACTCTACTATACAATTATATACAAAAAGTTGTAAACCCCCGTTTTATTGTACAAAAATTGTAAACCCACGCAATGAGTAAATTCTACAATACAATTATATACAAAAAGTTGTAAAACCCCGTTTAGATTAAACTCTAATAAAATAAAATACAAAAAGTTGTAAACCCCCGTTTTGAGTAAAATTTACAATACAATTATATTCAAAAAGTTGTAAACCCCCGTTTTGAGTAAACTCTTATACAATAAAATACAAAAGGTTGTAAATCTCCGTTTTGAGTAAACTCTACTATACAATTATATACAAAAAGTTGTAAATCCCCATTTTGAGTAAAATCTACAATACAATTATATTCAAAAAGTTGTAAACCCCCGTTTTGAGTAAACTCTAATACAATAA
This sequence comes from Gentiana straminea, assembly GCA_036785695.1. NCBI lineage: Eukaryota > Viridiplantae > Streptophyta > Magnoliopsida > Gentianales > Gentianaceae > Gentiana > Gentiana straminea. Next base: position 384,120 of record JAVUPR010000407.1, read on the forward strand.
TATACAAAAAGTTGTAAACCCCCATTTTGAATAAACTATACTATACAATTATATAAAAAAGGAATAAACCCCCGTTTTGAGTAAAATCTACAAGACAATTATATACAAAAAGTGTAAACCCTCTTTTTGAGTAAACTCTAATACAATAATGTACAAAAAGTTATAAACTCCCATTTTGAGTAAACTCTACTATACAATTATTTACAAAAAGTTGTAAACCCCCGTTTTGAGTAAACTCTAATACAATAATATGAAAAAAGTTGTAAACCCCCGTTTTGAGTATACTTTACTATACGATTATATAAAAAAGTTGTAAACCCCCATTTTTAGTAAAATCTACAATACATATACAAAAAGTTGTAAACCCCCGTTTTGAGTAAACTCTAATACAATAATGTAGAAAAAGTTGTAAACCCCCGTTTTGAGTAAACTCTACTATACAATTATTTACAAAAAGTATTAAACCCCCGTTTTGAGTAAACTCTACTAAAATTATATACAAAAACTTGTAAACCCCCATTTTGAGTAAACTCTAATACAATAATATACAAAAAGTTGTAAACCCTCGTTTTCAGTAAACTCTACTATACAATTATATACACAATGTTATAAACCCCCATTTTGAGTAAACTCTTATACAATTATATTAAAAAAAGGTGTAAACCCCATTTTGAGTAGACTCTACTATACAAATATTTACAAAAAGTTGTAAACCCCTGTTTTGAGAAAACTCTACTATACAAATATTTAGAAAAAGTTGTAAACCCCTGTTTTGAGTAAACTCTACTATAATTATATACAAAGAGTTGTAAACCTCTGTTTTGAGTAGACTCTACTATAATTATATACAAAAAATTATAAACCCCCGTTTTGAGTAAACTCGAATACAATAATATACAAAAAGTTGTAAACCCTTGTATTGAGTAAACTCTACTATACAATTATATACAAAAAGTTATAAACCCCTATTTTGAGTAAACTCTACTATACAATTATATACAAAAAGTTGTAAACCCCCGTTTTGTGTAAACTCTAATACAATAATATACAAAAAGTTGTAAACCCCCGTTTTGAGTAAACTCAACTATACAATTATTTACAAAAAGTTGTAAACCCCTGTTTTGAGTAAACTCTACTAAAATTATATACCAAAACTTATAAACCCCCGTTTTGAGTAAACTCTAATACAATAATATACAAAAAGTTTAAACCCCTGTTTTGAGTAAACTCTACTATACTATTATAAACAAAAAGTTGTAAACCCCCGTTTTCAGTAAAATCTACAATACAATTATATTCAAAAAGTTGTAAACCCCGGTTTTGAGTAAACTCTTATACAATAAAATACAAAAGGTTGTAAACCCCCGTTTTGAGTAAACTCTACTATACAATTATATAAAAAAAGTTTTAAACCCCCATTTTGAGTAAAATCTACAATACAATTATATACAAAAAGTTGTAAACCCCTGTTTTGAGTAAACTCTAATACAATAATGTACAAAAAGTTGTAAACCCCCATTTTGATTCAACTCTACTATACAATTCTTTACAAAAAGTTGTAAACCCCTGTTTTGAGTAAACTCTACTGAAAGTATATACAAAAACTTGTAAACCCCCGTTTTGAGTATACTCTAATACATTAATATACAAAAATTTGTAAACCCTCCTTTTGAGTAAACATACTATACAATTATATACAAAATGTTGTAAACCCCTGTTTTGAGTAAAATCTACAAAACAATTATATACAAAAAGTTGTAAACCCCCGTTTAAACTCTAATACAATAATATAAAAAAAGTTGTAAACCCCGTTTTGAGTAAACCTACAATACAAATATTTACAAAAAGTTGTAAACCCCCGTTTTGAGTAAACTCTACTATACAAATATTTACAAAAAGTTGTAAACCCCCATTTTGAGTAAACTCTGCTATAATTATATACAAAAAGTTGTAAACCTCTGTTTTGAGTGAACTCTACTATAATTTTATACAAAAAATTATGAACCCCCGTTTTGAGTAAACTCTAATACAATAATATAAAAAAGTTGTAAACCCCTGTTTTGAGTAAACTCTACTTTACTATTATATACAAAAAGTTGTAAACCCCCGTTTTGAGTAAAATCTACAATACAATTATATTCCAAAAGTTTTAAACCCCCGTTTTGTGTAAACTCTAATACAATAATATAGAAAAAGTTGTAAACTCCCGTTTTGTAAACTTTTCTACAATTATTTACAAAAAGAGGTAAACCCCCGTTTTGAGTAAACTCTACTATAATTATATACAGAAAGTTGTAAACCTCCGTTTTGAGTGAACTTTAGTATAATTATATACAAAAAGTTGTAAACTCCTGTTTTTAGTGAACTCTAATACAATAATATACAAAAAGTTGTAAACCCCCGTTTTGAGTAAACTCTACTATACAATTATATACAAAAAGTTGTAAACCCCCGTTTTATTGTACAAAAATTGTAAACCCCCGCAATGAGTAAACTCTACAATACAATAATATACAAAAAGTTGTAAAACCCCGTTTAGATTAAACTCAAATAAAATAATATACAAAAAGTTATAAACCCCCGTTTTGAGTAAAATCTACAATACAATTATATTCAAAAAGTTGTAAACTCCCGAATTGAGTAAACTCTTATATAATAAAATACAAAAGGTTGTAAACCTCCGTTTTGAGTAAACTCTACTATACAATTATATACAAAAAGTTGTAAATCCCCGTTTTGAGTAAAATCTACAATACAATTATATTCAAAAAGTTGTAAACCCCCGTTTTGAGTAAACTCCAATACAATAATATACAAAAAGTTGTAAACCCCCATTTTGAGTAAACTATACTATACAATTATATAAAAAAAGTTGTAAACCCCCGTTTTGAGTAAAATCTACTATACAATTATATACAAAAAGTTGTAAACCCTCTTTTTGAGTAAACTCTAATACAATAATGTACAAAAAGTTATAAACCCCCATTTTGAGTAAACTCTACTATACAATTATTTACAAAAAGTTGTAAACCCCCATTTTGAGTAAACTCTAATACAATAATATGAAAAAAGTTGTAAACCCCCGTTTTGAGTAAACTTTACTATACGATTATATAAAAAAGTTGTAAACCCCCATTTTTAGTAAAATCTACAATACATATACAAAAAGTTGTAAACCCCTATTTTGAGTAAACTCTAATACAATAATGTAGAAAAAGTTGTAAACCCCCGTTTTGAGTAAACTCTACTATACAATTATTTACAAAAAGTATTAAACCCCCGTTTTGAGTAAACTCAACTAAAATTATATACAAAAACTTGTAAACCCCCATTTTGAGTAAACTCTAATACAATAATATACAAAATGTTGTAAACCCTCGTTTTCAGTAAACTCTACTATACAATTATATACAAAATGTTATAAACCCCCATTTTGAGTAAACTCTTATACAATTATATTAAAAAAAAGGTGTAAACCCCTATTTTGAGTAAACTCTACTATACAAATATTTACAAAAAGTTGTAAACCCCCGTTTTGAGAAAACACTACTATACAAATATTTAGAAAAAGTTGTAAACCCCTGTTTTGAGTAAACTCTACTATAATTATATACAAAGAGTTGTAAACCTCTGTTTTGAGTAAACTCTAATACAATAATATACAAAAAGTTGTAAACCCTTGTTTTGAGTAAACTCTACTATACAATTATATACAAAAAGTTATAAACCTCCGTTTTGAGTAAACTCTACTATACAATTATATACAAAAAGTTGTAAACCCCCGTTTTGTGTAAACTCTAATACAATAATATACAAAAAGTTGTGAACCCCCGTTTTGAGTAAACTCAACTATACAATTATTTACAAAAAGTTGTTAACCCCTGTTTTGAGTAAACTCTACTAAAATTATATACCAAAACTTGTAAACCCCCGTTTTGAGTAAACTCTAATACAATAATATACAAAAAGTTTAAACCCCTGTTTTGAGTAAACTCTACTATACAATTATAAACAAAAAGTTGTAAACCCCCGTTTTCAGTAAAATCTACAATACAATTATATTCAAAAAGTTGTAAACCCCGGTTTTGAGTAAACTCTTATACAATAAAATACAAAAGGTTGTAAACCTCCGTTTTGAGTAAACTCTACTATACAATTATATACAAAAAGTTGTAAATCCCCATTTTGAGTAAAATCTACAATACAATTATATTCAAAAAGTTGTAAACCCCCGTTTTGAGTAAACTCTAATACAATAATATACAAAAAGTTGTAAACCCCCGTTGTGAGTAAACTCTACTATACAATTATATAAAAAAAAGTTTTAAACCCCCATTTTGAGTAAAATCTACAATACAATTAAATACAAAAAGTTGTAAACCCCCGTTTTGAGTAAACTCTAATACAATAATGTACAAAAAGTTGTAAACCCCCATTTTGATTCAACTCTACTATACAACTCTTTACAAAAAGTTGTAAACCCCTGTTTTGAGTAAACTCTACTGAAAGTATATACAAAAACTTGTAAACCCCCGTTTTGAGTATACTCTAATACATTAATATACAAAAATTTGTAAACCCCCGTTTTGAGTATACTCTTTACATACTATACAATTATATACAAAATGTTGTAAACCCCCGTTTTGAGTAAAATCTACAAAACAATTATATACAAAAAGTTGTAAACCCCCGTTTTGAGTAAACTCTAATACAATAATATAAAAAAAGTTGTAAACCCCCGTTTTGAGTAAACCTACAATACAAATATTTACAAAAAGTTGTAAACCCCCGTTTTGAGTAAACTCTAATATACAAATATTTACAAAAAGTTGTAAACCCCCATTTTGAGTAAACTCTACTATAATTATATACAAAAAGTTGTAAACCTCTGTTTTGAGTGAACTCTACTATAACTTTATACAATAAATTATAAACCCCAGTTTTGAGTAAACTCTAACACAATAATATAAAAAAGTTGTAAACCCCTGTTTTGGGTAAACTCTACTTTACAATTATATACAAAAAGTTGTAAATCCCCGTTTTAAGTAAACTCTACTATACAATTTTATTCAAAAAGTTGTAAACCCCCGTTTTGTGTAAACTCTAATACAATAATATACAAAAAAAAACCCCGTTTTGACTAAACTCTACTATAATTATATACAGATAGTTGTAAACCTCCGTTTTGAGTGAACTTTACTATAATTATATACAAAAAGTTGTAAACTCCTGTTTTTAGTGAACTCTAATACAATAATATACAAAACGTTTTATACCCCCGTTTGGAGTAAACTCTACTATACGATTATATACAAAAAGTTGTAAACCCCCGTTTTATTGTACAAAATTTTTAAACCCCCGCTATGAGTTAACTCTACAATAGATTATATACAAAAAGATGTAAAACCCCGTTTTGATTAAACTCTAATACAATAATATACAAAAAGTTTTAAACCCCCGTTTTGAGTAAAATCTACAATACAATTATATTCAAAAAGTAGTAAACCCCGTTTTGAGTAAAATCTACAATACAATTATATTCAAAAATTTGTAAACCCCGTTTTGAGTAAACTCTTATACAATAAAATACAAAAGGTTGTAAACCCTGGTTTTGAGTAAACTCTACTATACAATTATATACAAAAAGTTGTAAATCCCCGTTTTGAGTAAAATCTACAATACAATTATATTCAAAAAGTTGTAAACCCCTGTTTTGAGTAAACTCTAATACAATAATATACAAAAAAATGTAAACCCCCATTTTGTGTAAACTATACTATACAATTATATAAAAAAAGTTGTAAAACCCCGTTTTTATAAAAATCTACAATACAATTATATACAAAATGTTGTAAACCCCCGTTTTGAGTAAACTCTAATACAATAATGTACAAAAAGTTATAAACCCCCATTTTGAGTAAACTCTACTATACAATTATTTACAAAAAGTTGTAAACCCCCGTTTTGAGTAAACTCTTATACAATAATATTAAAAAATGGTGTAAATCCCCATTTTGAGTAAACTCTACTATACAAATATTTACAAAAAGTTGTAAACCCCCGTTTTGAGTAAACTCTACTATACAAATATTTAGAAAAGTGGTAAACCCCCGTTTTGAGTAAACTCTACTATAATTATATACAAAAAGTTGTAAACCTCTGTTTTGAGTTAACTTTACTATATTTATATACAAAAAATTGTAAAACTCCCGTTTTGAGTAAACTCTAATACAATAATATACAAAAAGTTGTAAACCCCTGTTTTGAGTAAACTCTAATATATAATTATATAAAAAAATTTGTAAACCTCCGTTTTGAGTATACTATACTATACAATTATAAAATGTTGTAAACACCGTTTTGAGTAAACTCTAATACAATAATATACAAAAAGTTGTAAACCCCCGTTTTGTAAACTCTACTATACAATTATATACAAAAAGTTGTAGACCCCCGTTTTGAGTAAACTCTAATACAATAATGTACAAAAAGTTGTAAACCCCTATTTTGAGTAAACTCTACTATACAATTATTTACAAAAAGTTGTAAACCCCCGTTTTGAGTAAACTCTAATACAATAATATACAAAAAGTTGTAAACCCCCGTTTTGAGTAAACTCTACTATACAATTATATAAAAAAGTTATAAACCCCCGTTTTGAGTAAAATCTACAATACAATTATATACAAAAAGTTGTAAACCCCCGTTTTGAGTAAACTCTACTAAACAATTATTTACAAAAAGTTGTAAACCCCCGTTTTGAGTAAACTCTACTAAAATTATATACAAAAACTTGTAAACCCCCATTTTGAGTAAACTCTAATACAATAATATACAAAAAGTTGTAAACCCTCGTTTTCAGTAAACTCTACTATACAATTATATACAAAATGTTATAAACCCCCATTTTGAGTAAACTCTTATACAATAATATTAAAAAAAGGTGTAAACCCCTATTTTGAGTAAACTCTACTATACAAATATTTACAAAAAGTTGTAAACCCCCGTTTTGAGTAAACTCTACTATACCAATATTTAGAAAAAGTTGTAAACTCCCGTTTTGAGTAAACTCTACAATAATTATATACAAAAATCTGTAAACTTCTGTTTTGAGTGAACTCTACTATAATTATATACAAAAAATTGTAAATCCCCGTTTTGAGTAAACTCTAATACAATAATATACAAAAAGTTGTAAACCCCGTTTTGAGTAAACTCTACTATACAATTATATACAAAAAGTTGTAAACCTCCGTTTTGAGTATATACTCTACTATACAATTATAAAAAGTTGTAAACCCCCATTTTGAGTAAACTCTAAAACAATAATATACAAAAAGTTTGTAAACCCCCGTTTTGTAAACTCTAGTATACAATTATTTACAAAAATTTGTAAACCCCATTTTGAGTAAACTCTACTATAATTATATACAGAAAGTTGTAAACCACCGTTTTGAGTAAACTTTAAAACAATAATATACAAAAAGTTGTAAACCCCAGTTTTGAGTAAACTCTACTATACAATTATATACAAAAAGTTGTAAACCCACGTTTTGAGTAAAATCTACAATACAATTATATTCAAAAAGTTGTAAATCCCCGTTTTGAGTTAACTCTAATACAATAATATACAAAAAGTTGTAAACCCCTATTTTGAGTAAACTCTACTATACAATTATATAAAAAAGTTGTAAAACCCCGTTTTGAGTAAAATCTACAATATAATTATATACAAAAAGCTGTAAACCCCCGTTTTGAGTAAACTCTAATACAATAATGTATAAAAGTTGTAAACCCCTATTTTGAGTAAACTCTACTATACAATTATTTACAAAAAGTTGTAAACCCCGTTTTGAGTAAACTCTAATACAATAATATACAAAAAGTTGTAAACCCCCGTTTTGAGTAAACTCTACTATACAATATATATAAAAAAACTTATAAACCCCCGTTTTGAGTAAAATCTACAATACAAATATATACAAAAAGTTGTAAACCCCCGTTTTGAGTAAACTCTACTAAACAATTATTTACAAAAAGTTGTAAACCCCGTTTTGAGTAAACTCTACTAAAATTATATACAAAAACTTGTAAACCCCCATTTTGAGTAAATACAATAATATACAAAAAGTTGTAAACCCTCGTTTTTACTCTACTATACAATTATATACAAAATGTTATAAACCCCCATTTTGAGTAAACTCTTATACAATAATATTAAAAAAAGGTGTAAACCCCTATTTTGAGTAAACTCTACTATACAAATATTTACAAAAAGTTGTAAACCCCCGTTTTGAGTAAACTCTACTATACCAATATTTAGAAAAAGTTGTAAACTCCCGTTTTGAGTAAACTCTACAATAATTATATACAAAAATCTGTAAACTTCTGTTTTGAGTGAACTCTACTATAATTATATACAAAAAATTGTAAATCCCCGTTTTGAGTAAACTCTAATACAATAATATACAAAAAGTTGTAAACCCTGTTTTGAGTAAACTCTACTATACAATTATATACAAAAAGTTGTAAACCTCCGTTTTGAGTATATACTCTACTATACAATTATAAAAAGTTGTAAACCCCCATTTTGAGTAAACTCTAAAACAATAATATACAAAAAGTTTGTAAACCCCCGTTTTGTAAACTCTAGTATACAATTATTTACAAAAATTTGTAAACCCCATTTTGAGTAAACTCTACTATAATTATATACAGAAAGTTGTAAACCACCGTTTTGAGTAAACTTTAAAACAATAATATACAAAAAGTTGTAAACACCAGTTTTGAGTAAACTCTACTATACAATTATATACAAAAAGTTGTAAACCCACGTTTTGAGTAAAATCTACAATACAATTATATTCAAAAAGTTGTAAATCCCCGTTTTGAGTTAACTCTAATACAATAATATACAAAAAGTTGTAAACCCCTATTTTGAGTAAACTCTACTATACAATTATATAAAAAAGTTGTAAAACCCCGTTTTGAGTAAAATCTACAATATAATTATATACAAAAAGCTGTAAACCCCCGTTTTGAGTAAACTCTAATACAATAATGTATAAAAGTTGTAAACCCCTATTTTGAGTAAACTCTACTATACAATTATTTACAAAAAGTTGTAAACCCCCGTTTTGAGTAAACTCTAATACAATAATATACAAAAAGTTGTAAACCCCCGTTTTGAGTAAACTCTACTATACAATTATATAAAAAAATTATAAACCCCCGTTTTGAGTAAAATCTATAATACAATTATATAAAAAAAGTTGTAAACCCCCGTTTTGAGTAAACTCTACTAAACAATTATTTACAAAAAGTTGTAAACCCCCGTTTTGAGTAAACTCTACTAAAATTATATACAAAAACTTGTAAACCCCCATTTTGAGTAAACTCTAATACAATAATATACAAAAAGTTGTAAACCCTCGTTTTCAGTAAACTCTACTATACAATTATATACAAAATGTTATAAACCCCCATTTTGAGTAAACTCTTATACAATAATATTAAAAAAAAGGTGTAAACCCCTATTTTGAGTAAACTCTACTATACAAATATTTACAAAAAGTTGTAAACCCCCGTTTTGAGTAAACTCTACTATACCAATATTTAGAAAAAGTTGTAAACTCCCGTTTTGAGTAAACTCTACTATAATTATATACAAAGAGTTGTAAACCACTGTTTTGAGTAGACTCTACTATAATTATATACAAAAAATTGTAAACCTCCGTTTTGAGTAAACTCTAATACAATAATATACAAAAAGTTGTAAACCCTTGTTTTGAGTAAACTCTACTTTACAATTATATACAAAAAGTTATAAACCACCGTTTTGAGTAAACTTACTATACAATTATATACAAAAAGTTGTAAACCCCCGTTTTGTGTAAACTCTAATACAATAATACACAAAAGTTGTAAACCCCCGTTTTGAGTAAACTCAACTATACAATTATTTACAAAAAGTTGTAAACCCCTGTTTTGAGTAAACTCTACTAAAATTATATACCAAAACTTGTAAACCCCCGTTTTGAGTAAACTTTAATACAATAATATACAAAAAGTTTAAACCCCTGTTTTGAGTAAACTCTACTATACAATTATAAACAAAAAGTTGTAAACCCCCGTTTTGAGTAAAATCTACAATACAATTATATTCAAAAAGCTGTAAACCCCGGTTTTGAGTAAACTCTTATACAATAAAATACAAAAGGTTGTAAACCCCCGTTTTGAGTAAACTCTACTATACAATTATATACAAAGAGTTGTAAATCCCCATTTTGAGTAAAATCTACAATACAATTATATTCAAAAAGTTGTAAACCCCCGTTTTGAGTAAACTCTAATACAATAATATAGAAAAAGTTGTAAACCCCCTTTTGAGTAAACTCTACTATACAATTATATAAAAAAAGTTTTAAACCCCCATTTTGAGTAAAATCTACAATACAATTATATACAAAAAGTTGTAAACCCCCGTTTTGAGTAAACTCTAATACAATAATGTACAAAAAGTTGTAAACCCCTATTTTGAGTCAACTCTACTATACAATTCTTTACAAAAAGTTGTAAACCCCTGTTTTGAGTAAACTCTACTGAAAGTATATACAAAAACTTGTTAACCCCCGTTTTGAGTATACTCTAATACATTAATATACAAAAAGTTGTAAACCCTCCTTTTGAGTAAACTCTACTATACAATTATCTACAAAATGTTGTAAACCCCCGTTTTGAGTAAAATCTACAATACAATTATATACAAAAACTTGTTAACCCCCATTTTGAGTAAACTCTAATACAATAATATAAAAAAGTTGTAAATCCCCGTTTTGAGTAAACCTACAATACAAATATTTACAAAAAATTGTAAACCCCCATTTTGAGTAAACTCTACTATACAAATATTTACAAAAAGTTGTAAACCCCCATTTTGAGTAAACTCTACTATAATTATATACAAAAAGTTGTAAACCTCTGTTTTGAGTAAACTCTACTATAACTTTATACAAAAAAAATATAAACCCCCGTTTTGAGTAAACTCTAATACAATAATATAAAAAAGTTGTAAACCCCCGTTTTGAGTAAACTCTACTTTACAATTATATACAAAAAGTTGTAAATCCCCGTTTTGAGTAAACTCTACTATACAATTTTATTTAAAAAGTTGTAAACCCCCGTTTTGTGTAGACTCTAATACAGTAATATACAAAAAAAACCCCGTTTTGACTAAACTCTAATATAATTATATACAGAAAGTTGTAAACCTCCGTTTTGAGTGAACTTTACTATAATTATATACAAAAAGTTGTAAACTCCTGTTTTTAGTGAACCCTAATACAATAATATACAAAAAGTTTTACACCCCCGTTTAGAGTAAACTCTACTATACGATTATATACAAAAAGTTGTAAACCCCCATTTTATCGTACAAAAATTTTAAACTCCCGCTATGAGTTAACACTACAATACAATTATATACAAAAAGTTGTAAAACCCAATTTTGATTAAACTCTAATACAATAATATACAAAAAGTTGTAAACCCCCGTTTTGAGTAAAATGTACAATACAATTATATTCAAAAAGTTGTAAACCCCGTTTTGAGTAAAATATACAATACAATTATATTCAAAAATTTGTAAACCCCCGTTTTGAGTAAACTCTTATACAATAAAATACAAAAGGTTGTAAACCCCGGTTTTGAGTAAACTCTACTATACAATTATATACAAAAAGTTGTAAATCCCCATTTTGAGTAAAATCTACAATACAATTATATTCAAAAAGTTGTAAACCCCCGTTTTGAGTAAACTCTAATACAATAATATACAAAAAAAAATGTAAACCCCTATTTTGAGTAAACTATACTATACAATTATATAAAAAAAGTTGTAAACCCCCGTTTTTAGTAAAATCTACAATACAATTATATACAAAATGTTGTAAACCCCCGTTTTGAGTAAACTCTAAAACAATAATGTACAAAAAGTTATAAACCCCCATTTTGAATAAACTCTACTATACAATTATTTACAAAAAGTTGTAAACCCCCGTTTTGAGTAAACTCTAATACAATAATATACAAAAAGTCGTAAACCCCCGTTTTGAGTAAACTCTACTATACAATTATATAAAAAAGTAGTAAACCCCCGTTTTGAGTAAAATCTACAATACATATACAAAAAGTTGTAAACCCCTGTTTTGAGTAATTTCTAATACAATAATGTACAAAAAGTTGTAAACCCCCGTTTTGAGTAAACTCTACTATACAATTATTTATAAAAAGTAGTAAACCCCCGTTTTGAGTAAACTCTACTAAAATTATATACAAAAACTTATAAACCCCCATTTTGAGTAAACTCTAATACAATAATATACAAGAAAGTGTAAACCCTCGTTTTCAGTAAACTCTACTATACAATTATATACAAAATGTTATAAACCCCTATTTTGAGTAAACTCTTATACAATAATATTAAAAAAAGGTGTAAATCACCATTTTGAGTAAACTCTACTATACAAATATTTACAAAAAGTTGTAAACCCCCGTTTTGAGTAAACTCTACTATACAAATATTTAGAAAAAGTTGTAAACCCCCGTTTTGAGTAAACTCTACAATAATTATATACAACAAGTTGTAAACCTCTGTTTTGAGTTAACTTTACTATATTTTATATACAAAAAATTGTAAACCCCCGTTTTGAGTAAACTCTAATACAATAATATACAAAAACTTGTAAACCCCTTTTTTGGGTAAACTATAATATACAATTATATACAAAAATTTGTAAACCTCCGTTTTGAGTATACTATACTATACAATTATAAAAAGTTGTAAACACCGTTTTGAGTAAACTCTAATACAATAATATACAAAAAGTTGTAAACCCCCGTTTTGTAAACTCTACTATACAATTATTTACAAAAAGTTGTAAACCCCGTTTTGAGTGAACTCCTATAATTATATACGAAAGTTGTAAACCTCTATTTTGAGTAAACTCTAAAACAATAATACACAAAAAGTTATAAACCCCAGTTTTGAGTAAACTCTACTATACAATTATATAAAAAAAAATTGTAAACCCACGTTTTGAGTAAAATCTACAATACAATTATATTCAAAAAGTTGTAAACCCCCGTTTTGAGTAAACTCTAATACAATAATATACAAAAAGTTGTAAACCCCCCTTTTTGAGTAAACTCTACTATACAATTATATAAAAAAGTTGTAAACCCCGTTTTGAGTAAAATCTACAATACAATTATATACAAAAAGTTGTAAACCCCTATTTTGAGTAAACTCTAATACAATAATGTACAAAAACTTGTAAACCCCCATTTTGAGTAAACTCTAATACAAGAATATACAAAAAAGTTGTAAACCCTCATTTTCGTAAACTCTACTATACAATTATATACAAAATGTTATAAACCCCCATTTTGAGTAAATTCTACAATAATTATATTCAAAAAGTTGTAAACCTCTCGTTTTGAGTGAACTTTACTAAATTGTATACAAAAAATTGTAAACCCCCGTTTTGAGTAAACTCTAATACAATAATATACAAAAAGTTGTAAACCCCCGTTTTGAGTAAACTCTACTATACAATTATATACAAAAATTTGTTAACCTCCGTTTTGAGTATACTCTACTATACAATTATAAAAAGTTGTAAACCCCCGTTTTGAGTAAACTCTAATACAATAATATACAAAAAGTTGTAAACCCCCGTTTTGTAAACTCTACTATACAATTATTTACAAAAAGTTGTATACCCTGTTTTGTGTAAACTCTACTTTAATTATATACAGAAAGTTGTAAACCTCCGTTTTGAGTAAACTCTAAAACAATAATATACAAAAAGTTGTAAACCCCAGTTTTGAGTAAACTCTACTATACAATTATATTAAAAAATTGTAAACCCACGTTTTGAGTAAAATCTACAATACAATTATATTCAAAAAGTTGTAAACCCCTGTTTTGAGTAAACTCTAATACAATAATATACAAAAAGTTGTAAACCCCCCTTTTTGAGTAAACTCTACTATACAATTATATAAAAAAGTTGTAAACCCCCATTTTGAGTAAACTCTACAATACAATAATATATAAAAAGTTGTAAACCCCCGTTTTGAGTAAACTCTACTTTACAATTATATACAAAAAGTTGTAAACCCCCGTTTTGAGTAAACTCTACTATACAATTATATTCAAAAAGTTGTAAACCCCCGTTTTGTGTAAACTCTAATACACTAATATACAAAAAGTTGTAAACTCCCGTTTTGTAAACTCTTCTATACAATTATTTACAAAAATTGTAAACCCCCGTTTTAAGAAAACTCTACTATAATTATATACAGAAAGTTGTAAACCTCCGTTTTGAGTGAACTTTACTATAATTATACAAAAAGTTGTAAACTCCCGTTTTTAGTGAACTCTAATACAATAATAAACAAATAGTTGTAAACCCCCGTTTTGAGTAAACTCTACTATACAATTATATATAAAAAGTTGTAAACCCCCGTTTTATTGTACAAAAATTGTAAACCCCCGCTATAAGTAAACTTTACAATACAATTATATACAAAAAGTTGTAAACCCCCGTTTTGATTAAACTCTAATACAATAATATACAAAAAGTTGTAAACCCCCGTTTTGAGTAAAATCTACAATACAATTATATTCAAAAAGTTGTAAACCCCCGTTTTGAGTAAAATCTACAATACAATTATATTCAAAAAGTTGTTATCCCCCGTTTTGAGTAAACTCTTATACAATAAAATACAAAAGGTTGTAAACCCCCGTTTGAGTAAACTCTACTATACAATTGTATACAAAAAGTTGTAAATCCCCGTTTTGAGTATAATCTACAATACAATTATATTCAAAAAGATGTAAACCCCCATTTTGAGTAAACTCTAATACAATAATATACAAAAAAATGTAAACCCCCATTTTGAGTAAACTTTACTATACAATTATATAAATAGTTGTAAACCCCCGTTTTCAGTAAAATCTACAATACAATTATATACAAAAAGTTGTAAACCCCCGTTTTGAGTAAACTCTAATACAATAATATACAAAATGTTGTAAACCCTATTTCGAGTAAACTCTACTATACTATTATATACAAAAAGTTGTAAACCCCTATTTTGAGTAAAATCTACAATACAATTATATTCGAAAAGTTTTAAACCCCCGTTTTGTGTAAACTCTAATACAATAATATACAAAATGTTGTGAACTCCCGTTTTGTAAACTCTTCTATACAATTATTTACAAAAATTTGTAAACCCCGTTTTGAGTAAACTCTACTATAATTATATACAGAAAGTTGTAAACCTCCGTTTTGAGTGAACTTTACTATAATTATATACAAAAAGTTGTAAACTCCTGATTTTAGTGAACTCTAATACAATAATATACAAAAAGTTGTAAACCCCCTTTTGAGTAAACTCTACTATACAATTATATACAAAAAGTTGTAAACCCCCGTTTTATTGTACAAAAATTGTAAATCCCCGCAATGAGTAAACTCTACAATACAATTATATACAAAAAGTTGTAAAACCCCGTTTAGATTAAACTCTAATACAATAATATACAAAAAGTTGTAAACCCCCGTTTTGAGTAAAATCTACAATACATTTATATTCAAAAAGTTGTAAACCCCCGTTTTGAGTAAACTCTTGTACAATAAAATACAAAAGGTTGTAAACCCCCGTTTTGAGTAAACTCTACTATACAATTATATACAAAAAGTTGTAAATCCCCGTTTTGAGTAAAATCTACAATACGTTATATTCAAAAAGTTGTCAACCCCCGTTTTGAGTAAACTCTAATACAATAATATACAAAAAGTTATAAACCCCCATTTTGAGTAAACTATACTATACAATTATATAAAAAAAGTTGTAAACCCCCGTTTTGAGTAAAATCTACAATACAATTATATACAAAAAGTTGTAAACCCCCTTTTTGAGTAAACTCTAATACAATAATGTACAAAAAGTTATAAACCCCAATTTTGAGTAAACTCTACTATACAATTATTTACAAAAAGTTGTAAACCCCAGTTTTGAGTAAACTCTAATACACTAATATACAAAAAGTTGTAAACCCCCGTTTTGAGTAAACTTTACTACACAATTATATAAAAAAAGTTGTAAACCCCCATTTTTAGTAAAATCTACAATACTTATACAAAAAGTTGTAAACCCCTGTTTTGAGTAAACTCTAATACAATAATGTACAAAAAGTTGTAACCCCCGTTTTGAGTAAACTCTACTATACAATTATTTACAAAAAGTAGTAAACCCCCGTTTTGAGTAAACTCTACTAAAATTATATACAAAAACTTGTAAACCCCCATTTTGAGTAAACTCTAATACAATAATATACAAAAAGTTGTAAACCCTTGTTTTCAGTAAACTCTACTATACAATTATATACAAAATGTTATAAACCCCCATTTTGAGTAAACTCTTATACAATAATATTAAAAAAAAGGTGTAAACCCCCATTTTGAGTAAACTCTACTATACAAATATTTACAAAAAGTTGTAAACCCCCGTTTTGAGAAAACTCTACTATACAAATATTTAGAAAACGTTGTAAACCACTGTTTTGAGTAAACTCTACTATAATTATATACAAAGAGTTGTAAACCACTGTTTTGAGTAGACTCTACTATAATTATATACAAAAAATTGTAAACCTCCGTTTTGAGTAAACTCTAATACAATAATATACAAAAAGTTGTAAACCCTTGTTTTGAGTAAACTCTACTTTACAATTATATACAAAAAGTTATAAACCACCGTTTTGAGTAAACTTACTATACAATTATATACAAAAAGTTGTAAACCCCCGTTTTGTGTAAACTCTAATACAATAATACACAAAAGTTGTAAACCCCCGTTTTGAGTAAACTCAACTATACAATTATTTACAAAAAGTTGTAAACCCCTGTTTTGAGTAAACTCTACTAAAATTATATACCAAAACTTGTAAACCCCCGTTTTGAGTAAACTTTAATACAATAATATACAAAAAGTTTAAACCCCTGTTTTGAGTAAACTCTACTATACAATTATAAACAAAAAGTTGTAAACCCCCGTTTTGAGTAAAATCTACAATACAATTATATTCAAAAAGTTTGTAAACCCCGGTTTTGAGTAAACTCTTATACAATAAAATACAAAAGGTTGTAAACCTCTGTTTTGAGTAAACTCTACTATACAATTATATACAAAGAGTTGTAAATCCCCATTTTGAGTAAAATCTACAATACAATTATATTCAAAAAGTTGTAAACCCCCGTTTTGAGTAAACTCTAATACAATAATATAGAAAAAGTTGTAAACCCCCTTTTTGAGTAAACTCTACTATACAATTATATAAAAAAAGTTTTAAACCCCCATTTTGAGTAAAATCTACAATACAATTATATACAAAATGTTGTAAACCCCCGTTTTGAGTAAACTCTAATACAATAATGTACAAAAAGTTGTAAACCCCTATTTTGAGTCAACTCTACTATACAATTCTTTACAAAAAGTTGTAAACCCCTGTTTTGAGTAAACTCTACTGAAAGTATATACAAAAACTTGTTAACCCCCGTTTTGAGTATACTCTAATACATTAATATACAAAAAGTTGTAAACCCTCCTTTTGAGTAAACTCTACTATACAATTATCTACAAAATGTTGTAAACCCCCGTTTTGAGTAAAATCTACAATACAATTATATACAAAAACTTGTAAACCCCCGTTTTGAGTAAACTCTAATACAATAATATAAAAAAAGTTGTAAATCCCCGTTTTGAGTAAACCTACAATACAAATATTTACAAAAAATTGTAAACCCCCATTTTGAGTAAACTCTACTATACAAATATTTACAAAAAGTTGTAAACCCCCATTTTGAGTAAACTCTACTATAATTATATACAAAAAGTTGTAAACCTCTGTTTTGAGTAAACTCTACTATAACTTTATACAAAAAAAATATAAACCCCCGTTTTGAGTAAACTCTAATACAATAATATAAAAAAGTTGTAAACCCCCGTTTTGAGTAAACTCTACTTTACAATTATATACAAAAAGTTGTAAATCCCCGTTTTGAGTAAACTCTACTATACAATTTTATTCAAAAAGTTGTAAACCCCCGTTTTGTGTAGACTCTAATACAGTAATATACAAAAAAAACCCCGTTTTGACTAAACTCTAATATAATTATATACAGAAAGTTGTAAACCTCCGTTTTGAGTGAACTTTACTATAATTATATACAAAAAGTTGTAAACTCCTGTTTTTAGTGAACCCTAATACAATAATATACAAAAAGTTTTACACCCCCGTTTAGAGTAAACTCTACTATACGATTATATACAAAAAGTTGTAAACCCCCATTTTATCGTACAAAAATTTTAAACTCCCGCTATGAGTTAACTCTACAATACAATTATATACAAAAAGTTGTAAAACCCAATTTTGATTAAACTCTAATACAATAATATACAAAAAGTTGTAAACCCCCGTTTTGAGTAAAATGTACAATACAATTATATTCAAAAAGTAGTAAACCCCGTTTTGAGTAAAATATACAATACAATTATATTCAAAAATTTGTAAACCCCCGTTTTGAGTAAACTCTTATACAATAAAATACAAAAGGTTGTAAACCCCGGTTTTGAGTAAACTCTACTATACAATAATATACAAAAAGTTGTAAATCCCCATTTTGAGTAAAATCTACAATACAATTATATTCAAAAAGTTGTAAACCCCCGTTTTGAGTAAACTCTAATACAATAATATACAAAAAAATGTAAACCCCTATTTTGAGTAAACTATACTATACAATTATATAAAAAAAGTTGTAAACCCCCGTTTTTAGTAAAATCTACAATACAATTATATACAAAATGTTGTAAACCCCCGTTTTGAGTAAACTCTAATACAATAATGTACAAAAAGTTATAAACCCCCATTTTGAATAAACTCTACTATACAATTATTTACAAAAAGTTGTAAACCCCCGTTTTGAGTAAACTCTAATACAATAATATACAAAAAGTCGTAAACCCCCGTTTTGAGTAAACTCTACTATACAATTATATAAAAAAGTAGTAAACCCCCGTTTTGAGTAAAATCTACAATACATATACAAAAAGTTGTAAACCCCCGTTTTGAGTAATTTCTAATACAATAATGTACAAAAAGTTGTAAACCCCCGTTTGAGTAAACTCTACTATACAATTATTTATAAAAAGTAGTAAACCCCGTTTTGAGTAAACTCTACTAAAATTATATACAAAAACTTATAAACCCCCATTTTGAGTAAACTCTAATACAATAATATACAAGAAAGTGTAAACCCTCGTTTTCAGTAAACTCTACTATACAATTATATACAAAATGTTATAAACCCCTATTTTGAGTAAACTCTTATACAATAATATTAAAAAAAAAGGTGTAAATCACCATTTTGAGTAAACTCTACTATACAAATATTTACAAAAAGTTGTAAACCCCCGTTTTGAGTAAACTCTACTATACAAATATTTAGAAAAAGTTGTAAACCCCCGTTTTGAGTAAACTCTACTATACAAATATTTAGAAAAAGTTGTAAACCCCCGTTTTGAGTAAACTCTACTATAATTATATACAACAAGTTGTAAACCTCTGTTTTGAGTTAACTTTACTATATTTATATACAAAAAATTGTAAACCCCCGTTTTGAGTAAACTCTAATACAATAATATACAAAAACTTGTAAACCCTTTTTTTGGGTAAACTATAATATACAATTATATACAAAAATTTGTAAACCTCCGTTTTGAGTATACTATACTATACAATTATAAAAAGTTGTAAACACCGTTTTGAGTAAACTCTAATACAATAATATACAAAAAGTTGTAAACCCCCGTTTTGTAAACTCTACTATACAATTATTTACAAAAAGTTGTAAACCCCGTTTTGAGTGAACTCTACTATAAT
This sequence comes from Gentiana straminea, assembly GCA_036785695.1. Classification (NCBI taxonomy): domain Eukaryota; kingdom Viridiplantae; phylum Streptophyta; class Magnoliopsida; order Gentianales; family Gentianaceae; genus Gentiana; species Gentiana straminea. The sequence continues at coordinate 404,137 of JAVUPR010000407.1, forward strand.
TATATACAGAAAGTTGTAAACCTCTATTTTGAGTAAACTCTAAAACAATAATACACAAAAAGTTATAAACCCCAGTTTTGAGTAAACTCTACTATACAATTATATAAAAAAAATTGTAAACCCACGTTTTGAGTAAAATCTACAATACAATTATATTCAAAAAGTTGTAAACCCCCGTTTTGAGTAAACTCTAATACAATAATATACAAAAAGTTGTAAACCCCCATTTTTGAGTAAACTCTACTATACAATTATATAAAAAAGTTGTAAACCCCATTTTGAGTAAAATCTACAATACAATTATATACAAAAAGTTGTAAACCCCTATTTTGAGTAAACTCTAATACAATAATGTACAAAAACTTGTAAACCCCCATTTTGAGTAAACTCTAATACAAGAATATACAAAAAAGTTGTAAACCCTCATTTTCAGTAAACTCTACTATACAATTATATACAAAATGTTATAAACCCCCATTTTGAGTAAATTCTACAATAATTATATTCAAAAAGTTGTAAATGTTTTGAGTGAACTTTACTAAATTGTATACAAAAAATTGTAAACCCCCGTTTTGAGTAAACTCTAATACAATAATATACAAAAAGTTGTAAACCCCTGTTTTGAGTAAACTCTACTATACAATTATATACAAAAATTTGTTAACCTCCGTTTTGAGTATACTCTACTATACAATTATAAAAAGTTGTAAACCCCCGTTTTGAGTAAACTCTAATACAATAATATACAAAAAGTTGTAAACCCCCGTTTTGTAAACTCTACTATACAATTATTTACAAAAAGTTGTATACCCTGTTTTGTGTAAACTCTACTTTAATTATATACAGAAAGTTGTAAACCTCCGTTTTGAGTAAACTCTAAAACAATAATATACAAAAAGTTGTAAACCCCAGTTTTGAGTAAACTCTACTATACAATTATATTAAAAAATTGTAAACCCACGTTTTGAGTAAAATCTACAATACAATTATATTCAAAAAGTTGTAAACCCCCGTTTTGAGTAAACTCTAATACAATAATATACAAAAAGTTGTAAACCCCCTTTTTGAGTAAACTCTACTATACAATTATATAAAAAAGTTGTAAACCCCCATTTTGAGTAAAATCTACAATACAATTATATACAAAAAGTTGTAAACCCCCGTTTTGAGTAAACTCTAATACAATAATATAAAAAAGTTGTAAACCCCCGTTTTGAGTAAACTCTACTTTACAATTATATACAAAAAGTTGTAAACCCCCGTTTTGAGTAAACTCTACTATACAATTATATTCAAAAAGTTGTAAACCCCCGTTTTGTGTAAACTCTAATACACTAATATACAAAAAGTTGTAAACTCCCGTTTTGTAAACTCTTCTATACAATTATTTACAAAAATTATAAACCCCCGTTTTAAGAAAACTCTACTATAATTATATACAGAAAGTTGTAAACCTCCGTTTTGAGTGAACTTTACTATAATTATACAAAAAGTTGTAAACTCCTGTTTTTAGTGAACTCTAATACAATAATAAACAAATAGTTGTAAACCCCCGTTTTGAGTAAACTCTACTATACAATTATATATAAAAAGTTGTAAACCCCCGTTTTATTGTACAAAAATTGTAAACCCCCGCTATAAGTAAACTTTACAATACAATTATATACAAAAAGTTGTAAACCCCCGTTTTGATTAAACTCTAATACAATAATATACAAAAAGTTGTAAACCCCCGTTTTGAGTAAAATCTACAATACAATTATATTCAAAAAGTTGTAAACCCCCGTTTTCAGTAAAATCTACAATACAATTATATTCAAAAAGTTGTTATCCCCCGTTTTGAGTAAACTCTTATACAATAAAATACAAAAGGTTGTAAACCCCCGTTTGAGTAAACTCTACTATACAATTGTATACAAAAAGTTGTAAATCCCCGTTTTGAGTATAATCTACAATACAATTATATTCAAAAAGATGTAAACCCCCATTTTGAGTAAACTCTAATACAATAATATACAAAAAAATGTAAACCCCCATTTTGAGTAAACTTTACTATACAATTATATAAATAGTTGTAAACCCCCGTTTTCAGTAAAATCTACAATACAATTATATACAAAAAGTTGTAAACCCCCGTTTTGAGTAAACTCTAATACAATAATATACAAAAAGTTGTAAACCCCTATTTCGAGTAAACTCTACTATACAATTATATACAAAAAGTTATAAACCCCCATTTTGAGTAAACTCTACTATACAATTATATAAAAAAGTTGTAAACCCCTGTTTTGAGTAAAATCTACAATACAATTATATACAAAAAGTTTTAAACCCCCGTTTTGAGTAAACTCTATTATACAATTATTTACAAAAAGTTGTAAACCCCCATTTTGAGTAAACTCTACTAAAATTATATACAAAAACTTGTAAACCCCCATTTTGAGTAAACTCTAATACAATAATATACAAAAAGTTATAAACCCTCGTTTTCAGTAAACTCTACTATACAATTGTATACAAAATGTTATAAACCCCCATTTTGAGTAAACTCTTATACAATAATATAAAAAAGGTGTAAACCCCTATTTTGAGTAAACTCTACTATACAAATATTTACAAAAAGTTGTAAACCCCCGTTTTGAGTAAACTCTACTATACAAATATTTATAAAAAGTTGTAAACCCCCGTTTTGAGTAAACTCTATTATAATTATATACAAAAAGTTGTAAACCTCTGTTTTGAGTGAACTCTACTATAATTAAATACAAAAAATTGTAAACCCCCGTTTTGAGTAAACTCTAATACAATAATATACAAAAAGTTGTAAACCTTTTTTTTGAGTAAACTCTACTATACAATTATATACAAAAAGTTATAAACCCCCGTTTTGAGTAACCCCCGTTTTGTGTAAACTCTAATACAATAATATACAAAAAGTTGTAAACCCCCGTCTTGAGTAAACTCTACTAAACAATTATTTACAAAAAGTTGTAAACCCCCGTTTTGAGTAAACTCTACTAAAATTATATACAAAAACTTGTAAACCCCCGTTTTGAGTAAACTATAATACAATAACATACAAAAAGTTTAAACCCTTGTTTTGAGTAAACTCTACTATACAATTATAAACAGAAAGCTATAAACCCCCATTTTGAGTAAAATCAACAATACAATTATATTCAAAAAGTTGTAAACCCCGGTTTTGAGTAAACTCTTATACAACAAAATACAAAAGGTTGTAAACCTCCGTTTTGAGTAAACTCTACTATACAATTATATACAAAAAGTTGTAAATCCCTATTTTGAGTAAAATCTACAATACAATTATATTCAAAAAGTTGTAAAACCCCGTTTTGATTAAACTCTAATACAATAATATACAAAAAGTTGTAAACCCCCGTTTTGAGTAAACTCTACTATACAATTATATACAAAAAGTTGTAAATCCCCATTTTGAGTAAAATCTACAATACAATTATATTCAAAAAGTTGTAAACCCTCGTTTTGAGCAAACTCTAATACAATAATATACAAAAAGTTGTAAACCCCCGTTTTGAGTAAACTCTGCTATACAATTATATAAAAAAAAGTTGTAAACCCCCATTTTGTGTAAAATCTACAATACAATTATATACAAAAAGTTGTAAACCCCCGTTTTGAGTAAACTCTAATACAATAATGTACAAAAAGTTGTAAACCCCCATTTTGAGTCAACTCTACTATACAATTATTTACAAAAAGTTGTAAACCCCTGTTTTGAGTAAACTCTACTCAAATTATATACAAAAACTTGTAAACCCCTGTTTTGACTATACTCTAATACATTAATATACAAAAAGTTGTAAACCCTCATTTTGAGTAAACTCTACTATACAATTATATACAAAATGTTGTAAACCCCTGTTTTGAGTAAAATCTACAATACAATTATATATAAAAAGTTGTAAACCCCCGTTTTGAGTAATCTCTAATACAATAATATAAAAAAAGTTGTAAACCCCCGTTTTGAGTAAACCTATAATACAAATATTTACAAAAAGTTGTAAACCCCCATTTTGAGTAAACTCTACTATACTTATATTTACAAAAAGTTGTAAACCCCCATTTTGAGTAAACACTACTATAATTATATACAAAAAGTTGTAAACCTCTGTTTTGAGTGAACTCTACTATAATTTTATACAAAAAACTATAAACCCCCATTTTGAGTAAACTCTAATACAATAATATAAAAGAGTTGTAAACCCCCATTTTGAGTAAACTCTACTTTACTATTATATACAAAAAGTTGTAAACCCCCGTTTTGTGTAAACTCTACTATACAATTATATTCCAAAAGTTTTAAACCCCCGTTTTGTGTAAACTCTAATACAATAATATACAAAAAGTTGTAAACTCCCGTTTTGTAAACTCTTCTATACAATTATTTACAAAAAGTTGTAAACCCCCGTTTTGAGTAAACTCTACTATAATTATATACAGAAAGTTGTAAACCTCCGTTTTGAGTGAACTTTACTAGAATTATATACAAAAAGTTGTAAACTCCTGTTTTTAGTGAACTCTAATACAATAATATACAAAAGTTGTAAACCCCCATTTTGAGTAAACTCTACTATACAATTATATACAAAAAGTTGTAAACCCCCGTTTTATTGTACAAAAATTGTAAACCCCCGCAATGAGTAAACTCTACAACACAATTATATACAAAAAGTTGTAAAACCCCGTTTTGATTAAACTCTAATACAATAATATACAAAAAGTTGTAAACCCCCGTTTTGAGTAAAATCTACAATACAATTATATTCAAAAAGTTGTAAATCCCCGTTTTGAGTAAACTCTTATACAATAAAATACAAAAGGTTGTAAACCCCCGTTTTGAGTAAACTCTACTATACAATTATATACAAATAGTTGTAAATCCCCGTTTTGAGTAAAATCTACAATACAATTATATTCAAAAAGTTGTAAACCCCCGTTTTGAGTAAACTCTAATACAATAATATACAAAAAGTTGTAAACCCCCATTTTAAGTAAACTATACTATACAATTATATAAAAAAAGTTGTAAACCCCCGTTTTGAGTAAAATCTACAATACAATTATATACAAAAAGTTGTAAACCCCCTTTTTGAGTAAACTCTAATACAATAATGTACAAAAATTTATAAACCCCCATTTTTAGTAAACTCTACTATACAATTATTTACAAAAATTTGTAAACCCCCATTTTGAGTAAACTCAAATACAATAATATACAAAAAGTTGTAAACCCCCATTTTGAGTAAACTTTACTATACAATTATATAAAAAAGTTGTAAACCCCTATTTTTAGTAAAATCTACAATACATATACAAAAAGTTGTAAACCCCGTTTTGAGTAAACTCTAATACAATAATGTACAAAAAGTTGTAAACCCCCGTTTGAGTAAACTCTACTATACAATTATTTACAAAAAGTAGTAAACCCCGTTTTGAGTAAACTCTACTAAAATTATATACAATAACTTGTAAACCCCCTGTTTGAGTAAACTCTAATACAATAATATACAAAAAGTTGTAAACCCTCGTTTTCAGTAAACTCTACTATACAATTATATACAAAATGTTATAAACCCCATTTTGAGTAAACTCTTATACAATAATATTAAAAAGAAGGTGTAAACCCCTATTTTGAGTAAACTCTACTATACAAATATTTACAAAAAGTTGTAAACCCCCGTTTTGAGTAAACTCTACTATACAAATATTTAGAAAAAGTTGTAAACCCCTATTTTGAGTAAACTCTACTATAATTATATACAAAGAGTTGTAAACCTCTGTTTTTGAGTAGACTCTACTATAATTATATACAAAAAAATGTAAACCCCCGTTTTGAGTAAACTCTAATACAATAATATACAAAAAGTTGTAAACCCTTGTTTTGAGTAAACAACCTAAACCCTTGTTTTGATTTTGCATCATTAAACAAAAGAAAATTTATAAACCCTAACTATCATGCAAAACTAACTCCTAACCGGCCGAATACCGGGTAATTGATAGTAGAGCGAAGTGAGTAAGGGGTCGATCCACAGGGAATTGGGATGTTGAATCTAATTTCACTAATTCCTTTCAATTGTTACTTAGGAAAAACGAATAAACGAAAGAACAAATAAAATAAACGAAAGAGCAATTAAAATAAATCTAACCTACGAAATAAAATAACACAACCTAAACTAAACTAAAGATACATGGGATCAAACAGTGCACAAACCAAGTGATTTCAATCCTAGTTCATCTCATGATTTTAATTCAAATTGTGGTTTCACCTTTACACGAGATACAAATCCCTAATTCCTTAGTGAATTTAATCTCAAGCTATGGATTCCTAATTCCTTAGTGAGTCCAATTTATCAATCTCTCATCTTCCGAATGTTGAGATCGATTTACCAAACAAAACTCGGTGTAGATTCGGGTTAACTCTCGTATTTTAGAATCTAACAACCTAGATAATTAACCAATTAATTTGTCACATAATTAATGATTAAAGATCCTATCTTTCTATGGTGATCTAGTCTACGCAACTTCCGTATGTTGTAAACGTATCAATAGCAAACTGATCTCTCGATCTAATTCACATCATAGCATCAAAATCATAGAACGATACAAAATAAATTAAAGATCATAAAAAACGAATAAGGACTGAATAAATTAAATAAATAAACTCACGTAGTTTGGTACATGATTGAATCCATGAATCGAAAACGGAAGAAAACTACATCTAATCTAACCCCGGATCACCCGAGCACAAGGCTCGGGTGACCGGCCTTGGAACTCCTCAGAATTGCCGCTGCTGTGAAGTTACCGCTGAATAATTGTTTTGTAATATTCTGGGATTAGGGTATTGCATGCGCATATATATAAATAGTATAAGGCGGCTGCGGCTGTAAATTATGCGGCTGGGAGAATTCCTTTTTAATTAAGGAAATTGCATTATGTCGGCTGTTTCAATGCTTAAGTCGGTTAATCCTGAAAGCGGCTCCGGACGCTCGTCCATCATCTTGGACGCTCGTCCATGGTGTCCGGACGGATGCTGAACGTTCGTTTGAGGCACGGCTGAAGGCTCTGTATCAATTTTGGCTCCCTGGACACTGGTTTACTGAGGCAGACGCTCGTTCAAGGTTGCAACTTAACTTCTTTGAATTTCTGCACTGCAACTTCTAAAATTCATATCTTGAGTTGTAGACCTCCAAAAATTATGATCCGAATGTCATAAAAAAGCTCTCGGAAAACTCTACAACTTTCATTAAGGACTCTTCTTCAGAAAACGCCTTTTTGATTAGCCCGTTGTATTACGAGTCATTTTCGGGATTTTCCCAAGCTTTATTTCATCTTCATCCTCTTGTATCTCTTTCTTTCCACTTTAATCTTCAATCAAACATCATTTAGACCTCTTCCATTCCACATTTGTGCACCTAAAAGATGACAAAACCGAGCAAAACGTAAAACCATACAAAATAGATAATAAAACCACGATATTTACTCGATTTTGCATTTTAACTATTCAAAACGTCATTTGCTCAATTAATCGATTATAAGCTCGAATTCTACGAAAAACATCCATATATGGGGAATATTGATATAAAATATATCCTTATAAAACACTACAAATTGACCCTTAACAGTTGTAAACCTCTGTTTTTGAGTAGACTCTACTATAATTATATACAAAAAAATGTAAACCCCCGTTTTGAGTAAACTCTAATATAATAATATACAAAAAGTTGTAAACCCTTGTTTTTAGTAAACTCTACTATACAATTATATACAAAAAGTTATAAACCCCCATTTTGAGTAAATTCTACTATACAATTATATACAAAAAGTTGTAAACCCCCGTTTTGTGTAAACTCTAATACAATAATATACAAAAAGTTGTAAACCCCCGTTTTGAGTAAACTCTACTATACAATTATTTACAAAAAGTTGTAAAGCCCTGTTTTGAGTAAACTCTACTAAAATTATATACAAAAACTTGTAAACCCCCATTTTGAGTAAACTATAATACAATAATATACAAAAAGTTTAAACCCCTGTTTTGAGTAAACTCTACTATACAATTATAAACCGAAAGTTGTAATCCCCCGTTTTGAGTAAAATCTACAATACAATTATATTCAAAAAGTTGTAAACCCCGGTTTTGAGTAAACTCTTATACAACAAAATACAAAAGGTTGTAAACCTCCGTTTTGAGTAAACTCTACTATACAATTATATACAAAAAGTTGCAAATCCCTATTTTGAGTAAAATCTACAATACAATTATATTCAAAAAGTTGTAAACCCCCATTTTGTGTAAACTCTAATACAATAATATACAAAAAGTTGTAAACTCTTCTATACAATAATTTACAAAAAGTTGTAAACCCCCGTTTTGAGTAAACTCTACTATAATTGTATACAGAAAGTTGTAAACCTCCGTTTTGAGTGGACTTTACAATAATTATATCTAAAAAGTTGTAAACTCCTGTTTTTAGTGAACTCTAATACAATAATATACAAAAAGTTTTATACCCCCGTTTTGAGTAAACTCTACTATACAATTATAAACAAAAAGTTGTAAGCCCCCGTTTTATTGTACAAAAATTGTAAACCCCCGCTATGAGTAAACTCTACAATACAATTATATACAAAAAGTTGTAAAACCCCGTTTTGATTAAACTCTAATACAATAATGTACAAAAAGTTGTAAACCCCCATTTTGAGTAAACTCTACTATACAATTATATACAAAAAGTTGTAAATCCCCATTTTGAGTAAAATCTAAAATACAATTATATTCAAAAAGTTGTAAACCCTCGTTTTGAGTAAACTCTAATACAATAATATACAAAAAGGACTAAACCCCCGTTTTGAGTAAACTCTACTATACAATTATATAAAAAAAGTTGTAAACCCCCATTTTGAGTAAAATCTACAATACAATTATATACAAAAAGTTGTAAACCCCCGTTTTGAGTAAACTCTAATACAATAATGTACAAAAAGTTGTAAACCCCCATTTTGAGTCAACTCTACTATACAATTATTTACAAAAATTTGTAAACCCCTGTTTTAGGTAAACTCTACTGAAATTATATAAAAAAACTTGTAAACCCCCGTTTTGAGTATACTCTAATACATTAATATACAAAAAGTTGTAAACCCTCATTTTGAGTAAACTCTATTATACAATTATATACAAAATGTTGTAAACCCCTGTTTTGAGTAAAATCTACAATACAATTATATACAAAAAGTTGTAAACCCCCGTTTAAACTCTAATACAATAATATAAAAAAAGTTGTAAACCCCCTTTTTGAGTAAACTCTACTATACAAATATTTACAAAAAGTTGTAAACCCCCATTTTGAGTAAACTCTACTATAATTATATACAAAAAGTTGTAAACCTCTGTTTTGAGTGAACTCTACTATAATTTTATACAAAAAATTATGAACCCCCGTTTTGAGTAAACTCTAATACAATAATATAAAAAAGTTGTAAACCCCCTGTTTTGAGTAAACTCTACTTTACTATTATATACAAAAAGTTGTAAACCCCCGTTTTGAGTAAAATCTACAATACAATTATATTCCAAAAGTTTTAAACCCCCATTTTGTGTAAACTCTAATACAATAATATACAAAAAGTTGTAAACTCCCGTTTTGCAAACTCTTCTATACAATTATTTACAAAAAGTGGTAAACCCCGTTTTGAGTAAACTCTACTATAATTATATACATAAAGTTGTAAACCTCCGTTTTGAGTGAACATTAGTATAATTATATACAAAAAGTTGTAAACTCCAGTTTTTAGTGAACTCTAATACAATAATTTACAAAAAGTTGTAAACCCCCGTTTTGAGTAAACTCTACTATACAATTATATACAAAAAGTTGTAAACCCCCGTTTTATTGTACAAAAATTGTAAACCCCCGCTATGAGTTAACTCTACAATAGATTATATACAAAAAGATGTAAAACCCCGTTTAGATTAAACTCTAATAAAATAAAATACAAAAAGTTGTAAACCCCCGTTTTGAGTAAAATTTACAATACAATTATATTCAAAAAGTTGTAAACCCCCGTTTTGAGTAAACTCTTATACAATAAAATACAAAAGGTTGTAAACCTCCGTTTTGAGTAAACTCTACTATACAATTATATACAAAAAGTTGTAAATCCTCATTTTGAGTAAAATCTACAATACAATTATATTCAAAAAGTTGTAAACCCCCGTTTTGAGTAAACTCTAATACAATAATATACAAAAAGTTGTAAACCCCCATTTTGAATAAACTATACTATACAATTATATAAAAAAAGGTATAAACCCCCGTTTTGAGTAAAATCTACAAGACAATTATATACATAAAGTGTAAACCCTCTTTTTGAGTAAACTCTAATACAATAATGTACAAAAAGTTATAAACCCCCATTTTGAGTAAACTCTACTATACAATTATTTACAAAAAGTTGTAAACCCCCGTTTTGAGTAAACTTTAATACAATAATATGAAAAAAGTTGTAAACCCCCGTTTTGAGTATACTTTACTATACGATTATATAAAAAAGTTGTAAACCCCCATTTTTAGTAAAATCTACAATACATATACAAAAAGTTGTAAACCCCTGTTTTGAGTAAACTCTAATACAATAATGTAGAAAAAGTTGTAAACCCCCGTTTTGAGTAAACTCTACTATACAATTATTTACAAAAAGTATTAAACCCCCGTTTTGAGTAAACTCTACTAAAATTATATACAAAAACTTGTAAACCCCCATTTTGAGTAAACTCTAAAACAATAATATACAAAAAGTTGTAAACCCTCGTTTTCAGTAAACTCTACTATACAATTATATACAAAATGTTATAAACCCCCATTTTGAGTAAACTCTTATACAATTATATTAAAAAAAGGTGTAAACCCCCATTTTGAGTAGACTCTACTATACAAATATTTACAAAAAGTTGTAAACCCCTGTTTTGAGAAAACTCTACTATACAAATATTTAGAAAAAGTTGTAGACCCCTGTTTTGAGTAAACTCTACTATAATTATATACAAAGAGTTGTAAACCTCTGTTTTGAGTAGACTCTACTATAATTATATACAAAAAATTATAAACCCCCGTTTTGAGTAAACTCGAATACAATAATGTACAAAAAGTTGTAAACCCTTGTATTGAGTAAACTCTACTATACAATTATATACAAAAAGTTATAAACCCCCATTTTGAGTAAACTCTACTATACAATTATATACAAAAAGTTGTAAACCCCCGTTTTGTGTAAACTCTAATACAATAATATACAAAAAGTTGTAAACCCCCGTTTTGAGTAAACTCAACTATACAATTATATACAAAAAGTTGTAAACCCCGTTTTGAGTAAACTCTTATACAACAAAATACAAAAGGTTGTAAACCTCCGTTTTGAGTAAACTCTACTATACAATTATATACAAAAAGTTGCAAATCCCTATTTTGAGTAAAATCTACAATACAATTATATTCAAAAAGTTGTAAACCCCCATTTTGTGTAAACTCTAATACAATAATATACAAAAAGTTGTAAACTCTTCTATACAATAATTTACAAAAAGTTGTAAACCCCCGTTTTGAGTAAACTCTACTATAATTGTATACAGAAAGTTGTAAACCTCCGTTTTGAGTGGACTTTACAATAATTATATCTAAAAAGTTGTAAACTCCTGTTTTTAGTGAACTCTAATACAATAATATACAAAAAGTTTTATACCCCCGTTTTGAGTAAACTCTACTATACAATTATAAACAAAAAGTTGTAAACCCCGTTTTTGTTGTACAAAAATTGTAAACCCCCGCTATGAGTAAACTCTACAATACAATTATATACAAAAAGTTGTAAAACCCCGTTTTGATTAAACTCTAATACAATAATGTACAAAAAGTTGTAAACCCCCATTTTGAGTAAACTCTACTATACAATTATATACAAAAAGTTGTAAATCCCCATTTTGAGTAAAATCTAAAATACAATTATATTCAAAAAGTTGTAAACCCTCGTTTTGAGTAAACTCTAATACAATAATATACAAAAAGGACTAAACCCCCGTTTTGAGTAAACTCTACTATACAATTATATAAAAAAAGTTGTAAACCCCCATTTTGAGTAAAATCTACAATACAATTATATACAAAAAGTTGTAAACCCCCGTTTTGAGTAAACTCTAATACAATAATGTACAAAAAGTTGTAAACCCCCATTTTGAGTCAACTCTACTATACAATTATTTACAAAAATTTGTAAACCCCTGTTTTGAGTAAACTCTACTGAAATTATATAAAAAAACTTGTAAACCCCCGTTTTGAGTATACTCTAATACATTAATATACAAAAAGTTGTAAACCCTCATTTTGAGTAAACTCTATTATACAATTATATACAAAATGTTGTAAACCCCTGTTTTGAGTAAAATCTACAATACAATTATATACAAAAAGTTGTAAACCCCCGTTTAAACTCTAATACAATAATATAAAAAAAGTTGTAAACCCTGTTTTGAGTAAACCTACAATACAAATATTTACAAAAAGTTGTAAACCCCCGTTTTGAGTAAACTCTACTATACAAATATTTACAAAATGTTGTAAAACCCCATTTTGAGTAAACTCTGCTATAATTATATACAAAAAGTTGTAAACCTCTGTTTTGAGTGAACTCTACTATAATTTTATACAAAAAATTATGAACCCCCGTTTTGAGTAAACTCTAATACAATAATATAAAAAAGTTGTAAACCCCTGTTTTGAGTAAACTCTACTTTACTATTATATACAAAAAGTTGTAAACCCCCGTTTTGAGTAAAATCTACAATACAATTATATTCCAAAAGTTTTAAACCCCCGTTTTGTGTAAACTCTAATACAATAATATAGAAAAAGTTGTAAACTCCCGTTTTGTAAACTTTTCTACAATTATTTACAAAAAGTGGTAAACCCCCGTTTTGAGTAAACTCTACTATAATTATATACAGAAAGTTGTAAACCTCCGTTTTGAGTGAACTTTAGTATAATTATATACAAAAAGTTGTAAACTCTTGTTTTTAGTGAACTCTAATACAATAATATACAAAAAGTTGTAAACCCCCGTTTTGAGTAAACTCTACTATACAATTATATACAAAAAGTTGTAAACCCCCGTTTTATTGTACAAAAATTGTAAACCCCCGCAATGAGTAAACTCTACAATACAATAATATACAAAAAGTTGTAAAACCCCGTTTAGATTAAACTCAAATAAAATAATATACAAAAAGTTATAAACCCCCGTTTTGAGTAAAATCTACAATACAATTATATTCAAAAAGTTGTAAACTCCCGAATTGAGTAAACTCTTATACAATAAAATACAAAAGGTTGTAAACCTCCGTTTTGAGTAAACTCTACTATACAATTATATACAAAAAGTTGTAAATCCCCGTTTTGAGTAAAATCTACAATACAATTATATTCAAAAAGTTGTAAACCCCCGTTTTGAGTAAACTCCAATACAATAATATACAAAAAGTTGTAAACCCCCATTTTGAGTAAACTATACTATACAATTATATAAAAAAAGTTGTAAACCCCTGTTTTGAGTAAAATCTACTATACAATTATATACAAAAAGTTGTAAACCCTCTTTTTGAGTAAACTCTAATACAATAATGTACAAAAAGTTATAAACCCCCATTTTGAGTAAACTCTACTATACAATTATTTACAAAAAGTTATAAACCCCCATTTTGAGTAAACTCTAATACAATAATATGAAAAAAGTTGTAAACCCCCGTTTTGAGTAAACTTTACTATACGATTATATAAAAAAGTTGTAAACCCCCATTTTTAGTAAAATCTACAATACATATACAAAAAGTTGTAAACCCCTGTTTTGAGTAAACTCTAATACAATAATGTAGAAAAAGTTGTAAACCCCCGTTTTGAGTAAACTCTGCTATACAATTATTTACAAAAAGTATTAAACCCCCGTTTTGAGTAAACTCAACTAAAATTATATACAAAAACTTGTAAACCCCCATTTTGAGTAAACTCTAATACAATAATATACAAAATGTTGTAAACCCTCGTTTTCAGTAAACTCTACTATACAATTATATACAAAATGTTATAAACCCCCATTTTGAGTAAACTCTTATACAATTATATTAAAAAAAGGTGTAAACCCCTATTTTGAGTAAACTCTACTATACAAATATTTACAAAAAGTTGTAAACCCCCGTTTTGAGAAAACTCTACTATACAAATATTTAGAAAAAGTTGTAAACCCCTGTTTTGAGTAAACTCTACTATAATTATATACAAAGAGTTGTAAACCTACTATAATTATATACAAAAAATTGTAAACCCCCGTTTTGAGTAAACTCTAATACAATAATATACAAAAAGTTGTAAACCCTTGTTTTGAGTAAACTCTACTATACAATTATATACAAAAAGTTATAAACCTCCGTTTTGAGTAAACTCTACTATACAATTATATACAAAAAGTTGTAAACCCCCGTTTTGTGTAAACTCTAATACAATAATATACAAAAAGTTGTGAACCCCCGTTTTGAGTAAACTCAACTATACAATTATTTACAAAAAGTTGTTAACCCCTGTTTTGAGTAAACTCTACTAAAATTATATACCAAAACTTGTAAACCCCCGTTTTGAGTAAACTCTAATACAATAATATACAAAAAGTTTAAACCCCTGTTTTGAGTAAACTCTACTATACAATTATAAACAAAAAGTTGTAAACCCCCGTTTTCAGTAAAATCTACAATACAATTATATTCAAAAAGTTGTAAACCCCGGTTTTGAGTAAACTCTTATACAATAAAATACAAAAGGTTGTAAACCTCCGTTTTGAGTAAACTCTACTATACAATTATATACAAAAAGTTGTAAATCCCCATTTTGAGTAAAATCTACAATACAATTATATTCAAAAAGTTGTAAACCCCGTTTTGAATAAACTCTAATACAATAATATACAAAAAGTTGTAAACCCCCGTTGTGAGTAAACTCTACTATACAATTATATAAAAAAAAGTTTTAAACCCCCATTTTGAGTAAAATCTACAATACAATTAAAAACAAAAAGTTGTAAACCCCCGTTTTGAGTAAACTCTAATACAATAATGTACAAAAAGTTGTAAACCCCCATTTTGATTCAACTCTACTATACAACTCTTTACAAAAAGTTGTAAACCCCTGTTTTGAGTAAACTCTACTGAAAGTATATACAAAAACTTGTAAACCCCCGTTTTGAGTATACTCTAATACATTAATATACAAAAATTTGTAAACCCCCGTTTTGAGTATACTCTTTACATACTATACAATTATATACAAAATGTTGTAAACCCCCGTTTTGAGTAAAATCTACAAAACAATTATATACAAAAAGTTGTAAACCCCCGTTTTGAGTAAACTCTAATACAATAATATAAAAAAAGTTGTAAACACCCGTTTTGAGAAAACCTACAATACAAATATTTACAAAAAGTTGTAAACCCCCATTTTGAGTAAACTCTAATATACAAATATTTACAAAAAGTTGTAAACCCCCATTTTGAGTAAACTCTACTATAATTATATACAAAAAGTTGTAAACCTCTGTTTTGAGTGAACTCTACTATAACTTTATACAAAAAATTATAAACCCCCGTTTTGAGTAAACTCTAACACAATAATATAAAAAAGTTGTAAACCCCTGTTTTGGGTAAACTCTACTTTACAATTATATACAAAAAGTTGTAAATCCCCGTTTTGAGTAAACTCTACTATACAATTTTATTCAAAAAGTTGTAAACCCCCGTTTTGTGTAAACTCTAATACAATAATATACAAAAAGAAACCCCCGTTTTGACTAAACTCTACTATAATTATATACAGATAGTTGTAAACCTCCGTTTTGAGTGAACTTTACTATAATTATATACAAAAAGTTGTAAACTCCTGTTTTTAGTGAACTCTAATACAATAATATACAAAACGTTTTATACCCCCGTTTGGAGTAAACTCTACTATACGATTATATACAAAAAGTTGTAAACCCCCGTTTTATTGTACAAAATTTTTAAACCCCCGCTATGAGTTAACTCTACAATAGATTATATACAAAAAGATGTAAAACCCCGTTTTGATTAAACTCTAATACAATAATATACAAAAAGTTTTAAACCCCCGTTTTGAGTAAAATCTACAATACAATTATATTCAAAAAGTAGTAAACCCCGTTTTGAGTAAAATCTACAATACAATTATATTCAAAAATTTGTAAACCCCCGTTTTGAGTAAACTCTTATACAATAAAATACAAAAGGTTGTAAACCCTGGTTTTGAGTAAACTCTACTATACAATTATATACAAAAAGTTGTAAATCCCCGTTTTGAGTAAAATCTACAATACAATTATATTCAAAAAGTTGTAAACCCCCGTTTTGAGTAAACTCTAATACAATAATATACAAAAAAATGTAAACCCCCATTTTGTGTAAACTATACTATACAATTATATAAAAAAAGTTGTAAAACCCCGTTTTTATAAAAATCTACAATACAATTATATACAAAATGTTGTAAACCCCCGTTTTGAGTAAACTCTAATACAATAATGTACAAAAAGTTATAAACCCCCATTTTGAGTAAACTCTACTATACAATTATTTACAAAAAGTTGTAAACCCCCGTTTTGAGTAAACTCTTATACAATAATATTAAAAAATGGTGTAAATCCCCATTTTGAGTAAACTCTACTATACAAATATTTACAAAAAGTTGTAAACCCCCGTTTTGAGTAAACTCAACTATACAAATATTTAGAAAAGTGGTAAACCCCGTTTTGAGTAAACTCTACTATAATTATATACAAAAAGTTGTAAACCCTCGTTTTGAGTTAACTTTACTATATTTATATACAAAAAATTGTAACACTCCCGTTTTGAGTAAACTCTAATACAATAATATACAAAAAGTTGTAAACCCCTGTTTTGAGTAAACTCTAATATACAATTATATAAAAAAATTTGTAAACCTCTGTTTTGAGTATACTATACTATACAATTATAAAATGTTGTAAACACCGTTTTGAGTAAACTCTAATACAATAATATACAAAAAGTTGTAAACCCCCGTTTTGTAAACTCTACTATACAATTATATACAAAAAGTTGTAGACCCCCGTTTTGAGTAAACTCTAATACAATAATGTACAAAAAGTTGTAAACCCCTATTTTGAGTAAACTCTACTATACAATTATTTACAAAAAGTTGTAAACCCCCGTTTTGAGTAAACTCTAATACAATAATATACAAAAAGTTGTAAACCCCCGTTTTGAGTAAACTCTACTATACAATTATATAAAAAAGTTATAAACCCCCGTT
This sequence comes from Gentiana straminea, assembly GCA_036785695.1. Classification (NCBI taxonomy): domain Eukaryota; kingdom Viridiplantae; phylum Streptophyta; class Magnoliopsida; order Gentianales; family Gentianaceae; genus Gentiana; species Gentiana straminea. Next base: position 421,575 of record JAVUPR010000407.1, read on the forward strand.
TTGAGTAAAATCTACAATACAATTATATACAAAAAGTTGTAAACCCCCGTTTTGAGTAAACTCTACTAAAAAATTATTTACAAAAAGTTGTAAACCCCCGTTTTGAGTAAACTCTACTAAAATTATATACAAAAACTTGTAAACCCCCATTTTGAGTAAACTCTAATACAATAATATACAAAAAGTTGTAAACCCTCATTTTCAGTAAACTCTACTATACAATTATATACAAAATGTTATAAACCCCCATTTTGAGTAAACTCTTATACAATAATATTAAAAAAAGGTGTAAACCCCTATTTTGAGTAAACTCTACTATACAAATATTTACAAAAAGTTGTAAACCCCCGTTTTGAGTAAACTCTACTATACCAATATTTAGAAAAAGTTGTAAACTCCCGTTTTGAGTAAACTCTACAATAATTATATACAAAAATCTGTAAACTTCTGTTTTGAGTGAACTCTACTATAATTATATACAAAAAATTGTAAATCCCCGTTTTGACTAAACTCTAATACAATAATATACAAAAAGTTGTAAACCCTGTTTTGAGTAAACTCTACTATACAATTATATACAAAAAGTTGTAAACCTCCGTTTTGAGTATATACTCTACTATACAATTATAAAAAGTTGTAAACCCCCATTTTGAGTAAACTCTAAAACAATAATATACAAAAAGTTTGTAAACCCCCGTTTTGTAAACTCTAGTATACAATTATTTACAAAAATTTGTAAACCCCATTTTGAGTAAACTCTACTATAATTATATACGTAAAGTTGTAAACCACCGTTTTGAGTAAACTTTAAAACAATAATATACAAAAAGTTGTAAACCCCAGTTTTGAGTAAACTCTACTATACAATTATATACAAAAAGTTGTAAACCCACGTTTTGAGTAAAATCTACAATACAATTATATTTAAAAAAAGTTAAAACCCCCGTTTTGAGTTAACTCTAATACAATAATATACAAAAAGTTGTAAACCCCTATTTTGAGTAAACTCTACTATACAATTACATAAAAAAGTTGTAAAACCCCGTTTTGAGTAAAATCTACAATATAATTATATACAAAAAGCTGTAAACCCCGTTTTGAGTAAACTCTAATACAATAATGTATAAAAGTTGTAAACCCCTATTTTGAGTAAACTCTACTATACAATTATTTACAAAAAGTTGTAAACCCCTGTTTTGAGTAAACTCTAATACAATAATATACAAAAAGTTGTAAACCCCCGTTTTGAGTAAACTCTACTATACAATTATATAAAAAAATTATAAACCCCCGTTTTGAGTAAAATCTATAATACAATTATATACAAAAAGTTGTAAACCCCCGTTTTGAGTAAACTCTACTAAACAATTATTTACAAAAAGTTGTAAACCTCCGTTTTGAGTAAACTCTACTAAAATTATATACAAAAACTTGTAAACCCCCATTTTGAGTACACTCTAATACAATAATATACAAAAAGTTGTAAACCCTCGTTTTCAGTAAACTCTACTATACAATTATATACAAAATGTTATAAACCCCCATTTTGAGTAAACTCTTATACAATAATATTAAAAAAAGGTGTAAACCCCTATTTTGAGTAAACTCTACTATACAAATATTTACAAAAAGTTGTAAACCCCCGTTTTGAGTAAACTCTACTATACCAATATTTAGAAAAAGTTGTAAACTCCCGTTTTGAGTAAACTCTACTATAATTATATACAAAAATCTGTAAACTTCTGTTTTGAGTGAACTCTACTATAATTATATACAATCCCCATTTTGAGTAAACTCTAATACAATAATATACAAAAAGTTGTAAACCCCTGTTTTCAGTAAACTCTACTATACAATTATATACAAAAAGTTGTAAACCTCCGTTTTGAGTATATACTTTACTATACAATTATAAAAAGTTGTAAACCCTAATTTTGAGTAAACTCTAAAACAATAATATACAAAAAGTTGTAAACCCCCGTTTTGTAAACTCTAGTATACAATTATTTACAAAAATTTGTAAACCCCATTTTGAGTAAACTCTACTATAATTATATACAGAAAGTTGTAAACCTCCGTTTTGAGTAAACTTTAAACAATAATATACAAAAAGTTGTAAACCCCAGTTTTGAGTAAACTATACTATACAATTATATACAAAAAGTTGTAAACCCATGTTTTGAGTAAAATCTACAATACAATTATCAAAAAGTTGTAAACCCCCGTTTTGAGTAAACTCTAATACAATAATATACAAAAAGTTGTAAACCCCTATTTTGAGTAAACTCTACTATACAATTATATAAAAAAGTTGTAAACCCCCGTTTTGAGTAAAATCTACAATACAATTATATACAAAAAGTTGTAAACCCCCGTTTTGAGTAAACTCTAATACAATAATGTACAAAAAGTTGTAATCCCCCATTTTGAGTAAACTCTACTATACAATTATTTACAAAAAGTTGTAAACCCCCGTTTTGAGTAAACTCTAATACAATAATATACAAAAAGTTGTAAACCCCCGTTTTGAGTAAACTCTACTATACAATTATATAAAAAAGTTGTAAACCCCCGTTTTGAGTAAAATCTACAATACAATTATATACAAAAAGTTGTAAACTCCCGTTTTGAGTAAACTCTACTATACAATTATTTACAAAAAGTTGTAAACCCCCGTTTTGATTAACTCTACTAAAATTATATACAAAAACTTGTAAACCCCCATTTTGAGTAAGCTCTAATACAATAATATACAAAAAGTTGTAAACCCTCGTTTTCAGTAAACTCTACTATACAATTATATACAAAATGTTATAAACCCCCATTTTGAGTAAACACTTATACAATAATATTAGAAAAAGGTGTAAACCCCCATTCTGAGTAAACTCTACTATACAAATATTTACAAAAAGTTGTAAACCCCCATTTTGAGTAAACTCTACTATACCAATATTTAGAAAAAATTGTAAACTCCCGTTTTGAGTAAACTCTACTATAATTATATACAAAAATTTGTAAACCTCTGTTTTGAGTGAACTCTACTATAATTATATACAAAAAATTGTAAACCCCCGTTTTGAGTAAACTCTAATACAATAATATACAAAAAGTTGAAAACCCCTGTTTTGAGTAAACTCTACTATACAATTATATAACAAAAGTTGTTAACCTCCGTTTTGAGTATACTCTACTATACAATTATAAAAAGTTGTAAACCCCCGTTTTGAGTAAACTCTAATACAATAATATACAAAAAGTTGTAAACCCCCGTTTTGTAAACTCTACTATACAATTATTTACAAAAAGTTGTAAACCCACGTTTGGAGTAAAATCTACAATACAATTATATTCAAAAAGTTGTAAACCCCCGTTTTGTGTAAACTCTAATACAATAATATACAAAAAGTTGTAAACCCCCATTTTGAGTAAACTCTACTATACAATTATATAAAAAAGTTGTAAACCCCCGTTTTGAGTAAAATCTACAATACAATTATATACAAAAATTTGTAAACCCCCGTTTTGAGTAAACTCTAATACAATAATGTACAAAAAGTTGTAAACCCCATTTTGAGTAAACTCTACTATACAATTATTTACAAAAAGTTGTAAACCCCCGTTTTGTGTAAGTTCTAATACAATAATATACAAAAAGTTGTAAACCCCCGTTTTGAGTAAACTCTACTATACAATTATATAAAAACGTTGTAAACCCCGTTTTGAGTAAAATCTACAATACAATTATATACAAAAATTTGTAAACCCCCGTTTTGAGTAAACTCTACTATACAATTATTTACAAAAAGTAGTAAACCCCCGTTTTGAGTAAACTCTACTAAAATTATATACAAAAACTTGTAAACCCCCATTTTGAGTAAACTCTAATACAATAATATACAAAAAGTTGTAAACCCTCATTTTCAGGAAACTCTACTATACAATTATATATAGAAAATGTTATAAACCCCCGTTTTGAGTAAACTCTTATACAATAATATAAAAAAGGTGTAAACCCCCATGTTGAGTAAACTCTGTTAGTAATATCATCCGCAACGGAAGCGATTTAAGGGATCTAGATCTATAAAATACACGTAATAAAATAACTAGATCTACATCTACAAGGGGGTTGTAGTACATACCTATTGGATCTCTAAATCCAATTCGAAGAACCGCAACAAGAAGATTGAACAATGATGTGAAGAGCAGCATGATCTTCCGTACGTGTGATCCAAGCAACTCCCGGTGGAAGGAAATTCTCGTCTCGAATCCTTCCGATATGCTACCCGGAAAATCTCCAAGATTCTCCCCTTAACTCCCCTTGGCCGAAAATTTCTTCCTCCTCTCTAAGAGGTGGAACTCGAAAATATTGTGTGTGTTAAGGCTTATGAGAACTCTCTTTATATATAGAGAGTAATCCTTGTCCTCCAAGGATTAAATAATTAAGAGATAATTATTACATTAACCCTTTTTCCAAATAAAAGATAGATAAAATAATTATCCCAAACAAATTAGGATAAATCACATATTAAATAATTATCCAAGAAAACTAATTTCTTAATAATTAAATAATATAAATTGCATGCGCACCTTTCTTTAAAATTAAGGTCACGCACCTTTTCAATATATTTGACCAAAAATTAGGTCAACACACCAATTCGGGCCGAGTCCACGAAAAATGTCTTTTCCGTGTATTTAATTATTTAGCCCAACTAATTTAATAGTCCACTAAACAATTAATTCACATATCGTTTTAATAAAGTCCAACAAGAACTAAATTAATATTATTAGGATTCGACGTCCGAGAATAGCTATGCTATATTATAAGGCACGTCGGGGACCATGGACTAATAATCAACGGCTCCGATAAATCAAATAAATAATTATCTTACGAACAGAATAATTATATTCGATAAATCAATCACAGGAATATGCCACCATAATCCCGTGACTGCACTCCTCCGATTATAAGATTATATTTATCTCCTCACGAGAATAATAATAAGCGTCCATTGATATAATCATTACATATGGATTAATCCTCCAAAGACTGTTCATTCAAAATCGGGAAATTTCCGTTAACCCTTTTTAGAACCTCTTATCCTTATTTACCATTAACCCCCTAATGATCAATTAGTGCACATAACTGACTAGTAGCTAATTAGTCAAATGTGAACTCCCGGGATCGATCATTTTCTTAGGGCTAACAAATAAGGGAACCGTCTATCTACTTCCTTAAATGGAAGGAATGGATTCCGTATCCGTGATAACACGTACTACTCACTCAATCCAAGATAATGCCAAGATGGGGTAATTCGACTACGGACTCAAAGTGTAATCCTTAACCGTCAAGTCAAACCTCATACTGATTCAAGCAGTTGACAGTGATCACCTCAGGATTAAGATATATCCATAAATATGATCATCCATTGATTCGATAAGACTTCTCGATTACGGAATTATATCGTGAACTCTAATCAAATCGGTCCAGCCCTATATGATATATCTATCATATATAAATGCCCCATTAGGTTCTCTTAACCGAAAGTCCGGATAAGACAATCACACCTATTGTGTTCTGGGCGCATTAATAGCACGTTAAAGGAGAGACCCGATACTCTCGATTAACTTCACTACGGGCTAATTGTATTTTAAGTACATCTTCACTAACTCAATCCTCCCGTGTATATACCATACACCGAGTTAAGTGATTACATAAATGATATACTTAGGGTTTTTTCGTAGTGTAAATACTATTGTCACATCGGTGAATACGAGAATAATAAATATGAATAATAACATCATTTCATTTATTAAATAAAACAATTACAAAATTGTCTTTCGGGCATTACACCTAACAATCTCCCACTTGCACGAAAGCATGTGATTAATTGTTTTAGAGCACACCCTATTATTTAAAACTACAAAGAAACTACATCTCCCACTTGCTCTAAAGCAATGGATACTCATCCCGTATTTTAGTACCCACAAAACTTATCATAACCATTTCGTATTACAAAGTACACTCCGAGTATGCCGTCGTAGGATAGGTCGCTGACTCGGGGAGCACCTATATCCGAATGTCATGGGTCTTAATGATCGGTCAGTTGTCGGCTCGAGGCGATCCGTAGAATCGAAACGTCGCCGGTCCATCTAATCACGTGGTACTTTCCCAATATGCTCTTGAACTCAAGTGATTTCGGAAATCCTTATAAGCTACCCCTTCATCGTTTGCACAATGATGTGGTATCGGCTTTCCAAATCTAGAATCACTCCCGCATATGAAAAGGAAATCCTTAAGCTATATCGCCTCTCTAGCTACTACAAAAGCCGCTAATCACCCAACTAGTTAAAGTCGAGTTGGCGTTGCCGGATTCTTCCAGCAATAGCTTCAACACAAGAGTAAACACCGAGACCGAGATCGACTTAACGATCATCCTTAATCCGACACAAAGTCGAACCAGTGTATTCTCACATATCCAAGTTCACAATTGAATATGCCCGCATATTATTCCTCGTTCTCTCAAGATACTAAAGGACATGCTAAACTTGCTTTGTTAACTGCCGAATGTAAGATTCGATCAAAATTGACGTTCAACAACCTGACCATCTCTTGTCACAAAGAGAATCCATCCCATTTCTCTTTATCCGAAGATTTAGAGAGCCATTCCTGAGGCATAGGGTAGAACTTCCTCGTTGAATGTTGCATACACAGATGCATCATCTTAACCAATAAGATGGATGGGAAACCAGTGACTGATTCTAATGAATTTGACCGAGTCAAACTCTGTAGAATGTTGTCCAAATCTCTGTTACATAGAATTGTGGCATTGTCAGATTCTGACTTCAGATAACACACCCATGTTGATTCCAACTGGTGCAGTGTTATCCTTCACAAACACTAATATAAATGTATATATTCACTACTGTACTAAAAAATTGATATCCAGACTTCAAAAGACTTATCAATATTCTGGTCAAATCCATATATTATAGAAATATATGACTTCCAATGACCAAGAGGTTTGCTTTTATCCACAAAGGACATAAGCCTTGACAAAGTCATCCCGTCATAAGTTCATAAGGCAATACCCTTCGTTCCGAATGAATCCGATTCCGTTTGTTTGGCAAGAAAATCTCGTGGAAATCACCCCTATTTTCTCGCTTTTGAACGAAATCATGCAATACTAAGTGGTAAGAGAGTCCAACGTCCGATTAACTCTCTACTTCTTAGGGAATTACCTCTAGACCACTCAAGCTTTGCTCGAAAGATAAACTTTCGTATTCATTCTACTCTCTTCCATGTAGATCCAATTACTCCCACCGGGCCCGAGACGCTCGGTGGTTCTACAAGAGTATGAACAGTAACCGAGTACCGAACTCCATTCACAGTGGTTATGGCTATTAAACCAACCTCTATTATCGAATCCTATACCGCTCACAAAAGAGCCATAGGTCATCAATCGATCCTCGACTACAAAGTCCGCGTAAACCGTAATGGGTAATGGATAAACCATACTCCCAATACTTACCGGATGGATCGAAATTCGATATAGTTTAGTAGTATTTAGTGTTATCACCAACAACCGATGTTGGATGTGGTCCGATTTTAATCGTTAGTAACTACCTTGAGTAAACGTACTTCAAGGTTCAAGGTTTTATCGTTCATGGATTCTATCGTAAAGGATGCAACAAAGATAACCGTCCCTTCCCGATGTCAAGAATCTGATAACGAACCTTTTTCTCAATGCTACAAGATATATAACGATTGGTCACTGACCGAACGTGTACGCGAAATTCCCGGTCAAACCATCAAGCATCATGTGCTAAATGCTTATATTGACGGAATTTGGGTGAACCGAATCCACTCATTATCCGTTAATTCCAAAGCACATTCTAGGTAGACTTCTCGGTTCTACACTTCAATGTAAACCGTTATTTCATTTCCAATATCTTTATTGAGTTAAGCAAAGTTGTATTGTGGCACATCTACAACTATGTAAAGGCAATTCGTTGGTTTCTTCCTTAGTGAAAGCATTTCACTACGAGGCGTACCGAGCATCGTCCCTAGGACTACGTGATGGCCCATTTCGAGTATAGAATACTCCATCTCCGACAAAATCGTAGACACCTTTGAATATTTTGGATAAACTTACCGGAGTGTTTGAGTAGTTGTCGACTAGAAGTCACTACTCATAAGCCCCTACTAGCTTGTATATTTCATCAAACCCCGAAGGTCGTCATGAACAAGCTATGTTACTTCTTTATAACCATTATCCTTTCCCGATTGAAAGGAAAATTAGTCATTGAACCTTTAAGACAATCTAACCAGACCGGGAGAAAGGAAACACCCCGAACCGCCTTAGTGTCTTGTCTTTTAGTGGACTATGCACTAACTGTGGAATATGAAGAAGTGTTTATCTAAATATAGAAACCAATTGCTTTTAATAGTTCTTAAGATGTGTTTTATATACTTATTTCAAATAGCTTGTAAGTGGTTTTGACTTTATCAAACAAAAGTCCGAGTCTTGGATTCGTACTACAAATGGTATATTCACTTCCTATACGACAAACAAATTATCGAATAGAAGGTAAATCCATTCGTTCCAACGAATCTTAAACCGAAAATAAATTTTCCGCGATATCCAAGGATTGAATCCGAGATTCATTTCCTCATATCACTCCCACTATTTATAGCTAAAATTACTGCCCGTTGTCTAGTCTATTAATCGTTAATGCATAACTATCTTGTTCTTCCAAAGAACATAGTCTACGGGAAAATCACCAAGGATTCATAGGTTGGTGATCCGAAATCACTATCCTTATCCTATGGTTTTCAGTTTATTAATTTTCGGTTTAGCCTTAAAATCAACTCAGTTTTAGATGACTAACACTCTTAGACATACTCTCACATTCTTGACTTTCCGTAAATGGAAACAGTTTTGAACTAGCAGTTCGTGTGAGTAGACACTACTCTTGAACCGTGGGATGTCTATTTCGAGTGTTACTTGTCCGGACTTGTCGGATTTTCTAATATACTAGAAAAACAACAAATCATAACATTAAAGCTCCCACTAGTTTATCGGTTCCAAATACCGTCTAACCAGCAATGCTTCATTTTATGATTTTCCAAATTTTCAATTTTGAAAATCTCTCGTGTAAACACTTACACAAGTCTAATGTTTCCATAAAAATACAAATCATAAAACTCCCACTAGTTCATCGATTCCAAATATCGTCTAACTAGCAAATAGCTCATGATTTTCCGATTTTTCAATTAGAACGGTTACGTGTGTAGTCACTACACACCGAAAATTCACTAGAAGAATTTCAAAGTCCGAAATCACCTTTGATCAAACTAAGTTTGTCTTCCGTTTGACACGAATGACACTAGTGACATGCCTATATGTCACTCGGTTTTTAAAAGGCTTAAGAGAAAATATCTCTTTTGAAAAATAATTTGCATTATCGATTAACTAGTTCAACGTCCTAGTTACTTTCCACTTTTTAACGAAGTCAATACTAGTCAATTATAAATTTTAAGCAATTTAGTAAGGGATATAATGCTGTAAATAAAATGACATATATTAATTCAAGTTTAACACTACTATATTTATTTTAGGAATTGTAAACTAAAATTAAGTCTACTCTATCATTCCAAGGTTTTAACCTCGCATCTCAGTGCCGCCTTAGGGTAGGTCAAAGAGATGACGGTTAAAGCGAGACAATCTCATCAATGAATAACTTGTGAGAATCGAACATCCCACGAGAATCGAACATCCCTTTATTCATTGACTACCTTCCATTTTAAGCCTAGGTATTACCAAAAATACCCATGATGAGTGTGACCTACTATATCGGATCTCTTAGGTACGCCCCGAGTGTGCCGTCTTAGGATAGGTCGTTGACCCGACGAGTACCCGTAAATCCTATCCTTTCGGAGACCAAGCCATGAATGTTGATAGGGGTGAACACCATCCTTAGGGGGACGAAATCAAAGCGCCGCGAGGCGTCACCCTTCTCTCACTTACTTGTATCTATAGTAGAGGCCGTGGGGTTGGCCGTCGCCGCCCCCGCTCCCACTCAATATTTTGGAAGTGGTGGTGGGTTAACTAACCACGTCTTTTTGATGTTAACATAAAAGCACATCAAATCAAGGATTCCGAATGGTGTCGGTAACGTAGGCAAGCCTACCCGTCCTATTCGTTGGAACATATGTGACAAGCCGGACGAAATCGGGTCAAGAGAGCCCTATTGAGATTAGAAGGAATCACCCCTCCGCTCTCGGTTTGGCTTAGTCTTGCCGGACCCCCGTGCATACATCACACTAGGAGGGTTAAGTCGTTTGAGCGAAGCTCGCAATTGACCACCCAACCTATAGGCGAACCGTTTTTATCCAAGATTTGTTGTTCTTTTACCATCATTCAATCTCGTAGACACTACGAATTGAAAACGTGATCTCGTTTGGGCTTTAAGGCGGTTCACCGAGAACACACACCGAAAGGCTTAACGATTTCATAACCCGTCCTCGGATCTTTAATTAGTTACTAAATTAAATTAATTACCACATATTAATAAAATTTCAACTAATTACACGAGTTTGTATACATGCCTATTTTAATTACCAAAATTAAAATGCTACATGTATGCATGGAGTGGATTTATGATATGATGCATGTCATGGCAATTCCGATTTTATATCTATTTTATGATCAAACACATAAAAAATAAATGCGGAAAATTTAAACACCGAGATGGATCGTTGGCACCCCCGTATCTAATCTATTAGAAAATAAAAAACAACCAAAACCCTAACTAGGGTTTACTACTTTCTAACTAAATCTGCAGCTGTTCGAACTCTTCGACGATCGGCATACCAAACGAACTCGGATCGGGACGAAACTTTCCAGATCATATCTTCACTCCTTGAAATTCAATATGGACGGTTGGATCGGTGCTTTGACTTACCAATTTTCTCCAGTAAACCGCCAAACTTGCTGCTGAATCTGACTTTGACTGCACTGCATCAAGGACTTCCTGAGGCAGATCGGGAATCGAGATGAATCCCGATCGACCTGAAATTTTTATGGTACGTCCAAAACTCCAAGTTGATCAATCTGAACGGTCGGATTTTCGTTTCAATGGTCCAAACTCTCCCAGAAAATCGAGGAAGACACAGGTAGTGTTTCTGTGAATCCTGCGTTTTTCTGTTACAGCAGCCTCTTCGCAGCATCAAACGGATATTGAAACGGACTCTGATCGACGCCAAAATTTGTGGAGTTGATCATCATCTTCTAATATTGATTCTGAACGGAGGGATCTTCGTTTCAACGGTTCGATTAACGGGAAAAGAAAAAAAATACTAAACAGCTACTAACTAGAACTATTTGCTGGAAATTAAACTTGCAATAAAGATAAATTACATAATTTCCTATACTCATATGGACGAATATTCATCGTTTATATGAGTTTACAATAGATCTAACGGGTAAACGGTGCCAACCCCAATCCATCTCTTCAACCACAACAATCGCAACAACATAAAAAAATATAAACATGCATTGGCCAAATTAAAAAAATTGGACAATAAAAGCTACATGTTTTCCACTCCTAGATCTAATATTTTGTACGTATAAATATAGATCACCATGGCTCCGATACCACTGTTAGTAATATCATCCGCAGCGGAAGCGATTTAAGGGATCTAGATCTATAAAATACACGTAATAAAATAACTAGATCTACATCTACAAGGGGGTTGTAGTACATACCTATTGGATCTCTAAATCCAATTCGAAGAACCGCAACAAGAAGATTGAACAATGATGTGAAGAGCACCACGATCTTCCGTACGTGTGATCCAAGCAACTCCCGGTGGAAGGAAATTCTCGTCTCGAATCCTTCCGATATGCTACCCGGAAAATCTCCAAGATTCTCCCCTTAACTCCCCTTGGCCGAAAATTTCTTCCTCCTATCTAAGAGGTGGAACTCGAAAATATTGTGTGTGTTAATGCTTATGAGAACTCTCTTTATATAGGAGAGTAATCCTTGTCCTCCAAGGATTAAATAATTAAGAGATAATTATTACATTAACCCTTTTTCCAAATAAAAGATAGATAAAATAATTATCCCAAACAAATTAGGATAAATCATATTATTATCTAATATTCCATGATTTATCATTTAACAAATAAAAGATAAATCACATATTAAATAATTATCCAAGAAAACTAATTTCTTAATAATTAAATAATATAAATTGCATGCGCACCTTTCTTTAAAATTAAGGTCACATACCTTTTCAATATATTTGACCAAAAATTAGGTCAACACACCAATTCGGGCCGAGTCCACGAAAAATGTCTTTTCCGTGTATTTAATTATTTAGCCCAACTAATTTAATAGTCCACTAAACAATTAATTCACATATCGTTTTAATAAAGTCCAACAAGAACTAAATTAATATTATTAGGATTCAACGTCCGAGAATAGCTATGCTATATTAGGAGGCACGTCGGGGACCATGGACTAATAATCGCGGCTCCGATAAATCAAATAAATAATTATCTTACGAACGTAATAATTATATTCGATAAATCAATCACAGGAATATGCCACCATAATCCCGTGATCGCACTCCTCCGATTATAAGATTATATTTATCTCCTCACGAGAATAATAATAAGCGTCCATTGATATAATCATTACATATGGATTAATCCTCCATAGACTGTTCATTCTAAATCGGGAAATTTCCATTAACCCTTTTTAGAACCTCTTATCCTTATTTACCATTAACCCCCTAGTGATCAATTAGTGCACATAACTGACTAGTAGCTAATTAGTCAAATGTGAACTCCCGGGATCGATCATTTTCTTAGGGCTAACAAATAAGGGAACTGTCTATCTACTTCCATAAATGGAAGGAATGGATTCCTTATCTGTGATAACATAGACTACTCACTCAATCCAGAACAATGCCAAGATGGGGTAATTCGGACCACGACTCGGTGTAATCCTTAACCGTCAAGTCAAACCTCATACCGATTCAAGCAGCTTGATCGTGATCACCTCAGGATTAAGATATATCCATAAATATGATCATCCATTGATTCGATAAGACTTCTCGATTACGGAATTATATCGTGAACTCTAATCAAATCGGTCCATCCCTATATGATATATCTATCATATATAAATGCCCCATTAGGTTCTCTTAACCGAAAGTCCGGATAAGACAATCACACCTATTGTGTTCTGGGCGCATTAATAGCACGTTAAAGGAGAGACCCGATACTCTCGATTAACTTCACTACGGGCTAATTGTATTTTAAGTACATCTTCACTAACTCAATCCTCCCGTGTATATACCATACACTGAGTTAAGTGATTACATAAACGATATACTTAGGGTTTTCTGTAGTGTAAATACTATTGTCACATCGGTGAATATGAGAATAATAAATATGAATAATAAAATCATTTCATTTATTAAATAAAACAATTACAAAATTGTCTTTCGGGCATTACACCTAACAAACTCTACTATACAAATATTTACAAAAAGTTGTAAACCCCTGTTTTGTGTAAACTCTACTATACAAAAATTTAGAAAAAGTTGTAAACCCCCGTTTTGAGTAAACTCTACAATAATTATATACAAAAAGTTGTAAACCTCTGTTTTGAGTGAACTCTATTATAATTATATACAAAAAAATTGTAAACCCCCGTTTTGAGTAAACTCTATTACAATAATATACAAAAAGTTGTAAACCCTTGTTTTGAGTAAACTCTACTTTACAATTATATACAAAAAGTTATAAACCCCCGTTTTGAGTAAACTCTACTATACAATTATATACAAAAAGTTGTGAACCCCCGTTTTGTTTAAACTCTAATACAATAATATACAAAAGGTTGTAAACCCCCGTTTTGAGTAAACTATACTATACAATTATTTACCAAAAGTTGTAAACCCCTGTTTTGAGTAAACCCTACTAAAATTATATACAAAAACTTGTAAACCCCCGTTTTGAGTAAACTCTAATACAATAATATACAAAAAGTATAAACCCCTGTTTCGAGTAAACTCTATTATACAATTATAAACAAAAAGTTGTAAACCCCCATTTTGAGTAAAATCTACAGTACAATTATAATCAAAAATTTGTAAACCCCGGTTTTGAGTAAACTCTTATACAATACATATACAAAAAGTTGTAAACCCCTGTTTTGAGTAATTTCTAATACAATAATGTACAAAAAGTTGTAAACCCCCGTTTTGAGTAAACTCTACTATACAATTATTTACAAAAAGTAGTAAACCCCCGTTTTGAGTAAACTCTACTAAAATTATATACAAAAACTTGTAAACCTCCATTTTGAGTAAACTCTAATATAATAATATACAAAAAAGTGTAAACCCTCGTTTTCTGTAAACTCTACAATACAATTATATACAAAATGTTATAAACCCCTATTTTGAGTAAACTCTTATACAATTAAATTAAAAAAAAGGTGTAAATCCCCATTTTGAGTAAACTCTACTATACAAATATTTACAAAAAGTTGTAAACCCCCGTTTTGAGTAAACTCTACTATACAAATATTTGGAAAAAGTTGTAAACCCCCGTTTTGAGTAAACTCTACTATAATTATATACAAAAAGTTGTAAACCTCTGTTTTGAGTGAACTTTACTATAATTATATATAAAAAATTGTAAACCCCCGTTTTGAGTAAACTCTAATACAATAATATACAAAAAGTTGTAAACCCCCGTTTCGAGTAAACTCTACTATACAATTATTTACAAAAAGTTGTAAAACCCCGTTTTGAGTAAACTCTACTAAAATTATATACTAAAACTTGTAAACCCCTGTTTTGAGTAAACTCTACTATACAATTATATACAAAAATTTGTAAACCTCCATTTTGAGTATACTATACTATACAATTATAAAAAGTTGTAAACCCCCGTTTTGAGTAAACTCTAATACAATAATATACAAAAAGTTGTAAACCCCTGTTTTGTAAACTCTACTATACAATTATTTACAAAAAGTTGTAAACCCCGTTTTGAGTAAACTCTACTATAATTATATACAGAAAGTTGTAAACCACCGTTTTGAGTAAACTCTAAAACAATAATATACAAAAAGTTGTAAACCCCAGTTTTGAGTAAACTCTACTATACAATTATATAAAAAAAGTTGTAAACCCACGTTTTGAGTAAAAACTATAATACAATTATATTCAAAAAGTTGTAAACCCCCGTTTTGAGTAAACTCCAATACAATAATATACAAAAAGTTGTAAACCCCCATTTTTGAGTAAAACTCTACTATACAATTATATAAAAAAGTAGTAAACCTCCGTTTTGAGTAAAATCTACAATACAATTATATACAAAAAGTGATAACTAGATTTTGGATCTAGATTGAGGAAATCAATGAAGGAAAACGAAGAACACGAGCAAAGCTTAGCTTTTCCTTGGAATCAGCACCTCGGAATCACCAAGTTGAGAACGTCACAACAAAGGTTGCTCAAACCTTTGATAGATTCTCAAGTTATCACTTACCTAATCAGCAAGGTAACATGAATAACTCACAAATTTTCAATCACTGAAAATTCTTATATAATATATAATTATCACTCAAAAGTTGTGTATCTCCATCGAATTATAGCAGCCATATATATAATTTTGAAAATACCAAGCATCTTGGTAATTAAAAGCATAAAAATAAATTACATTTAATTTTGGAAAAATGAAAGGTTCTAATAATTAATATAAGATATAAACCTTTCATCTTTTGCCATTATTTCTAATAATTAAGGTATTAAACATTTCATCTTCAAAATGACGCCACCTCCCTTGTATTTGCAGACCTTATTTTTATGTTTTATATATTAATAAAACATAAGATAATATTATAGGATCGTATCATTCCCTCCCGGCTGAAAATGATTTGTCCTCGAATCAACATGATGTCGTAGAAATCTGCATCTGCAAGCTTGACACCCTGAAACTTCAAAAGAAACCCCAAAATTATGCCGGGGTCAAAAAGAATGCGCACAAACAACTTGAACTCGTGCGCTTGTTGGATTATGTGCACCATGATGCACCGAAGAATACCAAAACAACTTTATGTTGGATATAATTGAGAACGACTCCATGGGCGGA
Organism: Gentiana straminea; assembly: GCA_036785695.1. NCBI lineage: Eukaryota > Viridiplantae > Streptophyta > Magnoliopsida > Gentianales > Gentianaceae > Gentiana > Gentiana straminea. The sequence continues at coordinate 437,753 of JAVUPR010000407.1, forward strand.
AACAAGATAATTAGACAAATGAGAATAAGGAGATACGTCATCATTCACCAAATACGGATCAAGAAATTTGTGCGTTAAAATTCCAACACTGTCAACAAAATCACTATCAACCGTAGTAAAAATAGTTACTGCATTGGTGGCGCAAAAATGTCGTGTCGTGCGGTGTCGTGGGTATCAACGAAAACTTCCACTTTTGGAACCACCACTGTTTCAATGACCGCTTCATTTATAGTACCATCAGCAATATTAAAATCATAGACAACCTCATCCGCTTCAACTACATCCGGTTTTATTTCAGCCTTAATGACTATCTCTTCCTCGGTAGTAACAACAACAACATCATCCACAACCGTATCGCCACGGTTTTGGCTTCAAACTGAACATTATCACCGTGCACCACATCATTAAGAGGATTTGGAACAATACAGTTAACATGAAAGAATTTTGGTGCCTTGCCCCGTGCAGCTTCGGCAATAGTTATACCATACTGCAGAAAGAAAAGCGCGTCTTCAGCAGTCGATTTTGCGGCAAATATCCTCCTTCGTCTTGCATCAGAATATTTGGAATGCTCTAGTTCCTTCTGTAATCGAGCAATATTTTCTTGCAGAAGTTGTCGTAAAGGTATTCTTTTTCGCTCCGCGAGGTAGTCATTTTGTTCCTTCACAAATTCAGCGTCGGCTTCCTTGACATCAGCCGGATAATATAGTTTGGGATCATATTCCATATAGTACACAAAACCATTGTAGCGTATCGTACCACAACGACCCCACTTTATCTCAAACTCGGATAATTCCAAACAAGAACACGAAACGACAGCAATTTTCATGACCAAACGGTAAGGAATTTGAAAAGACACAAAGAACGAAACTTGCAGATCATGAAATCTGCTTCAAGACTATTGAGTTTCACGAAAATTGAAAATGGATAGCCTCCTCAAAATAAATTTGTAAACAGATGACTACATAACAGATTTTCGGATAGAAACAGACTAGCACGTTACGGTGACCATTGGGAAGAATTGATCGGTAATTTGGAAAAATACAAAAAATGAAAGTTGTAGAACGGGAAATTTCCTATAAGCTCAAAAAAAATCACGCAATTCCGACAGTTACAACTATGGAAAATCGAATTCGTTTACAAACTGTTCCAGAAAAACGCGCAGGATATTGTGGGGTAGATTTGACCACGATAAACTCCGAATTTAAAAAATTCGTAAAGAGACAAAAGATAGATAAAAGAAAAGTATATCGACCAGTAAAAATTGATAAATTTCCGATTTGTTTTTTGAATAGGAAACGAATGAAACAAAAAAACGGAATTTCGGGTTTGGACAGATTTGAAGGAAACTTGAAGATATGAAGAAATCTTGAAGAAACCTTCAAAGAAGAGGAACAGGCACGAATTTTTTTGTAAATTTTCTGGAAAATGATGAAGAACACAAGCATATCACATACAATTCGATTTTTTTTAAGATGAAAAATGAAATGGAAAAGGAAAGAAAAACACAAACAAATGGATATTTGATACCTCAATCCCTAGTCTCTGATACCAATTGATAACTAGATTTTGGATCTAGATTGAGGAAATCAATGAAGGAACGAAGAACACGAGCAAAGCTTAGCTTTTCCTTGGAATCAGCACCTCGGAATCACCAAGTTGAGAACGTCACAACAAAGGTTGCTCAAACCTTTGATAGATTCTCAAGTTATCACTTACCTAATCAGCAAGGTAACATGAATAACTCACAAATTTTCAATCACTGAAAATTCTTATATAATATATAATTATCACTCAAAAGTTGTCTATCTCCATTGAATTATAGCAGCCATATATATAGGCTCGAAAATACCAAGCATCTTGGTAATTAAAAGCATAAAAATAAATTACATTTAATTTTGGAAAAATGAAAGGTTCTAATAATTAATATAAGATATAAACCTTTCATCTTTTGCCATTATTTCTAATAATTAAGGTATTAAACATTTCATCTTCAAAATGACGCCACCTCCCTTGTATTTGCAGACCTTATTATTATGTTTTATATATTAATAAAACATAAGATAATATTATAGGATCGTATCAAAAAGTTGTAAGCCCCCGTTTTGAGTAAACTCTAATACAATAATGTACAAAAAGTTGTAAACCCCCATTTTGAGTAAACTCTAATACAATAATAAACAAAAAGTTTTAAACCCTCGTTTTCAGTAAACTCTACTATACAATTATATACAAAATGTTATAAACCCACATTTTGAGTAAACTCTTATACAATAATATTAAAAAAAAGGTGTAAACCCCCATTTTGAGTAAACTCTACTATACAAATATTTACAAAAAGTAGTAAACCCCCGTTTTGAGTAAACTCTACAATACCAATATTTAGAAAAAGTTGTAAACCCCCGTTTTGAGTAAACTCTACTATAATTATATACAAAAATTTGTAAACCTCTGTTTTGAGCGAACTCTAGTATAATTATATGCAAAAAATTGTAAACCCCCGTTTTGAGTAAACTCTAATACAATAATATACAAAAAGTGGTAAACCCCTATTTTGAGTAAACTCTACTATACAATTATATACAAAAAGTTGTAAACCTCCGTTTCGAGTATACTCTACTATACAATTACAGAAAGTTGTCAACCCCCGTTTTGAGTAAACTCTAATACAAAAATATACAAAAACTTGTAAACCACCATTTTGTAAACTATACTATACAATTATTTACAAAAAGTTGTAAACCCCGTTTTGAGTAAACTCTACTATAATTATATACAGAAAGTTGTAAACCCCCCTTTTTGAGTAAACTCTACTATACAATTATATAAAAAAGTTGTAAACCCCCGTTTTGAGTAAAATCTACAATACAATTATATACAAAAAGTTGTAAACCCCCGTTTTGAGTAAACTCTAATACAATAATGTACAAAAAGTTGTAAACACCCATTTTGAGTAAACTCTAATACAATAATAAACAAAAAATTGTAAACCCTCGTTTTCAGTAAACTCTACTATACAATTATATACAAAATGTTATAAACCTCCATTTTGAGTAAACTCTTATACAATAATATTAAAAAAAGGTGTAAACCCCCATTTTGAGTAAAATCTACTATACAAATATTTACAAAAAGTTGTAACCCCCGTTTTGAGTAAACTCTACTATACCAATATTTAGAAAAAGTTGTAAACTCCCTTTTTGAGTAAACTCTACTATAATTATATACAAAATTGTAAACCTCTGTTTTGAGTGAACTCTACTATAATTATATACAAAAAATTGTAAACCCCGTTTTGAGTAAACTCTAATACAATAATATACAAAAAGTTGTAAACCCCTGTTTTGAGTAAACTCTACTATACAATTATATACAAAAAGTTGTAAACCTCCGTTTTGAGTATACTCTACTATACAATTATAAAAAGTTTTAAACCCCCGTTTTGAGTAAACTCTAATACAATAATATACAAAAAGTTGTAAACCCCCATTTTGTAAACTCTACTATACAATTATTTACAAAAAGTTGTAAACCCCGTTTTGAGTAAACTCTACTATAATTATATACAAGAAAGTTGTAAACCTCCGTTTTGAGTAAACTTTAAAACAATAATATATAAAAAGTTGTAAACCCCAGTTTTGATTAAACTCTACTATACAATTATATACAAAAAGTTGTAAACCCCCCGTTTTGAGTAAACTCTAATACAATAACGTACAAAAAGTTGTAAACCCCCATTTTGAGTAAACTCTACTATACAATTATTTACAAAAAGTTGTAAACCCCCGTTTTTAGTAAATTCTAATACAATAATATACAAAAAGTTGTAAACCCCGTTTTGAGTAAACTCTAATACAATAATGTACAAAAAGTTGTAAACCCCCATTTTGAGTCAACTCTACAATACAATTATTTACAAAAAGTTGTAAACCCCTGTTTTGAGTAAACTCTACTGAAATTATATACAAAAACTTGTAAACCCCCGTTTTGAGTATACTCTAATACATTAATATACAAAAAGTTGTAAACCCTCATTTTGAGTAAACTCTATTATACAATTATATACAAAATGTTGTAAACCCCTGTTTTGAGTAAAATCTACAATACAATTATATACAAAAAGTTGTAAACCCCCGTTTAAACTCTAATACAATAATATAAAAAAAGTTGTAAACCCCCGTTTTGAGTAAACCTACAATACAAATATTAACAAAAAGTTGTAAACCCCCGTTTTGAGTAAACTCTACTATACAAATATTTACAAAAAGTTGTAAACCCCATTTTGAGTAAACTCTACTATAATTATATACAAAAAGTTGTAAACCTCTGTTTTGAGTGAACTCTACTATAATTTTATACAAAAAATTGTAAACCCCCGTTTTGAGTAAACTCTAATACAATAATATAAAAAAGTTGTAAACCCCTGTTTTGAGTAAACTCTACTTTACTATTATATACAAAAAGTTGTAAACCCCCGTTTTGAGTAAAATCTACAATACAATTATATTCCAAAAGTTTTAAACCCCCGTTTTGTGTAAACTCTAATTCAATAATATACAAAAAGTTGTAAACTCCCGTTTTGTAAACTTTTCTATACAATTATTTACAAAAAGTGGTAAACCCCCGTTTTGAGTAAACTCTACTATAATTATATACAGAAAGTTGTAAACCTCCGTTTTGAGTGAACTTTAGTATAATTATATACAAAAAGTTGTAAACTCCTGTTTTTAGTGAACTCTAATACAATAATATACAAAAAGTTGTAAACCCCCATTTTGAGTAAACTCTACTATACAATTATATACAAAAAGTTGTAAACCCCCGTTTTATTGTACAAAAATTGTAAACCCCCGTAATGAGTAAACTCTACAATACAATTATCTACAAAAAGTTGTAAAACCCCGTTTAGATTAAACTCTAATAAAATAATATACAAAAAGTTGTAAACCCCCGTTTTGAGTAAAATCTACAATACAATTATATTCAAAAAGTTGTAAACTCCCGAATTGAGTAAACTCTTATACAATAAAATACAAAAGGTTGTAAACCTCCGTTTTGAGTAAACTCTACTATACAATTATATACAAAAAGTTGTAAATCCCCGTTTTGAGTAAAATCTACAATACAATTATATTCAAAAAGTTGTAAACCCCCGTTTTGAGTAAACTCCAATACAATAATATACAAAAAGTTGTAAACCCCCATTTTGAGTAAACTATACTATACAATTATATAAAAAAAGTTGTAAACCCCCGTTTTGAGTAAAATCTACAATACAATTATATACAAAAAGTTGTAAACCCTCTTTTTGAGTAAACTTTAATACAATAATGTACAAAAAGTTATAAACCCCCATTTTGAGTAAACTCTACTATACAATTATTTACAAAAAGTTGTAAACCCCCATTTTGAGTAAACTCTAATACAATAATATGAAAAAAGGTTTAAACCCCCGTTTTGAGTAAACTTTACTATACAATTATATACAAAAAGTTGTAAACCCCCGTTTTGAGTAAATCTCTAATACAATAATATACAAAAAGTTGTAAACCCCGTTTTGAGTAAACTCTAATACAATAATGTACAAAAAGTTGTAAACCCCCGTTTTGAGTAAACTCTACTATACAATTATTTACAAAAAGTATTAAACCCCCGTTTTGAGTAAACTCAACTAAAATTATATACAAAAACTTGTAAACCCCCATTTTGAGTAAACTCTAATACAATAATATACAAAAAGTTGTAAACCCTCGTTTTCAGTAAACTCTACTATACAATTATATACAAAATGTTATAAACCCCAATTTTGAGTAAACTCTTATACAATTATATTAAAAAAAAGGTGTAAACCCCCATTTTGAGTAAACTCTACTATACAAATATTTACAAAAAGTTGTAAACCCCCGTTTTGAGAAAACTCTACTATACAAATATTTAGAAAAAGTTGTAAACCCCTGTTTTGAGTAAACTCTACTATAATTATATACAAAGAGTTGTAAACCCCGTTTTGAGTAAACTCTACTATAATTATATACAAAAAATTGTGAACCCCCGTTTTGAGTAAACTCTAATACAATAATATACAAAAAGTTGTAAACCCTTGTTTTGAGTAAACTCTACTATACAATTATATACAAAAAGTTATAAACCTCCGTTTTGAGTAAAATCTACTATACAATATATACAAAAATGTTGTAAACCCCGTTTTGAGTGTAAACTACTAATACAATAATATACAAAAAGTTGTAAACCCCCGTTTTGAGTAAACTCAACTATACAATTATTTACAAAAAGTTGTTAACCCCCGTTTTGAGTAAACTCTACTAAAATTATATACCAAAAGTTGTAAACCCCCATTTTGAGTAAACTCTAATACAATAATATACAAAAAGTTTAAACCCCTGTTTTGAGTAAACTCTACTATACAATTATAAACAAAAAGTTGTAAACCCCCGTTTTCAGTAAAATCTACAATACAATTATATTCAAAAAGTTGTAAACCCCGGTTTTGAGTAAACTCTTATACAATAAATATACAAAAAGTTGTAAACCCCGTTTTGAGTAAACTCTACTATACAATTATATAAAAAGTTTTAAACCTCCATTTTGAGTAAAATCTACAATACAATTATATACAAAAAGTTGTAAACCCCCGTTTTGAGTAAACTCTAATACAATAATGTACAAAAACTTGTAAACCCCCGTTTTGAGTAAACTCTACTATACAATTATATAAAAAAAGTTTTAAACCTCCATTTTGAGTAAAATCTACAATACAATTATATACAAAAAGTTGTAAACCCCCGTTTTGAGTAAACTCTAATACAATAATGTACAAAAAGTTATAAACCCCCATTTTGATTCAACTCTACTATACAACTCTTTACAAAAAGTTGTAACCCCCGTTTTGAGTAAACTCTACTAAATTATATACAAAAAGTTGTAAACCCCGTTTTGAGTAAACTCTAATACAATAATATACAAAAATTTGTAAACCCCCGTTTTGAGTAAACTTTACTACTATACAATTATATACAAAAGTTGTAAACCCCCGTTTTGAGTAAAATCTACAAAACAATTATATACAAAAAGTTGTAAACCCCCGTTTTGAGTAAACTCTAATACAATAATATATAAAAAAGTTGTAAACCCCCGTTTTGAGTAAACTCTACAATACAAATATTTACAAAAAATTGTAAACCCCGTTTTGAGTAAACTCTAATATACAAATATATACAAAAAGTTGTAAACCCCCGTTTTGAGTAAACTCTACTATAATTATATACAAAAAGTTGTAAACCTCTCGTTTTGAGTGAACTCTACTATAATTTATACAAAAATTATAAACCCCCATTTTGAGTAAACTCTAACACAATAATATACAAAAAGTTGTAAACCCCGTTTTGAGTAAACTCTACTTTACAATTATATACAAAAAGTTGTAAACCCCGTTTTGAGTAAACTCTACTATACAATAATATACAAAAAGTTGTAAACCCCCGTTTTGTGTAAACTCTAATACAATAATATACAAAAAGTTGTAAACCCCCGTTTTGAGTAAAACTAATTATATACTATAACTATATACAAAAAGTTGTAAACCCCCGTTTTGAGTGAACTCTAATACAATTATATACAAAAAGTTGTAAACCCCGTTTTGAGTAAACTCTACTATACAATTATATACAAAAAGTTTAAACCCCGTTTTGAGTAAACTCTACTATACGATTATATACAAAAAGTTGTAAACCCCCGTTTTGAGTACAAACTCTACTATACAAATATATACAAAAAGTTGTAAACCCCCGTTTTGAGTAAACTCTACTATAATTATATACAAAAAGTTGTAAAACCCCGTTTTGAGTAAACTCTAATACAATTATATACAAAAAGTTGTAAACCCCCGTTTTGAGTAAACTCTACAATACAATATATACAAAAAGTTGTAAACCCTATTTTGAGTAAACTCTACTATACAATTATATACAAAAAGTTGTAAACCCCCGTTTTGAGTGAAAACTACTATAAATATATACAAAAAGTTGTAAACCCTCGTTTTGAGTAAACTCTAATACAATAATATACAAAAAGTTGTAAACCCCCGTTTTGAGTAAATTCTACTATACAATTATATACAAAAAGTTGTAAACCTCCGTTTTGAGTGAAATCTACTACTAAAATTATATACAAAAATTTGTAAACCCCCGTTTGAGTAAACTCTAATACAATAATATACAAAAAGTTGTAAACCCCCGTTTTGAGTAAACTCTACTATACAATTATATACAACAAAAAGTTGTAAACCCCGTTTTGAGTAAAATCTACAATACAATTATATACAAAAAGTTGTAAACCCCGTTTTGAGTAAACTCTAATACAATAATATACAAAAAGTTGTAAACCCCCGTTTTGAGTAAACTCTACTATACAATTATATACAAAAAGTTGTAAACCCCCGTTTTGAGTAAACTCTACTATACAATTATATACAAAAAGTTGTAAACCCCCGTTTTGAGTAAACTCTAATAAAATTATATACAAAAAGTTGTAAACCCCCGTTTTGAGTAAACTCTACTATACAATTATATACAAAAATTAAACCCATAGTTTTGAGTAAAAATCATACTATACAATTATATACAAAAAGTTGTAAACCCCCGTTTTGAGTAAACTACTAATACAATAATATACAAAAAGTTTTAAACCCTTGTTTTGAGTGAACTCTACTATACAATAATATACAAAAAGTTGTAAACCCCCGTTTTGAGTAAACTCTACTATACTTATATACAAAAGTTGTAAACCTCCGTTTTGAGTGAACTCTACTATACATTAATATACAAAAAGTTTGTAAACACCCGTTTTGAGTAAACTCTAATACAATTATATACAAAAAGTTGTAAACCCCCATTTTGAGTAAACTCTACTATACAATTATATACAAAAAGTTGTAGACCCCAGTTTTGAGTAAACTCTAATACAATAATATACAAAAAGTTGTAAACCCCCGTTTTGAGTAAACTCTAATACAATAATATACAAAAATTTGTAAACCCCCGTTTTGAGTAAACTATAATATACAATTATATACAAAAAGTTGTAAACCCCCATTTTGAGTAAACTCTACAATAATTATATACAAAAAGTTGTAAACCCCCGTTTTGAGTGAACACTACTATAATTATATACAAAAAGTTATAAACCCCCATTTTGAGTAAACTCTAACACAATAATATACAAAAAGTTGTAAATCTCACCCCCGTTTTGAGTAAACTCTACTATACAATTATATACAAAAAGTTGTAAACCCCCGTTTTGAGTAAACTCTACCATACAATTATATACAAAAAGTTGTAAACCCCTGTTTTGAGTGAACACTACTATAGTTATATACAAAGAGTTATAAACCCCCGTTTTGAGTAAACTCTAATACAATAATATACAAAAAGTTGTAAACCCCCTTTTGAGTAAATTCTACTATACCATTATATACAAAAAGTTGTAAACCTCCGTTTTGTGTGAAATCTACTATAATTATATACAAAAAGTTGTATACCCCGTTTTGAGTAAACTCTACTATACAATAATATACAAAAAGTGGTAAACCCCCGTTTTTTGAGAAAACTACAAATATTTGGAAAAAGTTGTAAACCCCGTTTTGAGTAAATACTATAATTATATACAAAAAGTTGTAAACCTCCGTTTTGAGTGAACTCTACTATAATTATATACAAAAAGTTGTAAACCCCCGTTTTGAGTAAACTCTAATACAATAATATACAAAAAGTTGTAAACCCCTGTTTTGAGTAAACTCTACTATACAATTATGTACAAAAAGTTGTAAACCCCCGTTTTGAGTAAACTCTACTATACAATTATATGCAAAAGTTGTAAACCTCCATTTTGAGTGAACTCTACTATAATTATATACAAAAAGTTGTAAACCCCCGTTTTGAGTAAACTCTACTATACAGTTATATACAAGAAGTTGTAAACCTCCGTTTTGAGTGAACTCTAATACAATTATGTACAAAAAGTTGTAAACCCCCGTTTTGAGTAAACTCTACTATACAATTATATACAAAAAGTTGTAAACCCCATTTTGAGTGAACTCTACTATAATTATATACAAAAAGTTGTAAACCCCCGTTTTGAGTAAACTCTAATACAATAATATACAAAAAGTTGTAAACCCTAGTTTTGAGTAAACTCTACTATACAATTATATACAAAAAGTTGTAAACCCCCGTTTTGAGTGAACTAATACAATTATATACAAAAATTTGCTAACCACTGTTTTGAGTGAACTCTAATACAATAATATACAAAAAGTTGTAAACACCCGTTTTGAGTAAACTCTACAATACAGTTATATAAAGAAGTTGTAAACCTCCGTTTTGAGTGAACTCTAATATAACTTTATACAAAAAGTAGTTAACCCCCATTTTGAGTAAACTTGATAACTAGATTTTGGATCTAGATTGAGGAAATCAATGAAGGAACGAAGAACACGAGCAAAGCTTAGCTTTTTCTTGGAATCAGCACCTCGGAATCACCAAGTTGAGAACGTCACAACAAAGGTTGCTCAAACCTTTGATAAGTTCTCAAGTTATCGCTTACCTAATCAGCAAGGTAACATGAATAACTCACAAATTTTCAATCACTGAAAATTTCTTATATAATATATAATTATCACTCAAAAGTTGTCTCCATCGAATTATAGCAGCCATATATATAAGCTGAAAATACCAAGCATCTTGGTAATTAAAAGCATAAAAATAAATTACATTTAATTTTGGAAAAATGAAAGGTTCTAATAATTAATATAAGATATAAACCTTTCATCTTTTGCCATTATTTCTAATAATTAATATTAAACCTTTCATCTTCAAAATGGCGCCACCTCCCTTGTATTTGCAGACCTTATTTTTATGTTTTATATATTAATAAAACATAAGATAATATTATAGGATCGTATCATTCCCTCCCGGCTGAAAATGATTCGTCCTCGAATCAACATGATGTCGTAGAAATCCGCATCTGCAAGCTTGACACCATGAAACTTCAAAAGAAACCCCAAAATTATGCCGGGGTCAAAAAGAATACGCACAAACAACTTGAACTCGTGTCTTTGTTGGATTATGTGCACCATCGCACACGAGAAGAATACCAAAACAACTTTGTGGCTGGATATAATTGAGAACGACTCCATGGGCGGAAACAAGATAATTAGACAAATGAGAATAAGGAGATACGTCATCATGCACCAAATACGGATCAAGAAATTTGTGCGTTAAAATTCCAACACTGTCAACAAAATCACTATCAACCGTAGTAAAAATAGTTGCTGCATTGGTGGTAGCAAAAATGTCAGTGTCGTTCAGGTTAGGGGTATCAACGAAAACTTCCACTTTTGGAACCACCACTGTTTCAATGACCGCTTCATTTATAGTACCAAGAGCAATATTAAAATCATAGACAACCTCATCCGCTTCAACTACATCCGGTTTTATTTCAGCCTTAATGACTATCTCTTCCTCGGTAGTAACAACAACAACATCATCCACAACTGTATCAGCCAAGGTTTTGGCTTCAAACTGAACATTATCACCGTGCACCACATCATTAAGAGGATTTGGAACAATACAGTTAACATGAAAGAATTTTGGTGCCTTGCCCCGTGCAGCTTCGGCAATAGTTATACCATACTGCAGAAAAAAAAACGCGTCTTCAGCAGTCGATTTTGCGGCAAATATCCTCCTTTGTCTTGCGTCAGAATATTTGGAATTCTCTAGTTCCTTCTGTAATCGAGCAATATTTTCTTGCAGAAGCTGTCGTATATGTATTCTCTTTCGCTCCGCGAGGTAGTCATTTTGTTCCTTCACAAATTCAGCGTCGGCTTCCTTGACTTCAGCCGGATAATATAGTTTGGGATCATATTCCATATAGTACACAAAACCATTGTAGCGTATCGTACCACAACGACCCCACTTCATCTCAAACTCGGATAATTCCAAACAAGAACACGAAATGACAGCAATTTTCACGACCAAACGGTAAGGAATTGGAAAAGACACAAAGAACAAAACTTGTAGATCATGAATTTTTTTCCTATAAGCTCAAAAAAAATCACGCAATTCCGACAGTTACAACTATGGAAAATCGAATTCGTTTACAAACTGTTCCAGAAAAACGCGCAGGATATTGTGGGGCAGATTTGACCACGATAAACTCCGAATTTAAAAAATTCGTAAAGAGACAAAAGATAGATAAAAGAAAAGTATATCAACCAGTAAAAATTGATAAATTTCCGATTTGTTTTTTGAATAGGAAACGAATGAAACAAAAAAACGGAATTTCGGGTTGGACTGATTTGAAGGAAACTTGAAGATATGAAGAAATCTTGAAGAAACCTTCAAAGAAGAGGAACATGCACGAATTTTTTTGTAAATTTTCTGGAAAATGATGAAGAACACAAGCATATCACATACAATTCAATTTTTTTTAAGATGAAAAATGAAATGGAAAAGGAAAGAAAAACACAAACAAATGGATATTTGATACCTCAATCCCTAGTCTCTGATACCAATTGATAACTAGATTTTGGATCTAGATTGAGGAAATCAATGAAGGAACGAAGAACACGAGAAAAGCTTAGCTTTTCCTTGGAATCAGCACCTCGGAATCACCAAGTTGAGAACGTCACAACAAAGGTTGCTCAAACCTTTGATAGATTCTCAAGTTATCACTTACCTAATCAAGCAAGGTAACATGAATAACTCACAAATTTTCAATCACTTTGAAAATTCTTATATAATATATAATTATCACTCAAAAGTTGTCTATCTCCATTGAATTATAGCAGCCATATATATAGGCTGAAAATACCAAGCATCTTGGTAATTAAAAGCATAAAAATAAATTACATTTAATTTTGGAAAAATGAAAGGTTCTAATAATTAATATAAGATATAAACCTTTCATCTTTTGCCATTATTTCTAATAATTAAGGTATTAAACATTTCATCTTCAAAATGACGCCACCTCCCTTGTATTTGCAGACCTTATTTTTATGTTTTATATATTAATAAAACATAAGATAATATTATATGTTAGGTGTAGTGCCCGAAAGACAATTTGTGTAATTGTTTTTAATAATGAATGACGAGAATTTATCTCACCTTATTACTTGCTTTGTGCTTGTAAAGTAATACACTGCTTTGCAAACCACTAAGTATATACGTATGTAACCACTTAACTCGGTGTATGGATTACACGTGAGGATTGAGTTAGTGGTGATATACTTAAAGCTGTTAGTCCGTGGTGAACTTAATCGAGTTTAGGGTCTCTTGATTAAAACACCAATAATGCGCCCGAACACCTTAGGGTGTGATAGTCTTATCCGGTTTGTCGGTAGAGGGTACTACGTGGGGCATTTATATATGATGGCATTCATATAGGGAATTTGGACCGATTTAATCGTATTTCTCGGTATAATTCCGTAATCGAGGAATCTTATTAAATCATTAGATGATCATATATGGATCAACCTTAATCTGAGGTGATCACGGGATCTTTGCTTGTCCCGGGGTAGTGTTTGATGTGTTAGTTACGGTTCACTTTAATATGTGTTCCAAGCCACTTCTCATTGGCACTATCTCAGGATGAGTGAGTAGTTCGATTTTCACGGACATGGAATCCATTCCTTCTGCGGGAAGTAGAGAGACGATCCCTTGTTTGTTAGCCCTAAGAAAGTGATCGATCCCGGGAGTTCACATTTGACTAATTAGCTACTAGTCAGATATGTGTACTAATTGATCATTAGGGGGTTAATGGTAAATAAGGATAAGATATTCTGAGTCGGGTTCACGGAGACTTCCCACTCAGAATGGACAGTCTATGGAGGGTTAATCCGTATGTAGTGATTATATCAATGGACGCTTATTCGCTACATGGGTTGAGTATAAGTATACATCTATAATCGGTAGAGTTCGGTTTCGGGTTTATGGTGGCGTAATCCCGGAATTAATAATTAATGTACTTTACGTTCGATGAATAATTAATTATTGGAGCTACGGTTATAGGTCCATGGTCCCCGATGTGGCACGTAATTCGGACTAGTAATCTTGTTACTTGGGCCTCAGTGATAATTAATTGGCTGGGCTAATTAATTGATATGCATGGATATTATTTAGTTGGGCTAAATAATATAATACACATAAAAGACATTTTATGTGGGCTTTTTGACCCTTAATGGTGGCGCCATATATGTCATTTAATTAGAGAGAAATTAGTTTTCTTGGATAATTATTTGACATGTGATTTATCTTTTATTTGTTAAATGATAATTCATGGAATATTGGATAATAATATGATTTATCCTAATTTGTTTGGGATAATCATTTTATTTATCTTTTATTTGGAATAAAGGATTAATGGAATAATTATCTCTTAATTATTTAATCCTTGGAGGACATTGATTACTCTCCTATATAAAGAGAGTTCTCCAAGTCTAAAAAGAGAGGTACTATTCACGTCACTATTCACCGAGAGAAATTGGCCGAAAAATTTCGGCCTCTATTCTTAGGGTTCGAGTTGGAAAAATCTTTGGGATTTTTCTGGTTGCATATCAAGGAGGCTCGTGTATCAAGAAGGGTGTCCACCAACCGCCGTTTGGAGAACACATCGGAAGATCAAGGCTTCTCTTCCCTATATTGGTAACATGATCTTAACCCCCTTGTAGTAGTTTAAGTCCTTTAATTATGTGTTTTGATATATAAATCGTGATCCATCCGCTGCGCGTAGATCTAATTCGTTTAGATCTAAGAACCTGCATCCTTCATGTGGTATCGGAGACAGGTTCCACGATTTATATAGTCATAATCGTAATTAAACGATTTAAAGGAGTGGAATTGCATGTAGGTGATATTTTACTTATTATTATGCATTAATAATTTTTAAATTGCTATGGTTGAAGAGATGGATTGGGGTTGGCATCGTTTACCCGTTAGATCTATTGTAAACTCATATGAACGATGAAAATTCGTTCATATGAGTATAGGAAATTATGTAATTTATGTATTATTGCAATTTTAATTTCCAGAAAATAGATCTGTACATTAGCTGTTTAGTCTTTTCGTTTTTTCCGTTGTTTGAGCCGTTAAAACGAAGATCCCTCCGGTCAGAATCAAGATTGGAAGTTGATGAACAATCCCACAAATTTTGGTGTCGATCAGAGTCCGTTTGGGTTTCCGTTCGTTGCTGCGAAGTGGCTGCTGTAACAGAAAAACGCAGGATTCACAGAAACCCTAACTGTGACTTCTTCGATTTTCTGGGAACAATTGGACCGTTCAAATTAAAATCCGACCGGTCAGATCGATAATCATGGAGTTTTGGACGTGAGATAAAATTTTCAGGACGATCGGGATTCATCTTCATCCCCGATCGATCTCGGGAAGTATATGATGCGCTGCTGTAAGAGTCTGTTTCAGCAGCAAGTTGGGCGGCTCACTGAGGAATATTGACAAGTCAAAGCTCCAATCCGACCGTCCATCTTCAAGTCCGAAGAATGAAGATCAGATCTGGAAAGTTTCGTCCCGATCCGAGTTCGTTTGATATTCCGATCGTCGAAGATTCTTAACAGCTGCAGATTAGGGTTTTAATTTATTTTCGTGTAGATTAGTTACGGGGGTGCCAACGGTCCATCTCGGTGTTTATTTTCCGCACTAGTATACATGTGTAGATTGTATGAGTAGAACCGGAAAATTGCCATGACATGCATCATATCATGAATTCCACTCCATATGCATACATGTAGAAATTAATTCGAGGAATTAGTTAGGCATGTATAAAACACACGATTAGTTTTAATTAATTGTTTGATATTAATTAGAAACTAATTAGGGTAAAAACCGAGGAACACGGGTTTTTTCAATCGTCGAGGTTGGGTGATGGATTCTCGGTGAATCCCACTCTGCGAAAGCATAAGGAGTAAAATCCCGAAACCTCGTGGTTAAGGTGTTGGATTCTTGGTGAATTCCACCTTACCTAAGACGAGATTACGTTTTTGTTCCGTAGTGTCTACGTGAATGTTTGATGTTTAAGGATTGGATAATCACGGGCAAACGAGGTTCGAAAGTGGTTTAACCACGGTTGGGTGGTCAACGGTAGCTACGGCTCAATCGACTTCACCCTCCACGTGTGGCGTTTGCACGGGGGTCGGCAATGCGAGCCATCCGAAGAGCCGCTACGGCTCAACGGAGCTCTCCTAGCCTTGACCCGTCCGACGGCCACATATGTTCTAACGAATAGGTCGGGTGGGCTAGCCCACATAACCGACAACATTCGGGCCTATGATTTATTGTTCCTTAATGAAACATCAAGTCCAAAAACGTGATCAGTAAATCCACCACTTTTTCAAAATATTGAGTGGGAGCGGGAGAGGCGACGGCCGACCCCACGGCCTCTCTTGTTGACACAAGCAACGTGAGAGAATGGTGACGCCTCGTGCCGGCTTTGATTTCGGCCCCCTAAGGAAGGCCTTCACCGCTATCAAAATTCAAGGCTTGGTCTCCGAAAGGATAGGATTTTGGGTACTCGTCGGGTCAGCGACCGACCCTAAGGCGGCACACTCGGGGTCTACCTAAAAATGCGAGACGGTAGGTCACACTCATAAAGGGTATTTTTGGTAGTACCTTGGCTGAAAAAGGAAAGGTGATTGACGATCACAAATGAGATGTTCGATTCTCAATCGATCTTCAATATTAATCGAAACCTCTTTGACCTACCCTAAAGGCGGCAGCGAGGCATTAGATTAAATCCTTGGAACGGTAGGATAGACTATAAGTACTTAGTTTATGTTCTAAAATTTTAGTAGTGTATGATTTGGATTTATTTTTGTCAAATTTTATTTACAATTTGTAATATATATATCTCTCTAAGGTGCTATTTGCTAGTGTAAAATTGACTAGTAATGACTTCGTTAAAAAGTGGTAAGTAACTAGAACGTTGTATTTATTAATCTCACATACGATTAATTTTTCGGAAGAGATATTTCTCTTGAAGCCTTCAAAACTTAAGTGACGTAAATAGGCATGTCACACTTTTGTCACTCGTGCGAACGAGAGACAACCGTAGTTAGTTTGAAAGATGATTGGGACGATAAAATTCTTAGTGAATTGTGTAGTGTCTACACGAGAAATTTTACGATAGAAAAATTGGAGAATCATAAATTAAAGTGTCGCTAGTTAGACGGTATTTGGAACCGATAAACTAGTGGGAGCTTTTTTTATACTATGTTTTTCGATTTATTAGAAAATAAGTCCCCAGGTAACACTTTCATTAGACATCCCACAGTTCACGAGTAGTGTCTACTCAAACGAAGCTGCTAGTTCAAGACTATTCCTTTTAAGGAAAGTTAAGAATGGGAAAGAATGTCTATAAGTGTTAATCATCTTAACTAAAGTTTTGAGGCTAAACCGAAACATTAATTAAAGAAAGTATAGGATAAGGAAAGTGATTTCGGATCACTAACCAATGAATCCTTAGCGACTTTCTTAACCGAGTAACTTGACTCGGTAGCTTAGTTCTTTGGAAGAACAGGAAAGTTGTGCATTAATAAAGTAACAACGGGCGGTAATTTCAGCTAGAATAGTGGGAGTGATATAAGGAAATGAATTTCGGATTCTATCCTTGAATATCACAGAAAAATTTATTTTTCTGTTTACAGATTCGTTGAAACAATTGGATTCACTTTCAACTCGATATATTGTTGCCACATAGAAAGTGAATATGACATTTGTAGTACGAATCCGAGACTCGGACTTTTGTTTGATAAAGTCAGAACCACTTAGAACAGCTGAATAAGTACGTGTAACACATCTAAAACTATTAAAGGTAAAAGGTTTCCGTATTAAGATAAACGACCTTTCAATATCTATTAATTAGTGCATATATCCTAGAGACAAGACCGACGGCGGCTAAGGGTGATTCCTATCTCCCAGTCTTGGAACACTATCTCAAAGGAACAATGACTAAGTTTCTTTTCAATCGGGAAAGGGTAATAGTTTTGAAGGGGTAACATAGCTTGTTCACCATGACCTTCGGGGTCTAGTGAGAGATACAAGCTAGTGGGAGATTTTGAGTGGTGACATTACGTCGATAACTACTCAAAACACGGTTGGTTTATCGAAAGAATACGAGGAGGTGTCTACGATTTTAGCGAGAGAATAGAGTATTCCATGCTCGAAATAGGCTATCGCATAGTCTTGGGACGATGCTCGGCACCGCCTCTAGTGGAATGTTTCTCTTTGAGGAAGAAACCATAGACTTGCCCTATATAGTTATTGATATGCTACAATACAACTTTGCTAAACTCGATTAAGATAATTCGTTGCAAAATAACGGTTAACATTATTATGTAAACCGAGAAGTCTACCTAGAAGATGCTAGTGAGTTTATGGATAAGGAGTGAATTCGGTTCACACCATCCGTAAATGTAGGCATTTAGCATTTAATGCTTGAAGGTAGAATTTGGGGATTTTGCGCATACGTTCAAATTGTATTTGTTCGTGAAATATCTTAATGAGACGAGTGAAGGTTGATTATAAGATTCTTGAGATCGAGAAAGTGACGGTTGAGCTGTCACAAGCCTTACGATAGAATCTATAAGTAACAACCTTAAACCTTGGAGTACGGTTACCCAAAGGTAGTTACTATCGATTTAATCGGACCACGTCCAACATCGGTTGTTGGTGATTACAACGATAAATACTACTAGATCGGAATGTCAATCCACCCAAGACACGGTGGGAGTATGGTTTAACCGTTGACCCATTGTGATTTTGTGGACTTTATAATGTCTTTGGGGTGATTGATAACTATGGCTCTTGGTGGGTTTGTATAGGATTCGATTATAGAGGTTGGTTTGAAAACCTTAACCCTGTGAATGGAGTTTTGGTACTCGGTTTGTTCGACCTCTTGTAGAACCACACGAGTGTCTCGGGCCCGGTGGGAGCAATTGGATCTACACGGAAAAGAGTCGAATGAATAGGAAAGTTTAAACTTTCGGCGCAAAGTTGAGTGGTATAGGGGTGATTCCACGACAAGTAGAGAGTTAACCGGACCTTGAACTCTCTCACCACTCGGTCTTGCTAGATTTCGTTAGAAAGCGAGAAAATAGGGGTGATTCCACGAGACTTTCTTGCCGAACAACGGAATCGAATTCATTTAGAACAGAAGGGTTTTAGCTAAGAATGAATAACGGATTCGTTACAAAGCAGAAGATAGGGGTGATTCCCTAAGACCTTTTTTGCGAGACTAACGATATCTTAATTCATTAAGAAAGAACCTTTGGTTGGAGGCCTGCCATGGCTTATATCCTTTGTGGATTTAAGAGAACCTCTCGGTCATTTAAAAGTCACATGTTTTAAAATATGTGAACTTGACCAAAGTATTGATAAGTCTTTCGTATTTGGATATCAATATTGGTGAAGTAGTAGTATTAGTGTTCATAAATGATAACACTAAAACGGTTGGAAAAAACATGGGTGTGCTATACGAAGTCGGAAAGCGACACGCCTAGATTCTCTGGATGAGAGAATTGGACTATATTCTAAGAATTTGATTCGGTCAAATCCACGAGAATGAGTCATTGGCTATCCCTTTGTCTTATTGAATAAGATTGATTATGCATATACGGTTGCAGCATTCATCGAGAGTAGTCCTACCCTACCTCTCAGGAATGATTCTCTAAATCTCCGGATAAAGAGAAAATGGGATAGAGTCTCTCTTGGATAACGGCAAGTCAGGTTATCATAAGTCAATAGTAATCGAATCTTGGATTTGAGCAATAAGTAGTAGTTTTAGTACGTCCTCAAGTATCTTTAGAGAACGAGGAATCATATGCTTGTATATTCAGGTGCAAACTTGAATATGGTTGACTACACTGATTCTGACTTGTAATCAGATTAAGGATGATCATTACGTTGATCTCGGGCTCAGTGTTTACTCATAGTGCTTAGAATTTCCTTTTTGGTCTGGGAGTAATTCCAGGTCTGATAAGCCGATATCACTTCATTGTGAAAACGGTGAAGAAATAGCTTAGAAGGATCTTCTCGATCCTTAGAGGTCAAAAGCATATTGAGAGAGAGTACCGCACGATTAGATGGACCGGCAACGTTTCGTCTCGGTCCGACAACAACAAAGCGATCGGTGTACCAAGTCTGGTGCTTGGAGGGTACGGCATTGAGGAATATATCTCATCTGCTTTTAGAGCAAGTGGGAGAGTGTTGTGAATAAGATGAGAAAGGGTGTGCTCTAAAAACAATCGTTGCTTGTCATTTCGTGCAAGTGGGAGATTGTTAGGTGTAGTGCCCGAAAGACAATTTGTGTAATTGTTTTTAATAATGAATGACAGAATTTATCTCACCTTATTACTTGCTTTGTGCTTGTAAAGTAATACACTGCTGCAAACCCTAAGTATATATGTATGTAACCACTTAACTCAGTGTATGGATTACACGTGAGGATTGAGTTAGTGGTGATATACTTAAACTGTTAGTCCGTGGTGAACTTAATCAGAGTTTAGGGTCTCTTGATTAAAACACCAATAATGCGCCCAGAACACCTTAGGGTGTGATAGTCTTATCCGGTTTGTCGGTAGGGTACTACGTGGGGCATTTATATATGATGGCATTCATATAGGAATTTGGACCGATTTAATCGTATTTCTCGGTATAATTCCGTAATCGAGGAATCTTATTAAATCATTAGATGATCATATATGGATCAACCTTAATCTGAGGTGATCACGGGATCTTTGCTTGTCCCGGGGTAGTGTTTGATGTGTTAGTTACGGTTCACTTTAATATGTGTTCCAAGCCACTTCTCATTGGCACTATCTCCGGATGAGTGAGTAGTTCGATTTTCACGGACATGGAATCCATTCCTTCTGCGGGAAGTAGAGAGACGATCCCTTGTTTGTTAGCCCTAAGAAAGTGATCGATCCCGGGAGTTCACATTTGACTAATTAGCTACTAGTCGGATATGTGTACTAATTGATCATTAGGGGGTTAATGGTAAATAAGGATAAGATATTCGAGTCGGGTTCACGGAGACTTCCCACTCGGAATGGACGATCTATGGAGGGTTAATCCGTATGTAGTGATTATATCAATGGACGCTTATTCGCTACATGGGTTGAGTATAAGTATACATCTATAATCGGTAGAGTTCGGTTTCGGGTTTATGGTGGCGTAATCCCGGAATTAATAATTAATGTACTTTACGTTCGATGAATAATTAATTATTGGAGCTGCGGTTATAGGTCCATGGTCCCCGATGTGGCTTACGTAATTCGGACTAGTAATCTTGTTACTTGGGCCTCAGTGATAATTAATTGGCTGGGCTAATTAATTGATATGCATGGATATTATTTAGTTGGGCTAAATAATATAATACACATAAAAGACATTTTATGTGGGCTTTTTGACCCTTAATGGTGGCGCCATATATGTCATTTAATTAGAGAGAAATTAGTTTTCTTGGATAATTATTTGACATGTGATTTATCTTTTATTTGTTAAATGATAATTCATGGAATATTGGATAATAATATGATTTATCCTAATTTGTTTGGGATAATCATTTTATTTATCTTTTATTTGGAATAAAGGATTAATGGAATAATTATCTCTTAATTATTTAATCCTTGGAGGACATTGATTACTCTCCTATATAAAGAGAGTTCTCCCAAGTCTAAAAAGAGAGGTACTATTCACGTCACTATTCACCGAGAGAAATTGGCCGAAAAATTTCGGCCTCTATTCTTAGGGTTCGAGTTGGAAAAATCTTTGGGATTTTTTACGGTTGCATATCAAGGAGGCTCGTGTATCAAGAAGGGTGTCCACCAACCGCCGTTTGGAGAACACATCGGAAGATCAAGGCTTCTCTTCCCTATATTGGTAACATGATCTTAACCCCACTTGTAGTAGTTTAAGTCCTTTAATTATGTGTTTTGATATATAAATCGTGATCCATCCATTTGCGCGTAGATCTAATTCGTTTAGATCTAAGAACCTGCATCCTTCAAACCTCCGTTTCGAGTATACTCTACTATACAATTACAGAAAGTTGTCAACCCCCGTTTTGAGTAAACTCTAATACAAAAATATACAAAAACTTGTAAACCCCCATTTTGTAAACTATACTATACAATTATTTACAAAAAGTTGTAAACCCCGTTTTGAGTAAACTCTACTATAATTATATACAGAAAGTTGTAAACCCCCCTTTTTGAGTAAACTATACTATACAATTATATAAAAACGTTGTAAACCCCCGTTTTGAGTAAAATCTACAATACAATTATATATAAAAAGTTGTAAACCCCCGTTTTGAGTAAACTCTAATACAATAATGTACAAAAAGTTGTAAACACCCATTTTGAGTAAACTCTAATACAATAATAAACAAAAAATTGTAAACCCTCGTTTTCAGAAAACTCTACTATACAATTATATACAAAATGTTATAAACTCCCATTTTGAGTAAACTCTTATAGAATAATATTAAAAAAAAGGTGTAAACCCCCATTTTGAGTAAAATCTACTTTACAAATATTTACAAAAAGTTGTAAACCCCCGTTTTGAGTAAACTCTACTATACCAATATTTAGAAAAAGTTGTAAACTCTCTTTTTATGTAAACTCTACTATAATTATATACAAAATCTGTAAACCTCTGTTTTGAGTGAACTCTACTATAATTATATACAAAAAATTGTAAACCCCCGTTTTGAGTAAACTATAATACAATAATATACAAAAAGTTGTAAACCCCTGTTTTGAGTAAACTCTACTATACAATTATATACAAAAAGTTGTAAACCTCCGTTATGAGTATACTCTACTATACAATTATAAAAAGTTTTAAACCCCCGTTTTGAGTAAACTCTAATACAATAATATACAAAAAGTTGTAAACCCCAATTTTGTAAACTTTACTATACAATTATTTACAAAAAGTTGTAAACCCCGTTTTGAGTAAACTCTACTATAATTATATACAGAAAGTTGTAAACCTCCGTTTTGAGTAAACTTTAAAACAATAATATATAAAAAGTTGTAAACCCCAGTTTTGATTAAACTCTACTATACAATTATATACAAAAAGTTGTAAACCCCCGTTTTGAGTAAACTCTAATACAATAACGTACAAAAAGTTGTAAACCCCTATTTTGAGTAAATTCTACTATACAATTATTTACAAAAAGTTGTAAACCCCCGTTTTGAGTAAATTCTAATACAATAATATACAAAAAGTTGTAAACCCCCGTTTTGAGTAAACTCTACTATACAATTATATAAAAAAGTTGTAAACCCCCGTTTTGAGTAAAATCTACAATACAATTATATACAAAAAGTTGTAAACCCCCGTTTTGAGTAAACTCTACTCTACAATTATTTACAAAAAGTTGTAAACCCCCGTTTTGAGTAAACTCTACTAAAATTATATACAAAAACTTGTAAACCCCCATTTTGAGTATACTCTAATACAATAATATACAAAAAGTTGTAAACCCTCATTTTCAGTAAACTCTACTATACAATTATATACAAAATGGTATAAACCCCCGTTTTGAGTAAACTCTTATACAATAATATAAAAAAGGCATAAACCCCCATTTTGAGTAAACTCTACTATACAAATATTTACAAAAAGTTGTAAACCCCCGTTTTGAGTAAACTCTACTATACAAAAATTTAGAAAAAGTTGTAAACCCCCGTTTTGAGTAAACTCTACAATAATTATATACAAAAAGTTGTAAACCTCTGTTTTGAGTGAACTCTACTATAATTATATACAAAAAATTGTAAACCGCCGTTTTGAGTAAACTCTATTACAATAATATACAAAAAGTTGTAAACACTTGTTTTGAGTAAACTCTACTATACAATTATATACAAAAAGTTATAAACCCCCGTGACGATACCGGCTTACGCACCTCGAGATACAGTCATCGGGTAGGTCCTACAATGTGTACACGTGTCAAGGAATGCAAGCCGGTTAAGGCCAGCAAGTCGAACGATCGACATGGCAGCCATGGCAAGCACGTCGACCTCGAGACCAAGGCAAGGCCGGAGACTCGAGGATACGACGATCGACTTACGAGCAGCGCAGGGCGATAGTTCCAGACTCGATCACCCTAAGTCGGGCAGATCTCCAAGTCGGGAACAGAGTCCACACCAGCTACGTTAGACCATCTATCCACATGATAACTTGGGCGAGGGGTAAGGCCCAATTAAGGGTAAATACGACAATAGCTAATAGCCGACTCATATTAGGGTTAGGTCAGGCATTGTCTCTATATAAACACTAGGTTCCAGGAACTACGTAAGGCTTGATTCCTGGAATTATAACAGGATACGTAGGCAATCTAAGAATACCACTTAGACTCAGCCATAAACACTCCCACGCCCCTTCCTTGTTCTTGGATTAGGGTTCTTGGTTATTCATCATTCATAGAAGAATGACCCGGATCTATTTAGGTGATTAATTTGTCATCGTCATTGGCGCTAGAAGGAGGGTCTTCAGTTGTTGAATACGCCGAGAACATGCCGCCCAAGGATAAGCCTCCCAGAAGGACCACTTCTAAGAACACAGATCCGCCAAATCTGCAGTTAGAGGAAGAAGTAGGCATGGAGGCGCAGGGTGACAAAGAGTTGAACCTGGAAGCGATCCAGGAAAATCCTCTGAAGCAGACGCAAGATCTAGCCCCAGAACATCAGTTGCTGGTAGATCAATTGGCAGGTCAAAACATTAACGCTTTGCAAAAGATCATGGAAGAAGTCCTCAGCAGACAAAATCCCCAGCAAAAACAGGCTGGAGGAGGTTTAGATATTAATATGCATAAACCTAACCCAGCCCAGTGTCAAGAGATCAGCGCATCCTCTAGTTCTATTGAAAAACGGAAGAAGGAAATTCATCTGAAGCATCAAAGGATGCGGAGGACAGCGCCAGACGCGAGTTAGACGTGATTCTGGGAAAGAACACGGTTTCATTGTTTTTAGAATCCCCTTTCACTAAGGAGATTGAGAACTTCCTTAAACCCAAGGGGTTTAAGATTCCAAAGATGGAGCCCTATGATGGCACCACCGATCCGGAGGACCATCTACACAGATATCTGTCGCAGATGAGGCTAGATGGGGCGCCAGACGAGATGCGGTGCCGGGCATTCGAGACTCTGCTTGTAGGTCGAGCCAGAGAATGGTTCACAAAATTGAGACCCGGGTCGATCTCCAGTTTTCCTATGTTAGCCAGGAAGTTCCGAGATGCCTTCATTGTCAATACAAAGTTCCAGTTGAGTGAAACGCACCTCATGAATATGAGGCAGCTTAGAGATGAATCGGTGTTAGAATACTTAAGACGGTTCAATATCGAAGCGATGCAAGTGAAGGATCCTCAAGACAGACTTCTGATCACTTCGTTTGTAGGGGGTCTGAGAAATACTAAATTATATGAAAAGTTGAGTAGAACTCTCCCTAGAACGATGGATGAGTGTGTGAACGTGGTCCACAGATTTTGTCAAGGCGAAGAGGCAGTGCGCAGACACACCCAAGCCGAGTGGATGGACTCGAGGAAAGAGAGTCGAGGGTCTGGAAAGAATCAATCTCGACAGCATGACACCGAGAGGAAAGCTTCTGTTTGGGACCGAGTCGATAAACCTTCTGTGTTTAATCGAGTTGAAGCACCTGTCTCGGATCGGTCAGAGAAAAAAGAGGGAAAGAAAGATAAAGACTTTGTCCCTCTCAACCGATCGAGATCACAGATACTGTCCATTATGGTATCGAAGAACCTAGCAAAGAGGCCCCCACCGATCAAAAAACCTCGAGAGAGGCGGAGGTCAAACAAGTTTTGTGAATTCCATGAAGACATAGGCCACAAGCTGAGGAATGCATGGATTTAAAGAGAAACATCGAAGCCTGCATCCAAGAAGGCAAGCTGGATGAGGTTGTCGACAGAGATCGTTATACAGAGCCCAAGGGGCATGGAAACAGTAAGAGAAAGAATCCCGACCAAGATGGATGTCGGGGAAGAGACCATCAGAGGCGACGAGATCGATCTCCAGATGCGGATAGGGACAACCATGGTCGGGACAGATATGAAGACAACCGGCCGAACAATTATGTTAACATGATATTTGGACCGGGAGAAATGGAAAAAGAGCGAGCTAGTCAAGGGTCGGAAGACAGCTCAAGATATAGAAAGCAACAAAGACTTTCAACGGAGGTCGGGTATGGGCCGAGAGATGACGTACCCAAGTCGAAGAATCATAGTGAAGGACTGGTAATAGAGGCGGTAATAAGCCGCAGCAGGGTGTCGAGGGTATGTATCGACAATGGCAGCGCAGTTAACATCTTATATTACTCGGCCTTCCAAGGAATGAAGCTGAAAGAGAAAGACTTGATCCCTATAGCCTCCCCGCTGTTTGGGTTCACAGGGCAGGCAGTCCACCCGTTGGGATCCATAAAGCTACTAACAACAGTGGGAGACGGGAAAAAGGGAAGGACGTTCGAGTTGAACTATGTGGTCGTAAAAGCCCCCTCCGCTTACAATGTAATTTTAGGGCGCCCTGCCCTCTTCGAGTTACGAGCCATCATTTCGACGTACCATAATAGCATGAAGTTCCCAACTCTACATGGTTCTCACGAGGTCAAAGGGGACATTGAAGTCGCCAGGAGTTGTAATTCAATTATTATGAATGGACAGATGGCAGTACAACAAGTTCTCATCGAAGAACTGATCCCCGAGGAAGAGGATGATAAATCTTGGGCCTCGAACGAGGCAGTCGAAAATGTTGACTTATGGGGGGGAACAGAAGAGCAAAATGTCCAAGTCGGGGTTTGGATCCCGTCTCAGGAAAAACAGTCATTGATCGACTTGTTGACAGAGTTCAGAGATGTTTTTTCATGGAAAGCTTCAGATATGCCCGGCCTTCCAACAGATATTGCAATTCACAAGCTCGAAGTGGACCAGGCCAAGAGGCCAGTCAAACAGAAGAAAAGGAATTTCGCATCAGATCGATTGGAGGCCATCGAGTCAGAGGTCGGCAAGTTGTTAGCGGCCAATATAGTAAAAGAGGTGTTATATCCAGACTGGCTGGCCAATCCAGTGTTAGTAAAAAAACCAGATGGCAGCTGGCGCATATGTGTGGACTTCACCGACTTGAATAAGGCCTGTCCAAAGGACTCTTACCCGTTACCCAAGATCGACAGGTTAGTTGATTCGACCATCGGTTTTGAGGTATTTGCTTTCTTAGATGCGTACAAGGGGTACCACCAGATCTTAATGGACCCTCGGGATGCAGAGAAGACGGCGTTCATCACAGAATTCGGCACCTTTTGTTATGTAACCATGCCATTCGGACTTAAGAATGCTGGAGCTACATACCAGAGGGCAGTCAATAAAATTTTTGCTAAACAGATCGGCAGAAACATGGAGGTATACGTGGATGACTTGCTCATTAAAAGCCGATCATTGGAGCAGTTTCTAGTCGATGCTCGAGAAGTGTTCGGGGTGTTACGAGATACTCGGATGAAATTGAATCCTAAGAAGTGCACCTTTGGGGTAAGAACAGGCAAATTTCTAGGATACATGATATCGAGAGACGGGATTCGAGCCAACCCGGACAAGATCGACACGTTAAAGAATATGCCAGCCCCTCGAAATACAAAGGAAGTACAGAGACTTACGGGTCGAATGGCAGCACTAAACAGATTCTTATCTCGATCAGCTCAGCGTGCATTGCCTTTTTTCAAGATCCTTATGAAGGCCAGTCCTTTCCAATGGGATGATGAATGTCAGACAGCCTTCGAAGATTTAAAGACATATCTATCAGAGTTACCTACCCTCACCTCACCTCGAGAGGGGGAAAGATTGTTGGTTTACTTGTCGGTATGCGAGGAAGCAGTGAGTGCGGTCTTGGTCCGAGAGGGGGAAAAGGGCCAGGTGCCTATTTACTTTGTGAGCAAAGCCTTACACGGTCCCGAAGTCCGGTACTCACCAGCTGAAAAACTCGCGCTAGCCTTGGTACACGCCTCGAGAAAACTCAGACCCTATTTCCAAGCCCATCCAATCTTGGTAGTCATAGACCAACCTCTCAAGCAAATACTTGCGAAACCAGATACATCGGGTCGACTTGCGAAGTGGGTAATCGAAATTGCGCAGTACGATATAGAGTTCACTCCCCGAACCGCAATTAAAGCTCAGGCTTTGGCGGACTTTTTAGCGGAAGGTATTTCAGTGCAGATCGACCAGGAAAAACAGAGTCAGGAAGTCAAGTGGATTCTGCACGTCGATGGAGCCTCGAGCAAAGAGGGAGCCGGAGCAGGGCTGTTGTTAGTCAGCCCGAAAGGAGAAGAGTTTCCCTATGCTCTCCGAATCGGCTTCAAGGCAACTAACAACGAGGCCGAGTATGAAGCAATGATAACCGGGTTGAAACTCGCTCTAAAGCTGGGGGTCGAAGATTTGATGGTTTACAGTGACTCTCAACTGGTCGTTAATCATATGAAAGGGGAGTACGAGGACAAGGAGGAGACGATGAAGAATTATTTACGAATTATTTACAAAAAGTTGTAAACCCACATTTTGAGTAAACTCTACTATAATTATATACAAAAAGTTGTAAACCTCTGTTTTTGAGTGAACTCTATTACAATTTTATACAAAAAATTATAAACCCCCGTTTTGAGTAAACTCTAATACAATAATATAAAAAGTTGTAAACCCCCGTTTTGAGTAAACTCTACTATACAATTATATACATAAAGTTGTAAACCCTCGTTTTATTGTACAAAAATTGTAAACCCCCGCTATGAGTAAACTCTACAATACAATTATATACAAAAAGTTATAAAACCCCGTTTTGATTAAACTCTAATGCAATAATATACAAAAAGTTGTAAACCCCCGTTTTTTGAGTAAAATCTACAATACAAATATATTCAAAAAAGCTGTAAATCCCCGTTTTGGGTAAACTCTACTATACAATTATATACAAAAAGCTGTAAATCACCTTTTTGAGTAAAATCTACAATACAATTATATACAAAAAGTTATAAACCCCCGTTTTGAGTAAACTCTACTATACAATTATATACAAAAAGTTGTAAACCCCTGTTTTGTGGAAACTCTAATACAATAATATACAAAAAGTTGTAAACCCCCGTTTTGAGTAAACTATACTATACAATTATTTACAAAAAGTTGTAAACCCCTGTTTTGAGTAAACTCAACAAAAATTATATACAAAAACTTGTAAACCCCCGTTTTGAGTAAACACTAATACAATAATATACAAAAAGTTTAAACCCCTATTTCGAGTAAACTCTATTATACATTTATAAACAAAAAGTTGTAAACCCCCGTTTTGAGTAAAATCTACAATACAATTATATTCCAAAAGTTGTAAACCCCGGTTTTGAGTAAACTCTTATACAATAAAATACAAAAGGCTGTAAACCTCCGTTTTGAGTAAACTCTACTATACAACTATATACATAAAGTTGTAAATCCCCATTATGAGTAAAATCTACAATACAATTATATTCAAAAAGTTGTAAACCCCCTTTTTGAGTAAACTCTAATACAATAATATACAAAAAGTTGTGAACCCCCGTTTTGAGTAAACTCTACTATACAATTATATAAAAAAGTTGTGAACCCCCATTTTGAGTAAAATCTACAATACAATTATATACAAAAAGTTGTAAACCCCCGTTTTGAGTAAACTCTAATACAATAATGTACAAAAAGTTGTAAACCCTCATTTTGAGTCAACTCTACTATACAATTATTTACAAAAATTTGTAAACCCCTGTTTTGAGTAAACTCTACCGAAATTATATACAAAAACTTGTAAACCCCCGTTTTGAGTATACTCTAATTAATTGATATTCAAAAAGTTGTAAACCCTCATTTTGAGTAAACTCTACTATACACATATATACAAAATGTTGTAAACCCCCGTTTTGAGTAAAATCTACAATACAATTATATACAAAAAGTTGTAAACCCCCCGTTTTGAGTAAACTCTACTATACAATTATTTACAAAAAGTTGTAAACCCCAGTTTTGAGTAAACTCTAATACAATAATATAAAAAAAGTTGTAAACCCCCGTTTTGAGTAAACCTACAATACAAATATTTACAAAAAGTTGTAAACCCCCGTTTTGAGTAAACTCTACTATACAAATATTTACAAAAAGTTGTAAATCCCCATTTTGAGTAAACTCTACTATAATTATATACAAAAAGTTGTAAACCTCTGTTTTGAGTGAACTCTACTATAATTTTATACAAAAAATTATAAACCCCCGTTTTGAGTTAACTCTAATACAATAATATAAAAAAGTTGTAAACCCCCGTTTTGAGTAAACTCTACTATACAATTATATACAAAAAGTTGTAAACCCCCGTTTTATTATACAAAAATTGTAAACCCCCGCTATAAGTAAACTCTACAATACAATTACATACAAAAAGTTTTAAAACCCCGTTTTGATTAAACTCTAATACAATAATATACAAAAAGTTGTAAACCCCCGTTTTGAGTAAAATCTACAATACAATTATATTCAAAAAGTTGTAAACCCCAGTTTTGAGTAAACTTTACTATACCAATATTTAGAAAAAGTTGTAAACCCCCGTTTTGTGTAAACACTACTATAATTATATACAAAAATCTGTAAACCTCTGTTTTGAGTGAACTCTACTATAATTATATACAAAAAATTGTAAACCTCCGTTTTGAGAAAACTCTAATACAATAATATACAAAAAGTTGTAAACCCCTGTTTTGAGCAAATTCTACTATACAATTATATACAAAAAGTTGTAAACCTCCGTTTTGAGTATACTCTACTATACAATTATAAAAAGTTGTAAACCCCCGTTTTGAATAAACTCTAATACAATAATATACAAAAAGTTGTAAACCCCAGTTTTGTAAACTCTACTATACAATTATTTACAAAAAGTTGTAAACCCCGTTTTGAGTAAACTCTACTATAATTATATACAGAAAGTTGTGAACCTCCGTTTTGAGTAAACTTTAAAACAATAATATACAAAAAGTTGTAAACCCGAGTTTTGAGTAAACTCAACTATACAATTATATACAAAAAGTTGTAAACCCACGTTTTGAGTAAAATCTACAATACAATTATATTCAAGAAGTTGTAAACCCCCGTTTTGAGTAAACTCTAATACAATAATATACAAAATGTTGTAAACCCCCATTTTGAGTAAACTCTACTATACAATTATATAAAAAAGTTGTAAACCTCCGTTTTGAGTAAAATCTACAATACAATTATATACAAAAAGTTGTAAACCCCCGTTTTGAGTAAACTCTAATACAATAATGTACAAAAAGTTGTAAACCCCCATTTTGAGTAAAGTTTACTATACAATTATTTACAAAAATTTGTAAACCCCCGTTTTGAGTAAACTCTAATATATACAAAAAGTTGTAAACCCCCGTTTTGAGTAAACTCTACTATAAAATTATAGAAAAAAGTTTTAAACCCCCGTTTTGAGTAAAATTTACAATACAATTATATACAAAAAGTTGTAAACCCCCGTTTTGAGTAAACTCTACTATACAATTATTTATAAAAAGTTGTAAACCCCCGTTTTGAGTAAACTCAACTAAAATTATATACAAAAACTTGTAAACCCCCATTTTGAGTAAGCTCTAATACAATAATATACAAAAAGTTGTAAACCCTCGTTTTCAGTAAACTCTACTATACAATTATATACAAAATGTTATAAACCCCTATTTTGAGTAAACTCTTATACAATAATATTAAAAAAATGTGTAAACCCCCATTTTGAGTAAACTCTACTATACAAACATTTACAAAAAGTTGTAAACCCCCGTTTTGAGTAAACTCTACTATACCAATATTTAGAAAAAGTTGTAAACACCCGTTTTGAGTAAACTCTACTATAATTATATACAAAAATTTGTAAACCTTTGTTTTGAGTGAACTCTACTATAATTATATACAAAAAATTGTAAACCCCCGTTTTGAGTAAACTTTAATACAATAATATACAAAAAGTTGTAAAACCCTGTTTCGAGTAAACTCTACTATACAATTATATACAAAAAGTTGTAAACCTCCGTTTTGAGTATACTCTACTATACAATTATAAAAAGTTGTAAACCCCCGTTTTGAGTAAACTCTAATACAATAATATACAAAAAGTTATAAACCCCCGTTTTGTAAACTCTACTATACAATTATTTACAAAAAATTGTAAACCCTGTTTTGAGTAAACACTACTATAATTATATACAGAAAGTAGTAAACCTCCGTTTTGAGTAGTAAACTTTAAAACACTAATATACAAAAAGTTGTAAACCCCAGTTTTGAGTAAACTCTACTATACAATTATATACAAAAAGTTGTAAACCCACGTTTTGAGTAAAATCTACAATACAATTATATTCAAAAAGTTGTAAACCCCCGTTTTGATTAAACTCTAATACAATAATATACAAAAAGTTGTAAACCCTGATTTTGAGTAAACTCTACTATACAATTATATAAAAAATTAGTAAACCCTCGTTTTGAGTAAAATCTACAATACAATTATACAAAAAGTTGTAAACCCCCATTTTGAGTAAACTCTAATACAATAATGTACAAAAAGTTGTAAACCCCCATTTTGAGTAAACTCTACTATACAATTATTTACAAAAAGTTGTAAACCCCCGTTTTGAGTAAATTCTAATACAATAATATACAAAAAGTTGTAAACCCCCGTTTTAAGTAAACTCTACTATACAATTATATAAAAAAGTTGTAAACCCCCGTTTTGAGTAAAATCGACAATACAATTATATACAAAAATTTGGAAACCCCCATTTTGAGTAAACTATACTATACAATTATTTAGAAAAAGTTGTAAACCCCCGTATTGAGTAAACTCTACTAAAATTATATACAAAAACTTGTAAACCCCCATTTTGAGTAAACTCTAATACAATAATATACAAAAAGTTGTAAACCCTCGTTTTCAGTAAACTCTATTATACAATTATATAAAAAATGTTATAAACCCCCGTTTTGAGTAAACTCTTATACAATAATATAAAAAAAAGGTGTAAACCCCCATTTTGAGTAAACTCTACTATACAAATATTTACAAAAAGATGTAAACCCCCGTTTTGAGTAAACTCTACTATACAAAAATTTAGAAAAAGTTGTAAACCCCCATTTTGAGTAAACTCTACAATAATTATATACAAAAAGTTGTAAACCTCTGTTTTGAGTGAACTCTACTATAATTATATACAAAAAATTGTAAACCCCCGTTTCGAGTAAACTCTATTACAATAATATTAAAAAAGTTGTAAACCCTTATTTTGAGTAAACTCTACTATACAATCATATACAAAAAGCTATAAACCCCCATTTTGAGTAAACTCTACTATACAATTATATCCAAAAAGTTGTAAACCCCCGTTTTGTGTAAACTCTAATACAATAATAAACAAAAAGTTGTAAACCCCCGTTTTGAGTAAACTATACTATACAATTATTTACAAAAAGTTGTAAACCCCTGTTTTGAGTAAACTCTACTAAAATTATATACAAAAACTTGTAAACCCCCATTTTGAGTAAACTCTAATACAATAATATACAAAAAGTTTAAACCCCTGTTTCGAGTAAACTCTATTATACAATTATAAACAAAAAGTTATAAACCCCCGTTTTGAGTAAAATCTACAATACAATTATATTCAAAAAGTTGTAAACCCTGGTTTTGAGTAAACTCTTATACAATAAAATACAAATGGTTGTAAACGTCCGTTTTGAGTAAACTCTACTATACAATTATATACAAAAAGTTGTAAATCCCCATTTTGAGTAAAATCTACAATACAATTATATTCAAAAAGTTGTAAACCCCCATTTTGAGTAAACTATAATACAATAATATACAAAAAGTTGTAAACCCCCGTTTTGAGTAAACTCTATTATACAATTATATAAAAAAGTTGTAAACCACCATTTTGAGTAAAATCTACAATACAATTATATACAAAAAGTAGTAAACCCCCATTTTGAGTAAACTATAATACAATAATGTACAAAAAGTTGTAAACCCTCATTTTGAGTCAACTCTACTATACAATTATTTAAAAAAAGTTGTAAACCCCTGTTTTGAGTGAACTCTACTGAAATTATATACAAAAACTTGTAAACCCCCGTTTTTAGTATACTCTAATACATTAACATACAAAAAGTTGTAAACCCCCATTTTGAGTGAACTCTACTATACAATTATATACAAAATGTTGTAATCCCCCGTTTTGGGTAAAATCTACAATACAATTATATACAAAAAGTTGTAAACCCCCGTTTTGAGTAAACTCTAATACAATAATATAAAAAAAGTTGTAAAGCCCCGTTTTGAGTAAACCTACAATACAAATATTTACAAAAGTTGTAAACCCCCATTTTGAGTAAACTCTACTATACAAATATTTACAAAAAGTTGTAAACCCCCATTTTGAGTAAACTCTACTATAATTATATACAAAAAGTTGTAAACCTCTATTTTTGAGTGAACTCTACTATAATTTTATACAAAAAATTATAAACCCCCGTTTTGAGTAAACTGTAATACAATAATATAAAAAAGTTTTAAACCCCGTTTTGAGTAAACTCTACTATACAATTATATACAAAAACTTGTAAACCCTCGTTTTATTGTACAAAAATTGTAAACCCCCGCTATGAGTAAACTCTACAATACAATTATATACAAAAAGTTATAAAACCCCGTTTTGATTAAACTCTAATACAATAATATACAAAAAGTTGTAAACCCCGTTTTTTGAGTAAAATCTACAATACAATTATATGCAAAAAGCTGTAAATCCCCGTTTTGAGTAAACTCTACTATACAATTATATACAAAAAGCTGTAAATCCACTTTTTGAGTAAAATCTACAATACAATTATATACAAAAAGTTATAAACCACCGTTTTGAGTAAACTCTACTATACAATTATATACAAAAAGTTGTAAACCCCCGTTTTGTGTAAACTCTAATACTATACAAAAAGTTGTAAACCCCCGTTTTAAGTAAACTATACTATACAATTATTTACAAAAAGTTGTAAACCCCTGTTTTGAGTAAACTCTACTAAAATCATATACAAAAAATTGTAAACCCCCATTTTGAGTAAACTCTAATACAATAATATACAAAAAGTTTAAACCCTTGTTTCGAGTAAACTCTATTATACAATTATAAACAAAAAGTTGTAAACCCCCGTTTTGAGTAAAATCTACAATACAATTATATTCAAAAAGTTGTAAACCCCGGTTTTGAGTAAACTCTTATACAATAAAATACAAAAGGTTGTAAACCTCCGTTTTGAGTAAACTCTACTATACAATTATATACAAAAAGTTGTAAATCCCCATTTTGAGTAAAATCTACAATACAATTATATTCAAGAAGTTTTAAACCCCGTTTTGAGTAAACTCTAATACAATAATATACAAAAAGTTGTAAACCCCCATTTTGAGTAAATTCTACTATACAATTATATAAAAAGTTGTAAACCCCCATTTTGAGTAAAATCTACAATACAATTATATACAAAAAGTTGTAAACCCCCGTTTTGAGTAAACTTTAATACAATAGTGTACAAAAAGTTGTAAACTCTCATTTTTAGTCAACTCTACTATACAATTATTTACAAAAAGTTGTAAACCCGTGTTTTGAGTAAACTCTACTAAAATTATATACAAAAACTTGTAAACCCCCTTTGGAGTATACTCTAATACATTAATACACAAAAAGTTGTAAACCCTCATTTTGAGTAAACTCTACTATACAATTATATACAAAATGTGGTAAACCCCCGTTTTGAGTAAAATCTACAATACAATTATATACAAAAAGTTGTAAACCCCCGTTTTGAGTAAACTCTAATACAATAATATAAAAAAACTTGTAAACCCCCGTTTTGAGTAAACCCCCGTTTTGAGTAAACCTACAATACAAATATTTACAACAAGTTGTAAACCCCCCGTTTTGAGTAAACTCTACTATACAAATATTTACAAAAAGTTGTAAACCCCCATTTTGAGTAAACTCTACTATAATTATATACAATAAGTTGTAAACCTCTGTTTTGAGTGAATTCTACTATTATTTTATACAAAAAATTATAAACCCCCGTTTTGAGTAAACTCTAATACAATAATATAAAAAAGTTGTAAACCCCCGTTTTGAGTAAACTCTACTATACAATTATATACAAAATGTTGTAAACCCCCGTTTTATTGTACAAAAATTGTAAACCCCCGCTATGATTAAACTCTACAATACAATTATATACAAAAAGTTATAAAACCCTGTTTTGATTAAACTCTAATACAATAATATACAAAAAGTTGTAAACCCCCGTTTTGAGTAAAATCTACAATACAATTATATTCAAAAAGTTGTAAACCCCCGTTTTGAGTAAAATCTACAATACAATTATATTCAAAAAGTTGTAAACCCCCGTTTTGAGTAAACTCTTATACAATAAAATACAAAAGGTTGTAAACCCCTGTTTTGAGTACACTCTACTATACAATTATATACAAAAAGCTGTAAATCCCTTTTTTGAGTAAAATCTACAATACAATTATATTCAAAAAGTTGTAAACCCCCGTTTTGAGTAAACTCTAATACAATAATATACAAAAAGTTGTAAATCCCCATTTTGAGTAAACTCTACTATACAATTATATAAAAAAAGTTGTAAACCCCCATTTTGAGTAAAATCTACAATACAATTATATACAAAAAGTTGTAAACCCCCGTTTTGAGTAAACTTTAATGCAATAATATACAAAAAGTTATAAACCCCTATTTTGAGTAAACTCTACTATACAATTATTTACAAAAAGTTGTAAACCCCCATTTTGAGTAAACTCTAATACAGTAATATACAAGAAGTTGTAAACCCCCGTTTTGAGTAAACTCTACTATACAATTATATAAAAAAAGTTGTAAACCCCCATTTTGAGTAAAATCTACAATACATATACAAAAAGTTGTAAACCCCTGTTTTGAGTAAACTCTAATACAATAAAAAGTTGTAAACCCCTGTTTTGAGTAAACTCTACTGTACAATTATTTACAAAAAGTAGTAAACCCCCATTTTGAGTAAACTCTACTAAAATTATATACAAAAACTTGTAAACCCCCATTCTGAGTAAACTCTAATACAATATGAAGTGAAACAGCCCGGAGGAAGGCTTCAAATCGAATGAATACTTAGGATCGTGGATTGAAGTATTTGGAAGTCCTCAACACAACCACAACCTGTGTGGAAGCACCTTGGAATAATAAGCTCCGCGACAAAATCACAACCTGTGTGAAGGCACCTTGGAATAAAACCTCAACACTTAGAAAACCTGTTTCTAAGCTCCTTGGTATATGGAGAACCACAAGGATTGCTCAAGTCCTTGATAATCTGAAATTTGAATTCCCTTTCCAGAGAAACTCACAGAACACTTTTCCAAGTGAAGAATAAAATATAATTTGATTAATGATTCAAAAATCTTCTAATTTTCAAAGTACAAGTACAAGGACTATTTATAAGTACGTGGATTCATAACGCATCCAAGGAGCTTCATCCAGGTTCAATGTATCTTCTTTATATTCTCCAGTTTCTGACCCGCAGCTGTTTAGGCCATTTTGACCATTATAACTTATTCAAATGAAGATGACCCCTTGCTGAAAGTTGAAGATCATGTTTTCTACTATGAAATGCATATGTGGATAATCAATTTTGTGTATGTAAAGCTCCTGATCCGATCCAATAAAGAAGACTGCTCACTAAGTTCAATGCACTTAAAATAGGCACCCCAAAAGACATCCATCTTGATTCAATGTACTTGGAATACACAAAACTTGACTTCTTGGACTTTCATGCTAGCAAAAGTGGTGCCATATTATCATGAGCATTCAGCCAATATTTTTAATATTTTAATTAATAATAAGATATAATAATATGTAATTTAATTCCGATAGTCCACAAGCATAAATGACGGACTGAATGACTTCAAAGTCTTCTTCATTCTTGGACTTGGGTTCTTGAATTATCAAATGGACCAAATTACCCAAAGATACGAGCCTCATTTTGCGTTGGAGTCGAGTTTCGGGACCAACTTGAAATGTCATAGGATCTTGAGTAGTAATCGGTTCCAGATTCATATCAGACCCTTCCGGTTGCGAAGGATTCATCCTCGAATCAAAAGAATGTCATATAGTTCAGAATCATTAACCAACCTTGAACAATTTGCAAAAATCAGAAATGATATACCGGGATCAAATAACATGCGATTACGCAACTTCGAATTAATGGCACGTTGATTTTGTGATCCTTGCTTGATGAAAGCAACATTCAAATCATATCTTGGATTGATATAAATACCGATGACACTCGGAGTTGCAGCAACATAGTCAAGGTATTGCGATGTGGAATAGTCATCAACATGCACAACAAAAGGATCATTAAAGATGTGTTCCGGTTTTCCACCATTCTCAATATGAAATATAGTATTCAATGGCAATACATGGGTTAGAGTGGAAGTATCCAACAGCCCGGTGACCTCTTATATGGATGATCATTATGTACCTGCAAGGAAGATTCTATAAAGCCTAAACATGAATTTAGTGACATAGATTCTTCATTTGTTTCGACCAAAATCGACTCATTGTGTTCTTCCTCAATAATAGATGCTACAGACAACTCCATTATTGCATCAGCAACTTGAGGACCATTTGTATTTCTTTCCAACTTATCACCAGGAGCATGCAACTCCTCACGCTCAATATTACTCTCAACGTAACCTTCAAAGTTTGTTTTATCCATATGCACGATCTCGTCCACAACAATTGCTTCATCATAGTTAAGTATTTCCGCCACGCTCTCGGTTTCATCATTTGTTATCTCCTCCTCACAAGGACTAACAACTTCCTTGATTTTATCTTCAGCCAACTCTTGTGCTTTTTTCTGTTCAGCCCTCCATTGTTCAATATCCGCCCTAAGATTGGCCTTAGAAATCCGTGCCATTTCCTCCATAGTTCGAATAATATCATCCTTAAGACTTCTTTTAATTTTCTCATAATAAGCAACATCATGGATCTTTGTCTTTTTGTGCCTTATAATTTCAGCCTTTACCTTTCCCTTTTCCAACTTCCTCCGTACCCGAGATTCCTCAGAAAGTAACATAGTGTATTTAAAAATTAAAAAGATCTTGGAATTCAGACAGAGAGTTGGGGTCCTGTTTTGAAGACGTTAGGCTTCGAATTTGAGATGCGATCAAGAGAGAAAAGGTAGATAAACGGATGATTTAGATGTGATAAAAATTTCAGGTCTTTTTGAGGTGTATAGGTTGGCCCAACAATCGGATTTCTGAGACTGGTGCTGTAATATTCAGATTTTCAGGAAAAGGCAGACGTGTCATTTTGTGAAAACGAAATATTGGATTCGGTTCCTTTTATTCGGAGTTTAAGTATTTGTTAAATTATATATGTACATTTCGAGATATATATGTGTATAAAATCTGATTTTTTATGATAAAGGAAGATAATAAGATCTTTATCCTTTTTTTTGGGATTTATCTTATTATAAAGGAAGATAATAAGATCTTTATCCTTTTTGGGATTTATCTTATTATAAAGGAAGATAATAAGATCTTTATACTTTTTTTTTGGGATTTATCTTATTATAAAGGAAGATAATAAGATCTTTATCGTTTTTTTGGGATTTTCTATTTAAGGAAAATCAATCCCCACAATTCTTATAACCTACTAGAAATCAGATTTTCTCCACCTCCAATATACTCTCTGCGTGTGTGAGCCAAAAATAGGGCTGAGAGTTTTTCAATCGGCTGTTAAAGCAATTCTTGACGGTTTTCAGATCAGAGTAGAGCGCCAGAATCGTTGTGCAGAAGGCAACGTTTTGATTGCAGAAAGTTGAAGCTTTGATAAGAGAAAGATCAGTTTTAGCTACTGTTTCTATGAGTTTTGCTGTTGGAATAAGCTTGCTAAAGGTAAGAAGCTCTTCCTACAATCTACTTGTGGTTTAGAGTAGAATAGATCATGTTTTGGATGCATATTGTATCAAGTTTTAAGCTTAGAGGATGTTTAAGGATTAAGTTTTGTTTTGGATCTTAAAAGACATGTTTTTTCTACTGTTTTTCTGCTATAATTCATGTGCAAGATGTGTTGAAAACGAGTAGAGATCGTTAAGGGTTGAAAAACAGGTTCTAGGGGTTTTTCTGCATAGGATGCGTACGCATTGGCTAGCAATGCGCACGCATTCCTGATGCAGGATTGCTTAGAATAAGTGTAGCAGGGATGCGCACGCATTCCAGAGTAATGCGCACGCATTGCCCCAGCTTTCTATGTAATGTTGTTTTAAGCTATGTTTTGAATTTTTAAACCAAAATTCATGATTAAATAACCCTAATTAAATATGAACAAGCCCCGATTGAGTTTCTGATTCGTTCAGTTAAAACACCGAATGTACTCTTAAAGGGAGTTGTAGTTCGGATCCGTCGGAAGGGCATGAAAGGGCTTGTGCTTTGATGAACTAGGGTTCATCATTGTCTATGTAATTGATAGGATGTGATGTCTAGTTGTCTAAGGGAGGGAGTAGAGCTAATAAGGTGAGTATTATTCTGAAAACACTTAGGTGACTAGTTAATTAACATTAATAATTACATAAGTGTAGTAAAAGCTAAAACGTCATCTATTCTTGGTTAGGCACTGATTCAAATCGGCGATGTGATACGTTCATAAAAGGTGGACAACGCTACTGGCTCAAAAGGCTGAAGGGCAGTGATGGAAATCCATCGAACGTATATGCATACCGGGGAGATCCCGGGACTACCGGTGCTAATCACCGTAGTTGGCATGTATATCTCGTGGTGGAATTTTCACCATGCATTGTGGCCTTGAGTAATGATGTAACAAAGATAAGCTAAGTTAGAAACGTATAGTCACGACGTGTCGATGGGCATGTAGTGAACCCTAGATCGAGTCGGTCTCAGTAAGGCAAATCTTTTAATAATAAACCTTAATTATATTGTAGCTTCTACTTCTTACTTTGTATTGTACTTACCTCAAATGCATGTTTATTTATGTGTTTGG
Source organism: Gentiana straminea (assembly GCA_036785695.1). Lineage (NCBI taxonomy): Eukaryota > Viridiplantae > Streptophyta > Magnoliopsida > Gentianales > Gentianaceae > Gentiana > Gentiana straminea. Next base: position 479,004 of record JAVUPR010000407.1, read on the forward strand.
GGGAGAGAAGACGAACAGGTAAATGATGAGTTCGAGGAGGACTTTGATGACGACGTTTGAGGACGCCGGAGTTGAAGACTTTGATTAATAATTATTCATTTCTTTGTTTATTTCCTAGATTTGGATTATTATTGGATTTTGTAGTTTATTGTTAGCATTTTGGAATTCGTACATTTTGGATTCATTGGTTTCATTTTCCAATGTAATAATATTACATTTCCTTCTTTAGTTCTTGATTTCTATTCTTGGTTGTTTGGAAAAAATTTGCCCGAGTCTTTTTAGCTTCCGTTTGCTTTTATTTGATACGACGTAGTAGAGGCTTACGTGTAATATTATTTATTTAATATTACGCGTGCCGAACGTTTCAATTTCTGGATACGGACTCGGTGTCCGGGAACGGGGCGTTACAGTTGGTATCAGAGCAAAGCGTCTTTTAGGCTTCATTTCTTTAAGACAAGTTCTCTTTAGACCTCTTAGTAACGTTTTGGTTTTCGTTGATCATCAGGATGGTGTTCATGAGAACCGGAGCGGGTGCAGAAGCTTCAGGAGTACGTCGAGAGAGTCCTACACCAGTTGTTAGAGACGGTTTCATGAGGCAGAATCCTTCACCTCATCCGAGCCCCACTCCACCCCCTCATACTGCAACCCCTACACCATGATCTCAGCGGAGTTTGTCACCGCGACCCCATCAAGAGCAACACCCTCAATGGCCTGTGGGAAGTTCGGGTCAGTTTTCATTGATAAGTGATGTTCCAGTGGGTTTAGTACCGCCACCAGTGAGCCACCCTCCACCGAGGTATAACTACATCTATGGAAAACCAGGAGAAGCACCTATACGAGTCACAGTAGTGGGAGACATTCCACCAGTCTACATACCCCCAACAACTAGCATTTATCCACCTCCAGTACGTGTTTACCCTCCACGGGTGAGCCACCCCTCACCACCAGTTTTCCATCATCAGCAACATCAGACCTTTTACCCTCCTCCAGTGGGTCATACTCCTCGACCTACTGTACCACCTTCACCCCATTTTGATCATCAACAAGGCTTTGGTTACCCACCCTACGGTTTCCACCAACACCAGTACCAGCAGCAAGAAATACCTTTTGAATATCCTCCAGTTTATCCGCAAGCCCCACCAGTCAGACCGGCACATGAGCAAGCACCACCAATTGATTGGTATACGAGATTAAGGAGGAACAAAGTTCAAGACTTCTTTGGGAATGTCGAGCATTCAAAGGCCGAAGAGTGGATAATGAGTTTCGAGAAGGCATGTAGGAACATACATGTCCCTGAGACTGAGATGGCACAGTTGGCGGTTAGTTTCCTTTTGGGTGCAGCTGAAGCATGGATAGATGCTATATAGAGCGGTAATGGTAAAGTGACGGATTGGGAAAGCTTTAAGGCAATGTTCTATAATGAGTATTTTCCAGCGACAGTGCAGACAGACATGGCAAGTCAATTTCTAAAGCTTAAGCAAGGTAATTACATGACAGTATCACAGTACACCAACAAGTTTAACGAGTTGGGAACATTCTACCCTGAGTTGATGAAGGTAGAAGAAAGGAAGATGGCCCTATACAAGGAAGGGTTATCGTATCAGATACAGTCTGGCATGTTGGGTTTCACAGCCAAGAACATGGCTGAGTTGTTGAATAAGGCCTTAGAGGTTGAGACATTCAGGAAGAAGGCCACCGATGTTATCGGGAGCAAGAGGAATTTTTGATCAAGCCAGGGAAATAGCCAGGGAGCACCCCAACAAAATTTCAAGAAGACAACGGCCTCTGCAGCGAATAAACCACCAACCGGAGCACCTTTATGCTCTAAGTGCAACAGGAACCACTCAGGTGAATGTAAGGCTAGTTCAGGCGGCTGCTACTACTGTAGAGATTTAGGGCACTTTTCCAATATGTGTCCAACCAAGGGGAGCTCGAATATTCCGAGACAAGGAAATGGGAAAGGCGGCCCAAGTCGCCCAGTTCGAGTGTTTGCAGTGGATGCTGAGATGGCTGAACCAGATGACAATGTTATTTCAGGTACCTTTGGTTTATTGTGATTTATTAGAGTACTTTATAGCACGGTTTAAATCATGTTGTATTGTATTTAAATAAATTAATTCACATCCTAGGTACAATAATTCTAGAAAACTTAGCAGTTAAGGCATTGTTTGATACGGGAGCGTCTAACACTTTTGTGTCAACTAAGGTATCTAAGAAGCTTAACTTACCAATAGAACCTTTAAGAAACACTTAGCAGATAACAACACCCTTGGGAAAAGTGACTAAGGTAACCAAGTTGATACATCAGGTAGAGGTTCGAGTTGGAAAGTATTGTTGTAGGAGTGATTTGACGGTTTTGGACTTTTCGGATTTTGATGTGATTCTTGGAATAGATTGGCTATCCAAGAATTTTGTCCACCTGGATTGTAGAGAAAAGAGAGTGACCTTTAAGATACCCAGGAAATCAGATAAGACATATCAAGGTAATGTCTACAAGCCTAGTAAGAAGCGTCATCCTATACTTTCAGAAGTTAAGGCTATAAGAGCTTGTCGGAAGGGTTGTGAAGGCTACTTGTTGTACGCAGTGGATGTGGAACAAGTGAAACCTAAGTTAGAGGAAACCCCTGTAGTCAAGGAATACCCAGAGGTATTTCCAGAAGAGTTACCGGGAAACATGCCGGATAGAGAGATTGAATTTGAGATTAAGTTGATGCCAGGAGCGGCACCAGTTGCTAAGGCACCCTATAGAATGGCACCGGCTGAATTGAAGGAGTTGAAAGCACAGCTCAAGGATATGCTTGAGAGGAATATAATTCAGCCTAGTACTTCGCCTTGGGGAGCCCAGTGCTGTTTGTTAAGAAGAAAGATGGTAGCATGAGGATGTGCATAGACTACAGAGCGCTGAACAATCTGACCATCAAGAATAAGTACCCCTTGCCAAGGATTGATGATTTGCTTAACCAGTTGCAAGGCAAGAGAGTGTTTTCTAAGATTGATCTTAGGTTGGGGTACCACCAGTTGAAGATCAATGTGGCTGATATACCGAAGACGGCTTTTAGTACGAGGTATGGACATTATGAGTTCTTAGTCATGCCTTTTGGACTCACTAATGCTCCATCTGCATTTATGGATTTAATGCAGCGTGTTTTCATGCCATACTTGGATAAGTTTGTGATAGTGTTCATAGATGACATCCTTGTATACTCTAAGGATAAGAAGGAACATGAAGAACACTTAAGGATAGTGTTGGATACCTTGAAGAGGAATCAGTTGTATGCTAAGTTTTCAAAGTGTGACTTTTGGTTGGATCAAGTGAGTTTCTTGGGTCATGTCATTTCTGGAGATGGCATTAAGGTTGATCCGGCAAAGATTGAAGCAGTGGAGAAGTGGTCCAGACCGACTACCGTTTCAGAGGTTAGAAGTTTTCTCGGTTTGGCTGGCTATTATAGGAAGTTTGTACAAGACTTCTCAAAGATAGCTACACCACTTACCCAGCTCACTCAAAAGGATGTGAAGTTCGAGTGGACCAGTGAGTGTGAAGATGCTTTTCAAACGCTGAAGAAGAAGTTGACTACAGCCCCAGTTTTGGCAGTTCCGGAGATCTTTGATAATGATGACGTTTACACGGATGCGTCGGGACAAGGTTTAGGTTGTGTGTTGATGTAGGGAGGGAAGGTAATTGCTTATGCATCCCGACAGTTGAAGGTGCATGAGAAGAATTACCCAACCCACGACTTGGAGTTAGCAGCGGTTGTGTTTGCCCTGAAGATTTGGAGGCACTACCTGTATGGAGTTAAGGCCAGGATCTTCACCGATCACAAGAGTTTGAAGTATTTCTTTACCCAGGAAAACCTGAATATGAGACAATGGAGATGGCTGGAGTTCGTAAAGGATTATGACTTGGAGATTCAGTATCATCCGGGTAAAGCAAATGTAGTGGCTGATGCCTTGAGCAGAAAACCAGTGTTCGCGGTTTCAAGCGGTGAAGGTGTTGTAGAAAGGTTACATGAGCTGGGAATCCGAAGCTTTGATCAGATTAAAGACCAACAGTTTGTGGCACCATTGTTAGCAAGGTCTGAGTTGATGGATGACATTCGGGAGAAGCAAGATGAAGACTCAGTTTTGGTTGACTTGAAGCGAGTTGCAAGGGAAAAGCCTACGGTTGGATATGTGTTATATAAGAATGGGAATCTTTGGTATCAGGATCGTTTGTGTGTACCTAATGTGGGTGATTTAAGACAGAGATTCATGGAAGAGGCACATAGGATTGCTTTTGCGGTTCATCCGGGAGCTACTAAAATGTACAGAGACTTGAAGGAAAGGTTTTGGTGGCCCTCAATGAAACTGGAGAGAGCCAAGTTCGTTGCAGAGTGTGATACTTTCCAGAAGGTTAAAGTAGAACATAGAAGACCGGGAGGAATGCTTAAGCCATTGGATATCCCGGAATGGAAGTGGGATAAGATCACTATGGACTTTATCACCGGTTTACCTAAGACGAGAGGCGGTAATGATGCGATTTGGGTGATTGGGGATAGATTGACCAAATCCGCCCATTTCTTACCATATAAGGTCGATATGCCCTTGAAGAAAATGACGACACTATACTTGGATAATATAGTGAAGTTACACGGAGTACCTATCTCGATAGTTTCGGATCGTGATTCGAGGTTCGTCAGTCGGTTTTGGAAAAGTTTACAAGCGACTTTTGGAACCAAGTTGGATTTGAGTACGGCCTTTCATCCTCAGACAGATGGACAATCTGAGAGAACCATCCAAACACTTGAAGATATGTTGAGAGCTTGTGTGTTGGAAGTAGGTGGATCATGGGATGATTACCTACCGGTAGCGCAGTTTGCTTATAACAACAGTTATCATGCAAGTATTGTCATGCCACCGTTTGAAGCATTGTATGGAAGAAGATGTAGAACGCCGTTGTTTTGGGATGAAGTCGGCGAAAGACAAATCACCGGGCCGGAATTGGTTGAGCAAGCTAAAGAAAGGGTTCAGCTGGTCAAGAGGAATATGAAGGCGGCTCAAGATAGACAGAAGAGTTGGGCAGATGTTAGAAGGAGACCTCTTGAGTTTGAAGTTGGTGAAAGAGTGTATCTACGAGCTTCACCATTGAAGGGAGTGAAACGTTTTGGACATAAGGGAAATCTAAGCCCGAGGTATGTTGGACCTTTTGAGATTCTAGAAAGAATTGGACCTTTGGCTTACAAACTCAAGTTACAGAATCGATGTCGAGAGTCCACAACGTGTTTCATGTCTCGATGTTGAAGAAGTGTTTGACCAAGACGGATATTGAGACAACTGTTGATCTGGAGGTTCTCCAGGATAATCTTTCGTACGATGAGACACCGACCAGAATTTTGGACCGGAAGGAAAAGATGATTAAGAGACGGTTGATTCCTTTAGTTCGGTGCAATGGAGCAATCATTCACCGGATGAAGCTACTTGGGAAGTTGAGGACGATATGATCAGCGAGTTCCCTAGATTTTATGGACTTACCGGGTATGTTCTAAGTTTCGAGGACGAAACTCCTTTAAGGGGGAAGAATGTAATATTCCGATTTTTGGGAAAGGGCAGACGTGTCATTTTGCGAAAACGAAATATTGGGTTCGGTTCCTTTTATTCGGAGTTTAAGTATTTGTTAAATTATAGATATACATTTCGAGATATATATGTGTATATTTAAGGAGGAAAATCTGATTTTTTATTATAAAGGAAGATAATAAGATCTTTATCCTTTTTTTTGGGATTTATCTTATTATAAAGGAAGATAATAAGATCTTTATCCTTTTTGGGATTTATCTTATTATAAAGGAAGATAATAAGATCTTTATCCTTTTTTTTGGGATTTATCTTATTATAAAGGAAGATAATAAGATCTTTATCTTTTTTTGGGATTTTCTATTTAAGGAAAATAAATCCCCACAATTCTTATAACCTACTAGAAATCAGATTTTCTCCACCTCCAATATACTCTCTGCATGTGTGAGCCAAAAATAGGGCTGAGAGTTTTTCAATCGGCTGTTAAAGCAATTCTTGAAGGTTTTCAGATCAGAGTACAGCGCCGGAATCGTTGTGAAGAAGGCAACGTTTTGATTGCAGAAAGTTGAAGCTTTGATAAGAGAAAGATCGAGTTTTAGTCTTTGTTTCTCTGAGTTTTGCTGTTGGAATAAGCTTGCTAAAGGTAAGAAGCTCTTCCTACAATCTAATTGTGGTTTAGAGTAGAATAGATCATGTTTTGGATGCATATTGTATCAAGTTTTAAGCTTAGAGGATGTTTAAGGATTAAGTTTTGTTTTGGATCTTAAAAGACATGTTTTTCTACTGTTTTCTGCTATAATTCATGTGCAAGATGTGTTGAAAACGAGTAGAGATCATTAAGGGTTGAAAAACAGGTTCTAGGGCTTTTTCTGCATAGGATGCGTACGCATTGGGTAGCAATGCACACGCATTACGATGCGGGATTGCTTAGAATAAGTGCGGCGGGGATGCGCACGCATTCCCGAGTAATGCGCACGCATTGCCCCCGATTTTCTATGTAATGTTGTTTTAAGCTATGTTTTGAATTTTTAAACCTAAATTCATGATTAAATAACCCTAATTAAATATGAACAAGCCCCGATTGAGTTTCTGATTCGTTCAGTTAAAACACCGAATGTACTCTTAAAGGGAGTTGAAGTTCGGATATGAAAGGGCTTGTGCTTTGATGAACTAGGGTTCATCATTGTCTGTGTAATTGATAGGATGTGATGTCTAGTTGTCTAAGTGAGGGAGTAGAGCTAATAAGGTGAGTATTATTCTGAAAACACTTAGGTGACTAGTTAATTCACATTAATAATTACATAAGTGTAGTAAAAGCTAAAACGTCATCTATTCTTGGTTAGGCACTGATTCAAATCGGCGATGTGATACGTTCATAAAAGGTGGACAACGCTACTGGCTCAAAAGGTTGAAGGGTAGTGGAGGAAATCCATCGAACGTATATGCATACCGGGGAGATCCCGGGACTACCGGTGCTAATCACCATAGTTGGCAAGTATATCTCGTGGTGGAATATTCACCATGCATTGTGTCATTGAGTAATGATGTAACAAAGATAATCTAAGTTAAAAACGTAGAGTCACGACGTGTCGATGGGCATGTAGTGAACCCTAGATCGAGTCGGTCTCAGTAAGGCAAATATTTTAATAATAAACCTTAATTATATTGTAGCTTCTACTTCTTACTTTGTACATTGTACTTACCTCAAATGCATGTTTATTTATGTGTTTGAGGGAGAGAAGACGAACAGGTAAATGATGAGTTCGAGGAGGACTTTGATGACGACGTTTGAGGACGCCGGAGTTGAAGACTTTGATTAATAATTATTCATTTCTTTGTTTATTTCCTAGATTTGGATTATTATTGCTTTTTGTAGTTTATTGTTAGCATTTTGGAATTCGTACATTTTGGATTCGTTGGTTTCATTTTCCAATGTAATAATATTACATTTCCTTCTTTAGTTCTTGATTTCTATTCTTGGTTGTTTGGAAAAAATTTACCCGAGTCTTTTTAGCTTCCGTTTGCTTTTATTTGAAACGACGTAGTAGAGGCTTACGTGTAATATTATTTATTTAATTTTATGCGTGCCGAACGTTTCGATTTCCGGAAAAGGACTCGGTGTCCGGGAACGGGGCGTTACAGGTGTAATCTGTCAGAAAATTTCCAGAATTATAACAGTGACTTACGTCGCATATTGTGTCCAAACGGTTAGGAATCTGGGAAAACTCAAAAAACAAAAGTTGTAGAAAACGGAATTTTCTATGAGATCACCAAATTCGAGGAGTATTGGATAGGAAAAACGTAGTCAAAACAGAGCTGGAATACAAACTGTCACTGCAGACTGTTATTTTTTTTTTGTAAGATAAAAATGGAATAAAAGGGATATAATATTGTCAATCCGCCTTGATCTCTGATACCAACTGAAGTGAAACCACCCGGAGGAAGGCTTCAAATCTAATGAATACTTAGGATCGTGGATTGAAGTATTTGGAAGTCCTCAACACAACCACAACCTGTGTGGAAGCACCTTGGAATAATAAGCTCCGCGACACAATCACAACTTGTGTGAAGGCACCTTGGAATAAAACCTCAACACTTAGAAACCCTGTTTCTAAGCACCTTGGTATATGGACAACCACAAGGATTGCTCAAGTCCTTGATAATCCGAAATTTGAATTCCCTTTCCAGAGAAACTCACACAACACTTTTCCAAGTGAAGAATAAAATATAATTTGATTAATGATTCAAAAAGCTTCTAATTTTCAAAGTACAAGTACATGGACTATTTATAAGTACGTGAATTCATAATAATATGACGAAAAGTTTTTCCTAAATTAAGTGCATATTGGCGCATCCAAGGAGCTTCATCCAGGTTCAATGTATCTTCTTTATATTCTCCAGTTTCTGACCCGCAGCTTTTTAGGCCATTTTGACCATTATAACTTATTCAAATGAAGATGACCCCTTGATGACGTTGAAGATCAGGTTTTCTACTATGAAATGAATATGTGGATCATAAATTTTGGGTATGTAAAGCTCCTGATCCGATCCAATAAAGAAGACTGCTCACTAAGTTCAATGCACTAAAAATAGGCGCCCCAAAAGACATCCATCTTGATTCAATGTACTTGGAATACACAAAACTTGACTTCTTGGACTTTCATGCCAGAAAAAGTGGTGCCATATTATCATGAGCATTCGGCCAATATTTTTAATATTTTAATTAATAATAAGATATAATAATATGTAATTTAATTCCGATAGTCTGCAAGCATAAATGACGGACTGAATGACTTCAAAGTCTTCTTCATTCTTGGACTTGGATTCTTGAATTATTAAATGGACCAAATTACCCAAAGATACGAGCCTCATTTTGCGTTGGAGTCGAGTTTCGGGACCAACTTGAAATGTCATAGGATCTTGAGTAGTAATAGGTTCTAGATTCATATCACAATAATATACAAAAAGATGTAAACCCTCGTTTTCAGAAAACTCTACTATATAATTATATACAAAATGTTATAAACCCCCATTTTGAGTAAACTCTTATACCATAATATTAAAAAAAAAGTGTAAACCCCCATTTTGAGTAAACTCTACTATACAAATATTTACAAAAATTTGTATATCCACGTTTTGAGTAAACTCTACTATACAAATATTTAGAAAAAGTTGTAAACCCCCGTTTTGAGTAAACTCTACTATAATTATATACAAAAAGTTGTAAACCTCTGTTTTGAGTGAACTCTACTATAATTATATACAGAAAATTGTAAACCCCCGTTTTGAGTAAACTCTAATACAATAATATACAAAAAGTTGTAAACCCCTGTTTTGAGTAAACTCTACTATACAATTATATACAAAAAGTTGTAAACCTCCGTTTTGATTATACTCTACTATACAATTATAAAAAGTTGTAAACCCCCGTTTTGAGTAAACTTTAATACAATAATATACAAAAAGTTGTAAACCCCCGTTTTGTAAACTCTACTATACAATTATTTACAAAAAGTTGTAAACCCCGTTTTGAGTAACCCTACTATAATTATATACAGAAAGTTGTAAACCTCCGTTTTGAGTAAACTCTAAAACAACAATAAACAAAAAGTCGTAAACCCCAGTTTTGAGTAAACTCTACCATACAATTATATACAAAAAGTTGTAAACCCACGTTTTGAGTAAAATCTACAATACAATTATATTCATAAAGTTGTAAACCCCCGTTTTGAGTAAACTCTTATACAATAAAATATAAAAGGTTGTAAACCCCCCGTTTTGAGTAAACTCTACTATACAATTACATGCAAAAAGTTGTAAATCCCCGTTTTGAGTAAAATCTACAATACAACTATATTCAAAAATTGTAAACCCCGTTTTCAGTAAACTCTAATACAATAATATACAAAAAGTTGTAAACCCCCGTTTTGAGTAAACTCTACTATACAATTATATAAAAAAGTTGTAAACTCCCGTTTTGAGTAAAATCTACAATACAATTATATACAAAAAGTTGTAAACCCCCGTTTTGAGTAAACTCTAATACAATAATATACTCTAATACAAAAAGTTGTAAACCCCTGTTTTGAGTAAACTCTACTATACAATTATATACAAAAAGTTGTAAACCTCCGTTTTATTGTACAAAAAGTTGTAAACCCCCCGTTATGAGTAAACTCTACAATACAATTATATACAAAAAGTTATAAACCCTCATTTTGAGAAAACTCTACTATACAATTATATACAAAATGTTGTAAACCCCCGTTTTGAGTAAAATCTACAATACAATTATATACAAAAAGTCGTAAACCCCCGTTTTGAGTAAACTCTTATACAATAATATAAAAAAAGTTGTAAACCCCCGTTTTGAGTAAACCTACAATACAAATATTTACAAAAAGTAGTAAACCTCCGTTTTGAGTAAACTCTACAATACAAATATTTACAAAAAGTTGTAAACCCCCGTTTTGAGTAAACTCTACTATAATTATATACAAAAAGTTTTAAACCTCTGTTTTGAGTGAACTCTACTATGATTATATACAAAAAAATTGTAAACCCACATTTTGAGTAAACTCTAATTCAATAATATACAAAAAGTGGTAAACCCCCGTTTTGAGTAAACTCTACTATACAATTATATAAAAAAAGTTGTAAACCCCCGTTTTGAGTAAACTCTACTATACAATTATATAAAAAAAGTTGTAAACACCCGTTTTGTGTAAACTCTAATACAATAATATACAAAAAGTTGTAAACCCCCGTTTTGTAAACCCCTGTTTTGAGTAAAGTTGTAAACCCCTGTTTTGAGTAAAGTTGTAAACCCCGGTCTACTATACAAATATTTGCAAAAAGTTGTAATCCCCTGTTTTGAGTAAACTCTACTAAAATTATATACAAAAACTTGTAAACCCCCGTTTTGAGTAAACTCGAATACAATAATATACAAAAAGTTGTAAACCCCCGTTTTGAGTAAACTCTACAATACAAATATTTACAAAAAGTTGTAAACCCCCGTTTTGATTAAACTCTACTATACAAATATTTACAAAAAGTTGTAAACCCCTATTTTGAGTAAACTCTACTATAATTATATACAAAAAGTTGTAAACCTAAGTTTTGAGTAAACTCTGCTATAATTATATATAAAAAATTGTAAACGCCCGTTTTGAGTAAACGCTAATACAATAATATACAAAAAGTTGTAAACCCCCATTTTGAGTAAACTCTACTATACAATTATATACAAAAAGTTGTAAACCCTCGTTTTGAGTAAACTCTACTATACAATTATATACAAAAAGTTGTAAACACCCATTTTGTGTAAAGTCTAATACAATAATATACAAAAAGTTGTAAACCCCCGTTTTGTAAACTCTACAATACAATTATTTACAAAAAGTTGTAAACCCCTGTTTTGAGTAAACTCTACTATAATTATATACAGAAAGTTGTAAACCTCCGTTTTGAGTGAACTTTACTATAATTATATACAAAAAGTTGTAAACCCCCGTTTTTAGTGAACTCTAATACAATAATATACAAAAAGTTGTAAACCCCGGTTTTGAGTAAACTCTACTATACAATTATATACAAAAATTTGTAAACCTCCGTTTTATTGTACAAAAAGTTGTAAACCCCCGTTATGAGTAAACTCTACAATACAGTTATATACAAAAAGTTGTAAACCCCTATTTTGAGTAAACTCTAATACAATAATATACAAAAAGTTGTAAACCCCCGAATTAAGTAAACTCTACTATACAATTATTTACAAAAAGTTGTAAACCCCCGTTTTGAGTAAACTCTAATACAATAATATACAAAAAGTTGTAAACCCCTGTTTTGAGTAAACTCTACTACACAATTATATACAAAAAGTTGTAAACCCCCGTTTTGAGTAAAATCTACAATACAATTATATTCAAAAAGTTGTAAACCCTTGTTTTGAGTAAACTCTTATACAAAAGGTTGTAAACCCCTTTTTAGTGTAAACTCTACTATATACAAAAAGTTGTAAATCCCCGTTTTGAGTAAAATCTACAATACAATTATATTCAATGAGTTGTAAACACCCATTTTCAGTAAACTCTAATACAATAATATATAAATAGTTGTAAACCCCCGTTTTGAGTAAACTCTACTATACAATTATATAAAAAAAGTTGTAAACACCCGTTTTGTGTAAACTCTAATACAATAATATACAAAAAGTTGTAAACCCCCGTTTTGTAAACCCGTGTTTTGAGTAAAGTTGTAAACCCCTGTTTTGAGTAAAGTTGTAAACCCCGGTCTACTATACAAATATTTGCAAAAAGTTGTAATCCCCTGTTTTGAGTAAACTCTACTAAAATTGTATACAAAAACTTGTAAACCCCCGTTTTGAGTAAACTCTAATACAATAATATACAAAAAGTTGTAAACCCCCGTTTTGAGTAAACTCTACAATACAAATATTTACAAAAAGTTGTAAACCCCCGTTTTGATTAAACTCTACTATACAAATATTTACAAAAAGTTGTAAACCCCTATTTTGAGTAAACTCTACTATAATTATATACAAAAAGTTGTAAACCTAAGTTTGGAGTAAACTCTGCTATAATTATATATAAAAAATTGTAAACGCCCGTTTTGAGTAAACTCTAATACAATAATATACAAAACTTGTAAACCCCAATTTTGAGTAAACGCTACTATACAATTATATACAAAAAGTTGTAAACCCTCGTTTTGAGTAAACTCTACTATACAATTATATACAAAAAGTTGTAAACACCCATTTTGTGTAAAGTCTAATACAATAATATACAAAAAGTTGTAAACCCCCGTTTTGTAAACTCTACAATACAATTATTTACAAAAAGTTGTAAACCCCTCACTACAAGAAAAATGATATTTTGTGACGACCAATGTTCGTCACATAGTTAGTAAATTTCATCACATTTGGTTATCTGTGACGAAATTCGTGCGTCACTAAGGTCGTCACCTATCATAAGTCACGAAATGTATTCAGTGACGAATTTATCACTCCTCACTTTTTTGTTTCATATGTGACGAACACTTCATCACATATTTCCTTTTGCACTTGGTCATTTTATATACATTAGTGACGACACGGTCGTCACTTTTGCCTTGAATAAGTGATGCCACAACCTTCTCACGTATTCTAAATTTCGGTGGCCCTCAATTCATCACATATTCATATGATAAATGATGAAACCTTCATCACTTCAACTAATTATATATGATCGAAGTGCACGTCACCCAATGTTCTTATTTTAACATCAAGTTCGTCACATATTCTAATAATACGTGATAAATTATATTTCACATACAATATGATTATTTTATCCAGTTAAAATTTGAACATAAGCAAAAGCGCATAACAATTATGGAACAAGCAAAAGTGAAATATAAATATATCAACAAATATTTTTGTTTATCAAAACAACATCCTTTTATTAATACTAGAAAGATTACATGTAGAAACATGTATTTCACCCTACAAGCATAACCCAGAAAATAGCTCAATGATTCATTTATAAAAGAATATTATAGTAGTCTATGAGCAACTACGCCTAGACTGCCATAAATGGAGAACACATACAGCATGCGGCACAACTCATCAAACACTAATAACCAACTTGGCTAGCTTGTCTCTCATGCGACTCCCCAATAACATACAGCTTGATACCCTTGCCCTTAGGAAGAGAAATCCAAGGTTTATTACCTTTGCCAATCGTGAAGACATTTCCCAAGCAAGCAGCAAACTCGTAATCAACAGAATCCTGAACATGAATTGTCTTGAATGTTCCCTTGTGCTTCTCCCTATTTTTGATAGTTACAATTCGTCCCTTATTCCTTCCACTGGTATCCATCACAACATCACCCATGACAAACTTAATGAAATCCATAATCTTGCTAGACTCCAAATCAAGCTTGATGGTATCAGTACCTTTAATTAGGGGATCTGGATAGCAGATGGTTCTTTCATCACAAGTGTTCAAGTAAGGAATGCCTTTCTTACTAAATTGTAAAGATCGTACCTTGCAGAGCTTGATCTGTAAACGTAGACAAGTTATTTTAAAATTATAGCATATTCATTGTGCAGACAAAGCATTCCAAAAACATGTATAATAAGCTAAATGGACGTTTAGAAACAACAAAGGAATTGCGAGATATGAACACTAACAGATTGTTATAAACATGCTAACTTTGGCCCCTTCATCCCGAATTAAATGAAGACAAAAATTCCCTTTGTGTTCATAAAGGAGGGGGAGTTCTCATTTTTCTTAGAATTTATAAAACATCTGAAAATGCAAATGATAGGAAGAAACATGTCCAAGAATATTTTACAATCTTATCATGCTCATTTAGCAATCTGAAAGATTATAACAAGCTAAGAGAGGATACAACTATGTAAAGCAAGAAAAATCCATACCCATGAAACATAAAGGATAAGTGTCGAATGTCCTGACCTTCCCATCAACCATGACATGTTGCATCAAAATAGAGATAACCTCATAGTAGTTGAGAGCCTATTTCAACCAGTTCCTCAAAAAGAGAATCAAGGGAAAGCACTCCCTTGATTTATGTGGCCCAAAACATGGCTTATGAGACTATATGATAAACACAAAACACCGTCAGATTGTTTTATAAATCCTATTTCCCATTAAAATATGTTACAAATTAAATATCAATAGGGTTTGACTCTTCACTTACAAATTCTCTCCCATTTATAGAGCATCCAGTGCTTCCCTTCCCTTGCCTGTAAATATGTAACAATTTGATGAGAAGTTAGCCATCATCTCATCAAATAGCGATCCACCTTTTCAACAAACCATAACAAAAAAGAATAAAGCATATATTCCTCAAATTTAATGTATTTTAAGTCTACTTTTATTGTCAAATAGTCAGGCTATTTTTCTCCTTATAGAATTACCAAAAAAGAGAACCATCTAAGAAAAGATTACCAAACGAAAAACTTATGGGGATTTTTTTTCTTCGGAAATCTATTTGTGAAAATGATTACTTCAACGGCTAAACGAGAAAAACATAACACAAATGACTTCAAGTGAACAAAGGCCATTGCCGAGATCCAAAAAGTAAAGCAAATGACTTCAAGTGAACAAAGAGACTGTGCCCTCTAAAGGTTTCATGTTTGAATGCCCAAACATGATACCAGATGACAATCGATGTCATTGTTAGATCACTTGCTACGACCAAAGATGCAATTGCCGCACTCGAACAAGATTTATAAAAAAAAAAATCAACACTACAAATACATGAAACCGGAAGGTTGATTTCGAAATAAATCACATCAAAATATTTTGTCTCCAACACCAATAGAACGAATGAATAATCTTAAGAATGGAGTCACAAGTAATCCAAGTGATAGCGAAGTCAATCACAAATTACGCAAATAAAAACGAAACGAGAAAATAGAGAAACACAAAACAGAGAAAGAGGAAAAAAAGATATATGAAAAACGAAGAGATGACCGAAATGAAGCTTGAAAGCTATGCCTCGTAGGAGAAGGAGGCATGAAATTGGCGGTGTATGAGTTTAAATGGTAGCGACGCCGAAGGGGGTGGGGAGGGGGATTCTCGAATTTCAGAGAAGTAGGAATACCTAGGTCTTCTTGTCTGGGCTTGATTTTTTTTCTTTTTTCTTTTTTCTTAAACGATGTTCAATATTTAGAAAGAGTTGGATGATTTTGGTCCACAGGGAAAAACCGATAAGATTATTCACCCTTTGTTAAAAAGAAATATAAGTATATTTTTTTAAGTTTTTATGTGACATATTCCTATATTCCTCACCAATAGAAATTCATTATGGCGCTAAAACTTTCCCGCTTTTCTGTTTGACGAAATTGTAATTCATATGTGACGAATGAGTGTTTGATTTCTTAGAAAAACCATGGATTGCACATTTGTGATGACTATTAAAATTTCATCATAAAACATATGTATATGTGATGGATTTTGAGGCATCACATTTTTTTTCGTCACAAAATCTCATTTTTCTTGTAGTGCCTGTTTTGAGTAAACTCTACTATAATTATATACAGAAAGTTGTAAACCTCTGTTTTGAGTGAACTTTACTATAATTATATACAAAAAGTTGTAAACCCCCGTTTTTAGTGAACTCTAATACAATAATATACAAAAAGTTGTAAACCCCTGTTTTGAGTAAACTCTACTATACAATTATATACAAAAAGTTGTAAACCTCCGTTTTATTGTACAAAAAGTTGTAAACCCCCGTTATGAGTAAACTCTACAATACAATTATATACAAAAAGTTATAAACCCTCATTTTGAGAAAACTCTACTATACAATTATATACAAAATGTTGTAAACCCCCGTTTTGAGTAAAATCTACAATACAATTATATACAAAAAGTTGTATACCCCCGTTTTGAGTAAACTCTAATACAATAATATACAAAAAGTTGTAAACCCCTGTTTTGAGTAAACTCTACTACACAATTATATACAAAAAGTTGTAAACCCCCGTTTTGAGTAAAATCTACAATACAATTATATTCAAAAAGTTGTAAACCCTTGTTTTGAGTAAACTCTTATACAAAAGGTTGTAAACCCCTTTTTTGTGTAAACTCTACTATATACAAAAAGTTGTAAATCCCCGTTTTGAGTAAAATCTACAATACAATTATATTCAATGAGTTGTAAACCCCCATTTTCAGTAAACTCTAATACATTAATATATAAATAGTTGTAAACCCCCGTTTTGAGTAAACTCTACTATACAATTATATAAAAAAAGTTGTAAACACCCGTTTTGTGTAAACTCTAATACAAGAATATACAAAAAGTTGTAAACCCCCGTTTTGTAAACCCCTGTTTTGAGTAAAGTTGTAAACCCCTGTTTTGAGTAAAGTTGTAAACCCCGGTCTACTATACAAATATTTGCAAAAAGTTGTAATCCCCTGTTTTGAGTAAACTCTACTAAAATTATATACAAAAACTTGTAAACCCCCGTTTTGAGTAAATTCTAATACAATATTATACAAAAAGTTGTAAACCCCCGTTTTGAGTAAACTCTACAATACAAATATTTACAAAAAGTTGTAAACCCCCGTTTTGATTAAACTCTACTATACAAATATTTACAAAAAGTTGTAAACCCCTATTTTGAGTAAACTCTACTATAATTATATACAAAAAGTTGTAAACCTAAGTTTTGAGTAAACTCTACTATAATTATATACAAAAAGTTGTAAACCTAAGTTTTGAGTAAACTCTACTATAATTATATATAAAAAATTGTAAACGCCCGTTTTGAGTAAACTCTAATACAATAATATACAAAAAGTTGTAAACCCCCATTTTGAGTAAACTCTACTATACAATTATATACAAAAAGTTGTAAACCCTCGTTTTGAGTAAACTCTACTATACAATTATATAGAAAAAGTTGTAAACACCCATTTTGTGTAAAGCCTAATACAATAATATACAAAAAGTTGTAAACCCCCGTTTTGTAAACTCTACAATACAATTATTTACCAAAAAGTTGTAAACCCCTGTTTTGAGTAAACTCTACTATAATTATATACAGAAAGTTGTAAACCTCCGTTTTGAGTGAACTTTACTATAATTATATACAAAAAGTTGTAAACCCCCGTTTTTAGTGATCTCTAATACAATAATATACAAAAAGTTGTAAACCCCCGTTTTGAGTAAACTCTACTATACAATTATATTCAAAAATTTGTAAACCTCGTTTTATTGTACAAAAAGTTGTAAACCCCCGTTATGAGTAAACTCTACAATACAGTTATATACAAAAAGTTGTAAACCCCTATTTTGAGTAAACTCTAATACAATAATATACAAAAAGTTGTAAACCCCCGTATTAAGTAAACTCTACTATACAATTATTTACAAAAAGTTGCAAACCCCCGTTTTGAGTAAACTCTAATACAATAATATACAAAAAGTTGTAAACCCCGTTTTGAGTAAACTGTACTACACAATTATATACAAAAAGTTGTAAACCCCCGTTTTGAGTAAAATCTACAATACAATTATATTCAAAAAGTTGTAAACCCTTGTTTTGAGTAAACTCTTATACAAAAGGTTGTAAACCCCTTTTTTGTGTAAACTCTACTATATACAAAAAGTTGTAAATCCCCGTTTTGAGTAAAATCTACAATACAATTATATTCAATGAGTTGTAAACCCCCATTTTCGATAAACTCTAATACAATAATATATAAATAGTTGTAAACCCCCGTTTTGAGTAAACCGACTCTACAATTATATAAAAAAGTTGTAAACCCCTGTTTTAAGTAAAATCTACAATACAATTATATACAAAAAGTTGTAAACCCCCATTTTGAGTAAAATCTAACACAATAATGTACAAAAAGTTGTAAACCCCTATTTTGAGTCAACTCAACTAAACAATTATTTACAAAAAGTTGTAAACCCCCGTTTTGAGTAAACTCTACTGGAATTATATACAAAAACTTGTAAACCCCCGTTTTGAGTATACTCTAATGCATTAATATACAAAAAGTTTTAAACCCTCGTTTTGAGTAAACTCTACTATACAATTATATACAAAAAGTTGTAAACCCCCGTTTTTGAGTAAAATCTTATACAATAATATAAAAAAAGTTGTAAACCCCCGTTTTGAGTAAACTCTACAATACAAATATTTACAAAAAGTTGTAAACCCCCGTTTTGAGTAAACTCTAATATACAAATATTTACAAAAAGTTGTAAACCCCCATTTTGAGTAAACTACTACTATAATTTTATACAAAAAATTGTAAACCTCTGTTTTGAGTGAACTCTACTATAATTATATACAAAAAATTGTAAACCCCCATTTTGAGTAAACTCTAATACAATAATATACGAAAATTTGTAAACCCCCATTTTGAGTAAACTCTAACACAATAATGTACAAAAAGTTGTAAACCCCTATTTTGAGTCAACTCAACTAAACAATTATTTACAAAAAGTTGTAAACCCCCATTTTGAGTAAACTCTACTGAAATTATATACAAAAACTTGTAAACCCCCGTTTTGAGTATACTCTAATACATTAATATACAAAAAGTTGTAAACCCTCGTTTTGAGTAAACTCTACTATACAAATATATACAAAAAGTTGTAAACCCCCGTTTTGAGTAAAATCTTATACAATAATATGAAAAAAGTTGTAAACCCCCGTTTTGAGTAAACTCTACAATACAAATATTTAGAAAAAGTTATAAACCCCCATTTTGAGTAAAGTTTACTATACAAATATTTACAAAAAGTTGTAAACCCCCATTTTGAGTAAACTCTACTATAATTATATACAAAAAGTTTTAAACCACTGTTTTGAGTGAACTCTACTATAATTATATACAAAAAATTGTAAACCCCCATTTTGAGTAAACTCTAACACAATAATATACAAAAAGTTGTAAACCCACGTTTTGTGTAAAGTCTAATACAATAATATACAAAAAGTTGTAAACCCCCGTTTTGTAAACTCTACAATACAATTATTTACAAAAAGTTGTAAACCCCTGTTTTGAGTAAACTCTACTATAATTATATACAGAAAGTTGTAAACCTCCGTTTTGAGTGAACTTTACTATAATTATATACAAAAAGTTGTAAACCCCCGTTTTTAGTGAACTCTAATACAATAATATACAAAAAGTTGTAAACCCCTGTTTTGAGTAAACTCTACTATACAATTATATAGAAAAAGTTGTAAACCTCCGTTTTATTGTACAAAAAGTTGGAAACCCCCGTTATGAGTAAACTCTACAATACAGTTATATACAAAAAGTTGTAAACCCCTATTTTGAGTAAACTCTAATACAATAATATACAAAAAGTAGTAAACCCCGTATTAAGTAAACTCTACTATACAATTATTTACAAAAAGTTGTAAACCCCCGTTTTGAGTAAACTCTAATACAATAATATACAAAAAGTTGTAAACCCCTGTTTTGAGTAAACTCTACTACACAATTATATACAAAAAGTTGTAAACCCCCGTTTTGAGTAAAATCTACAATACAATTATATTCAAAAAGTTGTAAACCCTTGTTTTGAGTAAACTCTTATACAAAAGGTTGTAAACCCCCTTTTTGTGTAAACTCTACTATATACAAAAAGTTGTAAATCCCCGTTTTGAGTAAAATCTACAATACAATTATATTCAATGAGTTGTAAACCCCCATTTTCGATGGTAAACTCTAATACAATAATATATAAAAAAGTTGTAACCCCCGTTTTGAGTAAACCTACTATACAATAATATAAAAAAGTTGTAAACCCCTATTTTAAGTAAAATCTACAATACAATTATATACAAAAAGTTGTAAACCCCCATTTTGAGTAAAATCTAACACAATAATGTACAAAAAGTTGTAAACCCTTATTTTGAGTCAACTCAACTAAACAATTATTTACAAAAAGTTGTAAACCCCCGTTTTGAGTAAACTCTACTGGAATTATATACAAAAACTTGTAAACCCCCGTTTTGAGTATACTCTAATACATTAATATACAAAAAGTTTTAAACCCACGTTTTGAGTAAACTCTACTATACAATTATATACAAAAAGTTGTAAACCCCCGTTTTTGAGTAAAATCTTATACAATAATATAAAAAAAGTTGTAAACCCCCGTATTGAGTAAACTCTACAATACAAATATTTACAAAAAGTTGTAAACCCCCGTTATGAGTAAACTCTAATATACAAATATTTACAAAAAGTTGTAAACCCCCATTTTGAGTAAACTCTACTATAATTATATACAAAAAATTGTAAACCTCTGTTTTGAGTGAACTCTACTATAATTATATACAAAAAATTGTAAACCCCCATTTTGAGTAAACTCTAATACAATAATATACAAAAATTTGTAAACCCCCATTTTGAGTAAACTCTAACACAATAATGTACAAAAAGTTGTAAACCCCTATTTTGAGTCAACTCAACTAAACAATTATTTACAAAAAGTTGTAAACCCCCATTTTGAGTAAACTCTATGCGAAATTATATACAAAAACTTGTAAACCCCCGTTTTGAGTATACTCTAATACATTAATATACAAAAAGTTGTAAACCCTCGTTTTGAGTAAACTCTACTATACAAATATATACAAAAAGTTGTAAACCCCCGTTTTGAGTAAAATCTTATACAATAATATGAAAAAAGTTGTAAACCCCAGTTTTGAGTAAACTCTACAATACAAATATTTAGAAAAAGTAATAAACCCCCATTTTGAGTAAAGTTTACTATACAAATATTTACAAAAAGTTGTAAACCCCCATTTTGAGTAAACTCTACTATAATTATATACAAAAAGTTTTAAACCTCTGTTTTGAGTGAACTCTACTATAATTATATACAAAAAATTGTAAACCCCCATTTTGAGTAAACTCTAACACAATAATATACAAAAAGTTGTAAACCCACGTTTTGTGTAAAGTCTAATACAATAATATACAAAAAGTTGTAAACCCCCGTTTTGTAAACTCTACAATACAATTATTTACAAAAAGTTGTAAACCCCTGTTTTGAGTAAACTCTACTATAATTATATACAGAAAGTTGTAAACCTCCGTTTTGAGTGAACTTTACTATAATTATATACAAAAAGTTGTAAACCCCCGTTTTTAGTGAACTCTAATACAATAATATACAAAAAGTTGTAAACCCCTGTTTTGAGTAAACTCTACTATACAATTATATACAAAAAGTTGTAAACCTCCGTTTTATTGTACAAAAAGTTGTAAACCCCCGTTATGAGTAAACTCTACAATACAATTATATACAAAAAGTTATAAACCCTCATTTTGAGAAAACTCTACTATACAATTATATACAAAATGTTGTAAACCCCCGTTTTGAGTAAAATCTACAATACAATTATATACAAAAAGTTGTAAACCCCTATTTTGAGTAAACTCTAATACAATAATATACAAAAAGTTGTAAACCCCCGTATTAAGTAAACTCTACTATACAATTATTTACAAAAAGTTGTAAACCCCCGTTTTGAGTAAACTCTAATACAATAATATACAAAAAGTTGTAAACCCCTGTTTTGAGTAAACTCTACTACACAATTATATACAAAAAGTTGTAAACCCCCGTTTTGAGTAAAATCTACAATACAATTATATTCAAAAAGTTGTAAACCCTTGTTTTGAGTAAACTCTTATACAAAAGGTTGTAAACCCCTTTTTTGTGTAAACTCTACTATATACAAAAAGTTGTAAATCCCCGTTTTGAGTAAAATCTACAATACAATTATATTCAATGAGTTGTAAACCCCCATTTTCAGTAAACTCTAATACAATAATATATAAATAGTTGTAAACCCCCGTTTTGAGTAAACTCTACTATACAATTATATAAAAAAAGTTGTAAACACCCGTTTTGTGTAAACTCTAATACAATAATATACAAAAAGTTGTAAACCCCCGTTTTGTAAACCCCTGTTTTGAGTAAAGTTGTAAACCCCTGTTTTGAGTAAAGTTGTAAACCCCGGTCTACTATACAAATATTTGCAAAAAGTTGTAATCCCCTGTTTTGAGTAAACTCTACTAAAATTATATACAAAAACTTGTAAACCCCCGTTTTGAGTAAACTCTACAATACAAATATTTACAAAAAGTTGTAAACCCCCGTTTTGATTAAACTCTACTATACAAATATTTACAAAAAGTTGTAAACCCCTATTTTGAGTAAACTCTACTATAATTATATACAAAAAGTTGTAAACCTAAGTTTTGAGTAAACTCTACTATAATTATATACAAAAAGTTGTAAACCTAAGTTTTGAGTAAACTCTACTATAATTATATATAAAAAATTGTAAACGCCCGTTTTGAGTAAACTCTAATACAATAATATACAAAAAGTTGTAAACCCCCATTTTGAGTAAACTCTACTATACAATTATATACAAAAAGTTGTAAACCCTCGTTTTGAGTAAACTCTACTATACAATTATATAGAAAAAGTTGTAAACACCCATTTTGTGTAAAGCCTAATACAATAATATACAAAAAGTTGTAAACCCCCGTTTTGTAAACTCTACAATACAATTATTTACCAAAAAGTTGTAAACCCCTGTTTTGAGTAAACTCTACTATAATTATATACGAAAGTTGTAAACCTCCGTTTTGAGTGAACTTTACTATAATTATATACAAAAAGTTGTAAACCCCCGTTTTTAGTGATCTCTAATACAATAATATACAAAAAGTTGTAAACCCCTGTTTTGAGTAAACTCTACTATACAATTATATACAAAAATTTGTAAACCTCGTTTTATTGTACAAAAAGTTGTAAACCCCCGTTATGAGTAAACTCTACAATACAGTTATATACAAAAAGTTGTAAACCCCTATTTTGAGTAAACTCTAATACAATAATATACAAAAAGTTGTAAACCCCCGTATTAAGTAAACTCTACTATACAATTATTTACAAAAAGTTGCAAACCCCCGTTTTGAGTAAACTCTAATACAATAATATACAAAAAGTTGTAAACCCCTGTTTTGAGTAAACTGTACTACACAATTATATACAAAAAGTTGTAAACCCCCGTTTTGAGTAAAATCTACAATACAATTATATTCAAAAAGTTGTAAACCCTTGTTTTGAGTAAACTCTTATACAAAAGGTTGTAAACCCCTTTTTTGTGTAAACTCTACTATATACAAAAAGTTGTAAATCCCCGTTTTGAGTAAAATCTACAATACAATTATATTCAATGAGTTGTAAACCCCCATTTTCAGTAAACTCTAATACAATAATATATAAATAGTTGTAAACCCCCGTTTTGAGTAAACCTACTCTACAATTATATAAAAAAGTTGTAAACCCCTGTTTTAAGTAAAATCTACAATACAATTATATACAAAAAGTTGTAAACCCCCATTTTGAGTAAAATCTAACACAATAATGTACAAAAAGTTGTAAACCCCTATTTTGAGTCAACTCAACTAAACAATTATTTACAAAAAGTTGTAAACCCCCGTTTTGAGTAAACTCTACTGGAATTATATACAAAAACTTGTAAACCCCCGTTTTGAGTATACTCTAATGCATTAATATACAAAAAGTTTTAAACCCTCGTTTTGAGTAAACTCTACTATACAATTATATACAAAAAGTTGTAAACCCCCGTTTTTGAGTAAAATCTTATACAATAATATAAAAAAAGTTGTAAACCCCCGTTTTGAGTAAACTCTACAATACAAATATTTACAAAAAGTTGTAAACCCCCGTTTTGAGTAAACTCTAATATACAAATATTTACAAAAAGTTGTAAACCCCCATTTTGAGTAAACTCTACTATAATTTTATACAAAAAATTGTAAACCTCTGTTTTGAGTGAACTCTACTATAATTATATACAAAAAATTGTAAACCCCCATTTTGAGTAAACTCTAATACAATAATATACGGAAATTTGTAAACCCCCATTTTGAGTAAACTCTAACACAATAATGTACAAAAAGTTGTAAACCCCTATTTTGAGTCAACTCAACTAAACAATTATTTACAAAAAGTTGTAAACCCCCATTTTGAGTAAACTCTACTGAAATTATATACAAAAACTTGTAAACCCCCGTTTTGAGTATACTCTAATACATTAATATACAAAAAGTTGTAAACCCTCGTTTTGAGTAAAATCTACTATACAAATATATACAAAAAGTTGTAAACCCCCGTTTTGAGTAAAATCTTATACAATAATATGAAAAAAGTTGTAAACCCCCGTTTTGAGTAAACTCTACAATACAAATATTTAGAAAAAGTTATAAACCCCATTTTGAGTAAAGTTTACTATACAAATATTTACAAAAAGTTGTAAACCCCCATTTTGAGTAAACTCTACTATAATTATATACAAAAAGTTTTAAACCTCTGTTTTGAGTGAACTCTACTATAATTATATACAAAAAATTGTAAACCCCCATTTTGAGTAAACTCTAACACAATAATATACAAAAAGTTGTAAACCCACGTTTTGTGTAAAGTCTAATACAATAATATACAAAAAGTTGTAAACCCCGTTTTGTAAACTCTACAATACAATTATTTACAAAAAGTTTTGTAAAACAATACAATTATTTACAAAAAGTTGTAAACCCCTGTTTTGATAAACTCTACTATAATTATATACGTAAAGTTGTAAACCTCCGTTTTGAGTGAACTTTACTATAATTATATACAAAAAGTTGTAAACCCCCGTTTTTAGTGAACTCTAATACAATAATATACAAAAAGTTGTAAACCCCTGTTTTGAGTAAACTCTACTATACAATTATATAGAAAAAGTTGTAAACCTCCGTTTTATTGTACAAAAAGTTGGAAACCCCCGTTATGAGTAAACTCTACAATTCAGTTATATACAAAAAGTTGTAAACCCCTATTTTGAGTAAACTCTAATACAATAATATACAAAAAGTAGTAAACCCCCGTATTAAGTAAACTCTACTATACAATTATTTACAAAAAGTTGTAAACCCCCGTTTTGAGTAAACTCTAATACAATAATATACAAAAAGTTGTAAACCCCTGTTTTGAGTAAACTCTACTACACAATTATATACAAAAAGTTGTAAACCCCCGTTTTGAGTAAAATCTACAATACAATTATATTCAAAAAGTTGTAAACCCTTGTTTTGAGTAAACTCTTATACAAAAGGTTGTAAACCCCCTTTTTGTGTAAACTCTACTATATACAAAAAGTTGTAAATCCCCGTTTTGAGTAAAATCTACAATACAATTATATTCAATAAGTTGTAAACCCCCATTTTCAGTAAACTCTAATACAATAATATATAAATAGTTGTAACCCCCCGTTTTGAGTAAACCTACTCTACAATAATATAAAAAAGTTGTAAACCCCTATTTTAAGTAAAATCTACAATACAATTATATACAAAAAGTTGTAAACCCCCATTTTGAGTAAAATCTAACACAATAATGTACCAAAAGTTGTAAACCCTTATTTTGAGTCAACTCAACTAAACAATTATTTACAAAAAGTTGTAAACCCCCGTTTTAAGTAAACTCTACTGGAATTATATACAAAAACTTGTAAACCCCCGTTTTGAGTATACTCTAATACATTAATATACAAAAAGTTTTAAACCCACGTTTTGAGTAAACTCTACTATACAATTATATACAAAAAGTTGTAAACCCCCGTTTTTGAGTAAAATCTTATACAATAATATAAAAAAAGTTGTAAACCCCCGTATTGAGTAAACTCTACAATACAAATATTTACAAAAAGTTGTAAACCCCCGTTTTGAGTAAACTCTAATATACAAATATTTACAAAAAGTTGTAAACCCCCATTTTGAGTAAACTCTACTATAATTATATACAAAAAATTGTAAACCTCTGTTTTGAGTGAACTCTACTATAATTATATACAAAAAATTGTAAACCCCCATTTTGAGTAAACTCTAATACAATAATATACAGAAATTTGTAAACCCCCATTTTGAGTAAACTCTAACACAATAATGTACAAAAAGTTGTAAACCCCTATTTTGAGTCAACTCAACTAAACAATTATTTACAAAAAGTTGTAAACCCCCATTTTGAGTAAACTCTACTGAAATTATATACAAAAACTTGTAAACCCCCGTTTTGAGTATACTCTAATACATTAATATACAAAAAGTTGTAAACCCTCGTTTTGAGTAAACTCTACTATACAAATATATACAAAAAGTTGTAAACCCCCGTTTTGAGTAAAATCTTATACAATAATATGAAAAAAGTTGTAAACCCCAGTTTTGAGTAAACTCTACAATACAAATATTTAGAAAAAGTAATAAACCCCCATTTTGAGTAAAGTTTACTATACAAATATTTACAAAAAGTTGTAAACCCCCATTTTGAGTAAACTCTACTATAATTATATACAAAAAGTTTTAAACCTCTGTTTTGAGTGAACTCTACTATAATTATATACAAAAAATTGTAAACCCCCATTTTGAGTAAACTCTAACACAATAATATACAAAAAGTTGTAAACCCACGTTTTGTGTAAAGTCTAATACAATAATATACAAAAAGTTGTAAACCCCCGTTTTGTAAACTCTACAATACAATTATTTACAAAAAGTTGTAAACCCCTGTTTTGAGTAAACTCTACTATAATTATATACAGAAAGTGGTAAACCTCCGTTTTGAGTGAACTTTACTATAATTATATACAAAAAGTTGTAAACCCCCATTTTGAGTAAACTCTAATACAATAATACACAAAAAGTTGTAAACCCACGTTTTGAGTAAACTCTACTATACAATTATATACAAAAATTTGTAAACCTCCGTTTTATTGTACAAAAAGTTGGAAACCCCCGTTATGAGTAAACTCTACAATACAGTTATATACAAAAAGTTGTAAACCCCTATTTTGAGTAAACTCTAATACAATAATATACAAAAGTAGTAAACCCCCGTATTAAGTAAACTCTACTATACAATTATTTACAAAAAGTTGTAAACCCCCGTTTTGAGTAAACTCTAATACAATAATATACAAAAAGTTGTAAACCCCTGTTTTGAGTAAACTCTACTACACAATTATATACAAAAAGTTGTAAACCCCCGTTTTGAGTAAAATCTACAATACAATTATATTCAAAAAGTTGTAAACCCTTGTTTTGAGTAAACTCTTATACAAAAGGTTGTAAACCCCCTTTTTGTGTAAACTCTACTATATACAAAAAGTTGTAAATCCCCGTTTTGAGTAAAATCTACAATACAATTATATTCAATGAGTTGTAAACCCCCATTTTCAGTAAACTCTAATACAATAATATATAAATAGTTGTAAACCCCCGTTTTGAGTAAACCTACTCTACAATAATATAAAAAAGTTGTAAACCCCTATTTTAAGTAAAATCTACAATACAATTATATACAAAAAGTTGTAAACCCCCATTTTGAGTAAAATCTAACACAATAATGTACAAAAAGTTGTAAACCCTTATTTTGAGTCAACTCAACTAAACAATTATTTACAAAAAGTTGTAAACCCCCGTTTTGAGTAAACTCTCGGAATTATATACAAAAACTTGTAAACCCCCGTTTTGAGTATACTCTAATACATTAATATACAAAAAGTTTTAAACCCACGTTTTGAGTAAACTCTACTATACAATTATATACAAAAAGTTGTAAACCCCCGTTTTTGAGTAAAATCTTATACAATAATATAAAAAAAGTTGTAAACCCCCGTATTGAGTAAACTCTACAATACAAATATTTACAAAAAGTTGTAAACCCCCGTTTTGAGTAAACTCTAATATTCAAATATTTACAAAAAGTTGTAAACCCCCATTTTGAGTAAACTCTACTATAATTATATACAAAAAATTGTAAACCTCTGTTTTGAGTGAACTCTACTATAATTATATACAAAAAATTGTAAACCCCCATTTTGAGTAAACTCTAATACAATAATATACAGAAATTTGTAAACCCCCATTTTGAGTAAACTCTAACACAATAATGTACAAAAAGTTGTAAACCCCTATTTTGAGTCAACTCAACTAAACAATTATTTACAAAAAGTTGTAAACCCCTATTTTGAGTAAACTCTACTGAAATTATATACAAAAGCTTGTAAACCCCCGTTTTGAGTATACTCTAATACATTAATATACAAAAAGTTGTAAACCCTCGTTTTGAGTAAACTCTACTATACAAATATATACAAAAAGTTGTAAACCCCCGTTTTGTGTAAAATCTTATACAATAATATGAAAAAAGTTGTAAACCCCAGTTTTGAGTAAACTCTACAATACAAATATTTAGAAAAAGTAATAAACCCCCATTTTGAGTAAAGTTTACTATACAAATATTTACAAAAAGTTGTAAACCCCCATTTTGAGTAAACTCTACTATAATTATATACAAAAAGTTTTAAACCCCATTCCGAGTGAACTCTACTATAATTATATACAAAAAATTGTAAACCCCCATTTTGAGTAAACTCTAACACAATAATATACAAAAAGTTGTAAACCCACGTTTTGTGTAAAGTCTAATACAATAATATACAAAAAGTTGTAAACCCCCGTTTTGTAAACTCTACAATACAATTATTTACAAAAAGTTGTAAACCCCTGTTTTGAGTAAACTCTACTATAATTATATACAGAAAGTGGTAAACCTCCGTTTTGAGTGAACTTTACTATAATTATATACAAAAAGTTGTAAACCCCCATTTTGAGTAAACTCTAATACAATAATACACAAAAAGTTGTAAACTATAATACAATAATATACAAAAAGTTTTAAACCCCTGTTTTGAGTAAACTCTACTATACAATTATATACAAAAAGTTGTAAACCTCCGTTTTATTGTACAAAAAGTTGTAAACCCCCATTATGAGTAAACTCTACAATACAGTTATATACGAAAAGTTGTAAACCCCTATTTTGAGTAAACTCTAATACAATAATATACAAAAAGTTGTAAATCCCCGTATTAAGTAAACTATACTATACAATTATTTACAAAAAGTTGTAAACCCCCGTTTTGAGTAAACTCTAATACAATAATATACAAAAAGTTGTAAACCCCTGTTTAGAGCCTGTTTTGAGTAAACTCTACTACACAATTATATACAAAAAGTTGTAAACCCCCGTTTTGAGTAAAATCTACAATACAATTATATTCAAAAAGTTGTAAACCCTTGTTTTGAGTAAACTCTTATACAAAAGGTTGTAAACCCCTTTTTTGTGTAAACTCTACTATATACAAAAAGTTGTAAATCCCCGTTTTGAGTAAAATCTACAATACAATTATATTCAATGAGTTGTAAACCCCCATTTTCGAAGTAAACTCTAATACAATAATATATAAATAGTTGTAAACCCCCGTTTTGAGTAAACCTACTCTACAATTATATAAAAAAGTTGTAAACCCCTGTTTTAAGTAAAATCTACAATACAATTATATACAAAAAGTTGTAAACCCCCATTTTGAGTAAAATCTAACACAATAATGTACAGAAAGTTGTAAACCCCTATTTTGAGTCAACTCAACTAAACAATTATCTACAAAAAGTTGTAAACCCCCGTTTTGAGTAACTCTACTGGAATTATATACAAAAACTTGTAAACCCCCGTTTTGAGTATACTCTAATACATTAATATACAAAAAGTTTTAAACCCTCGTTTTGAGTAAACTCTACTATACAATTATATACAAAAAGTTGTAAACCCCCGTTTTTGAGTAAAATCTTATACAATAATATAAAAAAAGTTGTAAACCCCCGTTTTGAGTAAACTCTACAATACAAATATTTACAAAAAGTTGTAACCCCCGTTTTGAGTAAACTCTAATATACAAATATTTACAAAAAGTTGTAAACCCCTATTTTGAGTAAACTCTACTATAATTATATACAAAAAATTGTAAACCTCTGTTTTGAGTGAACTCTACTATAATTATATACAAAAAATTGTAAACCCCCATTTTGAGTAAACTCTAATACAATAATATACAGAAATTTGTAAACCCCCGTTTTGAGTAAACTCTAACACAATAATGTACAAAAAGTTGTAAACCCCTATTTTGAGTCAACTCAACTAAACAATTATTTACAAAAAGTTGTAAACCCCCATTTTGAGTAAACTCTACTGAAATTATATACAAAAACTTGTAAACCCCCGTTTTGAGTATACTCTAATACATTAATATACAAAAAGTTGTAAACCCTCGTTTTGAGTAAACTCTACTATACAAATATATACAAAAAGTTGTAAACCCCCGTTTTGAGTAAAATCTTATACAATAATATGAAAAAAGTTGTAAACCCCCGTTTTGTGTAAAGTCTAATACAATTATATACAAAAAGTTGTAAACCCCCGTTTTGAGTAAACTATAATACAATAATAAACAAAAAGTTGTAAACCACCGTTTTGAGTAAACTCTGCTATACAATTATTTACAAAAAGTTGTAAACCCCTGTTTTGAGTAAACTCTACTAAAATTATATACAAAAACTTGTAAACCCCTATTTTGAGTAAACTCTAATACAATAATATACAAAAAGTTGTAAACCCCCGTTTTGAGTAAACTCTACAATACAAATATTTACAAAAAGTGGTTGTAAACCCCTATTTTGAGTAAACTCTACTATAATTATATACAAAAATTTTTTAACCTCTGTTTTGAGTAAACCCTGCTATAATTATACAAAAAATTATAAACCCCCGTTTTGAGTAAACTCTAATACAATAATATACAAAAAGTTGTAAACCCCCATTTTGAGTAAACTCTACTATACAATTATATACAAAAAGTTGTAAACCCTCGTTTTGAGTAAACTCTACTATACAATTATATACAAAAAGTTATAAACACCCATTTTGTGTAAAGTCTAATACAATAATATATAAAAAGTTGTAAACCCTTGTTTTGTAAACTCTACAATACAATTATTTACAAAAAGTTGTAAACCCCTGTTTTGAGTAAACTCTACTATAATTATATACAGAAAGTTGTAAACCTCCGTTTTGAGTGAACTTTACTATAATTATATACAAAAAGTTGTAAACCGCCGTTTTTAGTGAACTCTAATACAATAATATACAAAAATTTGTAAACCCCTGTTTTGAGTAAACTCTACTATACATTTATATACAAAAAATTGTTGTAAACCTCCGTTTTATTGTACAAAAAGTTGTAAACCCCCGTTATGAGTAAACTCTACAATACAATTACAAACAAAAAGTTGTAAACCCCCGTTTTGAGTAAACTCTAATACAATAATATACAAAAAGTTGTAAACCCCCGTATTAAGTAAACTCTACTATACAATTATTTACAAAAAGTTGTAAACCCCCCGTTTTGAGTAAACTCTAATACAATAATATACAAAAAGTTGTAAACCCCTGTTTTGAGTAAGCTCTACTACACAATTATAAACAAAAAGTTGTAAACCCCCGTTTTGAGTAAAATCTACAATACAAGTATATTCAAAAAGTTGTAAACCCTTGTTTTGAGTAAACTCTTATACAAAAGGTTGTAAACCCCCTTTTTATGTAAACTCTACTATATACAAAAAGTTGTAAATCCCCGTTTTGAGTAAAATCTACAATTTAATTATATTCAATAAGTTGTAAACCCCCATTTTCAGTAAACTTTAATACAATAATATATAAAAAGTTGTAAACCCCCGTTTTGAGTAAACCTACTCTACAATTATATAAAAAAGTTGTAAACCCCTGTTTTAAGTAAAATCTACAATACAATTATATACAAAAAGTTGTAAACCCCCGTTTTGAGTAAACTTTAACACAATAATGTACAAAAAGTTGTAAACCCCTATTTTGAGTCAACTCAACTAAACAATTATTTACAAAAAGTTGTAAACCCCCGTTTTGAGTAAACTCTACTGGAATTATATACAAAAACTTGTAAACCCCCGTTTTGAGTATACTCTAATACATTAATATACAAAAAGTTGTAAACCCTCGTTTTGAGTAAACTCTACTATACAATTATATACAAAAAGTTGTAAACCCCCGTTTTGAGTAAAATCTTATTCAATAATATAAAAAAAGTTGTAAACCCCCGTTTTGAGTAAACTCTACAATACAAATATTTACAAAAAGTTGTAAACCCCCGTTTTGAGTAAACTCTACTATACAAATATTTACAAAAAGTTGTAAACCCCCATTTTGAGTAAACTCTACTATTATTATATACAAAAAGTTTTAAACCTCTGTTTTGAGTGAACTCTACTATAATTATATACAAAAAATTGTAAACCCCAATTTTCAGTTAACTCTAATACAATAATATACAAAAAGTTGTAAACCCACGTTTTGAGTAAACACTACTATACAATTATATACAAAAAGTTGTAAACACCCATTTTGTGTAAAGTCTAATACAATTATATAAAAAAAGTTGTTAACCCCCATTTTGAGTAAACTATAATACAATAATAAACAAAAAGTTGTAAATCCCCGTTTTGAGTAAACTCTACTATACTATTATTTACAAAAAGTTGTAAACTCCTGTGTTGAGTAAACTCTACTAAAATAATATACAAAAACTTGTAAACCCCCGTTTTGAGTAAACTCTAATTTAATAATATACAAAATGTTGTAAACCCCCGTTTTGAGTAAACTCTACAATACAAATATTTACAAAAAGTTGTAAACGCCCGTTTTGAGTAAACTCTACTATACAAATATTTACAAAAAGTTGTAAACCCCTATTTTGAGTAAACTCTACTATAATTATATACAAAAAAGTTGTAAACCTCTGTTTTGAGTAAACTCTGCTATAATTATATACAAAAAATTGTAAACCCCCGTTTTGAGTAAACACTAATACAATAATATACAAAAAGTTGTAAACCCCCATTTTGAGTATACTCTACTATACAATTATATACAAAAAGTTGTAAACCCTCGTTTTGAGTAAACTCTACTATACAATTATATACAAAAAGTTGTAAACACCCATTTTGTGTAAAGTCTAATACTATAATATACAAAAAGTTGTAAACCCCCGTTTTGTAAACCCTACAATACAATTATTTACAAAAAGTTGTAAACCCCTGTTATGAGTAAACTCTACTATAATTATATACAGAAAGTTGTAAACCTCCGTTTTGAGTGAACTTTACTATAATTATATACAAAAAGTTGTAAACCCCCGTTTTTAGTGAACTCTAATACAATAATATACAAAAAGTTGTAAACCCCTGTTTTGAGTAAACTCTACTATACAATTATATACAAAAAGTTGTAAACCTCCATTTTAGTGTGCAAAGAGTTGTAAACCCCCGTTATGAGTAAACTCTACAATACAATTACATACAAAAAGTTGTAAACCCCCGTTTTGAGTAAACTCTTATACAATAATATACAAAAAGTTGTAAACCCCCGTATTAAGTAAACTCTACTATACAATTATTTACAAAAAGTTGTAAACCCCCGTTTTGAGTAAACTCTAATACAATAATATAAAAAAAGTTGTAAACCCCTGTTTTGAGTAAACTCTACTACACAATTATATACAAAAAGTTGTAAACCCCCGTTTTGAGTAAAATCTACAATACAATTATATTCAAAAAGTTGTAAACCCTGGTTTTGAGTAAAATCTTATACAATAAAATACAAAAGGTTGTAAACCCCCTTTTTGTGTAAACTCTACTATACAATTATATACAAAAAGTTGTAAATCCCCGATTTGAGTAAAATCTACAATACAATTATATTCAAAAAGTTGTAAACCCCCATTTTCAGAAAACTCTAATACAATAATTTATAAAAAGTTGTAAACCCCCGTTTGAGTAAACTCTACTATACAATTATATAAAAAAGTTGTAAACCACTGTTTAAGTAAAATCTACAATACAATTATATACAAAAAGTTGTAAACCCCCCGTTTTGAGTAAACTCTAACACAATAATGTACAAAAAGTTGTAAACCCCTATTTTGAGTCAACTCAACTAAACAAATATTTACAAAAAGTTGTAAACCCCCGTTTAAGTAAACTCTACTGAAATTATATACAAAAACTTGTAAGCCCCCGTTTTGAGTATACTCTAATACATTAATATAAAAAAAGTTGTAAACCCTCATTTTGAGTAAACTATACAATTATATACAAAAAGTTGTAAACCCCTGTTTTGAGTAAAATCTTATTCAGTAATATAAAAAAAGTTGTAAACCCCCGTTTTGAGTAAACTCTACAATACAAATATTTATAAAAAGTTATAAACCCCCATTTTGAGTAAAGTTTACTATACAAATATTTACAAAAAGTTGTAAACCCCCATTTTGAGTAAACTCTACTATAATTATATACAAAAAGTTTTAAACCTCTGTTTTGAGTGAACTCTACTATAATTATATACAAAAAATTGTAAACCCCCATTTTGAGTAAACTCTAATACAATAATACACAAAAAGTTGTAAACCCACGTTTTGAGTAAACTCTACTATACAATTATTACAAAAAGTTGTAAACACCCATTTTGTGTAAAGTCTAATACAATTATATACAAAAATTTGTAAACCCCCGTTTTGAGTAAACTATAATACAATAATAAACAAAAAGTTGTAAACCCCCGTTTTGAGTAAACTCTGCTATACAATTATTTACAAAAAGTTGTAAACCCCTGTTTTGAGTAAACTCTACTAAAATTATATACAAAAACTTGTAAACCCCCATTTTGAGTAAACTCTAATACAATAATATACAAAAAGTTGAAAACCCCCGTTTTGAGTAAACTCTACAATACAAATATTTACAAAAAGTGGTTGAAAACCCCTATTTTGAGTAAACTCTACTATAATTATATACAAAAAGTTTTTAACCTCTGTTTTGAGTAAACTCTGCTATAATTATATACAAAAAATTATAAACCCCCGTTTTGAGTAAACTCTAATACAATAATATACAAAAAGTTGTAAACCCCCATTTTGAGTAAACTCTACTATACAATTATATACAAAAAGTTGTAAACCCTCGTTTTGAGTAAACTCTACTATACAATTATATACAAAAAGTTGTAAACACCCATTTTGTGTAAAGTCTAATACAATAATATATAAAAAGTTGTCAACCCCCGTTTTGTAAACTCTACAATACAATTATTTACAAAAAGTTGTAAACCCCTGTTTTGAGTAAACTCTACTATAATTATATACTGAAAGTTGTAAACCTCCGTTTTGAGTGAACATTACTATAATTATATACAAAAAGTTGTAAACCCCCGTTTTTAGTGAACTCTAATACAATAATATACAAAATTTTGTAAACCCCTGTTTTGAGGAAACTCTACTATACATTTATATAAAAAAAGTTGTAAACCTCCGTTTTATTGTACAAAAAGTTGTAAACCCCGTTATGAGTAAACTCTACAATACAATTACAAACAAAAAGTTGTAAACCCCCGTTTTGAGTAAACTCTAATACTATAATATACAAAAAGTTGTAAACCCCCGTATTAAGTAAACTCTACTATACAATTATTTACAAAAAGTTGTAAACCCCCGTTTTGAGTAAACTCTAATACAATAATATACAAAAAGTTGTAAAACCCCTGTTTTGAGTAAACTCTACTACACAATTATAAACAAAAAGTTGTAAACCCCCGTTTTGAGTAAAATCTACAATACAAGTATATTCAAAAAGTTGTAAACCCTTGTTTTGAGTAAACTCTTATACAAAAGGTTGTAAACCCCCTTTTTGTGTAAACTCTACTATATACAAAAAATTGTAAATCCCCGTTTTGAGTAAAATCTACAATACAATTATATTCAATATGTTGTAAACCCTCATTTTTAGTAAACTCTAATACAATATTATATAAAAAGTTGTAAACCCCCGTTTTGAGTAAACCTACTCTACAATTATATAAAAAAGTTGTAAACCCCTGTTTTAAGTAAAATCTACAATACAATTATATACAAAAAGTTGTAAACCCCCGTTTTGAGTAAACTCTAACACAATAATGTACAAAAAGTTGTAAACCCCTATTTTGAGTCAACTCAACTAAACAATTATTTACAAAAAGTTGTAAACCCCCGTTTTGAGTAAACTCTACTGGAATTATATACAAAAACTTGTAAACCCCCGTTTTGAGTATACTCTAATACATTAATATACAATAAGTTGTAAACCCTCGTTTTGAGTAAACTCTACTATACAATTATATACAAAAAGTTGTAACCCCCCGTTTTGAGTAAAATCTTATTCAATAATATAAAAAAAGTTGTAAACCCCCGTTTTGAGTAAACTCTACAATACAAATATTTACAAAAAGTTGTAAACCCCCGATTTGAGTAAACTCTACTATACAAATATTTACAAAAAGTTGTAAACCCCCAGTTTGAGTAAACTCTACTATTATTATATACAAAAAGTTTTAAACCTCTGTTTTGAGTGAACTCTACTATAATTATATACAAAAAATTGTAAACCCCAATTTTCAGTTAACACTAATACAATAATATACAAAAAGTTGTAAACCCACGTTTTGAGTAAACTCTACTATACAATTATATACAAAAAGTTGTAAACACCCATTTTGTGTAAAGTCTAATACAATTATATAAAAAAGTTGTAAACCCCCGTTTTGAGTAAACTATAATACAATAATAAACAAAAAGTTGTAAATCCCCGTTTTGAGTAAACTCTACTATACTATTATTTACAAAAAGTTGTAAACTCCTGTGTTGAGTAAACTCTACTAAAATAATATACAAAAACTTGTAAACCCCCGTTTTGAGTAAACTCTAATACAATAATATATAAAATGTTGTAAACCCCCGTTTTGAATAAACACTACAATACAAATATTTACAAAAAGTTGTAAACCCCCGTTTTGAGTAAACTCTGCTATACAAATATTTACAAAAAGTTGTAAACCCCTATTTTGAGTAAACTCTACTATAATTATATACAAAAAAGTTGTAAACCTCTGTTTTGAGTAAACTCTACTATAATTATATACAAAAAATTGTAAACCCCCGTTTTGAGTAAATTCTAATACAATAATATACAAAAAGTTGTAAACCCCCATTTTGAGTATACTCTACTATACAATTATATACAAAAAGTTGTAAACCCTTGTTTTGAGTAAACTCTACTATACAATTATATACAAAAAGTTGTAAACACCCATTTTGTGTAAAGTCTAATACAATAATATACAAAAAGTTGTAAACCCCCGTTTTGTGAACTCTACAATACAATTATTTACAAAAAGTTGTAAACCCCTGTTATGAGTAAACTCTACTATAATTATATACAGAAAGTTGTAAACCTCCGTTTTGAGTGAACTTTACTATAATTATATACAAAAAGTTGTAAACCCTCGTTTTTAGTGAACTCTAATACAATAATATACAAAAAGTTGTAAACCCCTGTTTTGAGTAAACTCTACTATACAATTATATACAAAAAGTTGTAAACCTCCGTTTTAGTGTACAAAGAGTTGTAAACCCCCGTTATGAGTAAACTCTACAATACAATTACATACAAAAAGTTGTAAACCCCCGTTTTGAGTAAACTCTTATACAATAATATACAAAAAGTTGTAAACCCCCGTATTAAGTAAACTATACTATACAATTATTTACAAAAAGTTGTAAACCCCCGTTTTGAGTAAACTCTAATACAATAATATACAAAAAGTTGTAAACCCCTGTTTTGAGTAAACTCTACTACACAATTATATACAAAAAGTTGTAAACCCCCGTTTCGAGTAAAATCTACAATACAATTACATTCAAAAAGTTGTAAACCCTGGTTTTGAGTAAAATCTTATACAATAAAATACAAAAGGTTGTAAACCCCCTTTTTGTGAAAACTCTACTATACAATTATATACAAAAAGTTGTAAATCCCCGTTTTGAGTAAAATCTACAATACAATTATATTCAAAAAGTGGTAAACCCCTATTTTCAGTAAACTCTAATACAATAATATATAAAAAGTTGTAAACCCCCATTTTGAGTAAACTCTACTATACAATTATATAAAAAAGTTGTAAACCCCTGTTTAAGTAAAATCTACAATACAATTATATACAAAAAGTTGTAAACCCCCCGTTTTGAGTAAACTCTAACACAATAATGTACAAAAAGTTGTAAACCCATCTTTTGAGTAAACTCTACTATACAATTATATGTCCCTAGGACATAACCCAGTTGGCAAGGGGCGTGGGTGCGTAATTGCAGCCTAGCAGGAGGTTAGAGGTTCGATTCCCACAAGGGGTGAATTATTCCCTTTTGTTAAAGGTAAGCCCATTGACTCTGAGCTATTACGGGATCTGGATTTACATCTCCACTCATCCCGTGGGACAGGGGGAGTGGGGACCCTTGGGCGTAGGGTTTACCTTTTTTTTACTATACTATTATTTACAAAAAGTTGTAAACCCATGTTTTGAGTAAACTCTACTATAATTATATACAGAAATTTGTAAACCTCCGTTTTGAGTGAACTTTACTATAATTATATTCAAAAAGTTGTAAACCCCGTTTTTAGTGAACTCTAATACAATAATAAAAAAAGTAGTACACCCCCGTTATGAGTAAACTCTACTATACAATTATATACAAAAAGTTGTAAACCCCCGTTTTATTGTACAAAAACTTCTAAACCTCCGTTATGAGTAAACACTAGAATACAATTATATACAAAAAGTTGTAAACCCCCGTTTTGAGTAAACTCAAATACAATAATATACAAAAAGTTGTAAACCCCCGTTTTGAGTAAACTCTACTATACAATTATTTACAAAAGTTGTAAACCCCCGTTTTGAGTAAACTCTACTATACAATTAGTTACAAAAAGTTGTAAACCCCTGTTTTGTGTAAACTCTACTAAAATTATATACAAAAACTTGTAAAACCCCGTTTTGAGTAAACTCTAATACAATAATATACAAAAAGTTGTAAACCACTGTTTTGAGTAACTCTACTATAAAATTATATACAAAAATTTGTAAACCCCCGTTTTGAATAAAATCTACAATACAATTATATTCAAAGAGTTGTAAACCCCCGTTTTGAGTAAACTCTTATACAATAAAATACAAAAGGTTGTAAACCCCCATTTTGAGTAAACTCTACTATACAATTATATACAAAAAGTTGTAAATCCCCGGTTTGAATAAAATCTACAATACAATTATATTCAAAAAGTTGTAAACCCACGTTTTGAGTAAAATCTAATACAATAATATACAAAAAGTTGTAAACCCCTGTTTTGTGTAAACTCTACTAAAATTATATAAAAAAAACTTTGTAAAACCCCGTTTTGAGTAAACTCTAATACAATAATATACAAAAACGTTGTAAACCCCTGTTTTGAGTAAACTCTACTATACAATTATATACAAAAATTTGTAAACCCCCGTTCTGAGTAAAATCTACAATATAATTATATTCAAAGAGTTGTAAACCCCCGTTTTGAGTAAACTCTTATACAATAAAATACAAAAGGTTGTAAACCCCCATTTTGAGTAAACTCTACTATACAGTTATATACAAAAAGTTGTAAATCCCCGGTTTGAATAAAATCTATAATTCAATTATATTCAAAAAGTTGTAAACCCCCATTTTGAGTAAACTCTAATACAATAATATACAAAAAGTTTCAAACCCCCGTTTTGAGTAAATTCTACTATACAATTATATAAAAAAGTTGTAAACCCCCATTTTGAGTAAAATCTACTATACAATTATATACAAAAAGTTGTAAACCCATGTTTGAGTAAACTCTAATACAATAATGTAGAAAAAGTTGTAAACTCCCGTTTTGAGTAAACTCTACTATTCAATTATTTACAAAAAGTTGTAAACCCCCGTTTTGAGTAAACTCTACTGAAATTATATACAAAAACTTGTAAACCCCAGTTTTGAGTCATAAAGTTGTAAACCCGTTTTGAGTAAACTCTACTATACAATTATATACAAAATGTTGTAAACCCCCGTATTGAGTAAAATCTACAATACAATTATATACAAAATGTTGTAAACCCCCCGTTTTGAGTAAACTCTTATACAATAATATAAAAAAAGTTGTAAACCCCCGTTTTGAGTAAACCCAACTATTCAAATATTTACAAAAAGTTGTAAACCCCCGTTTTGAGTAAACTCTATTATACAAATATTTACAAAAAGTTTTAAACCCCGTTTTGAGTAAACTTTACAATAATTATATTCAAAAAGTTGTAAAACTCGTTTTGAGTGGACTCTACTATAATTATATACAAAAAATTGTAAACCCCCGTTTGGAGATAAACTCTAATACAATAATATACAAAAATTGTAAACCCCCGTTTTGAGTAAACTCTATTATACAATTATATACAAAAAGTTGTAAAAGCCCGTTTTGAGTAAACTCTACTATACAATTATATACAAAAAGTTGTAAACCCCCATTTTGTGTAAACACTAATACAATAATATACAAAATGTTGTAAACCCCCGTTTTGTAAACTCTACTATACAATTACTTACAAAAAGTTGTAAACCCCCGTTTTGAGTAAACTCTACTATAATTATATACAGAAAGTTGTAAACCTCTGTTTTGAGTGAACTTTACTATAATTAAATACAAAAAGTTGTAAACCCCCATTTTTTGTGAACTCTAAAACAATAATATACAAAAAGTTGTAAACCCCCGTTTTGAGTGAACTCTACTATACTATTATATACAAAAAGTGGTAAACCCCCGTTTTATTGCACAAAAAGTTGTAAACCCCCGTTAAGAGTAAACTCTACAAGACAATTATATATAAAAAGTTGTAAACCCCCATTTTGAGTAAACTCTAATACAATAATATACTAATAGTTGTAAACCCCCGTTTTGAGTAAACTCTACTATACAATTATTTACAAAAAGTTGTAAACCCCCGTTTTGAGTAAACTCTAATACAATAATATACAAAAAGTTGTAAACACCTGTTTTGAGTAAACTCTACTATACAATTATATACAAAAAGTTGTAAACCCTCATTTTGAGTAACTCTACTATACAATTATATACAAAATGTAGTAAACCCCCGTTTTGAGTAAACTCTACTATACAATTATATACAAAAAGTTGTAAACCCTCATTTTGTGAACACTCTTATACAATATTATACAAAAAGTTGTAAACACCCGTTTTGTAAACTCTACTATACAATTATATAAAAAAGTTGTAAACCCCCGTTTTGAGTAAACTATAATACAATAATAAACAAAAAGTTGTAAATCCCCGTTTTGAGTAAACTCTACTATACTATTATTTACAAAAAGTTGTAAACTCCCGTGTAAACTCCCGTGTTGAGTAAACTCTACTAAAATAATATACAAAAACTTGTAAACCCCCGTTTTGAGTAAACTCTAATACAATAATATATAAAATGTTGTAAACCCCCGTTTTGAATAAACACTACAATACAATTATTTACAAAAAGTTGTAAACCCCCGTTTTGAGTAAACTCTGCTATACAAATATTTACAAAAAGTTGTAAACCCCTATTTTGAGTAAACTCTACTATAATTATATACAAAAAAGTTGTAAACCCTCGTTTTGAGTAAACTCTACTATAATTATATACAAAAAATTGTAAACCCCCGTTTTGAGTAAATTCTAATACAATAATATACAAAAAGTTGTAAACCCCCATTTTGAGTATACTCTACTATACAATTATATACAAAAAGTTGTAAACCCTTGTTTTGAGTAAACTCTACTATACAATTATATACAAAAAGTTGTAAACACCCATTTTGTGTAAAGTCTAATACAATAATATACAAAAAGTTGTCAACCCCCGTTTTGTGAACTCTACAATACAATTATTTACAAAAAGTTGTAAACCCCTGTTATGAGTAAACTCTACTATAATTATATACAGAAAGTTGTAAACCTCCGTTTTGAGTGAACTTTACTATAATTATATACAAAAAGTTGTAAACCCTCGTTTTTAGTGAACTCTAATACAATAATATACAAAAAGTTGTAAACCCCTGTTTTGAGTAAACTCTACTATACAATTATATACAAAAAGTTGTAAACCTCCGTTTTAGTGTACAAAGAGTTGTAAACCCCCGTTATGAGTAAACTCTACAATACAATTACATACAAAAAGTTGTAAACCCCCGTTTTGAGTAAACTCTTATACAATAATATACAAAAAGTTGTAAACCCCCGTATTAAGTAAACTATACTATACAATTATTTACAAAAAGTTGTAAACCCCCGTTTTGAGTAAACTCTAATACAATAATATACAAAAAGTTGTAAACCCCCGTTTTGAGTAAACTCTACTACACAATTATATACAAAAAGTTGTAAACCCCCGTTTCGAGTAAAATCTACAATACAATTATATTCAAAAAGTTGTAAACCCTGGTTTTGAGTAAAATCTTATACAATAAAATACAAAAGGTTGTAAACCCCTTTTTGTGTAAACTCTACT
The DNA here is from genome assembly GCA_036785695.1 of Gentiana straminea. NCBI lineage: Eukaryota > Viridiplantae > Streptophyta > Magnoliopsida > Gentianales > Gentianaceae > Gentiana > Gentiana straminea. Next base: position 522,057 of record JAVUPR010000407.1, read on the forward strand.
ATACAATTATATACAAAAAGTTGTAAATCCCCGTTTTGAGTAAAATCTACAATACAATTATATTCAAAAAGTGGTAAACCCCTATTTTCAGTAAACTCTAATACAATAATATATAAAAAGTTGTAAACCCCCATTTTGAGTAAACTCTACTATACAATTATATAAAAAAGTTGTAAACCCCTGTTTAAGTAAAATCTACAATACAATTATATACAAAAAGTTGTAAACCCCCCGTTTTGAGTAAACTCTAACACAATAATGTACAAAAAGTTGTAAACCCATGTTTTGAGTAAACTCTACTATACAATTATATGTCCCCAGGACATAACCCAGTTGGCAAGGGGCGTGGGTGCGTAATTGCAGCCTAGCAGGAGGTTAGAGGTTCGATTCCCACAAGGGGTGAATTATTCCCTTTTGTTAAAGGTAAGCCCATTGACTCTGAGCTATTAGGGGATCTGGATTTACATCTCCACTCATCCCGTGGGACAGGGGGAGTGGGGACCCTCGGGCGTAGGGTTTACCTTTTTTTTTACTATACTATTATTTACAAAAAGTTGTAAACCCATGTTTTGAGTAAACTCTACTATAATTATATACAGAAATTTGTAAACCTCCGTTTTGAGTGAACTTTACTATAATTATATTCAAAAAGTTGTAAACCCCGTTTTTAGTGAACTCTAATACAATAATAAAAAAAGTAGTACACCCCCGTTATGAGTAAACTCTACTATACAATTATATACAAAAAGTTGTAAACCCCCGTTTTATTGTACAAAAACTTCTAAACCCCCGTTATGAGTAAACACTAGAATACAATTATATACAAAAAGTTGTAAACCCCCGTTTTGAGTAAACTCAAATACAATAATATACAAAAAGTTGTAAACCCCCGTTTTGAGTAAACTCTACTATACAATTATTTACAAAAGTTGTAAACCCCCGTTTTGAGTAAACTCTACTATACAATTAGTTACAAAAAGTTGTAAACCCCTGTTTTGTGTAAACTCTACTAAAATTATATACAAAAACTTGTAAAACCCCGTTTTGAGTAAACTCTAATACAATAATATACAAAAAGTTGTAAACCCCTGTTTTGAGTAACTCTACTATAAAATTATATACAAAAATTTGTAAACCCCCGTTTTGAATAAAATCTACAATACAATTATATTCAAAGAGTTGTAAACCCCCGTTTTGAGTAAACTCTTATACAATAAAATACAAAAGGTTGTAAACCCCCATTTTGAGTAAACTCTATTATACAATTATATACAAAAAGTTGTAAATCCCCGGTTTGAATAAAATCTACAATACAATTATATTCAAAAAGTTGTAAACCCCCGTTTTGAGTAAAATCTAATACAATAATATACAAAAAGTTGTAAACCCCTGTTTTGTGTAAACTCTACTAAAATTATATAAAAAAAACTTGTAAAACCCCGTTTTGAGTAAACTCTAATACAATAATATACAAAAACGTTGTAAACCCCTGTTTTGAGTAAACTCTACTATACAATTATATACAAAAATTTGTAAACCCCCGTTCTGAGTAAAATCTACAATATAATTATATTCAAAGAGTTGTAAACCCCCGTTTTGAGTAAACTCTTATACAATAAAATACAAAAGGTTGTAAACCCCCATTTTGAGTAAACTCTACTATACAGTTATATACAAAAAGTTGTAAATCCCCGGTTTGAATAAAATCTATAATTCAATTATATTCAAAAAGTTGTAAACCCCCATTTTGAGTAAACTCTAATACAATAATATACAAAAAGTTTCAAACCCCGTTTTGAGTAAATTCTACTATACAATTATATAAAAAAGTTGTAAACCCCCATTTTGAGTAAAATCTACTATACAATTATATACAAAAAGTTGTAAACCCATGTTTGAGTAAACTCTAATACAATAATGTAGAAAAAGTTGTAAACTCCCGTTTTGAGTAAACTCTACTATTCAATTATTTACAAAAAGTTGTAAACCCCCGTTTTGAGTAAACTCTACTGAAATTATATACAAAAACTTGTAAACCCCAGTTTTGAGTAAACTCTAATACATTAATTTACATAAAGTTGTAAACCCGTTTTGAGTAAACTCTACTATACAATTATATACAAAATGTTGTAAACCCCCGTATTGAGTAAAATCTACAATACAATTATATACAAAATGTTGTAAACCCCCATTTTGAGTAAACTCTTATACAATAATATAAAAAAAGTTGTAAACCCCCGTTTTGAGTAAACCCAACTATTCAAATATTTACAAAAAGTTGTAAACCCCCGTTTTGAGTAAACTCTATTATACAAATATTTACAAAAAGTTTTAAACCCCTGTTTTGAGTAAACTTTACAATAATTATATTCAAAAAGTTGTAAAACTCTGTTTTGAGTGGACTCTACTATAATTATATACAAAAAATTGTAAACCCCCGTTTTGAGTAAACTCTAATACAATAATATACAAAAATTGTAAACCCCCATTTTGAGTAAACTCTATTATACAATTATATACAAAAAGTTGTAAAAGCCCGTTTTGAGTAAACTCTACTATACAATTATATACAAAAAGTTGTAAACCCCCATTTTGTGTAAACACTAATACAATAATATACAAAATGTTGTAAACCCCCGTTTTGTAAACTCTACTATACAATTACTTACAAAAAGTTGTAAACCCCTGTTTTGAGTAAACTCTACTATAATTATATACAGAAAGTTGTAAACCTCTGTTTTGAGTGAACTTTACTATAATTAAATACAAAAAGTTGTAAACCCCCATTTTTTGTGAACTCTAAAACAATAATATACAAAAAGTTGTAAACCCCCGTTTTGAGTGAACTCTACTATACTATTATATACAAAAAGTGGTAAACCCCCGTTTTATTGCACAAAAAGTTGTAAACCCCCGTTAAGAGTAAACTCTACAAGACAATTATATATAAAAAGTTGTAAACCCCCATTTTGAGTAAACTCTAATACAATAATATACTAAAAGTTGTAAACCCCCGTTTTGAGTAAACTCTACTATACAATTATTTACAAAAAGTTGTAAACCCCCGTTTTGAGTAAACTCTAATACAATAATATACAAAAAGTTGTAAACACCCGTTTTGAGTAAACTCTACTATACAATTATATACAAAAAGTTGTAAACCCTCATTTTGAGTAACTCTACTATACAATTATATACAAAATGTAGTAAACCCCCGTTTTGAGTAAACTCTACTATACAATTATATACAAAAAGTTGTAAACCCTCATTTTGTGAACACTCTTATACAATATTATACAAAAAGTTGTAAACACCCGTTTTGTAAACTCTACTATACAATTATTTAGAAAAAGTTGTAAACACCAGTTTTGTGTAAACTCTAATACAATAATATACAAAAAGTTGTAAACCCCCGTTTTGTAAACTCTACTATACAATTATTTACAATAAGTTGTAGACCCCTGTTTTGAGTAAACTCTACTATAATTATATACTGAAAGTTGTAAACCTCCGTTTTATGTGAACTTTACTATAATTATATACAAAAAGTTGTAAACCCCTATTTTTAGTGAACTCTAATACCATAATATACAAAAAGTTGTAAACCCCTGTTTTATTGTACAAAAAGTTGTAAAACCCCGTTATGAGTAAACTCTACAATATAATTATATACAAAAAGTTGTAAACCCCTATTTTGAGTAAACTCTAATACAATAATATACAAAAAGTTGTAAACCCCCGTTTTGAGTAAACTTTACTATACAATTATTTACAAAAAGTTGTAAACCCCTGTTTTGAGTAAACACTACTAAAATTATATACAAAAACTTGTAAACCCCCGTTTTGAGTAAACTCTAATACAATAATATACAAAAAGTTGTAAACCCCCATTTTGAGTAAACTCTACAATACAAATATTTACAAAAAGTTGTAAACCCCTTTTTTGAGTAAACTCTACTATACAATTATATACAAAAAGTTGTAAACCCCCGTTTTGAGTAAAATCTACAATTCAATTATATTCAAAAAGTTGTAAACCCCCGTTTTGAGTAAACTCTTATACAAAAAAATTCAAAAGGTTGTAAACCTCCGTTTTGAGTAAACTCTACTATACAATTATATACAAAAAGTTGTAATTCCCCGTTTTGACTAAAATCTACAATACAATTATATTCAAAAAGTAGTAAACCCCCGTTTGGAGTAAACTCTAATACAATAAGATACAAAAAGTTATAAACCCCCATTTTTAGTAAACTCTACTATACAATTATATAAAAAAGTTCTAAACCGCCGTTTTAAGGAAAATCTATTATACAATTATATACAATAAGTTGTAAACCCCCGTTTTGAGTAAACTCTAATACAATAATGTACAAAAAGTTGTAAACACCCATTTTTAGTAAACTCTACTATACAATTATTTACAAAAAGTTGTAAACCCTCGTTTTGAGTAAACTCTATTAAAATTATATACAAAAACTTGTAAACCCCCGTTTTGAGTAAACACTAATACATTAATATACAACAAGTTGTAAACTCTCGTTTTGAGTAAAGTCTACTATACAATTATAAACAAAATGTTGTAAACCCAAGTTTTGAGTAAAATCTACAATACAATTATATACAAAAAGTTGTAAACCCTATTTTTGAGTAAACTCTTATACAATAATATAAAAAAAGTTGTAAACCCCCGTTTTGAGTAAATTCTACCATACAAATATTTACGGAAAGTTGTAAACCCCCGTTTTGAGTAAACTCTACAATACAATTATTTACAAAAAGTTGTAAACCCCTGTTTTGAGTAAACTCTACTAAAATTATATACAAAAACTTGTAAACCCCGTTTTGAGTAAACTCTAATACAATAATATACAAAATGTTGTAAACCCCTATTTTGAGTAAACTCTTGTATACAATTATATACAAAAAGTCGTAAACCCCCGTTTTGAGTAAAATTTACAATACAATTATATTCAAAAAGTTGTAAACCCCCGTTTTATGTAAACACTTATACAATAAAATACAAAAGGTTGTAAACCCCTATTTTGAGTAAACTCTACTATAAAATTATATACAAAAAGTTGCAAATCCCTATTTTGAGTAAAATCTACAATACAATTATATTAAAAAAGTTGTAAACCCCCGTTTTGAGTAAACTCAAATACAATAATATACAAAAAGTTGTAAACCCCCGTTTTGAGTAAACTCTACTATACAATTATATAAAAAAGTTGTAAACCCCCGTTTTGAGTAAAATCTACTATACAATTATATACAATAAGTTGTAAACCCCCGTTTTGAGTAAACTCTAATAAAATAATTTACAAAATGTTGTAAACTCCCGTTTTTAGTAAACTCTACTATACAATTATTTACAAAAAGTTGTAAACCCCCGTTTTGAGTAAACTCTACTGAAATTATATACAAAAACTTGTAAACCCCTGTTTTGAGTAAACTCTAATACATTAATATACAAAAAGTTGTAAACCCTCATTTTGAGTAAACTCTACTATACAATTATATACAAAATGTTGTAAACCCCTGTTTTGAGTAAAATCTACAATACAATTATATACAAAAAGTTGTAAACCGCCGTTTTGAGTAAACTCTTATACAATAATATAAAGAAGTTGTAAACCCCCGTTTTGAGTAAATTCTACCATACAAATATTTCCAAAAAGTTGTAAACCCCCGTTTTGAGTAAACTCTACTATTCAAATATTTACAAAAAGTTGTAAACCCCCTTTTTTAAACTCTACTATAATTATATACAAAAAGTTGTAAACCTCTGTTTTGAGAGAACTCTACTATAATTATATACAAAAAATTGTAAACCCCTATTTTGAGTAAACTCTAATACAATAATATACAAAAAGTTGTAAACCCCCGTTTTGAGTAAACTCTAGTATACAATTATATACAAAAAGTTGTAAACCCCCGTTTTGAGTAAAATCTACAATACAATTATATTCAAAAAGTTGTTAACCCGAGTTTTGAGTAAACTCTTATACAATAATATACAAAAAGTTGTAAACCCACGTTTTGAGTAAACTCTACTATACAATTATACACAAAAAGTTGTAAATCCCTATATTGAGTAAAATCTACAATACAATTATATTCAAAAAGTTGTAAACCCCTGTTTTGAGTAAACTCTAATACAATAATATACAAAAAGTTGTGAACTCCCGTTTTGAGTAAACTCTACTATACAATTATATAAAAAAGTTGTAAACCCCCGTTTTGAGTAAAATCTACAATACAACTATGTACAAAAAGTTGTAAACCCCCGTTTAAAGTAAACTCTAATACAATAATATACAAAAAGTTGTAAACCCCCATTTTGAGTTAACTCTACTATACAATTATTTACAAAAAGTTGTAAACCCCCGTTTTGAGTAACCTCTACTAAAATTATATACAAAAACTTGTAAACCCCTTTTTTGAGTAAACTATAATACAATAATATACAAAAAGGGGTAAACCCTCGTTTTGAGTAAACTCTACTATACACTTATATACAAAAACTTGTAAACCCCCGTTTTGAGTAAACTCTAATACATTAATATACAACAAGTTCTAAACCCTCGTTTTGAGTAAAGTCTACTATACAATTATAAACAAAATGTTGTAAACCCCTGTTTTGAGTAAAATCTACAATACAATTATATACAAAAAGTTGTAAACCCCCGTTTTGAGTAAACTCTTATACAATAATATACAAAAAGTTGTAAACCCCCGTTTTGAGTAAATTCTACCATACAAATATTTACGAAAAGTTGTAAACCGCTGTTTTGAGTAAACTTTACTAAAATTATATACAAAAACTTGTAAACCCTCATTTTGAGTCAACTCTAATACAATAATAAACAAAATGTTGTAAACCCCTATTTTGAGTACACTCTTGTATACAATTATATACAAAAAGTTGTAAACCCCCGTTTTCTGTAAAATCTACAATACAATTATATTCAAAAAGTTGTAACCCCCGTTTTAAGTAAACTCTTATACAATAAAATACAAAAGGTGGTAAACCTCTATTTTGAGTAAACTCTACTATAAAATTATATACAAAAAGTTGCAAATCCCCGTTTTGAGTAAAAAGTATAATACAATTATATTCAAAAAGTTGTAAACCCCCGTTTTGAGTAAACTCTAATACAATAATATACAAAAAGTTGTAAACCCCGTTTTGAGTATACACCACTATACAATTATATAAAAAAGTTGTAAACCCCTGTTTTGAGTAAAATCTACTATACAATTATATACAATAAGTTGTAAACCCCCGATTTGAGTAAACTCTAATAAAATAATTTACAAAAAGTTGTAAACTCCCGTTTTTAGTAAACTCTACTATACAATTATATACAAAAAGTTGTAAACCCCCGTTTTGAGTAAACTCTACTGAAATTATATACAAAAACTAAACCCCCGTTTTGAGTAAACTCTAATACATTAATATTCAAAAAGTTGTAAACCCTCATTTTGAGTAAACTCTACTATACAATTATATACAAAATGTTGTAAACCCCGTTTTGAGTAAAATCTACAATAAAATTATATACAAAAAGTTGTAAACAACCGTTTTGAGTAAACTCTTATACAATAATATAAAAAAATTGTAAACCCCCGTTTTGAGTAAAATCTACCATACAAATATTTCCAAAAAGTTGTAAACCCCCGTTTTGAGTAAACTCTACTATTCAAATATTTACAAAAAGTTGTAAACCCCTATTTTGAAACTCTACTATAATTATATACAAAAAGTTGTAAACCTCTGTTTTGAGAGAACTCTACTATAATTATATACAAAAAATTGTAAACCCCTATTTTGAGTAAACTCTAATACAATAATATACAAAAAGTTGTAATCCCCCGTTTTGAGTAAACTCTAGTATACAATTATATACAAAAAGTTGTAAACCCCCGTTTTGAGTAAAATCTACAATACAATTATATTCAAAAAGTTGTAAACCCGAGTTTTGAGTAAACTCTTATACAATAATATACAAAAAGTTGTAAACCCACGTTTTGAGTAAACTCTACTATACAATTATACACAAAAAGTTGTAAATCCCTGTTTTGAGTAAAATCTACAATACAATTATATTCAAAAGTTGTAAACCCCTGTTTTGTGTAAACTCTAATACAATAATATACAAAAAATTGTAAACTCCCGTTTTGAGTAAACTCTACTATACAATTATATAAAAAATGTTGTAAACCCTTGTTTTGAGTAAAATCTACAATACAACTATATACAAAAAGTTGTAAACCCCCGTTTAGAGTAAACTCTAATTCAATAATATACAAAAAGTTGTAAACCCACAGTAAACTATACTATACAAATATTTACAAAAAGTTGTAAACCCCCGTTTTGAGTAACCTCTACTAAAATTATATAAAAAAACTTATAAACCCCCGTTTTGAGTAAACTCTAATACAATAATATACAAAAAGTTGTAAACCCTCGTTTTGAGTAAACTCTACTATACAATTATATACAAAAAGTTGTAAACCCCCGTTTTGAGTAAACTCTACTATACAATAATATGCAAAAAGTTGTAAACCCCCGTTTTGTGTAAACTCTACTATACAATTATATACAAAAAGTTGTAAACCCCCGTTTTGAGTAAACTCTACTATACAATTATATGCAAAAAGTTGGAAACCCCCGTTTTGAGTAAACTCTAATGCAATAATATCCAAAAAGTTGTAAACCCCAGTTTTGTAAACTCTACTATACAATTATTTACAAAAAGTTGTAAACCCTCGTTTCGAGTAAACTCTACTATACAATTATATACAAAAATTTGTAAAAGCCCGTTTTGAGTAAACTCTACTATACAATTATATACAAAATGTTGTAAAGCCTCATTTTGTGTAAACTCTAATACAATAATATACAAAAAGTTTTAAACCCCCGTCTTGTAAACTCTGCTATACAATTATTTACAAAAAGTTGTAAACCCCTGTTTTGAGTAAACTCTACTATAATTATATAAAGAAAGTTGTAAACCTCCGTTTTGAGTGAACTTTACTATAATTATATACAAAAAGTTGTAAACCCCCGTTTTTAGTGAACTCTAATACAATAATATACAAAAAGTTGTAAACCCCCGTTTTGAGTAAACTCTAATATACAATTATATACAAAAAGTTGTAAACCCCCGTTTTATTGTACAAAAAGTTGTAAACGCCTGTTATAAGTAAACTCTACAAAACAATTATATACAAAAATTTGTATCCCCCAATTTTAAGTAAACTGTAATACAAAAATATACTAAAAGTTGTAAACCCCCGTTTAGAGTAAACTCTACTATACAATTATTTACAAAGAGTTGTAAACCCCCGTTTTGAGTAAACTCTAATACAATAATATATAAAAAGTTGTAAACACCTGTTTTGAGTAAACTCTACTATACAATTATATACAAAAAGTTGTAAACCCCCGTTTGGAGTAAAATCTACAATACAATTATATTCAAAAAGTTGTAAACCCCCGTTTTGAGTAAACTCTTATACAATAATATACTAAAAGTTGTAAACCCCCGTTTTGAATAAACTCTACTATACAATTATTTACAAAAAGTTGTAAACCCCCATTTTGAGTAAACTCTAATACAATAATATACAAAAAGTCGTAAACACCTGTTTTGAGTAAACTCTACTATATAATTATATACAAAAAGTTGTAAACCCCTGTTTTGAGTAAAATCTACAATACAATTATATTCAAAAAGTTGTAAACCCTCATTTTGAGTAAACTCTTATACAATAAAATACAAAAGGTTGTAAACCCCTATTTTGAGTAAACTCTACTATACATTTATATACAAAAAGTTGTACACCCTCGTTTTGAGTAAACTCTACTATACAATTATATACAAAAAGTTGTGCACCCTCGTTTTGAGTAAACTCTACTATACAATTATATACAAAAAGTTGTGCACCCTCGTTTTGAGTAAACTCTACTATACAATTATATACAAAAAGTTGTAAACCCTCGTTTTGTGTAATCTCTAATACAATAATATACAAAAAGTTGTAAACCTCCGTTTTGTAAACTCTACTATACAATTATTTACAAAAAGTTGTAAACCCCCGTTTTGTGTAAACTCTAATACAATAATATACAAAAAGTTGTAAACCCCCGTTTTGTAAACTCTACAATACAATTATTTCCAATAAGTTGTAAGCCCCTATTTTGAGTAAACTCTACTATAATTATATACAGAAAGTTGTAAACATCCGTTTTGAGTGAACTTTACAATAATTATATACAAAAAGTTGTAAACCCCCATTTTATTGAACTCTAATACAACAATATACAAAAAGTTGTAAACCCCCGTTTTGAGTAAACTCTACTATACAATTATATACAAAAAGTTGTAAACCCCCGTTACGAGTAAACTCCACAATACAATTATATACGAAAAGTTGTAAACCCCTATTTTGAGTAAACTCTAATACAATAATATAAAGAAAGTTGTAAACCCCCGTTTTGAGTAAACACTACTTTACAATTATTTACAAAAAGTTGTAAACCCCTGTTTTGACCATTACTAAAATTATATACAAAAATTTGTAAACCCCTGTTTTGAGTAAACTCTAATACAATAATATACAAAAAGTTGAAAACCCCTGTTTTGAGTAAACTCTACTATACAATTATATACAAAAAGTTGTAAACCCCGTTTTGAGTAGAATCTACAGTACAATTATATTCAAAAAGTTGCAAACCCCCATTTTGAGTAAACTCTTACACAATAAAATACAATAGGTTGTAAACCCCCGTTTTGAGTAAGCTTTACTATAAAATTATATACAAAAAGTTGTAAATCCCTGTTTTGAGTAAAATCTACAATACAATTATATTCAAAAAGTTTTAAACCCCCATTTTGAGTAAACTCTAATACAATAATATACAAAAAGTTGTAAACCCCCGTTTTGAGTAAACTCTACTATACAATTATTTAAAAAAGTTGTAAACCCCCGTTTTGAGTAAAATCTACAATACAATTATATACAAAAAATGTAAACCTCCATTTTGAATAAACTCTAATACAATAATATACAAAAAGTTGTAAACCCCATTTTGATTAACCTCTACTATGCAATTATTTACAAAAAGTTGTAAACCCCCGTTTTGAGTAAACTCTAATACAATAATATTCAAAAAGTTGTAAACCCCCGTTTTGTAAACTCTACTATACAATTATTTCCAATAAGTTGTAAGCCCCTATTTTGAGTAAACTCTTCTATAATTATATACAGAAAGTTGTAAACATCCGTTTTGAGTGAACTTTACAATAATTATATACAAAAAGTTGTAAACCCCAGTTTTTATTGAACTCTAATACAACAATATACAAAAAGTTGTAAACCCCCGTTTTGAGTAAACTCTTTTATACAATTATATACAAAAAGTTGTAAACCCCCGTTACGAGTAAACTCCACAATACAATTATATACGAAAAGTTGTAAACCCCTATTTTGAGTAAACTCTAATACAATAATATACAAAAAGTTGTAAACCACCGTTTTGAGTAAACTCTACTTTACAATTATTTACAAAAAGTTGTAAACCCCGTTTTGACCACTACTAAAATTATATACAAAAATTTGTAAACCCCTGTTTTGAGTAAACTCTAATACAATAATATACAAAAAGTTGTAAACCCCTGTTTTGAGTAAACTCTACTATACAATTATATACAAAAAGTTGTAAACCCCCGTTTTGAGTAGAATCTACAGTACAATTATATTCAAAAAGTTGTAAACCCCTATTTTGAGTAAACTCTTACACAATAAAATACAATAGGTTGTAAATCCCCGTTTTGAGTAAGCTCTACTATAAAATTATATACAAAAAGTTGTAAATCCCTGTTTTGAGTAAAATCTACAATACAATTATATTCAAAAAGTTGTAAACCCCCATTTTGAGTAAACTCTAATACAATAATATACAAAAAGTTGTAAACCCCCGTTTTGAGTAAACTCTACTATACAATTATTTAAAAAAGTTGTAAACCCCCGTTTTGAGTAAAATCTACAGTACAATTATATACAAAAAGTTGTAAACCTCCATTTTGAATAAACTCTAATACAATAATATACAAAAAGTTGTAAACTCCGTTTTGATTAACCTCTACTATGCAATTATTTACGAAAAGTTGTAAACCCCCGTTTTGAGTAAACTCTACTTAAATTAAATACAAAAACTTTTAAACCCCCGTTTTGAGTAAACTCTACTATACAATTATATACAAAATGGTGTAAACCCCCATTTTGAGTAAAATCTACAATACAATTATATACAAAATATTGTAAATGCCCGTTTTGAGTAAACTCTAACCCCTGTTTTGAGTAAACTCAACTATACAAATATTTACAAAAAGTTGTAAACACCCGTTTTGAGTAATTCTACTATACAAATATTTACAAAAAGTTGTAAACCCCCGTTTTGAGTAAACTCTACTATAATTATATACAAAAAGTTGTGAACCTCTGTTTTGAGTGAACTCTGCTATAATTGTATACAAAAAATTGTAAACCCCCGTTTTGAGTAAACTGTAAAACAATAATATACAAAAAGTCGTAAACCCCCGTTTTGAGTAAACTCTACTATACAATTATAGACAAAAAGTTGTAAAAGCCCGTTTTGAGTAAACTCTACTATACAATTATATACAAAAAGTTATAAACCCCCATTTTGTGTAAACTCTAACACAATAATAGAGAAAAAGTTGTAAACCCCCATTTTGTAAACTCTACTACGCAATTATTTACAAAAAGTTGTAAACCCATATTTTGAGTAACTCTACTATAATTATATACATAAAGTTGTAAACCTCCGTTTTGAGTGAACTTTACTATAATTATATACAAAAAGTTGTAAACCCCTATTTTTAGTGAAATCTAATACAACAATATACAAAAAGTTGTAAACCCCCATTTTGAGTAAACTCTACTATACAATTATATACAAAAAGTTGTAAACCCCCGTTTTATTGTACAAAAAGTTCTAAACCCCCGTTATGAGTAAACTCTACAATACAATTATATACAAAAAGTTGTAAACCCCCATTTTGAGTAAACTCTAATACAATAATATACTAAAAGTTGTAAACCCCCGTTTTGAGTAAACTCTACTATACAATTATTTACAAAAAGTTGTAAACCCCTATTTTGAGTAAACTCTAATACAATAATATACAAAAAGTCGTAAACACATGTTTCGAGTAAACTCTACTATACAATTATATACAAAAAGTTGTAAACCCCTGTTTTGAGTAAAATCTACAATACAATTATATTCAAAAAGTTGTAAACCCCCATTTTGAGTAAACTCTTATACAATAAAATACAAAAGGTTTTAAACCCCCATTTTGGGTAAACTCTACTATACAATTATATACAAAAAGTTGTAAACCCCCGATTTGAGTAAACTCTACTATATAATTATATACATAAAGTTGTAAAAACCCGTTTTGTGTAAACTCTAATACAATAATATACAAAAAGTTGTAAACCCTCGGTTTGTGTAATCTCTAATACAATAATATACATAAAGTTGTAAACCTCTGTTTTGTAAACTCTACTATACAATTATTTACAAAAAGTTGTAAACCCCCGTTTTGTGTAAACTCTAATACAATAATATACAAAAAGTTGTAAACCCCCGTTTTGTAAACTCTACTATACAATTATTTCGAATAAGTTGTAAACCCTTGTATCGAGTAAACTCTACTATAATTATATACAGAAAGTTGTAAACCTCCGTTTTGAGTGAACTTTACGATAATTATATACAAAAAGTTGTAAACCCCCGTTTTTATTGAACTCCAATACAATAATATACAAAAAGTTGTAAACCCCTATTTTGAGTAAACTCTACTATACAATTATATACAAAAAGTTGTAAACCCCCGTTTTATTGTACAAAAAGTTGTAAACCCCCGTTACGAGTAAACTCCACAATACAATTATATACAAAAAGTTGTAAACCCCTATTTTGAGTAAACTCTAATACAATAATATATAAAAAGTTGTAAACCCCATTTTGAGTAAACTCTACTATACAATTATTTACAAAAACCCCTGTTTTGACCTCTACTAAAATTATATACAAAAACTTGTAAACCCCTGTTTTGAGTAAACTCTAATACAATAATATACAAAAAGTTGTAAACCCCTGTTTTGAGTAAACTCTATTATACAATTATATACAAAAAGTTGTAAACCCCCGTTTTGAGTAAAATCTACAGTACAATTATATTCAAAAATTTGTAAACCCTCATTTTGGGTAAACTCTTATACAATAAAATACAATATGTTGTAAACCCCCGTTTTGAGTAAACTCTACTATAAAATTATATACAAAAAGTTGTAAATCCCCGTTTTGACTAAAATCTACAATACAATTATATTCAAAAAGTTGTAAACCCCCATTTTGAGTAAACTCTAATACAATAATATACAAAAAGTTGTAAACCCCCGTTTTGAGTAAACTCTACTATACAATTATTTAAAAAAGTTGTAAACCCCCGTTTTGAGTAAAATCTACAGTACAATTAAATACAAAAAGTTGTAAACCCCCATTTTGCGTAAACTCTAATACAATAATATACAAAAAGTTGTAAACCCCCATTTTGAGTAAACTCTACTATACAATTATTTACAAAAAGTTGTAAACCCCCGTTTTGAGTAAACTCAACTTAAATTAAATACAAAAACTTGTAAACCCCCGTTTTGAGTAAACTCTAATACATTAATATACAAAAAGTTGTAAACCCTCATTTTGAGTAAACTCTACTATACAATTATATACAAAATGGTGTAAACCCCCATTTTGAGTAAAATATACAATACAATTATATACAAAATATTGTAAATCCTTGTTTTGAGTAAACTCTAACCCCTGTTTTGAGTAAACTCAACTATACAAATATTTACAAAAAGTTGTAAACCCCCGTTTTGAGTAAATTCTACTATACAAATATTTACAAAAAGTTGTAAACCCCCGTTTTGAGTAAACTTTACTATAATTATATACAAAAAGTTGTAAACCTCTGTTTTGAGTGAACTATACGATAATTGTATACAAAAAATTGTAAACCCCCGTTCTGAGTAAACTCTAAAACAATAATATACAAATAGTCGTAAACCCCCGTTTTGAGTAAACTCTACTACACAATTATATACAAAAAGTTGTAAAAGCCCGTTTTGAGTAAACTCTACTATACAATTATATACAAAAAGTTATAAACCCCCATTTTGTGTAAACTCTAACACAACAATATACAAAAAGTTGTAAACCCCCATTTTGTAAACTCTACTATGCAATTATTTATAAAAAGTTGTAAACCCTATTTTGAGTAAACTCTACTATAATTATATACAGAAATTTGTAAACCTCCGTTTTGAGTGAACTTTACTATAATTATATACAAAAAGTTGTAAACCCCCGTTTTTTGATGATGATTCATCACTTATTCAGTTATTGTTATTAGATCCCATTGATGAAGTTTCATAA
The DNA here is from genome assembly GCA_036785695.1 of Gentiana straminea. NCBI lineage: Eukaryota > Viridiplantae > Streptophyta > Magnoliopsida > Gentianales > Gentianaceae > Gentiana > Gentiana straminea. The sequence continues at coordinate 537,598 of JAVUPR010000407.1, forward strand.
CTAGCTGTTCTAGTGCAAAGCAAAAAGATGTCTAGAAATCAATGTATTGCATTTAATAGAGTCTGATATTTGTATAAGTTAACCAGACAACACTGTATTAGTTCTAGGCTCAAAACTGAGAATTGAGTAAATAACTTGATGAGTAACCGAGATCTTAAAGTGATACTGGAACACTGACATAAAGAGCACACCAATAGAAACTGAAGAAGTTAAGTTCGCTGAGGGACACATACTCAGATGACTTATCTAGAAGACTGAAGAACGAGGGTTCAGACTCAGTTATTGAAGACTGAAGAACTGAGGGTTCAAACTCAGTTTTTGAAGACTAAGTCGAGACTGTAGAGTTAGACTTCATGCAAGATTGTGATGACCTGAACTGACTTTATGGATCTTGTACGGAGCACTAAAAATCATAAGGAAAATGATATCTTAGGTGATCGATTGAAAATGGTGTACTTTGATTTAGTCAATTATAATCAGATGAGGAATAGAGTACTGAGATTTTGAAGAAGAGTAAAAACTCAGTTAATGCTCTTAAAAATTGGAAACTGACTAAGTCATGTTTAAATCAGTTTTTAACTGAAGATAAGAAAAAATGAAGGCAAATCAGACCGTTATAAGATAAGAAATCTTATTGGACGTATAGAATGTCAGAAAAGACACAGACATACAAAAAGAAAAGCAGGACCACTAACGGCTATAAGGATTCAAATTCAAATGATCTAACCGTTAGAGAACCCCCTATAAATTGTCTTCTTCTACCATTAGAAGAAGCGTGGAATTCTAAGAATTAATCTAGTCATGAAAGATGTTGGTCCCTTGGAAAGGCTAAAACAAGTTTAGAGGGGGGTGAATAAACTTGTCACCAAAAATTTCCTAAACTGGATTTAAAACAAATTATGGTTCAGTTAAAACTTGTGTGGAGTTAAGCTGACTAAGCTAAATTTAAGTCAAACTGGCTTAAGTAAAAACCGAGTCAACCGGCAGCGGATATATTTCTAGCCTTTTTCTTGATCTTGTTATTCTTTTATGAAAGCTGAGTGTGGTAACTGAATTCTGATGAATGTCAGTTTGTGAACTGTGAAGTGTATAACAATCAAATATCAAATGTTGTAAGTAAATGCTAAGTGAATAAATAAATGCGTAAAGTAAATGAGCAAGAATTATAGAGGTTCCAGGTGGTGTAATCCTGTACGTCCTTTCTTCCCCTGTGGTACGGAGGAAAATTCCACTAGAACTTCTTGAGGTAAACTGTTACAAAAAGTCCTAAACAATAGTCCTTGGCTAATCCATAGCTTCATTATCTAAACAGTTGTAGAATAGGTAGAATTGCTTCTCTTCAATTCCTTGAACACTGGTCCTTGAAGGGTAACATATGCCTCTTCACCAGCTACCACCACAAACACAGTCTGCCCGACTGCTTGCAACAACTGTCCTTGACAAAACCTACCTGGTTTGCTTCACAGTCTAAACCTTTGATAAAGAATCAAAGTTGGGTTGAGAATCAATGAATTGATTCTTGTTTGTGGTTCTTCAAAGTGTCTGATTCTTGATAAATTCTTTGAAGCTTGAACACTTGAAGAAATACTTGATATGATCTTGTTATGGCGCACAGATTATAACAATTCGAATGAATAAGACTGGTGCGCAAAAATGCTTGTTTTTCTTAATAATTCTGTTGTTGTTTTCTTTGTGCAAGGTCCTCTATTTATAGTGTGAGGTTCAATGTTCATCTTGCTTGAATTTGAATTGTATCAATGTCTATCTTGTAACAGATATATTTTCTGTCCGTTCTGCTGCGTCAGTATTTCATCCAATAGAATTGCTTCCTTTATAACGTTCGACTATACTATCTTATTGGATGACTGATATATGAAACTGAGTTTCCTTGTCAGTTTTATACTGAGTTTATCAAATGTCAGTTTCTTAACTGAATTGGAGCATTAAATGAGATTTTACTCTCCTTCAAATATCAGTACTCCAGTTTTTCATCTGATTATAATTGACTTAATCAGAGTACACCATAACAAGTTATCTTCCAAGAATTCATTATCCTTATGATTCTTGGGTCTTCATATAAGATCCATAAAGTCAGTTCAGGTCACCAAAGTCTTGCCTGTAGTCTAACTTTACAGTCTCGACTTGTAATCTTCATAACTGAGTTTGAACCGTCAGTTCTTCAACCTTCTATAACCGAGTCTGTGACCCTCAGTTCTTCAATATAAGCCAACTGAGTCTGTGTCCCTCAGTGAACTTACCTTCTTCAGTTTTCGTATTCGTGTATCCTGAGTCAGTTTGTTTATCTTGACAATTTCCAGTTTTCTGAATGACTTCCGAGTTTTCGTTTTACGACACAGTAGCTATTACAGTGCTTGTCTGATGTAACCTATACAAATATCAGACTCTAGTAAAACCTAAACATTCAGTTCTAGACATCTTTTAGCTTTTCACTATAACAGCTGGCTTCAGCACTTCATCAATGAGGATAAGATGACATTTTGAATAAGTATGATGAATTATCATCAAAACATAAATTTTATTTCCAAAAATTTCCCCCTTTTTGATGATGCCAAAACTCTCCCTAAAAGAAAATCTTAAAGATCAAACAATATAAAAAAAATGTAAAACTGGAAAACTGGATTTCATTAGAATGTGCAAAAACTGGAATAGCTACATTTAGTCTAAATAATTTTGACTAAAGACCGAGCTTTTTCTGTGCTTTTTGTTTTACCGAAATAAACTTCATCTCTTTGTCATACAGACGATAGTCATCTTCTAGCTTGGAGTCTTCCTTTGAAAAGGTCTTGTTGTAGTCAACTTGACTTCCTTCTTTCCATTTTCTCCATAGAAATAACTCTGGTAAGTCTGATTCTTTTAAGTAGTATTTTTCAAATTCTACTACATCAGCTTTCATTTGTTCAGTCTTGTCTTTGATCTTCAGTTTGTCTTCAATCCTCTGATTCTTCTTATGTTGTGCCATCTTCTGATCATGATATCTGTCAGATAGGAAGTAGTTCAAGGATTCTTCAATAGTCTTATCATTGTACTTGGCTTTGATAGGATTATGATCTTTGACAAACTTTATCCACAGATCCTTTGAAAGAGTAACTCTTCTATCTCCAGGTTGACTGTATTTTTCAATGAGTTGCTCGTCAGTTAGTTCTTTCTTTAAGAACTTAGGATCTTATTTGTATCTTTCCAATTCTTCTTCAAGTCGCTTCATCTCTTTAAGTAACTTCAGCTTCCCCCTTTTTGGCATCATACAGCTGATCTACCAAAGCATGGGTTGCCTGTTGGTTGGCTGATATACGTTCTAAGACGCAATTACTTCCTTAAGATGAGTTTTTAACCCGTAGATGTGCTGATTCATATGCCAGTGAACCTGAGCATGTGTTTCCCTATCTACTGCGGTCGAGTCTTCTAGTTTCTATTTAAGTAACAGAATTTCTGAAGCAGAACTTGAACTGGATTTGTGGATCATCTCTAGTCTTGCATGAACTGAGACATCTGTTCTAGTTCTATAATCGAGATATCTAGAAATATTTGATAGAAGGCCATTTTGTGCATCCTTGTGACTGAGCACAATCTTCAAGTTTTCATGAACTTTGGCCAACTCATCCTTTGTTAGGATGTCAGAAGGATCATATGTCGTTTCAGGTTGATCCTTGGGCTGAGTGATATCTTCAATAATCATCAGTTGTCGATTATCAGCTGCTTGCTGAGTGTCAGTTGTCTGATTTCCAACTGGCAACTCTTTTTGCTGACTTACAGTTTACGTAGCTAGAGATTGAGGTTGAATTTCTGAATGCAAAACTGTAGTCACATCAGCTTCTTTCCTTGTATGATCATCTTCATCATCATCCTTTTTCCATGAACTTTCTTTGGGAACAGATGATGTGGCTGATTCTCTCCTTTGAGCTAGTTCAGTAAATCTTTTAAAACAATTTTCAAGAAACTCTGATATAGGCAATTGAGTATATAGATCTCCGATTTCCAATTTCTCCAAGAGTAACTTCTCTTTAGTCTGTAAACTAACATCACGAGAATTTTCTGGTTTAAGCTTCATTTTCATTAGTCTGATAATTTTATCAGCTTCAAAAACTGGGGCTGATTGCTGAACTGATTGATGTTGTAATTGAGAAGTATTATCGGCAAGAGTGTTTTTCCTTGTATCTTCGTTGTCAGTTGTTGTTGTTGTTCCCCCTCAGTTGCTGCTTCTTACTTGAGGTTGCTGGGTATAAACATCTTACAACTGATCTTTCTTGTGCTGAGTTTGCCTTTCGCTTGATTCCTCTGTGTTCAGCTTCCTGCTGAGACACAGTTTTCTGACCGGCTTCAGGTTGAGATACTGTTTTTGCTGCGATTTCCTTTGTAGCTGCATCTTGTCTTGCTTGCTTCCCTTCCTTGAGTCTTTCCAAATAGAATTCATCCATGATTCCTCTGAGTGTTTTCTTCAGTCGAAATCTACCAACAGTTGCCTGACCTTCAGCTTGAGCTATTTGTACACTGTCTAATTTGGCTAAATGTTGCTTCTTTATTTGATTGACTATGTAACCTGCCCAATTGAATTCTATTTCGTCCCAAATTATGTTCATCAGATAAATATTCTCTTCAGATAGTATACTGATTCCTTTGGATTTTCCAATGACATGCTTGCTGAGCCACCTGCTGAGATGTCCTAATTCTGGCTTGATTTTGTCAACATGAGTACCAATTTCTATGGGTTCCGTAGAAAAAGATAGTTGTTTTAGAAATGCAGCCTTATTCAATGGTAGAGTAGTCAAATCTGTTGGTGTCACAGATGAATTTGTAAAGCCAAAGAGTGACCTCATTACTCTTTCATTGATAGCAATGCGATCTCCACGAACTGTTGTCATTAAGGAGTCTCTTACCAATCGCATATTCTCCCAAAATTGCAGAATTCCTTCCACATCACGTGGTTCGTTGAATTTAACTTCTAGAAGATCTCTTAGACCTGGTTGTTTCTGGATTTTATTACAAATCCAACTTGCTAACAGAGTATTGTTGCACATTGCTTCATAGATTTCGAGTGAAAATTAATTTAACTCTGTGATCAATCTTTCTTGTTTTGATTTGTCTGAAGTGGCCATAACTGGGTGTGAACACAAAAAAAATTGATTTTTGAGAGGAAAAGATTTCGAAGAGTCTGATTCTGTTTTTAGGAAAAAGACGAAGAATTTGAAATTTGATTGAAAATAGTGTGAACGGGGGTTGAATAAATAGGTAGGATATACTGGCGGTTGAGTAGTACAACTTTTAAAATTCCATGATGGTTTGGGTAACCAATGTATGCACTGTTCTGAAAGTCGTGGGGTGTACACACAATATTCTGACAAAAAGAACTGCAGTAATTAAATGCGATATAACTGTTGTCGCTTTTATCTTGTCAACCTTTGACTTAAGTTGACTAGAATAGAAACTGATGCTGAAGTCAGTTTTAGACATAACTTTCAGTTTCGTCAAATCATTCAGTTTCAGTAAAGTCTGTCAGTTCTAGTTGATCATTTTGAAATTGTTGATGTTAATGACTAATCTGTTAAGTGAGCGCAGCATAACAAAGATTAATCCCCTTGACGAATTTCTGGCTTAACCGATTTCAACTGAATTTGATTATCCCCAATTTAGTTCTTAATTTGGCAAATCTTTCTTTGTCCAATGGCTTTGTAAAGATATCTGGCAACTGATCTTCAGTAGGTACATAAAGAACTGTGATATCCTTTTTCTCTTCATGATCTCTTATGAAGTGGTGATGCACATCAATGTGTTTTGTCCTTGAGTGTAAAACTGGATTATCAGTGATTGCAATTGCACTTGTGTTATCACACATTATGGGAATCATTCCTTCTTCTATCCCAGAATCCCTTAATTGCTGTCTAATCCATAAAACTTGAGCACAACAACTTCCAGCTGCTATGTATTCAGCTTCAGCTGTAGAAGTTGAGATTGAGTTTTGCTTTTTGCTAAACCATGACACAAGTCTATTCCCTAGTAACTGACATGCGACTGATGTGCTTTTTCTGTCCACTTTGCATCCAGCATAATCTGAGTCTGAATAAGATATTAGCTTGAATTCTCCTTCTTTTGAATACCAAATTCCAACTCCATCTGTATCTTTCATATATTTTAATGTTCTTTTCACAACTGTGAGATGGCTTTCCTTTGGTTTTGACTGAAATCTTGTACATACACCAACAGTAAATGATATATCTGGCCTACTTGCTGTAAGATAGAGTAAGCTTCCAATCATTCTTCTGTAAAGTGCTTGATCAACATCTTTGCCTTCTTTGTCTTCATCTAATCTGATGTTGGTCCCCATTGGTGTTGAGATCCCGGTTGATTTTTCCATACCAAACTTTTTGATAAGTTCTCTTGTATACTTGGTTTGGTGAATGAAAATTCCATCATCTAATTGTTTAACTTGTAATCCAAGGAAGTAATTCAATTCTCCCATCATACTCATTTGGAATTTGCTTTTCATTAAACTTGCAAATTTCTCACATAATTGTTCATCTTCTGATCCAAAAATTATTACATCAACAATAATTTGAACAAGTAGAGTATTTTCTCCATTCTTCATCCTGAATAAAGTTTTGTCTATAGTCCCTTTGATGAATCCATTATCTACTAGAAACTAAGATAGAGTTTCATACCAAGCTCTTGGTGCTTGTTTTAATCCATAAAGAGCTTTCCTTAGTCTGAAAACTTTATCAGCTTGATCTTTGATTTCAAATCCAGGTGGTTGTTGAACATATACTTCTTCTTCAAGAATTCCATTCAAGAATGCGCTTTTAACATCCATCTGGTAAACTTTGAATTTCTTATAAGCTGTAAAGGCAAGAAATAGTCTGATTACTTCTAATCTTGCAACCGGTGCGTAGGTTTCATCAAAGTCTATGCCTTCTGCTTGAGAGTATCCTTTGGCTACAAGTCTAGCTTTGTTTCTGAAAATATTTCCATCTTCATCAAGTTTGTTTCTAACAACCCATTTGGTTCCAATGATATTCACATGAGCTGGTCTTTCTACCAGTTCCCATACTTGATTTCTTTTGAAGTCGTTCAATTCTTCTTGCATAGCTAGTATCCAATCTGGATCTCTCAAAGCTTCTTCTATTTCCTTAGGTTCATATTGAGATAGAAAACATGCAATCATTGCATCCAGTTGATGTCTTGTTCGAACTCCAGCTTGAGTGTTACCAATTAGTTGTTCTTCAGGGTGATCTCTCATCCATTGATGAACTGGTGCTTGCATCAAGGGATTTATAATTTGTTCATCTGGTTCTACAAGAACTGGTTCTTGAATTTCTTCATATGGATCTGAAACATGTAGTTCAGGTGGGGTTTGTTGAGTAGTTTAGAAACTGAGACTGATCTGGATCTGAACATTTTGAATTTTGTAGTCTCCAAATATCAACAAAAACTGGTTCTGACGAGACTGGTAACTGAGACTGAGAAACAGGTTCTGGTCTGTCTTCAGTTGTTTCACCAAGGAAGTTTGGTTCATCAAATACTACGTGAATTGATTCTTCATGCTTGAGTGTCCTTTTATTTAGTACTCTAAAAGCTTTGCTGACACTTGAATATCCTAGAAAAATTCCTTCATCAGCTTTGGGCTGAAAAACATGAAGTTGATCTATTCCATTGTTGTGTATGAAACATTTGCTTCCAAAAGCATGGAAGTAGGAAATATTCGGTTTTCTTCCATTCCAAATTTCATAAGGGGTCTTCTCATGCCTTTTATTCATGAGAGCTTTGTTCTGTGTATAACAAGCTGTGTTAACTGCTTCTGCCCAATATCTTTCAGGTAGTTTTGCTTGAACACTGGTCCTTGAAGGGTAACGTATGCCTCTTCACCAGCTACCACCACAAACACAGTCTGCCCGACTGCTTGCAAAAACTGTCCTTGAAAAAACCTTCCCGGTTTGCTTCACAGTCTAAACCTTTGAAAAAGAATCAAAGTCTGGTTGAGAATCAATGAATTGATTCTTGTTTGTGGTTCTTCAAAGTGTCTGATTCTTGATAAATTCTTTGTAGCTTGAACACTTGAAGAAATACTTGATATGATCTTGTTATGGCGCAGAGATGATAACAATTCGAATGAAGAAGACTGGTGCGCAAAAATGCTTGTTTTTCTTAATAATTATGTTGTTGTTTTCTTTGTGCAAGGTCCTCTATTTATAGTGTGAGGTTCAATGTTCATCTTGCTTGAATTTGAATTGTATCAACGTCTATCTTGTAACGGTTATATTTTTTGTCCGTTCTGCTGCGTCAGTATTTCATCCAATAGAATTGCTTCCTTTATAACGTACGACTGTACTATCAGTTTATCGGATGACTGATATATGAATCTGAGTTTCCTTGTCAGTTTTATACTGATTTTATGAAATGTCAGTTTCTTAACTGAATTGGAGCATTAACTGTGATTTTACTCCCCTTCAAATATTAGTACTCTAGTTTTTCATCTGATTATAATTGACTTAATCAGAGTACACCATAACAAGTTATCTTCCAAGAATTCATTATCCTTATGATTCTTGGGTCTTCATATAAGATCCATAAAGTCAGTTCATGTCACCAAAGTCTTGCCTGAAGTCTAACTTTACAGTCTCGACTTGTAATCTTCATAACTGAGTTTGAACCCTCAGTTCTTCAACCTTCTATAACTGAGTCTGTGACCCTCAGTTCTTCAATATAAGCCAACTGAGTCGGTGATCCTCAGTGAACTTATCTTCTTCAGTTTTTATATTAGTGTATTCTGAGTTAGTTTGTTTATCTTGACAATTTCCAGTTTTCTGAATGACTTCCAGTTTTCAGTTTTATGACACACTAGCTATTACAGTGCTTGTCTGATGTAACATATACAAATATCAGACTCTAGTAAAACCTAAACATTTAGTTATAGACATCTTTTAGCTTTTCACTATAACTGCTGGCTTCAGCACTTCATCAATGAGGTTAAGATGACATTTTGAATAAGTATGATGAATTATCATCAAAACATAAATTTATTTCCAACAAAAGATTTTATGATGTGCCCAGATAATACCCGATTAAAGAGGAAGATTGAGTCTTTTATTTAGTCTTTTAATTAGTCTTTTATTATCCCACATTGGTTAATTGTCTTTTATATTTATTATTATTTTTAATTATTGTTATTTTGTCCCACATTGCTAAAATGGCAATTGGACTTGGAGTCTGTAGCCTATATAAGGCATTTCCTTGTATTTGAATAGATAGCTTATTATTGAATCAAAAAACTATTTTGGTTGAAATTCAGAGATTGAATTTTTATCATAAGAAACTTTCAGAGATCGGGTTTCTTCAAGAAGTTTTCAGAGATTGGACTTCTTTCGATTATCCTGAGACGGGGTAATTGGTTGGTGTTCCTGAGATGGGATCACCATAGTAAATATTCTGAGATGGAGTATTTACATATCCTTTTATTATTTTCGTTATATATATTCAAAAAGCCATAAAAATATAATTTTCAAAGCTGAATCGTTTGCTGTGCTTTAATCAACGATCCTACGAGATTCGGTTTACATCATGTGGTATCAGAGATTAGGCGATTAAAGCTGCTGCGTTTATTGGAAGAAATCTGATGCGTTCTTGAGCACCAAGAACCCTAATTGCAGCCGAATCAGCAGTGCTAAATATTACAATACAACTGCTGCATTTCTTCGTCCATCATGGAACCCTACGTATTGAGGTAAATCAGGCATGACATATTATTCTTGGTCAAAACCCTAATTTTCTACTCTTGAAATCTGACTGTCAGACTTTGTTTCCAATCGTTCCCTATTCAAAACAAGTCTAAAAATCCTCAAAATTTACCATTATATAGAACATTGTATTGGCTATCTTTTGTATCTTTGGCACTTTAGCAAATTCGGATTTTATCTTGATCAAATTTGGATCGGAATATTCTGCTCGATTTTCTGGAACAGCTTGTAGTCGACTTTGTTTTTAGGGAGTTTTGGTGGTCGAATTTGAATGCAATTTTGTGAGCACATCGGAAATTAATTGTTCTACAACTTTTATTCTTTGAGTTTTTTCAGATTCCCGACCGGTTTTGTACAATAGTCGCCGTCACCTAGTTGACTGTTTCTGTCAAAACCCGTAACCCGAGAGTGACCTGTTTACGAATTCGATTTGAGTGGGTTATACCTGTCCAAAAATTCTGAAACTTAACAGTCTTAACCAAAATTTCGTTCTCTACAATTTTCGTTCTTTGTGTTTTACCGAATTCCATAACGTTTGGTCGTGACAAGAACCCTAAATTATTGCTGGGACGAAAATTTTTGTTGAGAAATTTACTGTTGCGTTTTCTTGAAGAATTTTTTCTTCGCGTTTCAATTTTCTCGTTCTTGAAGTCGTAATCCTTGATTCACAAGAACCCTAATAGCAGCCGCACTCAACAACTCCTTACATCTTCGAATTTTGTCTGCTATTTTCGCAACCCTAGCCGTTCATAAACAAATTGCGTTTTTAGTCCTGAAATTCTGTTCTTGCGAGGAATCATCTGCTGCGTTCTTGGAAGATTATTTGCAAGTTGCTGCAATGGATAAACTACATGCAAGTTTTGACGACATCCATACAGACTTCGAGCGACATCAAGTTGAATCCGATCGAAGACATGCTGAAATTATGGCTGCCCTAAATGCTTTACGTGACAACCTCGATCCACGACGCGAATTAGAACGTATTGCGCAACGGAAATTAGAGGCAGAACAATGGAAATTAGAGGCGGAACAATGGAAATTAAAACGTGTAGAACGTTGGAGGACATTAGACGCAAAGTGGAAGGCGGACGTTGATCTTTTCTTTATCACGTATGGTGTAACACGTGAAGAAGCTATGGCTGGCAATCCGCCCAAATTCTCTCCTTCACGTGCTAAATCGAATAATCAGGTTATTCCCAACCCCCCTACGGCTGTGGTACAAGAGGAGGAATATATTCTTATTGTTGATTCAGCCACGGAAGAGTTCATTGAGGTTCCTAATGCACTTACTAATGATGTTGTTCCAGTTGCTACTATTGATTCTCCTTTACCGGTGCCCGACCATTCTGACGAGATTGCCGATGTCAAGGTGGATATTGGTGTTGACCCAATCACTATGCCCGTGGACTTACTTGTTGAATCGATTGTGGTCCCACCGGGTACCGAACCGGTCCAATCCGATGGTTCAAAGGCGCGCTCGGAAATTTTAGTTGCTGATTTGAAGGCGTTACAAGCGCCACAAGTATATGTGGATCCATATTTACAACATTGCCGCCATTTGGATTTTGTTGTCGCTGATTTCTCCACTCACGCCATTCCATGTTTTTGCGATGTTGTGATTCTGAGTTTCTCTGTGGTTGCATGGACGTATGGAAGCAAGATATTCGTGTTCGATCCAGGTTGATTCGAGGACGAATCCTTTTGAAGAGGGAGGGATGATGTGGCCCAGATAATACCCGATTCAAGAGGAAAATTGAGTCTTTTATTTAGTCTTTTAATTAGTCTTTTATTATCCCATATTGGTTAATTGTCTTTTATATTTATTATTATTTTTAATTATTGTTATTTTGTCCCACATTGCTAAAATGACAATTGGACTTGGAGTCTGTAGCCTATATAAGGCATTTCCTTGTATTTGAATAGGTAGCTTATTATTGAATCAAAAAACTATTTTGGTTGAAATTCGAGAGATTGAATTTTTATCATAAGAAACTTTCAGAGATTAGGTTTCTTCAAGAAGTTTTCAGAGATTGGACTTCTTTCGATTATCCCGAGACACGGGGTAATTGGTTGGTGTTCCCGAGATGGGATCACCGTAGTAAATATTTCGAGATGGAGTATTTACATATCCTTTTGTTATTTTCGTTATATATTTTCAAAAAGCCATAAAAATATACTTTTCAAAGCTGAATCGTTTGCTGTGCTTTAATCAACGATCCTACGAGATTCGGTTTACATCATTTTACTAAGAGGGAAAGGAAATCAAAAGAATTCCTGCTAAGCACTTAATTGAAAGATCAAGAAATATCTTCAAGTGTTCGTAAGCATTCAAAGGAAAATAGAGATCAATCATTTGAAGAGAACAGAGCTGTGTACAACTTATTTATCTAGAAGAGAAAGCTCAAATCACCAATTGAATCATAGTTATTGATTCAAGTCTCAACTTTGATATTATCAAAGGTTTTAGACTATGAAACACCAAGAAGGTGTGAAGGACAGGTGAACTGCAGTCTGGAAGACTGTGTTTGTCAGGAGCTGGTGAAGAGGCAAGACAACCCCCCAAGGACCAGTGTTTCAAACAATTGAAGATCAGCCATCCCACCTGTTCTACAAGTGTTTAGATAGTGAAGCTAGGGATTAGTCAAGGAGTATCAGTTTAGGACTTTTTGTAACTGAGCCATCTCAAAGAGTTCTAGTGAAATTTTCCTCCGCATCACAAGGGAAGAGAGGACTGACAGGATTACACCACCTGCAACCTCTCTAATTCTTGTTTACTTACATTACGAATTTATTTACTGTATTATAGTTATATTCATCTAGTTCACATACTCAGGAAACACCAGAAACTGAGTCAGCATATTAACTGATAATCCATATTTTAGAAAGGCTTAATTTAATCTGCTGCCGGTTAACTCAACTAATGATAAGTCAGTTTTGACTTATACTCAGCTAAGTTAGCTTAACTCCGCACAAGTTTAAGTTTAACTAAATCTAGCTTAAGATTCAATTATTGCAAGAGATTTTGGTCATAAGTTTATTCACCCCCCCTCTAAACTTGTGTTAGCCTTTCCAATGGACCAAAAATTGGTATTGGAGCAGTTCTTCCTTTTTGGAGGTGATCCAAATTGGTTACTGCTTCGGGCATCAGTTATTTCCGTGACCAACATTAGCTGATTCTCAAAATCAAATTGTTTGCTTAAGTCTTTAAAGTTTTCAAAACTGCATCATGGATACACAGCAACACTTTAGAAATTTAATAAACTGTTCATTTATAAGTTTTTATGAATACAAAAGTCAATTGCAGGCTCTGGTGGCTGACACTCAAGAAAAGCTGATTGAAACATTCATTGAAGATCCATCCTTCAAAAAGTCTGAAGAAAATGACGAGACACTACCCATAAGCTTTGGAGGAAATGACCATGGTGAGAATGATGAAGAAATTATACTGTTTGGAACCAATTTGATGAACAACTCTGTCAAATCAAGCAAAGACAAGCAGATATTGGAATATGAAGTAGATGAAACTGAAAACTTATCAGTCAAACACCATAAGGCAAGTACATCAACTTTCAACACTCACACTGCAATGAACAATCATAGAAATAAAGATTTCAATGAAACCTTGGACATACTCACAAAGGAATTAGAGGTAATTCAATAGAATTATGAAAATGTCAAAAAGGAAAAAGATCTATTGAAAGCTGTGTATAACTTATTTATCTAGAAGAGAAAGCACAAATCAGAAATTGAATCATAGTTATTGATTCAAGTCTCAACTTTGATTTTGTCAAAGGTTTTAGACTGTGAAATACCAAGAAGGTGTGAAGGACAGGTGAGCTGCAGTCAGGAAGACTGTGTTTGTGATAAGCTGGTGAAGAGGCAAGACAACCCTCTATGGACCAGTGTTTCAAAAAATTGAAGAGCAGCCATCCCACCGGTTCTACAATTGTTCAGATAGTGAAGTTAGGGATTAGGCAATGACTATCAGTTTAGGACTTTTTGTAACTGAGCAATCTCAAAGAGTTCTAGTGAAATTTTCCTCCGCATCATAGGGGAAGAGAGGACTGACAGGATTACACCACCTGGAACCTATATAATTCTTGTTTACTTACATTACACATTTATTTACTGTATTATAGTTATATTCATCTAGTTCACATACTCAGCAAACACCAGAAACTGAGTCAGCATATTAACTGATAATCCATATTTTACAAAGGCTTAATTCAATCCGCTGCCGGTTAACTCATCTAAGGATAAGTCAATTTTGACTTATACTCAGCTAAGTTAGCTTAACTCTGCAAAAGTTTAAGTTGAACTAAATCTAACTTAAGATTCCGTTTTTGAAAGAGATTAGTCAAAAGAACATTCAAGTCACATCCATCTAGGAATGAAAATCATTCATGGAATAATAGATTCAGGGGGAAATGAAGACTCTTCCCTGCTGATGAAGACTGGAATGTACCGGTAGTTTCAAAATCTCGTCACTCTCACAAGTTAAATGAACCGAAGATTGTTAGACCAAAACATCATAAATTTGTGAAAGCTGACTCTCTTCAGTCAAAATGTCAAGAGAGGTATGTAAAGACTAAGACTAAGATCAACAATCCTTTACCAAAATCTAATCAAAAAGGACCCAAGCATGTATGGGTATCAAAGATCTCTCATTCTGTTTTGCAGGAGAAAATCAAAAGTTGAGAACTGAGAAGTTGCAATTCTTAAAACTGAGTTGTACTCACAACTTAGTTTTTGAATTAACAAAGGACTTTTACTACAAGTTCTAGATAAGGAAAAATTGGATATTTACAGCTGGAGATACACTGCACCTACTGCATTTACTGATACAAGCTACAGATGACAGAACAGATGCGACCTACATTAATCTCAACCGTCCATCTTTTCCAATCATCATCCTTTTTCATTTATTTTTGACAAGACGTTTTGAATCCCACTCAGATCCTTCAACCACTTTTTCTACCACTTATAAATGCCATCATATTTTCCCATTAATTCCTTACACTCAATTTTCATCCTTTGATGTTCTTTCCAAATCTCAAACATCTCAAATCCAATTCGATCTTCAAAAATAATGGCCTTCACCCGAGTTGAACCTGGAATGATCATCGCACTTGATCAATTTATTGCTAAATACACTGATCAGACTCTTGCCAAGGAAATTGCAACAAAAATTCGGGAAATCAAGGGTTTAGAACATGTGTTTAACATTAATCAGCAAAGCATTTGTCTGGATAGTATTGGAGACTTCTATGAATTTGGAAAATGACCATAGAAGGAGAAGATGTTCACGCCCTCACAACCACTGTTAATGGAAAAGAAATTCAAGTTACTGAAGAATTAATAGCAGATGTCTTTGGCTTCGACAAATCCGGATGTTCGGCATCTATCAAATTAAGCAAAGAATAGAAAGAGAAATTATGGAAATTTATTGCAATAAATTAAGAATCACTAGTATTGCAGACTGGAAGCACAAGTCTACACAAACCTGAATTCAATGTTCTTACCAAGATGTTGGCAAATTGCGTGATTGGAAACGCATGAAACTTTAGCAATCTATCTGGCACCAAACTGGATATACTATACGTCATATGGTTCAAATAAGATTTCAACTCGCAAGGTACATTCTGGATCAACTATTGGCACAATCTTTTGATGTACCCAAGAAGAAAACTGAAGTGAAGAAAGGCAGATTTTATCATAAAAAACACTTGCTCCTTTAGTTCTAAGAATTCTTGACCATTTTGGAATTGCGAAGAAAAAGGAAACTGCAATTGTAGACGGGAAAATTGCAACCAAAGATGAAAAATATGGTAATAGAAAAGCGGAGGTTTCTGAAATCGTATCTAAGAAGAAAAGCAGAAGATCAAAGAAACCTCAAATTGGCGCTGAGGCTCTAGAACAAGTTGATGAACTGAGAGAAAAGAAGAGGAAGCTGGAAGCTTCAATTCAGGCCAAACTTGCTGAAACTTCAAAGAAAGTTTTGGAGCCTTCACCAACAAAATCCGCTACGACAGTTGCTGAAAGCTCATCAAAGAAATTGAGAACTAAAGAAACCCCACCAAACCAGTCTTAACTTAAAAAGTCACTACTGATAAAGAAACTACAATTGGAGAAGAAGTTGTTCCTTCACTGCCAGAAACTGACACTCAGAAGGAAGCTGACACTCAGGGGGAAAAGACCCTGAGAGATGAGTTTGATGATGAAGAAACTGACAATGAGGAAAGGTTGATCGACTTAGAGACAATGACCATGCTCAAGCTACTCTCCAAGTCTAGATCCACACCACAAAAATCAGCATCTAGAATCGAGTATGATGAGTCATTCAAGAATGTTGAAACTTCTCAACCCGAGGAAAAAGAATTTGCTGAAATTGAATCAAGACCAGTACAAGTCATCACTCTGGATGAGCTTGTCTGTGAAGAAGAAATCGTTCTGAAAGATAAGAAGGAAGAGGAATCAGTTGCAGGAAAAGATATTGAACCAGTAGAAGATCAGGCTGCTGAACCAACACCTGAAGAGGAACCAGTTGCTGAACTGGAACTTGAGTCAGTAAAAGAACAAGTTACTGAACATGTAGAAGAACTTGTTGCTGCTGAAGAGAATTTGGAAACTGAGCTTACCATCTCAGTTCTGTTGATTGAAACTGAAACTAGCATAATCCCAGTTGTTGCTGAAGGGGAAAGCAGCAAAACTGATCTAGAGAAAACTGAAGAAACTGAAAGAATTGAGACTCCTTTGGAATATAATCTGGAGATTTCAAGAGAAAGTGAAGTAATCCAAACTCCGCCTGATCATCTATTAACATCGGAGAATTGATAGTAGCTGACTGCAAGAGATTGCACGCTTATCAAAACTGGAAACTCAGCTCTATATCAAATCAAAGAAATCAGTTAGCAGAAATGGAAATCACAGAGAAATGGGTGTTTGATCTTTACAAAATCACTCATTTGTCCGAACTGATCAACACTGATTAATTTTTGAGCAATGGGTATGCATTGATCAAAGACAGTCATTGGAAGAGATATTCGGCAGGAGGAAGCTCTAAGAAAGATGACAATGACGACGATGATGATTCAAGGGAGATCCTAATTTGTACAGAGGAACTCTCTCCTCAACTCATGAAAAGAAAGCTGGAAATGATGAGAACATTGATGTTGATGAAGAGAATTCTGAAGAAAGCAGTAGAGATTCAGACTCTGAAACTCAGACTGAATCTGAATATTAAGGAAAGGAAGGCTGTCAGTCCCCAACTGGCTATCACTCCCCAACTGACCAAATAGTGTGTGAGATAGCAAAGGCTGAAGCTGATAAAGCTTGTGAAGAAACCAATGATGATTTAAATGTAGAAATATCACTAGTTAGAGAAATTGATCAGTCAAGTCTTGAAGAAACAAGAAGACAATCTGAGTAGAGAAGAAAGTCTAAGGAATACAAAGAGAAACTCAAGAAGATTGTTTCTACACCTCTTAAAGAAACAAAAGATGCTGAAGCTGGAGCAGATAAAGTTGGGGAGCATAAAGCTGAAACTGAAAAAGACATACCTACATAGGTTGATATTATGAAGTTTTATCACAATGAGCTGATACGTATTCAGAAAGATGATATAAGCTTATTTGGAAAAGTTTTAAAGTCTTTGGAAGAAAGCAAGACTGAGAGGACCAACATGGAGAAGAGATTGGATAATGTCAGAAATGACTGTCAGAACACCTTGATTGAGATTCGTAAAACAACCATTGAGAATGATTCAAGGAAAACTGATACATCAGAGAGATAGGAAGGCATTATCAATAACTTGGTTGACAGAATGGCTTTAAGGGAGAATGGAATGAAGGATTCAGTCGTTGCACAGACCATATTAGCATCAAATTAGCAACATCTAAACTCAATTATCAAGAGTTTGATCATTAAAAATGATGTCAATAAGGGGGAAAGCTTGGATATGTTAAATGTCAATGCGTTAGATATGCCAAAAGTTCTGGAAAGCATTGATGATAAACTAGTCGAAATGAAGAAAGCTAGAGGAGATATGACTGATGACGTTACTCTTGTTTTATAATATGAGAAGTATAGGAAATGGAGCTAATTGCAAAGTTTGCTGAACCGACTGAGAAAAGACTTGGTCTAGATTATCGTCTTTACAACATTTTCAAAGACATAACCTTGAGAGAAGGAGAATCAAGAGAACAATCCTTATCAACTTTTCTGAGTATGCAAATGGTTATTATGCATTTCTGGCACAAATTGGGCAAATGGGAGAGGAATGGCACTCTAGAGAAAGTCTCAGAAAAGGTTGAGAAAGCTAAACCTGAGTTTGTGATGGACCTACGGAAAATTGGCACAAGCGAAAGATTGAGAAGAATTGTGTTTGTATTCACAGTACTTTTCAAAATCAAATTCTTCAATAAACACAATATGTCCAACTCATGGAATATTTGGGCAAATATTCATGGAAATGAAAGCACCGCAACAAATGAAGCCATGACGAAGTATGCTGAAAATTATGACAATAAATCCGGCGAAGCTGACAAGTGAAAGAAAAAGAAGCAGACACTTAGTTTCATTTCATGTATTGTATTTTAATACTCTGTACTGTAACTCAGTGTCTTTAATAAAATATCAGTTTCTCAATTCACTTTGTTTTTGTTTATCTTGTCGTTATCTTTTTGCATCGCTTTTAAGGAGGTATTGACATCATCAAAAATGGGGAAATTGTTGGAAATAAAATTTATGTTTTGATGATGATTCATCACTTATTCAGTTATTGTTATTAGATCCCATTGATGAAGTGTCATAACTAGCTGTTATAGTTCAAAGCAAAAAGATGTCTAGAAATCAATGTATTGCATTTAATAGAGTCCGATATTTGTATAAGTTAATCAGACAAGCATTGTATTAGTTCTAGGCTCAAAACTGAGAAATTGAGTAAATAACTTGATGAGTAACTGAGATCTTAAAGAGATACTGGAACACTGAAATAAAGAGCACACCAACAGAAACTAAAGAAGTTAAGTTTGCTGAGGGACTCATACTCAGTTGACTTATCTAGAAGACTGAAGAACTGAGGGTTCACACTCAGTTATTGAAGACTGAAGAACTGAGGGTTCAAACTCAGTTTTTGAGGACTAAGTCGAGACTGTAGAGTTAGACTTCAGGCAAGATTGTGATGACCTGAACTGACTTTATGGATCATGTACGGGGCACTAAGAATCATAAGGAAAATGATATCTTAGGTGATCGATTGAAAATGGTGTACTTTGATTTAGTCAATTATAATCAGATGAGGAATAGAGTACTGAGATTTTGAAGAAGAGTAAAAACTCGGTTAATGCTCTTAAAAACTGGAAATTGACTAAGTCATGTTTAAATCAGTTTTTAACTGAAGATAAGAAAAACTGAAGGCAAATCAGACCGTTATAAGATAAGCAATCTTATTGAACACACAGAATGTCATAAAGGACACTAACATACAAAAAGAAAAGCAGGACCACTAACGGCTATAAGGATTCAAATTCAAATGATCTAACCGTTAGAGAAACCCCTATAAATAGTCTTCTTCTACCATTAGAAGAAGCGTGGAATTCTAAGAATTAATCTAGTCATGAAAGATTTTACTAAGAGGGAAAGGAAATCAAAAGAATTCCTGCTAAGCACTTAATTGAAAGATCAAGAAATATCTTCAAGTGTTCGTAAGCATTCAAAGGAAAATCAAGATCAATCATTTGAAGAGAACAGAGCTGTGTATAACTTATTTATCTAGAAGAGAAAGCTCAAATCACAAATTGAATCATAGTTATAGATTCAAGTCTCAACATTGATTTTATCAAAGGTTTTTGTTGGTCCCTTGGAAAGGCTAACACAAGTTTAGAGGGGGGTGAATAAACTTGTCACCAAAAACTTTCCTAAACAAATTAAGGTTCAGTTAAAACTTGTGTGGAGTTAAGCTGACTAAACTGAGTTTAAGTCAAACTGACTTAAGCAAAACTGAGTCAACCGGCAGCGGATATAATTCTAGCATTTTTCTTGATCTTGTAATTCTTTTGGGAAAGCTGAGTGTGATAAACTGAATTCTGATGAATGTCAGTTTGTGAACTGTGAATTGTATAAAAATCAACTATCAAATGTTGTAAGTAAATGCTAAGTGAATAAATAAATGCGTAAAGTAAATGAGCAAGAATTATAGAGGTTCCAGGTGGTGTAATCCTGTACATCCTCTCTTCCCCTGTGGTGCGGAGGAAAATTCCACTAG
The DNA here is from genome assembly GCA_036785695.1 of Gentiana straminea. Classification (NCBI taxonomy): domain Eukaryota; kingdom Viridiplantae; phylum Streptophyta; class Magnoliopsida; order Gentianales; family Gentianaceae; genus Gentiana; species Gentiana straminea. The sequence continues at coordinate 557,602 of JAVUPR010000407.1, forward strand.
AACTTCTTGAGGTGAACTGTTACAAAAAGTCCTAAACAATAGTCCTTGGCTAATCCCTAGCTTCACTATCTAAACAGTTTTAGAACAGGTAGAATTTCTGCTCTTCAATTGCTTGAACACTGGTCCTTGAAGGGTAACGTATGCCTCTTCACTAGCTTCCACCACAAACACAGTCTACCCGACTGCTAATAACAATTGTCCTTGACAAAACATTCCCGGTTTCCTTCACAGTCTAAACCTTTGATAAAGAATCAAAGTTGGGTTTAGAATCAATGAATTGATTCTTGTTTGTGGTTCTTCAAAGTGTCTGATTCTTGATAAATTCTTAGTAGCTTGAACACTTGAAGAAATTCTAGATATGATCTTGTTATAGCGTGGTGATGATAACAAATCGAATGACTAATGCACACATTAATTCTTGTTAAATCTTCGTTGTATCTCTTATGTATTTATCCTTGGTGCAAAAGTCCTCTATTTATAGTCTGAGGTCCAACGTTCATTTGGCATGAATTCGAATTGTATCAACGTCTATCTTGTAACGGATATATTTTCTTACCATTCTGCTGTGTTAGTATCTCATCCAATAGAATCGCTTCCTTTATAACGTTCGACTGTACTATCAGTTTATTGAATGACTGACATATAAAACTGAGTATCCTTATCAGTTTCATACTGAGTTTATTACTTGTCAGTTTCTTGACTGACTTGGAACATTAACTGAGATTTTACTCTTCTTCAAATATCAGTACTCTAGTTTTTCATCTGATTATAATTGTCTTAATCAGAGTACACCATAACAAATTATCTTCCAAGAATTCATTTTCTTTATGATTCTTAGGTCTTCATACAAGATCCATAAAGTCAGTTCAGGTTACCACAATCTTGCCTGAAGTCTAACTTTATAGTCTCGACTTGTAATCTTCATAACTGAGTTTGAACCCTAAGTTCTTAAATCTTCTATAACTGAGTATGTGTACTTCAGTTCTTCAATCTTCTAGATAAGCCAACTGAGTTTGTGTCCCTCAGCGAATTTACCTTCTTCAGTTTTCGTATTGGTGTATCCTGAGTCAGTTTGTTTATCTTGACAATTTCAAGTTTTCTGAATGACTTCCAGTTTTCAGTTTTACGACACACTAGCTATTACAGTGCTTGTCTGATGTAACCTATAAAAATATCAAACTCTAGTAAAACCTAAACATTCAGTTCTAGACAACTTTTAGCTTTTCACTATAACAGCTAGCTTCAGCACTTCATCAATGAGGTTAAGATAATACTTTAAATAAGTATGATGAATTATCATCAAAACATAAATTTTATTTCCAACAGTTTTAGACTGTGAAACACCAAGAAGGTGTGAAGGACAGGTGAGCTGCAATCAGGAAGACTGTGTTTGTGAGGAGCTGGTGAAGAGGCAAGACAACCCCCCAAGGACCAGTGTTTCAAACAATTCAAGATCAGCCATCCCACCTGTTCTACAAGTGTTTAGATAGTGAAGCTAGGGATTAGTCAAGGAGTATCAGTTTAGGACTTTTTGTAACTGAGCCATCTTAATGAGTTTTAGTGAAATTTTCCTCCGTATCACAGGGGAAGAGAGGACTGACAGGATTACACCACATACAACCTCTCTAATTCTTGTTTACTTACACTACAAATTTATTTACTGTATTATAGTTATATTCATTTAGTTCACATACTCAGGAAACACCAGAAACTGTGTCAGCATATTAACTGATAATCCATATTTTACAAAGGCTTAATTTAATCCGTTGTCGGTTAACTCAACTAATGATAAGTCAGTTTTGACTTATACTCAGCTAAGTTAGCTTAACTCCGCACAAGTTTATGTTGAACTAAAAATAGCTTAAGATTCAGTTTTTGAAAGAGATTTTGCTCACAAGTTTATTCACTCCCCTTCTAAACTTGTGTTAGCCATTCCAAGGGACCAAATATTGGTATTGGAGGAGTTCTTCCTTTTTGGAGGTGATCCAAATTGGTTACTGCTTCGGGCGTCAGTGATTTCCGTGACCAACCTTAGCTGATTCTCAAAATCAAATTGTTTGCTTAAGTTTTTAAAGTTTTTCAAAACTGCATCATGGATACACAACAACACTTTAGAAATTTAATAAACTGTTCATTTTTATGTTTTTATGAATACAAAAGTAAATTGCAGGCTCTGGTGGCTGACACTCAAGAAAAGCTGATTGAAACATTCATTGAAGATCCATGCTTCACAAAGTCTGAAGAAAATGATGAGACACTACCCATAAGCTTTGGAGGAAATGACCATGGTGAGAATGATGAAGAAATTATACTATTTGGAACCAATTTGATGAACAACTCTTTCAAATCAAGCAAAGGCAAGCATATATTGGAATATGAAGTAGATGAAACTGAAAACTTATCAGTCAAACAACATGAGGCAAGTACATCAACTTTCAACACTCACACTGCCATGAACAATCATAGAAATAAAGATTTCTGTGAAACCTTGGACATAGTCACAAAGGAATTAGAGGTAATTCAATAGAATTATGAGAATGTCAAAAAGGAAAAAGATCTATTGAAAGGTGTGTATAACTTATCTATCTAGAAGAGAAAGCTCAAATCACAAATTGAATCATAGTTATTCAGTCAAGTCCCAACTTTGATTTTATCAAAGGTTTTAGACTGTGAAACACCAAGAAGGTGTGAAGGACATGTGAGCTGCAGTCAGGAAGACTGTGTTTGTGATGAGCTGGTGAAAAGGCAAGACAACCCTCTATGGACCAGTGTTTCAGACAATTGAAGAGCCGCAATCCCACCTGTTCTACAATTGTTCAGATAGTGAAGTTAGGGATTAGGCAATGACTATCAGTTTAGGAATTTTTGTAACTGAGCAATCTCAAAGAGTTCTAGTGAAATTTTCCTCCGCATCATAGGGGAAGAGAGGACTGACAGGATTACACAACCTGGAACCTTTATAATTCTTGTTTACTTACATTACGCATTTATTTACTGTATTATAGTTATATTCATCTAGTTCACATACTCAACAAGCACCAGAAACTGAGTCAGCATATTAACTGATAATCCATATTTTACAAAGGATTAATTTAATCCGCTGCAGGTTAACTCATCTAAGGATAAGTCAATTTTGACTTATACTCAGCTAAGTTAGCTTAAATCTGCAAAAGTTTAAGTTGAACTAAATCTAACTTAAGATTCAGTTTTTGAAAGAGTTTTTGGTCACTAGTTTATTCACCCCCCCTTCTAAACTTGTGTTAGACTTCCAAGGGACCAACTTGTGAGGTTGATGACTTCAAAACTCCAAGAAGATACCCTTTTGGATATGCACTTGGAGTAGGAGACATGATTGCTAAAAGGTATGGGCTCAAACAGTGTTGGGTACCTAAACTTGTTTAATTTATTTTGTAAGATGTCTGGTACATAGACAATGGATGTTCCAGACATATGACAGGAAATAAGGGATGGCTAACTGAATTCAAAGCTTTTGATGGACCCAAAGTTACTTTTGAAGGCAATGAAAACCCCTGGCAAGATTAAGGGGGAAGGCACCATTAAAAAGAACAACCTGAAGATTCTGAATGTGGCATATGTCAAGGGATTGAATTTCAATCATCTAAGCATTAGTCAATTCTGTGAAAAAGACTACAATGTGCACTTCAGAAAGAAGGATGCAAAGTGATTCACAATTAAACCAGCACAGTTGTACTTGCAGGAAAAAGAGAAGACAATATATATATGGTAGAGAGGAAGACAGCAAAAGAAGAAACTTGTTTGCTTATCAAGAACAAACAATCACCTAGCTGGATTTGGCACAAAAGGCTTACTCATCTGAATTTCAAAACAATCAAACAAGTTGGCAAAGAACAAACTTGTGGAAGGACTACATGAGATCACATTCAAGAAAGAAAGTCTATGTGATGCATGATAGAAACGGAAACAAAACAAAAGCTATTTCAACTCAAAGCCACACCAATCATCTACAAGAATCCTTCAACTTCTACATATGGATCTGCTTGGACCAGTCACACCAGTGAGTGTAACTGGCAAAAAGTACACTCCAGGGGTGGTTAATAACTTTTAAATTTCACTTGGACTATCTTCATGAACAAGAAAATAGAAACACTCAAGAAGCTACTTGACATTTTGAGATGGATTCAAAATGAAAAGGTTTTTGAAGCTTATCAAGATAAGATTAGATAGAGGCACAAAATTCCTAAAGAAAGTGATCAAAAACTACTGTGAAGAGAATGGTGTATTAGATCAACTTTCAGCAGCAGGAACACCACAGCAAAATGGAGTTACAGAAAGAAGAAACAGAACTCTAAAAGAAGCTGTCAGATCTATGATAGCTGAAGCAGGTCTACCAAAAAGGTTTTGTGCAGAAGTAGCAAACACATATTGTTATACACAAAATAGATCAATCATCAGCAAATATCATGGAAGAACACCTTATAAAGTCTGGAATGGAAGAAAAACTAACATTTCTCACTTACATATGTTTGAAGCTAAATGCTTTGTCTTAAATAGGAATCAACTGCACACTTTTGATGAAAAGACTGATGAAGCAATTTTCATGGGATATTCAGACACAAGAAAAGATTTTAGAGTACTGAACAAAAGAACTTCGGTGATTGAAGAATCAATACATGTGGTATTTGATGAACCTAACACCAACTGTGAAGATCCACTCAACCTAGATGAAACAGATATAGAAAAACAAGACTCTAGATGAGCTTATATGGAAGGAGAACCACCAACTGCACTAGTAGAAGATGCCGCTGATGATCAAGAAGATGAAGCTCCAGTAAATACACACGTAGAAGAGGCTTCAACAACATAGCTAGCACCTGACATCAACTGGCTCAAAGACCATTCAGCTGAGCAAGTCATTTGAGATGCACACACAGGTGTAAGAACTAAAAGACAATTGGAAAGCATGTTAACTTGTTTTCGGTCAAAGGTTGAACCAAAGACAATAGATGAAGAAATCCAAGATGCTGATTGGATCACAGCCATGCAAGAAGAGCTAAATGAGTTTGAAAGAAATGAAGTTTGGGAACTTGTTGATAGATCAGACATGGAAAACATCATTGGAACAAAATGGGTGTGTAGAATCAAGATGGATGAACAAGGATCAATAGTCAGAAAAAAGGAAAGACTGGTAGCAAAAGGATATTCTCATGCAGAAGGCATAGACTATGACGAAACATATGTACCAGTAGCAAGATTGGAAGCAATAAGACTGTTCCTGGCATTTGCAGCTCACAAAGACTTCAAAGTATATCACATGGATGTCAAAAGTGCATTTTTGAATGGACTACCGGAAGAGAAAGTGTATGTGGAGCAACCCCCTGGTTTCCAACTCAAAGGAAAAGAAGACAAAGTGTACAAACTCAAGAAGGCTCTGTATGAACTCAAATAGGAACCTAGAGCCTGGTATGAGACTCTTTCACAATTTCTGATAATCAATGGATTCAACAAAGGAACCATTGACAAGACTCTCTTCAAACTACCAGATGGAATAAGCACTCTACTTGTTCAAATCTATGTTGATGATATCATCTTTGTGTCAGAAGATGAGAAGCTATGTGAAAAATTGGCAGATATAATGAAAATCTAATTTCAGATGAGCATGATGGAAGAACTCAACTAATTTCTTGGACTTCAAGTAAAATAGATGAAAGATGGAATATTCATCAATCAAGACAAATACACAAAGGACTTGATACACAAATATGGAATTGACACAAGTGGCACATCAGACAGACCAATGTGTGCCAGGATTGTTCTTGGAAAATATGAAAACGGGAATGATGTAGATAAAAAACTATACAGATAGAAAGAGCACCTTGAGAACTTGTCTGATGCTAGGGAAGACAAGTGTCATGGTTTAGAAAAAACAGAATTCCATATCTACTTCAACAGCTGAAGCAGAATATATAGCAGCAGATAGCTGTTGTGAATAAGTACTCTGGATAGACAACATCTAAGTGACTATGGAAAAGAAGAAAAAACAATTCCTATCATGTGTGACAACACAAGTGCGATCTCAATTATAGAGAATGTAGTACTTCACCCAAGAACGAAGCACATTGATGTGAAACATCATTTCAATAGAGATCTTATGGAGAAAGGAGATGTAATTTTGAGGTACATCTCTACAGAAGATCAATTGGCTGATATTTTTCCAAATCTACTCAGTCATGAAAGATTTTGTAAGTGGAGAACCGAGTTGGGAATTATTTAAATTGATTAAATTACAAGGAGTAGCTAACTAGAGTAATCAGCGAAGTCACTTCACCAGCTGACTGAACCTTTGCCATTTTGGGTGCGGTTACTTGGCAGGTAAGGCTCTGGTACCAGCGAAGTTAACTTCACCAATTGTTAGGGACAGTTGTTTTTTTACAACAACTCAGTAAATAGGCCACTACACCAGCCCAGTGATCAGCCAAGTCACTCAACCGCTAAATGCTATGGAGAAAACAACGAAGTATAGTGTGAAATGAATCAATTCTTACACATGTGGAAAATCAGAGATTTACGGAGCTTTATTTTGTGAAGATATCACATGCGGATTATACTTAATTAGACACAAGGATTATTGTATGGAGGTTATTATTTGACAAAAGATAATGATGGCACTGCCTCGATTCCCGGGCACTATCATTACTTGCCTCAATCTACTCTCCCAATACACTCAATAACAGCAATTAATATACACAAAATCACGCCATTACTCCACCAAAATCTCTTCATATTCAACTGTGTTCACACTCTTACATCTCCACTATATAATCAACACTTCAATTTTCCATGGACTCTTTACGCTTTCTTTGAATTTCTTAAACCCTATTTACTTAAGAAATTTCAAATCTTTTCTCTCAAAAATCACTCAGAAATGGCCTCATCATCTTCAATCTCCATGTCCGGAAAACCCTATGAAAGGTCCATTGTCACTGGATCATTCTTCAGACCCGGGCACTATCTGACCCTATGCAACAACGATCCCCAAGCTCGCCGATTGTTAGACGGTGATGACGGTCAACTTGGTATCATATTTTACCATAAATCTACCCCACATTTGTGTTCTCAATGGTGATAATATGTATGAAATCATGGGTTAATTAGATAAATGTGATTAAGACACATCCGGGGTGACTAAATTGGTATTATGCGTATTAACCGTGTATTTTATGCGTTATTTGCTAGAAATAGAAACTACTGTGTGTGCTATGATTTTATTAACAGATTAATTAGTGTTTGGAGCGTCATTTGGGCAATATGAGAGTGAGTCAATAAATAACTGAACGGAGCTGAAGGTTGAAGTGTTTCGAGCGGAGATTGGACCCGAGAATCTGATTGGTGATCTTGCAACGCAGTTTCCGATGCCTTACATGACGACCTGGGCTTGGACTTCTAAATGAAAGTTTCAGGGTCTGAAACAAGCATTTTAACACACTTTGAATCACTCAAATCAGAGTTACGTAGGCGAAGCTACGGTCCAAATACCCAAGCTAGGCCTAGGGTATTCCAAGTTAAGTCGGCATGAAGAAAAAGACAAAAATACCCCCGGTAAATCAGGAGTTACCCTCGATTTTCCGAGCCCCAGAATCTTCTAGAAACGTGTTTTCTTTTCCTCCAAGTATTGGGTTTACCCATAAGTCGGGTTATACACCTATATAAGGCCATTCATAGTTGTGAATTTGTATTCATTCATCCTATTATTCTTTCTTCCATCAACTAGCTACAATGTAGTCTTTTGGTTACAAATTCTTCTTTTCTTTTCTTCTCTTCTTTTTTGCAAATAAGTCATCAGTCTTTCATTATTGAATGCAGTGGAGGAACATGATTGTTCAGCAGATTCATCAGCTACTGAATGTACAGCAGACTTATGTTGATTCTGTCCAAACTCTTTTTCTTTTCCTTTGAGAACTCTTAATTCAGCTTTTGACCTTTCAACTTCTGCTTGAAGAGCTTCTTTTTCAGCCTTCACAATCTCATAACCAGATTGTATTATCCTCAGTTGATTAAGGATGGCATCCAAAGTTTCTTCATTGTCAGAATTTTTAGGATTTGAACCACAAGTTGATTCACAATCACTTTCGGCAGGAGTGTTTATAGATACAGAATTGTATACCTCCTCTGTTTAATCCATATTTGCCATTAAAGCATAATCATCCATATTAGCAACAAGTGCAGTATCATCAGATTCATTTCCCTTTTCTGATTCAACTTCATATCCTGATTCAACTTCATATCCTGATTCATCTTCAAGCAACCATAGCTTTCTTGCCAGATCTTCTTTGTTGACTTTTGCTCTTCAGTAGGTCTGGACAATCAGTCGAAAATGGCCAGGCTTCTTGCAGTTGAAGCAAAGATAATCAGGTTCCTTTTTCTGTTTTAGTTCAGGACAGTCAGGTTTGAAGTGTCCTAGTTTCTTGCATTGATAGCACAAGTAATCATTGTCTTTCTTGGATTCTTCCTTCTTCTTTTCACTAAATTTATTTGTGAAATTCCTTGGAGAACCCCTTCCATTTTTCATCATTATGATTTTTTTGCTCAGTAGGGCAATTTGCTCTTGCATCTCATCCAGTAGATCATCTTGAGCTCCTGATGTTTCTTCTTGATGTGTAGCAGCCAATGTAGTGGTCTTTGGTTCTTCTTTTTCAGTCTCAGGTACAAGTTTCTTACTGAATTCATAAGCTTTGAGATCTGAAAACAATTTGAAGGTGTCCTCTTCATGTAGACTTCTCATTTCTTCTATTGCAGTCACCTTCTTTTCCCATACTTCTTTTGCAGGTAATGCTTCTAAGATTTTTGGATTGATTTCTTCTTTTGAGTACTTTACACTCAGTAAGGTGAGTTCATCCATGATTGCATTGAATCTTGACTCCATTTGTTCAATGGTTTCATTTGGTTTCATTTTGAAATCTTGAAACTTCTTTTTGGCCACACTGGTCTTGTTTTTCTTGATTGCATCAGTGCCTTCACAGATTAATTGTAACTTATCCCAAAGTTCTTTTGCAGTCTTGCAATCCTTCACTTTCATGTACATATTGCTATCCAAGGTTCTGTATATGATATCAATAGCAATATTGTTGAGGTTTGCTCTTTTCCTATCTTCAGCATTCCATTTTCTTTTTGGTTTTGGAATATACTGTGTCTCATTTCCCACTGTTACTGGCTTGGTGATCTCCAGTGGCCCATCTGTCAGCACATCCATCATCTCATCATGTGTTGCAGCTAGAAAAGCCTGCATACGATGTTTATACTCATCAAAACGATCTAAAGAACACATCAACATTTTTCTAGCATACTGGTTGTTATCTATGAATTGTGCTTGGTTTACGATCTTCATGGATCGTCTTGAGTCGTTGGAGGGAGAGAGAATAGAAGAGTAGATCTGTTCTTTGTTATGGGTAAGATCTATTCAAATGTTTTATTTCTTTTCTTAGATTCATGATTGTTCTTGTGAAAGATCTAGATTAAGCTTGCATCTAATCAACTATGAATTAATTAAATGAACATTAATCTTCATTCGATTCGTTAATATGAAACGTAGAATTATGGGTTACGCTCTTCAAATATGCGACGGTCTTTATCGCTAGATCTGGATATCTAGTAAATCCTAATTCTGTGGTTCGGCGTTAGCTACATTGATCGACAGGAATAATTAAAACGAGTAATAGGTCTTGCCAATCTAGTATTCATAATTCGTAAATTAACATGAAGGACTGTTAGTGAAGTGTTAATTAGGACATTGTCTTGTTGGACCCTAGGAACGTGCTAGTCATTGTCGATAGCTGCCTAGGCGGGTTAGAAGTATGGATTAATGCTTAATACTGGCAATTCTAGTTTTTCATGTGTATGGGCTATTACAGACCAGTTAAGGAGTGTAGCTTGCGTATAGATTGTCTGCTACCATGGTCGGAGTAGATAGGATTGGGAGTTGCACCCGTAGCTAAATTACACACACGAGTCGAACATGGATTAAGGGGAGATTTGTTATGAATAGTGTGGTTACTGCCTTTTCAATATATGATTGACCATGGGTTATTTGGATCTCTTTTTTTACTGTTCCTTTATGTTGGTCAATGACCACCCCTATCTGGTTGACCTATAAATTATGGTTGTGTTTAGCGTAATTAAATAATTGTCTCTGTGGGATCGACTTTGACTCGCCCTTACTATACTACGATTGACCTAGTCCTCTTCCTAGTATTAAGTGACTTACACGCGATCAGATGGGTGTACTAATCTGGGGTCGATGGCCTTCCTCAATCCATGTGCTATGACACCCTAATTTAATTCTGGAAAAATGCAAAATTTGTTTTTGGAAAGAAAGGATAACCGGACAGCATTATGTGTGGACGGGAACTGGTAATCACACCAAGTCTACTGAACAGATGTCTCAAACTCTCCAACACTAGATCCTCGGAGATAAAGAATATGGAAATCAACACTGATGCATTCTGGATGGAGACAACCAAGAATACCAGTCTTGCAGCCAAGAAATTCAACTGTCCAAGATCGGCACTTAAGCAGCCGTTCGATGAATTTGCTCACTTGGTCATCAAAAGTATTGAAGGGAAGAAAGGATCCATGCATGTAATGATGGATGTAAGGACCAGACTTATGGCCATTATCTATTAGGGCCTTGAGTTCAATTGGTCAACATTATTGTTCAACAAATTGAAGAAGCAAATACAAAGGGAAATTGATACTAGCAAGCTGGCAGCAAAGAAAGGACAACATAAGAAATGTCTTTTTTGGGAGAGGAAATCCTATGGAATTCCTCTACAATTTCTGTTTGATTAGAATAAGGTAAAACCCATCTAACTACACAAATTGCATGAGGCAATAATGATGTTTACATATATAAAGGAAGAAAAAAAAGGAAACAAGCAGAGGAAAGCGGCTCTGGATCCAAAAGAAGGACAAGATCCAGTACCAGGAATGTAAGAAGAAATGTTGGAGGACAAATATTTTTTGAAGGTCCAATAACAATATCTGAGGAAAAAGAAGAGGGAGAGGATAAGGAAGCTTACCATCTGACCTCGGATGAAGACAATGATGAAGATGAAGAGGCAGAAAATGATCATCACACTGATGATCAAGAAGAGAAAGAAGATTCTGATGATAATCTGACACTCCAGTATGTTATTCAAGGTTGTAAGGTTGAGAGTGAATAGCAGACCCAACAAAGACTTGGAGAATAAGAAAATTTCCATCAAGGACTTGGAGAATCTAGCAATCCTCAACAATCTCTATCTGACATAGAGATTGAAGAAGAAAGCGAAGAAGAACCAACTGGTGCAACTGCATTAGCACAGGCACAACCTACCACTAATGATCCAAACTGATCATTTCATCTGGACATTAAACCTCTAATAGTGGACAAGGAAAAACATTCTCTGAGTAGGGTAAATCTTCAAACAGCACTGAGAAGTAGTTATACCTCCATGTAACAAAAGATTGAGGCTCTACTCAGCCACATTGAGGTTCAAGATGCTGTGATTGAAAGGCAAGGTGATTAGCTAAGTCAGCTGAATTCAATGATCACATAACATGTCCACACATATCTGGAGCACCTAGCGAGTGTAGTTGATGACAAACTTAACTCAGTAATTGACACACTGGAAACTCACTCTCAAAAGATTCAGGCTATTGAAAGCAGTCTGGATCATGCCATCCAGCAGCTTGACACTATCAAAACAGTGTCTGAAGCCACAAACAAGATTCTGGAAAAGAGACATGATGCTACCAAAAGGGAGGAAGGTAGTGATAAGCCGGAAAGTTCTAGAGGGATGGGCACTGGAAGCAATACCGTTTGAACCTTTTATGTCCTTTGTGGTTGAATAAAATTGTTTTTCTAACTTTTATCTTTAAGTGGTTGACTTAATATTCAGGCTTATGAGGGTTTTGGCATCATCAAAAAGGGGGAAATTGTTAGGAATATTTTATTGTTTTGATGATGGCCATACTAGGTATTATAGCAAGCTTGAAATAAGTCTAAAGTACAGTAATGTTTGTATAGGCTTTACTTAGAAGTCTGACATGTTGTATATGTTCAGTCAGAAAAGCACTGTAATAGACGGTAGGACGGCTCAGTAAAAATTTTGGAGCTGCTCAGTGAAGACATCCAAGGAACCAGCTCAGTGAAGTGAATACCTATGGACTGACTTACAACCAGGGAAGTCGATGATGACCTTGGGTAAGTCTAAGACTTTTACAAGTGATGGAATCTATTCTTTTAATATGGTGTACACTTATCTCACCCAAATCAAGGATTAGTGAAGTACAAATATACATTGACATCAGGAATCAATAAAGAAGAAAAAACAACAAACCGGTTAAGAGAAAATTCTACCGGATGACTAAAGGAATGACGGTGAAGAGTATCTTGATGGCGACGCAATGATCAAAATAGCCAAGTAAGTCAAATATAAGACTCATGATATCTACAATATATTAAAATCGAAGATCAAGCAATTAATGCAGAATCAGTCAACGACGGATTTTATGATGGACGTTTGATGAAAATCCGTATCACTGTAATTATGGAGAATCAATCAAGGAAAAATCAAGAAATAAATCATAGATTATTCTCTGCATGTAATAGCCAATGGACGGAATTTCAATTTCAAGGATAATCAAGGCTATAAATAGGAGGCATTGACAGACAAGGAAAAATACACGTGAACATGCAGAAAATCAAAGTGCTGAAACTCTGTCAATTTCACAAGCCTTCATTTGAAACTGGAAAAATAATCCAGCAGATCAAACTTAGAGAATAGGGCATCAATTCCAAATCAAGTACAGAGTCTGATCATCCCACTGTGAATCCAATTCAGACCAAACTAAAGAAATTGAATCAGACAGTTTGAGAAGGAATTGCACCCTTTGAAGTGATAGATGCTGAAGGATTTATTCTCAAGGAGCAGTGTGGAAGATTGAGTCACTGAAGCTTTTGTAGCCAGGGAGTGATAGTCTTGAGATTGTGAAGCTTGTGTAGCCAAGGACAATCATAACTAGTGTATTGGTGAAAGACAATAGTGAATTCCTCCAATCATCACAGGAGAAGAGTGGATTAAGGGACTACACCACCCTGAACCACTATAAACCTTTGTGTTCATTTACTTACTGCACTTTACTTTACAACATTTCTTTATTGCATTCTATTCATACTCTATGTGCGCTTGAACTGCTTTGAAACAACTTTTAAGAATGTACTTATCCGCTGCCAAAAGCTTTTAAAACAAGAAAAGTTTTTGAAACTCCAATATAGTCATTCAAACCCTCTCTGACTATACTTTCACCCTTATGTGTCAATGCCTTCTATTTATAACGTTTATTATCCTTGAAATTGAAATTCCGTCCGTTGGCTATTAAATGCAGCGAATAATCCTTGATTTGTTTCTTGATTTTTCCTTGATTGATTCTCTATAATTTTAGTGATCCGGATTTTCTTCAAACATCCATCATAAAATATGTCCTTGATTGATTCTGCATTAATTGCTTGACCTTCGATTTTAATATATTGTAGATATCATGAGTATCATATTTGACTTACTTGGCTGTTCTGATAAATGCTTTGCCATCGAGATACTCTTCACCGTCAATCCTTTATTCAGCCGGTATAACATTATCTTAGGCGGTTTGAGGTTTTTCTTTCTTCAACTGGTCTCAGAGAAGGGTGAAAGTAGTCAGGGGGTGAATGACTATACTGGAGTTTCAAAAACTTTTCTTGTTTTCAAATATTTTGGGCAGCGGATAAGTTCCTTCTTAAAAGTTGTTTCAAAGCAGTTCATGCACACATAGAGTATGAATAGAATGCAATAAAGAAATGTTGTAAAGTGAAAAGTGCATTAAGTAAACAAACACAAATTTTTATAGTGGTTCAGGGTGGGGTAATGCCTTAATCAACTCTTCTCCTGTGATGAATGGAGGAGTTCAATATTGTCTTTCACCAATACTATAGTTATGATTGTCCTTGGCCACACAAGCTTCATAATCTCAAGACTATCACTCTCTAGCTATAAAAGCTTCAGTGACTCAGTCTTCCACACTTCTCCTTGGGAACATATCCATTAGCAGCTATCATTTCAAAGGATGCAATTTGTTAAGGGTGAAATTTATGATTTATATGACGTTATTCCCGTAACAATATCCTTGGTATTTTAGTACTTTTTATAGAAAAGTGTTGGTTTTATCGAATTATTGAGTAAACGAGTTTTAAATGTGTTTAAATGCAAAATCGAGATATTTACGTGATTTTATCGGTGTTTTATGTTTATTCGTATGATGTTACATTTTGCATGTTTCTATCATGTTGTTAGATACGTTTTCATGATGAGTAAGGAGCTTAAACGATGATCACATGAAGATGGAAGAGTTGAAAGATGTTTAAGTGAAGAATCATTGAAGAAACCGGAACCAGGCACTTCATGGGGATTTTGTCCACACTTGTAGGCACTTTCAGGGAAAGTTGTCTTGATGAAAGTTGTAGAGGATTGAAATGGCTTTCCAACGCATGTTGAATCACCTCATTCGGAGCCCTAGAAGTGAAGTTATGAGCAAAATACTGGAGCTGAGTAGTGGACGGGCGTCCGTAAAAGTGAGCGGCGTCCCGAGAATCGTATTTTACATTCAGAGAGTTCAAAACGCGTTCGAACGAGCGTTCACCTAGCGTCCAAGAAATCTGGACGAGCGTCCATTGAAGCAGACGGGCGTCCGTTTTGCCGACTTAGCCAAACCGCCTCAAAACTCTATATAAGCAGCGTTTTTCTCAAACCCTAAAGAACAATTCGATCCCTAAACCCTAGGGAGCAGCTTGGCTGCGTTTTTACTCCTTTATTTTCCAGTTTTTATGCAATAAAACATCTAGATTAGATAGTTAGATTTATGTTCTTTATTTCATCAATTTCAAGCTTTCAAAGGATGCTAAGAGGCTAATCCCTCTTTGAACAAGCGTTGTGAAGCCGTCCAATTCAACAATTCAGTTTTGTTCGTGATTAATTCGTGAGTTTCTACTTCGAAGTTGTTTCTTTTATCATTGTTTATCATTATGTATTGCAATTACATCGAAAGATCATTGCTTTTATGATTGTTTTAACTTGATGAGAGTCATGTTAATGTTAGATCACCATGATAAAAGTTTAGACCTTTAATCTAATCAAAACGAAAGTTATTAGATTAAATCTCTAGATTAGAAATTGAAAGATTTCACGCCTAGGTTAGAAAGACGTAATCTTTAACATTGAGAGATAAAAGATTAGGAAACGAACTCGTCTACGAGAGTAGGAGTTTATGCCTTCGATTAGGTGAATCACGACTTGAGTAGAGATCACGAATTAATCCGAATTAGAATTGAATGTTGATAGGATAGGTGGATCGATTGCTTGTTCGTTCGTTATAAATTGATTTTAATCCTTTAAACTTGAATTGCTTAGCTTTAGTTTTACTTTTCCCGCACTTTAGTTTAGTTTTTATCGCTTTCGGTCTTGCCTAGCATTGGAGCAATCCTCTGTCTAGTTACTTTTTCTGCATATTTGTTTAGGTTAGATGTTCGTTAGGTTAGATTCATGACAATAGTTAGTTTAAAGCAAAAACTAGGATTCACATTTGTCAGTTCCCCGTAAGATCGACCCGGCATTAGCCTCCACACTACGATCCTTGCACTTGAGGTTAACCGGTTTATTACTTGTTGTTTTATATTGATAAAATCCGGGACACAATTCCTTCTCAGACTATTTGATTCAATTGCTTCAGTCTGGTGTGAATTTGGGAACATATCCATCAGCAGCTATCATTTCAAAGGATGCACTTCCTTCTCAGACAATCTGATTCAATTGCTTCGGTCTGGTGTGAATCGGATTCACAGTGGGATGATCAGACTCAGTACTTGATATGGATTTGATGCTCTGTTCTCTGAGTTTGATCTGCTGGATTTTCTTTTCAGTTCAAAATGAAGGCTTGTGAAATTGACAGAGTTTCAGCACTTTGATTTTCTGCGTGTTCATATGTATTTTTCCTTGTCTGTCAATGCCTTCTATTTATAGCCTTGATTATCCTTCAAATTGAAATTCCGTCCGTTGGCTATTAAATGAGAGTAATCCTTGATTTATTTATTGATTTTTCCTTGATTCATTCTCTATAATTTCAGTGATCCGGATTTTCTTCAAACGTCCATCATAAAATCCGTCTTTGATTGATTCTGCATTAATTGCTTGATCTTCGATTTTAATATATTGTAGATATCATGAGTATCATATTTGACTTACTTGGTTGTTCTGATCACAGCTTCGCCATCGGGATACTCTTCACCGTCATTCCTTTAGTCAGCCGGTAGAACTTTCTCTTAGCCGGTTTGCTATTTTTCCTTCTTCATGGATTCCTGATGTCAATGTATATTTGTACATCACTGATTCTTGATTTGGGTGAGATCAGTGTACACCATATTAAAAGAATAGATTCCATCACTTGTAATAAGCCTTAGACTTACCCAATGTCATCATAGACTTCCTTGGTTGTAAGTCAATCCATAGGTCTTCATTTCACTGCGCTGGTTCCTTGGCTGTCTTCACTGAGCTGCTCCAAAGTTTCATCAAAGCCGTCCTACCAGTCTATTACAGTGCTTGTCTGACTGAACTTATACAACATGTCAGACTTCTAATTAAAGCGTACACAAACATTATTGTTCTTTTAGAATTATTTTAGGCTTCTATAATAGCTAGTATGGCCATCATCAAAACAATAAAATGTTCCTAACAATTTCCACCTTTTTTATGATGCCGAAACCCTCATAAGCCTGAACATTAAGTCAACCACTTAAAGATAAAATTTAGAATAAAACTTAACAATTTTATTCATCCAATGTTGGAAATAAAATTTATGTTTTGATGATGATTCATCTTATTTATTCATTTGTTAGTTTACACCTCATTGATGAAGTGCTGAAGCTAGCTGTTACAGTGAAAAGCTAAAAGATGTCTCGAACTAAATGTATATGATTTATCAGAGTTATAATTGTATAGGTTGTATCAGACAAGCACTGTAATAGTTAGTGTCATAAAACTGAGTACTGGAAATCATCTAGAAAACTGGACATTGACAAAAACTGAAAAAGTCACCAGAACATAGAATAGAAGTTTACTCAGAACTTAAGAAGGTAAGTTCGCCGAGGGACACAGATTCGGTTGACTTATCTAGAACACGAAGAACTGAGGGAATAGACTCAGTGGATGAACAACTGAGGGACACAGACTCAGTTATTGAAGATTGAAGAAATGAGGGTTCAAACTTAGTTATGGAGATTAAAGTCGAGACTGTAAAGTTGGAATTCAGGTAAGTCTGTGATGTCCTGAACTGACTTTATGGATCTTGTTTAGGTCTTCATACAAGAGGACAATGTACCTACTATTCATAAGGACAATGATATCTTTGATGATTTATTTATAGATGTGGTGTACTCTGATTAAGTCAGATAAAACCAGATGAATAGAGTACTAAGTTTTGAAGAAGAGTAAAAACGCAGTTAATGCTCTTAGTCTGTTAACAAAGTAATAACAGACATACTCAGTTTGAAACTGATCAAGCTACTCAGTTTCAAAGTCAGTCATCAAAGGAACTGAACTTACATTTGAACATTACAAATAAGAAATATTATAGGATGAAGAATGGATATGTCTGAATGGTCACTGACATCTGACATCTGAAAATATGAACGTTGATAGAATTCAAATTCAAGAAAGATGAATGTTGGACCTCACGCTATAAATAGAGGACTTGACATCAGGGATCGAAGAACGTGAATATTCAACAACGAAAGTATTATTGTGCCTAAGTCTTTGTTCATCCGAATTGCTATCAATCATTGCGCTTTACAAGATCATATCAAGAATTCTTCAAGTGTTCAAGCTACAAAGATCAAATCCCGAATTCGACTCTTAGAAGAACCACAAGCAAGAATCAATTTATTGATTCACAACCCAACTTTGATTTTTATCAAAGGTTTAGACTGTGAAGCAATCCGGTTTAGGATTTGCCAAGGACAGTTGTTGTTACAGCAATCGGGTAGACTGTGTTTGTGGTGGAGCTGGAGAAGAGGCAATACTACCCTCTAAGGACCAGTGTTTCAAGCAGTTGCAAAGCAGCAATCTCACCTCTTCTACAGTTGTGTAGATAGTGAAGCTAGGGATTAGTCGAGGACTATCAATTAGGACTTTTGTAACCGGCTACCTCAGAAAGTTCTAGTGGAATTTTCCTCCTACATCATAGGGGAAGAGTGGACTGACATTATAACACCACCTGGAACCACAATAATTCTTGCCTTACTTACTTTATCCATTTACTCAGTTTAGTATTTTTGATTGTTTTTCAGACTAGTTTTTCATACATTATAACTGAACAAACTGATTGTTATATACTCACAGTCACAAACTGACATTCATCAGAATTTAGTTTTGCATATGCATCAGCTTTTTCTTAGAAATAACAAGATCTGCATAAATTCTAAAACTTATCCACTACCGGTTGACTCAGTTTCTGCATAAATCAGTTTTGATTTATAATCAGCTAAGTCAGCTCAACTCCACAAATGTTAAAACTAAACTAATCAGACTTAAATCTAGTTTTTGGTGTCAAGTTTATTCAACCCCCCTCTAAACTTGTGTCAGCCTTTCCAAGGGACCAACAATTGGTATCAGAGCAGTGTTTCTGTTCAGAAGAGATCCATAGATGAATCTCAATATCAGTTTGATTGGTCGAAGTAACTGGCCATCAGTTATTTCCGATACCAACAATTGGTATCAGAGTAGTGTTCCTTAACAAGTCTTTGTTAAAAGCTCACTTGTTCTAATCATACTCTCTAGTTGTTCTCCTGAAAATGATCAGTTTTCAGTTTTCAATTTCTGTTTAAGCTCACTCACACTATGGATAACAATCAGTATGCCAGACATATGCTTATGTGCAACATGGACCGCTTTGATGAATATAGACGTCATTTGCAGGCCTTTCTAGCTGCTACACATGATGAGATGAAGGATATACTTATTGATGACCTATCCAAATCACTCACATGCAAACTATCAATGGTGATCAAGTCAGAGTTGCCAAGCCCAAAAGCGAATGGAACAATGATGATCGGAAAAGAAAGAATCTCAACAATGTTGCCATGGATATCATCCTCAGAACTCTGGACATCAACATATATCTCAAAGTCATAGAATGCACAACTGCAAAATAAATGTGGGAGAAACTTCAGCTGGTGTGTGAAGGAACTGACTCCATCAAAGAAAACAAGATCTCAGTTGCCAAACAAAAGTTTTATGAGTTTAAAATGAAACCTGGAGAAACAATTGAACATACAATAATGGATGAACTGGCACTTCTCAAGATTGAATATACCGAAAAGAAAATCAACACCAGAATCTTGAAAGTGTTACCCTCATGTTGGAAAATGAAGGTTACATCCATGGAAGAGTCAAGGAAGCTTGGTAAAGAAGATACCTTCAAAAACTTCTCAGATATGAAAGCCTACGAATTCAGTGAGGATTTCACAATCACAGAAGCAGTGATCAAAGCCTTGGAGGAACCCAAAACAACAGCTCTTGTAGCAGCATCAAATGACAATCCAGAAAGTTACTTAAGCAATCTTCAACAATTAGATGAAATGGAAGAGCAAATGGCTCTCATGATGAACAAAATTTGAAGATTAAAAAGTGGACATCCAGTCACTCAGAAGTTTATCAAAAAGACTCCTGAGAAAATAAAAGATGATTAATATCTTTGACTTAACTGCAAAAAGCCTGGACACTACAAAGTTGAATGTCCAGAACTGACTGGTAAGAAGACTCAGCAACGAAGAACCGGTAGAAAGGCTCTCTTAGCTGGAGATGAGTCAGACTATGAAGTTGGAACTGAAAGAATATCAGATGATACAGCTCTGATGGCTCACATGGAAGATCCAAATGAAGTTTGTGAATCCAACTCTAAATATACCTCAACATAGGTTTCCATGCCAAATGCTTGTTCTTCAACTGCTGACTCCAATCCAAGAAATCAAAAATTAGAAGAAACTCTCGATGAATTGATGAAACAGCTGGTAACCATACAAGTTAGTTATGAATCAATTAAAGCAGAAAATGAAGCTCTAATTCTAGAAGTCGAAAGATTGAAAGATGAATTGAACATGTTGAAACTAACCAGAACTGACAAAGGAAAGAATCAGTATCAGCCCAATGCTTCAACAGCTGCAACTGAATCTTTTGCACAATCAAGTTCAGCTACTGGATTTAAATCTGTAAATCCATATGGAGACAGAACTGGCATAGGATTTGATACAC
The DNA here is from genome assembly GCA_036785695.1 of Gentiana straminea. Lineage (NCBI taxonomy): Eukaryota > Viridiplantae > Streptophyta > Magnoliopsida > Gentianales > Gentianaceae > Gentiana > Gentiana straminea. The sequence goes on from JAVUPR010000407.1 coordinate 577,953, forward strand.
AACAAACTTGGAAGGAAGGAATGAGCAAAGCTGTTGAACCTGATGTCAAAACTGGAGTTAAGTTTGTAGCTGAGCAATTTCTTCAAATAGAGAAGCATGCTGAACCAGTAAAACTAGTTCCACGTGAATCAACTCAGTCTCAACATCAGTTTTCCAAGAAGTCTGCCGTGTTCTATAACAAAAGCAAATCTAAAGGTAAATCAACTGCACGTCAAGGAAACAGAAATGGTAGATCAACTGTCAGATCTATAAAAGCTGATCATGTCAAGACTCAGAAAAACTTCAGTCAGAGGAAATCCAAGAATGTAGATCATTCAAAGATTCACACAGTCAGGGGGAAAGGCAGATTATTTTCCACTAATGATGACTGGAATTTCTCTGAACCTATTATTAAAACTAACATAAACAATCATTCAAGACATAAAACTTATCATAAGTTTCACTCTAAGACTCAGCAAAGGACTTACCCCAGTCCTTAGCAGAAGTCTCAGTATAGAAAGAATGATGGTTATTACTCAGTCTTTAATAATAGAAAGCATCATGGAAACTAGTTTCAGCCAAAAGACTTGAGAAATCATATAAAGAAGGCACAATCCAGAAACATATACCATGGAAGTATGGCTTATATATATGAAAACAAGTGCAACAATTTCCAGAGAAGACCTTATGGAAATATCCCCCGAGTTGTACTAACAACTGACCTCTATGGACCCAAGCAGATTTGGGTACCTAAAACCTTTTAATTTGTCTTGTAGGCTATTTGGTACTTTGAAAGTTGATGCTCAAGACACATGACAAAGAGCAAAGATTGTCTAGTTAATTTTGCAGCCAAGGATGGACCTAAAGTCAATTTTGGAAGCAAAGACAGACCAGGATATACAAAAGGTTAAAGAACATTGATAAAAAATGGTCTTACATTTAAGAATGTATCTTATGTGGAAGGACTGTACTACAATCTTCTCAGCACAAGTCAATTTTTTGACATGGGATACATAGTCACATTTGATAAAGAGTTTTGCATTGTTGTCGGAAATCAGCTTATCAAGTAGTTCTTGCTGGAAGAAGAAGAGAGAATATGTATGTTGTAGATTGGTCAACAGTATTCACAGAGACTTGTTTGCTTGTGCATACCAAATCAAAAATTAGCTGGTTATGGCACAACAAACTAAGTCACCTCAATTTTGATGATATCAACACACTGGTCAAGAAGCAATTAGTAATTGGATTACCTGAGATTTCTTACAAGAAGGACAGCTTATGTGATGCATGCCAGAAAGGAAAGCATGTTAAAGCCAGTTGCAAGACAAAATCTCAACATTCAACTTCAAGAGTCCTAGAACTTCTACACGTGGGCTTATTTGGACCAGTCATACCTATCAGTGATAGTGGAAAGAAGTACACAATGGTAGTGGTGGGTGATTACTCAAGATATACCTGGGAAATTTTCATGTTAAAGAAAAGTGAAACCAAGCAACAGCTCACATAACTTCTCAAAAGACTCCAAAACCAGAAGGATGTAACAGTGGTCAAGATCAAATCTGATAAAGGAACTGAGTTTCTCAACAATATAATCATTGAATATTGTGGAGAAAACGGTGTGCTACATCAGCTTGCAGCCACAACAACACCTCAGCAAAATAGGGTAGCTGAAAGAAGGAATAGAACTCTCAAAGAAGCTGGAAGAACCATGATCTATGAATCAAATTTACCAGAAAGGTATTGGACAGAAGTAGTTAACACAGCTTGCTACACATAAAACGAGCTCTCATGAACAAAAGACATGAGAAGACACCTTATGAGATTTGGAATGGAAAATAACCAAATGTCTCATACTTTCATGCCTTTGGAAGCAAATGTTTTATCCAGAACAATGAAAAGGATCAATTCAAAACCTTTCAGCCCAAAGATGACGAAGGAATATTTTTTGGATACTCGAGTGTCAGCAAAGCGTTTAGAGTACTGAACAAACGGACACTCAAGCATGAAGAGTCTATACACGTAGTTTTTTATGAACTTTCCTGGTGTTATAACTAAAGATAAACAAGAATCAGTTTCTCGGTCTCTGTTCGGTAAAAACGAGTTTTACAATTTATAACCGAAACACCCCAAGTATAAGGATCGTAGTATAGGATGTTATCGGGTCGTCCTAAGGGAATGAAATGTTTATCGAATTCAAGTATAAATCTATATCGATTATGTCACAATTATTAACTAAACTAAGGTTGAAACTAACTAAAACCTAAACCTAAGAATTAAAACTAAAACAGGAATGAAAACAACTTCGAAAATAGAAACAGAAAGATGGACGAGCGTTCACTAAAGTGAACGAGCATCTGAAAGCTTAATCTAATGGACGTTCGTTCGATATTTCGGACGAGCGTCTAACTACGAACATAAACAGAAAAGTGCGGGAAAACAGCAGGAAATTAGGGTTTATAAAACTAGAACTTAAACTAAACTTAACCTAAATGATTTGATTCAAACAATTAAAGGAAAACACAGCGAGGCAACGAATCCACCCATCAACAAACAACCCCCAACTAGATGGTGATCTAAAGACATAGTTTTTAGTAGTGATCTATCGCGAAGTTGACTAAATTTCTTTAATCAAGTTCTAAGGCTTCGTTTATCTTTTTTAAGTAAACTAAACATCAATCAAAACGTAATCACGAGATCGTTTCCAAACTTTTTACTCGACTAAACATGCTTAATCTCTTACAACATGATTAGATGCATTACTTTGAATGAAATCAAACTTAAACAATATATTTTCATATATTAATCCAAGCATCAAATATAAATAGATCGTTTCATCAAATTCATAATCCAATAAAACATAACAATGCAAACCAGCGTTAAAGTAATGAAAAACTAAATCTTTTACTCACTAAACATAGGCATAAAATCTCTAGTTGGTTGTGTTGATGATGAGCTTCCTTCGTCGTCTCACTGCAAGGTTTCTAGCCAACAATCATATTGGAGATGATTGTTGGGTTGGAGAAGTTCATCTCTCGTGTAAAAGTGGTTTTGGGGGCGCGCTTTTTTTGTGAAAATTGCGGCTATCAAAAAGTATCAAAATAGGGTTGGGGGGGTTCGCTTGTATTTATAGAGTGCTAAGTCGGTTAGGGTTTAAGTCGGCACCGGACGCTCGTTTGAACAACCGGACGCCCGTCCGAGAATGCCCGGACGGAGCATGAACGTGCGTTTGGCTTCGTCCGAAGCCTCTCGAATGTAAAATACGATTCTGGACGCTGCATGGACGCCAGTTCACTTCTGGACGCTCGTCCAAGATCAGTGGACGCCCGTCTGGAATGGACGGGATGCAGACGCTCGTTTGGAATGCTTAGGATCGGATCTCTTAATCTTTATCCATTTTCTTCAAGCCAATTCCAACTCTATCTTGAATAATTCGACTTGAGCTTCATTTATCCTCTTTAGCACTCAAAATTCAGCCTCCTAAAGGATAAATAAACATTGCAAAATGTAATAAAACTCAAATAATAATAATTCCATTAATTTAACACATAAAATAATCAATTTTGCAAATAACCATATTAAAATCATCCTTACTAAATAATTACACTTAAACCCTTAATTCTTATATAAATTATGCAAATGTGGGGAAAATAAAAATGAAATACACCCTTAATAATCATATAAATATGGCCTTAACAACACCCCCTCACTTAGCTTTTTGTACGTCCTCGGACAAAACAATCAAAACTATAGCTCAACTTTCATGCAATCCACATAGATCTCTAACTCACGTAACAAAAGATACAACAACTATAGCAAACAATACCATCACAGAGATAGATTCAGTGTATGTGTGACAAGCCATTTTCAAATTTAACAAGCCTTCCAAAGAAATATCCTCTCAAAAATTTCAACGACTATCCTAGATATAGGCAGTAATAGCTCCACTCAAAGTCTTCCCACGCACTCAGTAGGATAATCCCTACAGCATATCATGCGGTTCTACTGGGTATAAGATCCATGATAACAAAGACTTCACTTTATTTTTATTCATCATTTTCAAAATCTTCAAATTTGACGCATATCAGAATGAGCTTTTACCCATCATAGTAGAGTAGGACATTTCGAGATAATCCCCTACCTACTCAAATCATAAGGTAGCTTTTCCTGACTGTCATGAGCTATTGGTCATCATAGTGGTATAGGACATACGTGGTATACCCTACCTCACTCAAATCATAAACCAGCTTTCGACAAACGTATTTATTAATAATTCCTTATTCATTCACTTTTTTTCAAGACATAAGTTACATCTCACTTATCACATTCAAACTTTATGATATTCACAGCACACGGGCTAACTAAGGTGTTACTATACTGACCTTCCTAAGATAAATCACTAAAACAATGAAAGGATATAGTTCAAAAATCTTGCTTCAATATCAAAGGCTTTCGTGAGTGAAAAATGAATACTAGCTCCATGAAAGTAAAGACATGCTATAATTATCTCACTAAGTCACATACTATCATCGTTAGAAAACTACAACTAGCAAGCATTTAGTTTCAACCACATGCTCGAGACTAACAAAAATTTAAATTTCGTGGAAATTTAACATTCACTCATATTTCAAAGGATATAGCATAAAAACGTACCCAATTTACCCCCCACACTTAAATCACATTATGTCCGCAGAATGTTCAAATAAAAGAAAAAGAAACTTAGCTGGTTTCAACAGTGGTTGTCGGATGAAAGTTGGCAGAGGTCAGGCCGGAGCATGAATGTACCGCGACAACTCGAATAGACAACACTGGACATAGAAGCTTGCGAACCTGCTCAAAAGTATCTGCCACACTCGACATACCATATAATCTCGGGGTACACGGGGTATATGAGCAACACATAACACATAACACAAAACACTTACAATGAATGTAGGAGGAATAACCATCAACACATAATCAACTAAAGTACTACTTCTAAAACAATAAAACAACCTAAGAAAAAAAAACAAATAACTAGGTTGCCTCCTAGGAGCGCTCTTTTTGTCAATACTTGACCGATTTCAAAAGATCAACCCGGATCGGGCCACTTTGGTTTGACTACCGCCACCTCAGTATCAGAATTAGGAGCACTGAGGCGGAAGTGATTTTCACCACAACAACAAGTCAAGTGTGCTATAAGATCATTAAATTTTTCTCTCCAAACTACACTGACTCTCTTCTTCGTGTTCTTGCGGATGATAGGCGTAGGTGTGCTAACATGCTCAGGAGTCACAGGAGAAGGTTCCTCACAGGTAGAGGTAGGAATGTCATCATCTGACTCAAAGAAATAAGATGGAATCTCTTCACAAATCAGGACATCTGTACTCTCATCTCTTCTTTGGAAATAAAGAGTCTTAGGCTTTTCCTTTGGTTGCCCAAAATATTTCTTAAGTCGATGGCCATTCACTTTAAAAGCTTGATTACCATACCCGTTCAAAGTAATTACTCCACTTGGATTAACCTCGAGAATCTCAAAGGGACCAGACCATCTAGACTTGAGTTTACCCGGACGGGTGAAGTCTAGTATTATAGAGTAAAGCCATCTCACCAACTTTGAATTCTCGGTCCTTGATCTTAGCGTCATGGAGTATCTTTGTTCTTTCCTTGCTAAGCTTAGCATTCTCGTATGCTCTGAGTTTGAATTCGTCGAGCTCGTTCAACTGTAACAACCGTTTCTCCCCACAGAGTTGGCTATCGAAAGTTTAAGAATTTAATTGCCCAGAAAGCTCAGTGTTCAAGTTCGATAGGTAAAAGACAAGCTTTGCCATAGACCATTTGGAAGGGCGACGTGCCCATCGGGGTTTTAAATGCAGTACGATAAGCCCACAATGCGTCATCCAACTTAAGACTCCAATTAGATCGATTATTGTTCACGGTCTTCTCTAAAATTCTTTTCAAGCTCTGGTTGCTTACCTCGACTTGGCCACTGGTTTGGGGATGATATGGTGAACCAACTTTGTGTTTGACACCATATTTTTGAAGGATTTTATCAAGCGGCGCATTGCAAAAGTGGGTACCCTCATCACTAATGAGTGCTCTCGGACAGCCGAATCTGTAAAGATATTCTTTTGCAAGAATTTCTTCACGACTTTATGATCATTAGTTTGGGTAGCTATGGCTTCAACCCACTTGGAAACATAGTCGACACAGACGAGGATATATTTATTACCGCACGAAGATGGAAAGGGTCCCATAAAATCTATGCCCCAAACGTCGAAAACTTCGCATTCAAGAATGGGCTTAAGTGGCATTTCCATCCTACTACTCGCCGTCCCGCCTTCCGGCACCTATCACAACCTTTACAAAAGGCTTCTGCATCTTTAAACAGAGTCGGCCAGTAGAATCCAGCTTGAAGGATCTTTGCAACCGTCTTCGGTGTTCCATAATGACCTCCGGTAGGACCGCTATGGCATTGTTCTAGGATATCCCACTGATCATGCTCCGGAACACACCTTCGAAGCAATCCGTCTTTACAGACTCTGAACAAATAAGGATCTTCCCATACGAGATATTTAAGATCAGTAAAGAACTTTTTCTTCTCCTGATACGTCATGTCTTTTAAATGACCACTTGCTAAATAATTGACGTAATCAGCATACCACGGCCTAACCGTTTCAAGCTTCATCAATTGCTCAGTCGGAAAATCAATGCCTATATCATTGTGATTCTCTGCACCCTCATTTACTAAGCGAGATAAATGATCAGCCACAATATTCTCACTACCTTTATTATCTTTAATCACAAGGTCAAACTCTTGTAAAATCAGAATCCATCGAAGTAACCTTGGTTTTGCATCCGCTTTGTCCATAAGGTAGCGTAGGGCTGCATGATCGGTCCATAAAACAACTTGAGACCCTAGAAGATAACATCTAAACTTGTCAATGGCAAAAACAACGGCTAAGAATTCCTTCTCAGTTGTGGTATAATTGCATTGAGCCGGGTTCAAGGTGCGGCTCACATAATAAATGGGCCTGAACCTTTTATCAACTCTTTGACCTAAAGCTGCGCCTACGGCGTAATTAGAGGCATCGCACATCAACTCGAAAGGCTTGGTCCGGTCGGGTGCAACTAAAATAGGGGCACCGATAAGCTTGTCTTTCGACAATTGAAAGCTTCTTTGCACTTCGCATCGAACAAGAAATCTACATCATCTTTCAAAAGATTTGATAAAGGCTTGGCGATGGTAGAAAAATCTTTAATGAAACGCCTGTAGAAGCGAACATGACCTAGAAAACCTCGTACATCTTTCATTGTCTTAGGGGTACATCATCCTTTCTATGGCTACGACCTTAGCCTTATCAACTTGAATACCAGCATTGGACACCTTATGTCCCAAAACGATTCCTTCGTCTACTAGAAAATGGCATTTTTCCCAGTTAAGCACCATATTTTTCTCAACACACCGTTGGAGTACCATATCTAGATTCTTTAAGATTTCATCAAGGCTATCGCCGTAGACTGAGAAGTCATCCATGAAGACCTCCATGCATTGCTCCACAAGTCCATAAAAAATGCCTAACATGCACCGTTGAAAAGTCACGGGTGCATTGCATAGGCCGAATGGCATTCTGCGAAAAGCAAAAGTACCAGATGGACACGTAAAAGTTGTCTTCTCTTGGTCATTAGGATCAATGGCTATCTGGAAGTAGCCAGAATAGCCATCAAGGAAAGAATAATACTTATGACCACTCAGTCGTTCAATAAGCTGGTCAATGAAGGGTAGGGGAAAGTGGTCCTTGGCAGTAACCTCATTAAGTCTACGATAGTCAATACAGACTCTGTAGCCTGTCACGAGTCGTAAGGCAACTTCCTCCCCTTTTTCATTCTTTTCGACCGTGATTCCGCCCTTCTTTGGCACAACTTGAGCAGTGGCCGACCCACTCGCTATCGGCGATTGCATAGATGATGCCCATGTCAAGCCACTTTATCACTTCTTTCTTGACAACCTCCGCGTATGCGGATTCAGCCTTATCCGAGGTTGTCTAACCTTTTTAGCTCCCTCCTCCGTTCGGATTTTATGCATGCATACATCCGGGCCGATTCCTCGGATATCACCCACTTACCATCCGAATGCGAGGATATTCTTTTTAAGCACTTCTATCAGCTGTGCTTCTTGCTCAGGGTCGAGTTTCAAAGAAATGATCAAAGGCAATTTATCTTCATCCTTAAGAAAGATATACTTAAGGTGTTTCGGAAGCGGTTTGAGCTCTAAATCAGTAGGTGGTTGCTCAATACTAGACTTTAACGGGCCACCTTTCTCTTTATGAGCTTGGAGTGGTTGACTAAAGAATAACTCATCTTCCCGAGGCTCAACCCCAGAAAGGTACTGGATCAAATCATCCATCGGAATCCTCCGGTCAACACTTGGTTCCTTTTTCTTGTGATCGATCATTTTTCTTAACTCTTCATCTTTAAGCTCTTCTGCCAGCTCTTCCCAATCATCTACTTCCCAATGAGTAGTCTCTCTCCAAAAATCTACCTCGTCCCAACTACCCATCAGAGCTTCTTCTTCACCGGGGATGAAGTCTTCACGACTAAGTTCTTTGAGATCATCGTTTGTTGTTGGGCATCTCCATGCTTCTAACTCACTAATGAGGCTCGGTGTGAGCGAGTGAAGATGACTCGTCAATGCCTACGGCTTGAAATGAATTAGAAGATGGTCCGCGATCGGCTTGATCTTCAATGTCCATGACTTCAAAAACACCTATCTCTGTCAACTCCTCTCGCTTCTTCGAGTAGGCATCTTTTTCATCCTCGTAAATTGCTTCAACAAACGATATTTCATCGTTATGGTTCTTTCGGGACTTGTCCCTCGTGTGAGGTGACGGATGTGTCATCGACTCTAAGAGTAATCGTCCTTTGCAGAAGTCGATGAGAGCGTTAGAAGTGTCTAGAAAGGTTCGGCCTAGAATTAGAGGCATCTCCTTATCAGGTGGATAGTCTAGAATAACCCAGTCGGTAGGGAAGACTAAATGTTCAACTTGAAGGAGAAAATTAGCTACACAACCGGCTGCAAACCGGCTAGATCTGTCTACCATCTGAAGAGAAATCGGGCGTTCCCGCATCCTTTTATCTAACCCGAGCTTTTTGCATACGTTTAATGGCATCACATTAATAGAGGCCCCCGAGTCGCATAAGACATTTTCGAACAAATGGCCTTCGATCTCACGGGAGATTGAAGGTCCGCGTGGTCACCTCGCTTAACAGCGACTTTCTGTGAAACCATCGCGCAATCTTCGCGTAGCACTTCTTCAGCCATCCCCTGAAGCTTTCTCTTACTCCCACCGAATTCTTTTAGATACTTAGAGCATTTAGGCATTTCAGTTAATACCTCGGCTAAGGACATACAAACTTGAGTGTCTCTAAGCATCCTCGTCACTCCATCATACTGCTTGTCATTAGTGAGGGCTTTCTCTTTCCTTTTTGGGGGATAAGGAAGGGCTTTATCATTCCCTGTGGCCTGATTATTTATCGCCTCATCCTCCTTATCCTTCCATCTCACGAACTTTTCTTCTTTTTTCTTAGTCGGGGATATAGTTTTCTGACTTTCCTTCCTTTCCTCATCATCAGAATTATTTTCGTCCTCCGAAGAATTGTCAAAGCTCCTCATCGTTGCTTTCTTCGGCATGTGGTTTCTGATTTCCCCCTCCTGAACTCATGGCGTCAGGAGGGGCTACTCGTTTCCCGACATCTTGCCGGATTCAGCCTTCTTACCACTTCTCAACGTTACTTCATTCAACTCCTCTTCTTGTCCATACTCCCACTGAGGTGTAATGGCAGTGCAAACATTCACATCAGCTTTCGGAATTCTCTCGGTATAACTCGGAAGTTTACCGTGAGGTCTGCTTGCTTGCTGGTCTGCCATCTGACCAACTTGTCTCTCAATAGCTTTAACACTAGTAGACAGAGTCTTCACCATGTCTACCAGCTCATCAAATTTGTGTTGAGGGACACATGAGGTGGTATGATTTTGAGTTTGGTTCCATCCACCTTGAGGCCTTTGGGAGTTAGGAGCTGTCCTTTGATAGTTTGAGTTGAAAGAATTCGAATTTGAAGGGCCAGGTGGTAACTTGGCTTGATTGAAGTTTTGTCGTTGAAATCCTGAGTAGTTCTGGCTTTGATTGAAGTTTCGGAAGGGTTGGTTTTGATTATCCATTAGATTTATTTCTTCCGTCATCTCCGTCCCTACCTGCATTCCAAGATCAGAAGGCTGCGTCTGAAGATTGGCCAGCTGCTTGCTTATCAATTCCATCTGAGCAACCAACAGCTTTGTATCAGGACTGCTCGCATTACCTTCTTTCTTAACAACATTGGTCTTCTTGGGGGTCGACCACATATTGTTCTTGGCGATGGTTTCGGCCACTCTATAGGCAGTCTCATCGCCTCCCCCTAAGAAGGATCCATGAGCTGTGGAGTCAAGATAGTCTCTATTTGGCTGAGAGACGCCTCTATAGAACAGTTCTAGCAACTCATGTCTGTCATATCCGTGATTGGGGCACTTCCTCATCAACAGATTTAATCTCTCCCAAGCTTTGCCAACAGTCTCATCCTCCAACTGCTCAAACGTAGCTATTTCCCGTTTCATCTCCATAATCTTGCCTGGTGAAACCCACTCAAGAGCGAAGGCTCTTTTGACATCATTCCATGTATGGAGAGAATGATGTGCCAACGATTTAAACCACCGACTTGCTTCACCTTTCAAAGCAAAAGGAAATAGCTTTAACTTGACTATCTCAGAATCAACACCAGGATAATGGCCTGCTTCACATATTTGTAGAATGTGGACAAGAAGTCGTGTGGATCTTCCTGAGCAGTACCATGGAAAGAGCTATTCTGAACTAGAGCAACTACTCCGTTCTTTAGATCAAATTTCACTCCTCCCATGTCAGGAGGACGAATAGGTCTATGCCCCTCGAGGAAGTCTTGATTTAGATATGGGGTGTAGGGGTCCTGGTTAAGTTGATTAAGCTGGTTCTGGCGAAATTGTTGAAGTTGTTGATTTATGCCAGCTTGTTGATTCTCGTTCGTTGCCGCAGCTTGCATTTGTTGCAGAATCAGAGCTAATTGAGCTTGAGGGTCTGGATTTGGATTAGGAGGATTTTGAACTGGATCTTGATCTACCATGGCGTCAAGATCAGGAAGAAGTCTCCTTCTTAGGATAGATCGTTCAGGTTCAGGATCGAAGATCAGAAATCCCTTCTTACTTCTCGTTTGCATAAACCAGAAGAAAAGAAAAGGAAAAAATCAACCTTAGGGTTGATTATAACAGGTTTAGAAAAGGTTTGATGGTTTAGAGGGAGAAAAGAAAAGAGAAGAGAAGAGAAGATAGAAAAGAAGTGATGATTGAACGGATCGGGCGGCGTCCAGTGTTAGTGGACGTTCGTTCAGAGCTGAACGCACGTTCAGATTTATGAACGGTCGTTCGGGGGAACAGGATTGAAGTGGACAGGCGTTCAAGTTATTAAACGCTCGTCCAGACTTCGAAAATCTAAAACTAAGGCTTAAAACTTAAAACTTAAAAACGAAATAGAAATAATTAAGGAAACTAAAAAGAACGTACGGAAATAAATAAAGGCTAATCTAAAATTACGAAAAAACAAATCTAAAATTATAGAAACTAATATAACTTTCAAAAATTAAGGAAAATAATTGAAGGAAAATAATATCAAATAAAACAAAGTAAAACGAAAACAAAAATAAACGTAATTCTAAAATTTAGACCTACGAATTAAAATTAGAATCGATATAAAATTTTATACGTAAAAGAATCCGACAACCGTTACCGATTCCCCGGAAACGGCGCCAAAAACTTGTTCGGTAAAAACGAGTTTTACAATTTATAACCGAAACACCCCAAGTATAAGGATCGTAGTATAGGATGTTATCGAGTCGTCCTAAGGGAATGGAATGTTTATCGAATTCAAGTTTAAATCTATATCGATTATGTCACAATTATTAACTAAACTAAGGTTGAAACTAACTAAAACCTAAACCTAAGAATTAAAACTAAAACAGGAATGAAAACAGCTTAGAAAATAGAAACAGAAAGATGGACGAGCGTTCACTAAAGTGAACGAGCGTCTGAAAGCTTAATCTAATGGACATTCGTTCGATATTTCGGACGAGCGTCTAACTACGAACATAAACAGAAAAGTGCAGGAAACAGCAGGAAATTAGGGTTTATAAAACTAGAACTTAAACTAAACTTAACCTAAACGATTTGATTCAAACAATTAAAGGAAAACACAGCGAGGCAACGAATCCACCCATCAACAAACAACCCCCAACTAGATGGTGATCTAAAAGACATAGTTTTTAGTAGTGATCTATCACGAAGTTGACTAAATTTCTTTAATCAAGTTCTAAGGCTTCGTTTATCTTTTTCAAGTAAACTAAACAGCAATCAAAACGTAATCACGAGATCGTTTCCAAACTTTTTACTCAACTAAACATGCTTAATCTCTTACAACATGATTAGATGCATTACTTTGAATGAAATCAAACTTAAACAATATATTTTCATATATTAATCCAAGCATCAAATATAAATAGATCGTTTCATCAAATTCATAATCCAATAAAACATAACAATGCAAACCAGCGTTAAAGTAATGAAAAACTAAATCTTTTACTCACTAAACATAGGCATAAAATCTCTAGTTGGTTGTGTTGATGATGAGCTTCCTTCGTCGTCTCACTGCAAGGTTTCTAGCCAACAATCATATTGGAGATGATTGTTGGGTTGGAGAAGTTCATCTCTGTGTAAAAGTGGTTTTGGGGCGCAGCTTTTTTTGTGAAAATTGCGGCTATCAAAAAGTATCAAATTAGGGTTGGGGCTTCTGCTGTATTTATAGAGTGCTAAGTCGGTTAGGGTTTAAGTCGGCACCGGACGCTCGTTTGAACAACCAGACGCCCGTCCTGAATGCCTGGACGGAGCATGAACGTGCGTTTGGCTTCTGTCTGAAGACTCTGAATGTAAAATACGATTCTGGGCGCTGCATGGACGCCAGTTCACTTCTGGACGCTCGTCCAAGATCAGTGGACGCCCATCTGGAATGGACGGGATGCAGACGCTCGTTGGCAATGCTTAGGATCGGATCTCTTCATCTTTATCCATTTTCTTCAAGCCAATTCTAACTCTATCTTGAATAATTCAACTTGAGCTTCATTTATCCTCTTTAGCACTCGAAATTCAGCCTCCTAAAGGATAAATAAACATTGCAAAATGTAATAAAACTCAAATAATAATAATTCCATTAATTTAACACATAAAATAATCAATTTTGCAAATAACCATATTAAAATCATCCTTACTAAATAATTACACTTAAACCCTTAATTCTTATATAAATTATGCAAATGTGGGGAAAATAATAATGAAATACACCCTTAATAATCATATAAATATGGCCTTAACAGTCTCAGTTACCAGTTATACCAGAATAGTTTTTGTCAACCTTCAAAATTTAGAATTTTAGGATCCTCAGATTAGGATCAGCCTCAGTTTCCAACAGCTGAACAACCTATACCTGAACAACTGGAAACTGACCCAGTTCAAGCTCAAGAAAATCAATATGATCAAGATCAAGAAGAAGACCATGAAGATCCAGTTCAATAGATTCAAGACCCGCTTATACAACCTCATGTACATCAATGGATGAGAGATCACCCTGAAGATCAAGTGATTTGTGATTTTCAACAAGGAGTTCACATAAGACATCAGTTAGATGCTATGATTGCATGCTTTTTATTTCAAACTGAACCTAAGAAGATAGAAGAAGCACAGAAAGATCAGGACTGGATACTAGCCATGCAGGACGAACCTAATGAGTTCGAAAGAAATCAAGTCTAGGAATTGGTGGATAAACCGGATCATGTCAACATAATCAGCACCAAACGTGTTTTCAGAAATAATCTTGACGAAGATGGAAATATTGTGAGAAACAAATCAAGGCTTGTAGCCAAAGGTTACTCACAAGCCGAAGGGATAGACTTCGACGAAAATTATGCTCCAGTTGCAAGGTTAGAGGCAATCAGATTATTTCTTGCCTTTGCAGCTCACAAGTAATTCAAAGTATACCAAATGGACGTTAACAGTGCATTTTTGAATGGAATATTTGAAGAAGAAGTATATGTACAACAACCACCTACATTTGAAATTAAGGATCAAGTTGATAAATTCTTCAAACTTAGAAAAGCTCTTTATGGACTAAAGCAGGCACCAAGAGCCTGGTACGAAAATCTATCTCAGTTTCTGGTAGACAATGGTTTTATCAAAGGAACCATTGACAATACCTTTTTCAGAATGAAAGTTGAAGAAAGTACTCTCCTAGTCCAAATCTTTGTTGATGATATTATTTTTGGATCAGAAAATGAACAACTCTATGAAATTTTTTTGAGTTTAATGAAGAGACATTTTCAGATGAGTATGATGGGAGAATTAAATTACTTTCTCGGTTTACAAGTGAAACAAATGATTGAAGGAATATTCATTCATCAAACCAGTTATACAAGAGAATTGATCAAGAAGTTTGGAATAGAGAAATCAGCTGGCATTGCAACACCTATTGGAACCAACATCAGACTTGATGAAGACAAAGATGGCAAGGATGTGGATCAAACTCTCTACAGAAGAATGATTGGAACTCTACTCTACCTCACAGCAAGTAGACCAGACATATCCTTTGCAGTTGGTGTTTGTGCCAGATTTCAGACAAGGTCCAAAGCAAGTCATCTTTCAGTTGTCAGGATAACCTTAAAGTACATAAAAGACACAGAATGAGTAGGGATATGGTATTCAAGAGAAGGAGAATTCATGTTGATATCCTACTCAGACACAGATTATGCTGGATGCAAGGTGGACATAAAAAGCACTTCAGCGCACATGTCTGTTACTAGGAAATAGACTTGTGTCATGGTTCAGTAAGAAACAAACCTCAATCTCAAGATCAACAGCTGAAGCTGAGTATATAGCAGCTAGAAGCTGTTGTGCTCAAGTTTTATGGATAAGAAAACAATTAAGAGATTATGGAATAGAAGAAGGACTGATTCCCATAATGTGTGATAACACAATGCAATTTCTATAATTGATAATCCAGTTTTTCACTTAATCACAAAGCATATTGATTTGAGACATCACTTCATAAGGGATCGTGTAGAGAAAAAAGACGTTACAGTTCTATGTGTCCCAACTGAAGACCCATTGGCTGACATCTTCACAAAACCACTGGACAAAGAAAGGTTTTCAAAGCTGAGAACTGAATTGGGAATTATAAAAGTCAGTTAAGTAAGTTTAAGCTTAGAGATTCGTCAAGGGGATTGGTCTTTGTCATGCTGGGTGCGCTCACTTGACAGATCAGTCATTGACATCAACAATCTCAAACTGACTACTGAAATTGAAGAATGACGAAACTGAACTCCACAAGGAACTGACCTCAGCCTCAGTTTTTATCTTGTCAAAGAAAGTCAAAAGATAAGAGGATAAAACCCACATAAGTTACATCGCATTTGATTAACACCATTTTTTGTCAGAATTTGTAGCATGTACACCCCTAATGTCAGATTGTACATGCATCGGTTATAAAAACCATTTAGTGGAATTTGAAAAGTTGGTACAAAATCCATAAAAGATTATGGATTCAATTCAAAAACCACCAGCCTTCCCCACTATATAATTTCACATCATCATCTCTCTCAATACACAAAAATTCAAATTTCCCTTTTATCTCTCAAACCTCAGATCAAGAAACAACACATAGCTGAGTTATCTTGTGTTAGCAAAACCAAAGCTGAAGGAAGAAAATTAGTTGGCAAATTTTGGTTGAAGAAATCACTCAGTATGGTAATTCAACATTACCTAAAAAGGCTCAGTCAGGGAAAAGAAGAAGTAAGCTCTAGGAATGAAACCTCGAAGACTTCCCAACCTGAAGCCAATAAAACTGTATCTCAGCAAATAGCTGAACAGAAAGAAGTTAAGTAGAATGATGACTCTTAGAAGGTTAAGTTAGTTGGAAGACGTTTGTTCCCAGGTACTTTAAGCAAGATAGCACCAACTGAGGGCGAACAATAACTGACAACTGAAGTCAGTCATTTTGCGGAAGATGTTTCTTAAAAGAAGCAGAAGATCTTAGAGAAACAAGTTTCTGCTATGGATGTGAATCAAGAGCAACAGCAATTTCAGCTGCAGGAAACTTAGCAACAACAATCAGAATGCAGCTTTGAACATGAAAGAATCATCGAACTAGTGAAGATTAAGCTCAAGACTAAAGATTCAAGAGAATCTATCAAGGATGTTTTGCAAAGTGAAGAGAAGCTATTCTTGGAGAAACTTGAAATAGAAGACTTATATGCATTGTTTCCTATGGTTGAATTTCTCACCAAATGCTATAGGAGAATTGAAAAAATAGCTCAGAAAAGAGAATCACTTACATCATCTACCAAAGGATGTTTTAATGAAGAAAAATGATGATTCAAGGAAAGAAGTTGAAAACAGTACAGTTTTACAACCTGAAGCACAAACTGAAGGTCAAGAAACGCAAACTGATACTCAGCAGAAAGGATTGCCAGTTGGAAATCAGACAACTGACAATAAGGAAGAAGAAGGAAAAGAAGCTGACAATCAAAAACTGATGGAGATTGAAGATAGCACTCAGTCTACCCTAAAGGAGGAAGTAGATCCAACCAAAAGATTGACATTTGAAGAACTGAACAAGGTTCAATCAACCTTGGACAACATACTAAACCAAAAAGAAGAATACAATGCTCTACTGTCAAGGATATCTGGCTACTTGGAATATAGAAAGCAGACTGATGTCTGAGTTCACACAAAGCTGGACACTATCAAGAAGACAACTTCTAATTCAGTTTATGAAATTCTTAAACTAAAAGAAAAGTTTGAAGTCAGAACAATGCAGGATCGTGAGACTCAAGCTCAAGTAGAATGGCACCTAAATTAGAGGATTTATGGTCTATAAGCTCAGCTCAAAGACGTTCTAACCTCTCAGAAAGGCATAGCAGAGGATCGGAAAGCAACTCATCTCCTGATCAATCAATGTATGATGCCAAAAAGAGGGAAGTAGAAGAAGAAAGGCTGAAATTCCATGGAGAGAAACTGAAGCTAGAAGCTGAACTAACTGAGCTGAAGAAAGGGAAATCAGCATCAGACACAAGACCTTGTATCAGACACACTAAAGAACTCAGTGATGAGTAGCTTATTCTAAAATACAGTCAACCTGGAGATAAAAGGGCTATTCTTACTCATGATCTATGGATGAATTTTGTAAAAGATTACAACCATGCCAAGACCAAGTACAAGTACAAGAATTATAAAGTATCTCTCAATTACTTCTTGTTGGATGAATTTCACAATCAGAAAATGGCGACTACAAGAAGATAAAGAAGATTGAAGAGAGACTTCAAATCAGAGAGAAGAAAGGGCAAATGAAAGCAAACATTGCTGAATTTGAAGAATATTACAGTTATGAATGTAATCTTCCCAAGTAAGTTCTTTAGAGAAAATGGAAGCTATCAAGTGAAGTTGATTATAACAAAGCCTTCTCCAAGGAAGACACAAAGTAGGAAGATGAATATTGCCTTCATGACAAACAGAGAAAATTCTTTCTAGTCACACAGAAAGTTGCTTAGCTTTTATTTTAGTTTTTATTGACAGTTGTGTAACCGATTCTAGTTTTTGTGAATTCCAATGATACATCCAGTTTCCAGTTTTACCTTTTTTCATTTTTACCTTTTTGCATTGTTTTGATCTTTAAGATTTTCTTTTAATGAGGTTTTTGGCATCATCAAAAAGGGAGATATTGTTGGAAATAAATTTTATGTTTTGATGATGATCCATCTTATTTATTCATTTGTTAGTTTACACCCCATTGATGAAGTGCTGAAGCTAGCTGTGAGAGTGAAAATCTAAAAGATGTCTAGAACTAAATGTATAGGATTTATTAGAGTCTGATAATTGTATAGGTTGTATCAGACAAGCACTGTAATAGTTAAAGTGTCGTAAAACTGAGAACTTGAAATCATCTAGAAAACTAGACATTGACTAAAACTGAAAGAGTCACCAGAACTTAGAACTGTAGTGTACACAAAACTGAAGAAGGTAAGTTCACTGAGGGACACACACTCGGTTGACTTATGTAGAACATGAAGAACTGAGGGAACAGACTCAATGGATGAAGAACTGAGGGACACAGACTCAGTTATTGAATATTGAAGAACTGAGGGTTCAAACTCAGTTATGGAGATTAAAGTCGAGACTGTAAAGTTGGAATTCAGGTAAGTCTGTGATGGCCTGAACTGATTTTATGGATCTTGTTTAGGGCTTCATACAAGAGGACAATGTTACCTAAGAATCATAAGGACAATGATATCCTAGATGATTTATTTATAGATATGGTGTACTCTGATTAAGTCAGATAAAATCATATAAATATAGTACTAAGTTTTGAAGAAGTGTAAAAACTTAGTTAATGCTCTTAGTCAGTTAACAAACTAATAACTAACATACTCAGTTTGAAACTGATCAAGCTACTCAGTTTCAAAGTCAGTCATCCAAGGAACAGAACTTACATTTGAACGTTACAAATCAATAAATATTATTGGATGAAGAACTGACATGTCAGAACGGTCACTGACATCTGACATCTGAAAATATGAATGTTGATAGAAATCAAATTAAAGCAAGATGAACGTTGGACCTCACAATATAAATAGAGGACTTGGCATCAAGGATCGAAGAACATGACAACAATGGAAGTATTATTGTGCCTAAGTCTTTGTTCATCTTAATTGCTATCAATCGTTGCACTTTACAAGATAATATCCAGAATTCTTCAAGTGTTCAAGCTACAAAGATCTAATCCAGAATTCGACACTTAGAAGAACCACAAGCAAGAATCAATTTATTCATTCTCAGCCCAAATTTGATTTTTATCAAGGGTATAGACTGTGAAGCAATCCGGTTTAGGATTTTCCAAGGACAGTTGTTGTTACAGCAGTCAGGTAGACTGTGTTTGTGGTGGAGCTTGTGTTAGGTGTAGTGCCTGAAAGACAATTTGTGTAATTGTTTTTAATAATGGATGACAGAATTTATCTCACCTTAGTTACTTGCTTTGTGCTTGTAAAGTAATACACTGCTGCAAATCCTAAGTATATCTGTATGTAACCACTTAACTTAGTGTATGGATTACACGTGAGGATTGAGTTAGTGAAGATATGCTTAAACTGTTAGTCCGTGGTGAACTTAATCAGAGTTCAGGGTCTCTTGATTAAAACACCAATAATGCACCCAGAACACCTTAGGGTGTGATAGTCTTATCCGGACTGTCGGTAGAGGGTACCTACGTGGGGCATTTATATATGATGCATTCGTATAGGACTGGACCGATGTATTTCTTGGTATAATTTTGTAATCGAGGAATCTTATTAAATCATTAGATGATCATATATGGATCAACCTTAATCCTGAGGTGATCACAGGGTGCTGCTTGTCTCGGGGTAGTGTTTGATGTGTTAGTAACGGTTCACTTAAATATGTGTTCCAAGTCACTTCTCATTGGCACTATCTTGTGATGAGTGAGTAGTTCTGATTTTCACAGACATGGAATCCATTCCTTCCTGCGGGAAGTAGAGAGACAGTCCCCGTATTTGTTAGCCCTAAGAAAGTGATCGATCCCGGGAGTTCATATTAGACTAATTGATCACTAGTCAGATATGTGAACTAATTGATAATAAGGGGGTTAATGGTAAATAAGGATAAGATATTATGTGTTGGGTTTACGGAGACATCCCACACAGAGTGGACAGTCTATAGAGGGTTAGTCCGTATGAAGTGATTATATCAATGGACGCTTATTCACTCTATAGGTTGAGTATAAGTACATATTTATAATTGGTAGAGTTCAGTTTCGCGTTTATAGTGGCGTAATCCCGGAATTAATAATTTAATATATTTACTCTGTTCAATGAATAATATATTTAATTATTGGAGCTACTGGTTATAAGTCCATGGTCCCTAATGTGCCTTCTATAATTCGGGATAATATTCTTGTTTATTTGGGCCTAAGAAATAATTAATTGGCTGGGCTAATTAATTGATATGCGAAATATTATTTAGTTGGGCTAAATAATGTAATACACAGAAAAGACATTTTCTGTGGGCCTAAACCCTAGGTGTGTGTGTGGCGCCTCCTACATCTTAAAATGCAAGAATTGATTTTCTTGTGTGATTAATTAATTACTTGGTAAGTGATTAATTAATAAAAGATAATTGATTTGTAATTGATTGATTAATTAATCACAATCTTTTATAAATGGAATTATCCTTTATTATGATTTCTTTTTAATTATTTATATAATTAATTAGAAACTTGGAGGCCAAGGATTTACTCTCCTATATAAAGAGAGTTCTTCCAAGACATATGACAATGCAAAATTTCGACATACACACTAGAAAATAGAGAGAAAAATTTGTTTCTTGTCTTGGGTTTCTGGTTGAAGAAAAACTTGGAGTTTTTCATGGAAGCATATCAAGGACGTTCTAGTACAAAGAATTGGTGTCCACCAACCACCGTTTGGAGAACATATTGGAAGATCTTGGCTTCTCTTCCTACTATTGGTAAGACATACTTAACCCCCTCGTAGGATTTTAGATCCTTTATTTATGTGTTATAATATATGAGTCGTGATCCATCCGCTGCGTATAGATCTAAGCTCCTACTTCCTTCAGTTTGTTGGTCCCTTGAAAAGGGTTTGGTTAAGTTTAGAGGGGGGGGGGGGGGTGAATAAACATAAAACTTAAAACTTTTGGAGTTAACAAACTCAACAAGTTCGGTAAGCTCTTGATCGTCCCGATGTCCGTCGACGACGACTCGATAGTCCGTCGATCGTTGATTTTACTGAATTTGTTGCAGCAGAATATATTCAAGTTAAGCCTTATTACTTGTTAAAATTGATACAAAGTATTGGATACTCAGTAGTGTGAGTGTGTGATTCAGTTGCTAGTTTCAGAGAATTGATGTGTTAAATATACTAAATGCAGAATGTAAATGTAGAAAGTAAGTAGGCAGATTCTATAGTGGTTCCAGGTGGTGTAATCCTGTGACTCCACTCTTCTCATGTGATGTTGGAGGTAATTCATTAGAGATCTTTGAGTTAGCAGTTACAAAAATCCCTATGGTGTCTGTCTTTCACCAATAACTATGGCTTCACAAACTGAACACTTGGAATAGGTAGGATTGCTGCTCCAAAGTCATCCACTTGTACTTGAAGGGTAGGATTGCCTCTTCACCAGCTCCACCACAAACAACAGTCCTTGACACATAAAGGTGCATCACTGTTTTCAGCAGGTTTCTTGTAAAAGAAAGTTTGAATCAAACAAGTGATTCAGTTTTCAGCAGCTTGATCAGGATGAAATGATCAACAGCTAGAAGTCTTCAAGAGTGTGTACTTGATGTAACTTGATAGCAGGTTACACTTGAAGAGAATACTGGATCAGTAGCTTTAAGCTCAGTGATATCAGCATGGTGATTTTCTTGATAAGGATCTTGATGGCTTAAGATAGATTATTATTTTTCATCCCTTGTATCTGAATTAGGAGTCTTCTAGTTATAGGTGAGAACCCTGTGACTTGTATTTGAAATTCAAACATAGCCGTTTCAGATACGTCCCTATTCTGACATGCTTTCTGTCCCTGTACATAGTACTGACACTGTCAGATTGCTTTTTGACAATTTTCAGACTGTCCACCCTTTGACTTGTATCCATTGGATAAACCTCTGTTTCTTTCCAACGTTCCTTTAAACTTAGCCATTGATTTGTTCACAGAATCAAGAGCTGTTATCTGTCCTTGTCCTTGTAATCTTCCAATGTAACCTTTGATTAAATCGAGATATATGTTTAGTAGGTTCCTGTGAATGTAAGTCCGCTGAAATTCATATCAGTCAGCTGATCAAAAGTTGCTGTGTTTATAAAACACTGCAGCTGAATTTTCTCATATCTAACTTTTTAATATGAAGTTAGATTACACCATTTTGAACATAACCAAGTTCCAATCACCATTTAACTTATGGAACTTAGACCTTGTACACAAGGTATATGCAATCAGTTTAGGTCATCACAGACTTCCCTAAATTCTGATTCCATATCCTTGACTTTAAATACTAAGTTTGGTCCTCTTATCCTTCAATAACTGAGTTTGAACCCTCTGCCGTCAGTCTTCACCAGGTTCCTAAACTAGTCTACTGACTCAGGTACCCTACTGACCTAGACAGGTCTGCTGATGCAAGTCAGCTGACAAGTTACAAAGCTTGTTTGATCAAACCTATACAAGGATCAAACACTAATAAGCCTATACATTTAATCTAGACATCTTTTTGCCTTTGCTCTATAAAAGCTAGTCTAGCACTCTTCACTTAAACTTAAAATATGTCCAACAATTTCCCCCTTTTGGTGATGATGACAATACCCTCGTTACAGCAAAGCAA
Source organism: Gentiana straminea (assembly GCA_036785695.1). Lineage (NCBI taxonomy): Eukaryota > Viridiplantae > Streptophyta > Magnoliopsida > Gentianales > Gentianaceae > Gentiana > Gentiana straminea. The sequence continues at coordinate 600,467 of JAVUPR010000407.1, forward strand.
AAAGTATAAAAATAAAGATAGAACAAATTCAGTCATTTCTCATTATAATCAGTTGTTCATCATTATTACAACCTAGATTCAGCAAAATTAAAAAGCAGGTGTAAGTATGATGATCTAGTTCCTCCTTTCTCTTTCTTGCCTTTCTTTCTCTTGCTGTTCTTGATATTCCCTTATGTCTCTTACCATTTCTCATCCATTGAGTTTCAATAAGGGAAAAATCAATATGGGGGTTCACTTCCTTCGACCATTTCCATGCCTCAGGTAGAGTAAGATTAATTTGGTGTACTCTGAAGCCTAAACGCATGTATAACTGCTTGAATTCGTCCAGTGAATATTTTGCTGATGTAGTTGGTAGACTCCTTCCTCCTCGTCCACCTCTATGTGAAGATCTTAGAGCCTTGACTCTAGCTTCCCAGAATTTCAATCCCAAAAAGGAATTTATCCCTTCATGAAAGCCCTTGTCATGGTAAGGTCTCCTCTTATTGTAATAGAGCTTCGTGTATTCCTTGAAGAGGTCATCATTCAGCTGAAGTCTACCAGGTGCAAGTTCTCTGAATGCATTGGTGTCAGCCTCCCATTTCATTTTAGCAAAAATTCTAGCAGCCTCTTTTGCTATAGCTGTCTGGCTCTCTTCCCCCTTATTGACATCATCAACAAAACGGGCAAGCAGGCCATGAACACTCTCTTGTGTGATCACTAAGTTGTTCAGTTGACCTTGCATGATCTCTGTCCTTATGTCAACAGAAGTGATCCTCCCTTCCATTGTCTGATCCAGCAGATTGATCCTTTCAGTAATCTTAGGATCCAATACAGCAGGGTGAGGTGTTTCAGTAGGTTCAGCCACAACAGGCTTGGGTCCCTCAGCAAGCTTGTCATGTTTCTGGTGAATGGAGGCAAATTGTTCCTTTAAGAACTAATCTTTAAGTGTATTTCCTATTTTGATGCCTCTCACATCTTTGGTAAGGTCAGCCAGAGCAAACTGAGTGGATGTAATATTGGAAGCAACTGTTTCTGTGGTTCTTCCTCTATTTTCCACCAGGTTCATCAAATCTTCAAATATTTGCTCTTGACTATCAAGTTGAGTTCTTAACCTTGTAATGTCATTTCTGACTGCCCTCAACTCATCCAACACCTGTGCTGGTACCCCACCAGCCATTCCTCCAACCTTATGTCCGGCAGATTCATCAGCAAGCTCTTAAACATTGTATTGTGCTCCCTGTCTGCTGCCAACCATTGCCCAACTCATATCCCTTCCAGTAGGGTTAGGACCTTCTTCAACTAGATTTCCGAAAATTTCCTCCAAGATGGGATCTTGGGTAGGTTCCTCAAACATTGGTACAAATGCCTATTGTGGTTCAGCAGCAATAGGTTCTTCCTCAGGAATTTGAAACTCTTCATCACTGAAGTCATAGTCCAGAAGCTGTTCATCTCATCAATAAAAGCAGTCTGCTGACTATTCTTCCCTTCGATGAGCGTACTTCGACGACCTCATCCTCAACAGTTTCAGGTTCCAACCTTTGTCTAGGTGATGTCTGTTCCTCAGCAGCCTGTACCTCCTCGAGAAGTAATGGTGATCCTTCAAGACCCATAACCATGTCCAATCTCTGTCCAATCACTGTCTATTCCTCAGTGAGTAGGACCCTCTCTTCCATAAAAATAAAAGGAAAAGTAGCCAAGTTTTCCTCTAGAGATCCTCCAGCATTAGCGATCTTTTGTAAAGTATCAGCAGATTTAGATAGTGCCCTGAGTATCAATCCACTCTTGATATTGAACCGAGTCTTCAGAACTGATATCAGGCTCACTATGTTCAAAACCCTTTCCTCATCCAGACATTCAGTCCGTTGTCCTTCAGCAGACTCACCAGCATCAGCATTGATCTGCTATACCACCAGTGGATCTTTGACAAGTGGCTTCATCAGTTGTTCCTTTTGCCACTCCACTGGACTCCTCAGGGAACATAGGTGGATCATCATCAGACAGATGATGAAGAGTCATCACTGTCAGGTGTGTATTTTGGATCTTTGAACATTAACTTGGCACTCTTCTTCCCTTCATTTAACAGATCCATCAGCCTAGTCTGTAGCAAAGTTGTATCTACCAATTCCAGTAGGCTGTCCACACCCAGCTGTTCAAATGCCCATTCTTCAAATCCACTCATTAGATCAGCACCTGGTTTTTGTTTCTTGTAGAATCCAAACTTCCATTGAAAATATCTCTGCACCCTTTTGAAGTTGGGATCTACTTTTTACTTCTTAGATTTCTGCTCCCTCATTTCATATGGCATTGAGGGCTTCTTTGGAGCAGATTGCTCAACTTGTTGTCCCCTGAAGGTTTCAACAAGATGAGTTAGAGTATCTATAGCAGATACAAACAGGTCAGTAGGTTCTTCAGAATGTACATTTGTACCTACCACCTCCAACTGTTCCACACTAGCTTCAGCAGGGTCTTCAGCAGTGTGTTGTTTCTCCTGAGGTGTAGCATCCACAGCAGGGTCAGGAACAGTCTGTTGTTCAACAACAGCTTCTCTACTTTCAGTAGACTCTTCAGCTTCTTTTTGGGCTTCCAGAACCCTTATTTCCTTTCCTTGTCCAAGATTTCTCCTTTGCACAACCTCCTTCATTCTCTTAGCAGGTTGTTCAGCTTCACTCTCAGTAGCTTTCCTCTTTCTCCTATCTTCTTTCTGTTGCTCCTTCAAAATTTCAGCAGCAGATTTCTTCTTTGTGATTTTAGCAGGCTCAGCAGCCTCAGCAACAATTGGAACTTCAGTAGATTCAACAGGTTCTACTAATTGCTGATTTGTCTTCTTAGGCTTTAATAGTTCAGTGATATTTCTTGTATCAGTAGCCTTTCGTTTCTCAACAGCCTTCTTAGGTACAGCAGGTTGAGTCATTTGTTTAACCTGTTCACCACCAGCATCACCACCTCCATCACTATCACTTTCAGTGCTTTCAGTGTCCAGATCCTCATCATCATCCAAACCAGGGATGAGGTAGTTGATTTCCTTCTTGTATCTGGACTTGTTTAACTTTTCAGGTGCCACACCAGTAATCTTCAAGTGATTTAGTATGGCCTGCACCATCAACCCTAGAGGTAAAGTCTTGGACTTCCTGGTCCCTTCTCTGTCCTATGTAATCACCTTCTTCATATATTGAATGAAGAATCCTGCCCAATCAAACTTCATACTCTTGCTTATGATTATCAGCAGGTCAATCTTGGGTCCAGACAGTGTATCAAGGCTTCCACTGAATCCCAGAATGTTCTTTGCTGTAATCTTAGTCAACAGATTATATTCCATCTTGATGTGTTTGACATTAATGCTCAGTGATGATTTTATGGAATTGTTGGTCTTTATAGTATCAACAAATTCCAGTCTTGGCAGCTCCATAGATTCAGGGTTGGTGGGAGCATTATTTCCAGGTCCAAAACCAAATGCTTCCCTCAGCAGGTTTGTGGAAACTTCAATCTCTTGGAAATTTACTGTGGTAGTAAATGCCTCTCTATTATCTCTTATCACAATGTTTCTCCAGAAATTAACAACATTCGTATAAGATATACTTTCCAATCTTAGATTGAGTACATCCTTCAATCCTTCGTATCTTCTGATTCGTCTACCAATATTGATGGCCAACTCAGTCTTGTTAGCATAAACAACAAACCCTCTAACACTTTGGCTCGTTACAATGTGAACATCGTCCTTATCCGCCATTGAAGATGAAAAAGATGAAGAGAAAATTTTCAAATCTATGTTCACACTATATATCTTCAGAGAGAAAATTAAACTAAGCGTTGTGAGTAGCTTCTGAGTGTGTAGGTCTATATATGAGGAAGAAGAAGGTGGGTAGAAACTGACAGTCACGTACCGTAGAATTAACCCTGATTAAATTTGGAATGAATGAGATCTTGCCACGTGTCCCATAACTGATCCATAAAGAATTGTAACCGTTCGATCGTGTAAATGCAGTTATAAACATAAGATAAATATCCCGGTATTTTGCTTTTTGACTTTTGTTGAAGTTTGACTGTGTAACGTATGTCTCAGCAGCCTTTGCCATCAGTAGACTTGGCTCGGCTGCCTGCTGACAGAGTTAATCTGCTGATCTTCAATTCCTCTTATTTTGTCCAACTGATAATACAAGATGAAGTTTAATACCAATGATTGATCTGTCAAGTGAGCTCACCCAACAGGACAAAGACCAATCCCCTTGGCAACTTCATTTGCTCAATTGTCCAAACATAAATAAGTACATGGAATTGTTGATACCAATGACTAGTCTGCTAAGTAAGCTCACCCAACATAGCAAAGACTAATCCCCTTGGTGAATTCCAGTACACTGCTGATCAAAGATGTATTAGTCAACTTTCATGATTCCAAGTTCAGTCCTTAACTTAGAAAATCTTTCACTATCCAAAGGTTTAGTGAAAATGTCAGCAAGTTGATCTTTAGTAGGGATGTAAAGAACCACCACATCTTTATTTTCAATATGATCTCTTATAAAATGATGACTCACATCAATATGCTTGGTTCTTGAGTGCAAAACAAGATTTTCTGTGATTGCAATTGCACTTGTGTTGTCACACATTATATGAATTTCTCTTTCTTCAATTACATAATCCCTTAATTGTTGCCTTAACCAAAGTATTTGTGCACAGCAACTTCCAGCAGCTATATATTCAGCTTCAGCAGTAGAAGTTGATATAGAATTCTGTTTCTTGCTAAACCAGGAAACCAATATATTTCCCATCAACTGACAGGTTCCTGTGGTTCTTTTTCTATCAATCTTGCATCCTGCATAGGCAGAATCTGAGTAGGATATAACTTTGAAGCTTCCATCTTTTGAACACCATATCCCTACATCCAAGGTCTCTTTTAGATACTTGAGAACTCTTTTGACAGCAGCTAAATGACTTTCTTTTGGTTTAGATTGAAATCTTGCACAAACACCAACATCAAATGATATATCAGGTCTGCTGGCAGTAAGGTATAGCAGACTGCCTATCATCCTTCTGTATAAGGTCGGATCAACATATTTTCCTTCTTTGTCTTCATCCAATCTAATGTTTGTACTCATAGGAGTTGACACCTTGGTGTTGTTTTCCATACCAAATTTCTTCAGTAGCTCCTTGGTATATTTGGTTTGATGAATGAAGATTCCATCTTTCATCTGTTTGACTTGCAATCCCAGAAAGTAGTTCATTTCTCCCACCATACTCATTTATAATTTACTTTTCATGAGATTAGCAAATTTTTCACATAGCAATTCATTTTTAGAACCAAAAATTATGTTATCTACATAAATTTGTACCAGCAGGGTGTTGTCTCCTTCATTGATTCTGAAAAGAGTCTCATACCATGCTCTTGGTGCTTGTTTCAAACCATAAAGTGCTTTATTGAGTCTATACACTTTATCTTCTTGATCTTTAACTTCAAAACCAGGAGGTTGCTGAACATAGACCTCATCTTCCAGAATGCCATTAAAAAATGCACGCTTGACATCCATCTGGTATACCTTGAAGTTCTTATAAGCAGCATATGCCAAAAATAATCTTATAGCTTCCAATCTTGCAATAGGGGAATATGTCTCATCAAAATCTATTCCTTCTGTTTGAGAATAGCCATTTGCTACTAGTCTGGCCTTATTCCTTACAATGGTACCAGAATCATCCAATTTGTTTCTGTATACCCATTTTGTACCAATTATATTTGCATGATTAGGCCTTTCCACTAGTGTCCAAAATTGATTTCTTTCAAATTCATTCAATTCTTCTTGAATAGAAATTATCCAATCTGGATCTGATATTGCTTCTTCAACAACTTTGGGTTCTATTTGAGATAGAAAGCAAGTAAAAATTTCTTCTAATTGTCTTCTAGTCCTTACACCTTGCTGTATATTTCCAATAACTTGCTCAGCTGGGTGATCCTTTAACCATTGTGGATTTTGGATAGATTGATTCCCAAGAACATCATCTTCAGTAGGGTCTACTGTTGCTTCAGCAAGAGGTTCAGCAGATCCTTGAACTGCCTCAGTTGTTGCATTAGTAGTGTTACCAGCAGGGGGTTCAGCAGGGGCAGAGTCAGAAACTTTTAAGTCATTTATCCTTTCCAAGACATCAACACATTCTGGATCGGTGACTTGTTGATTCTCAGCAGGTTCTGATGCTTCATCTTCCATTCCAGTGAACTTAGGTTCATCAAATACAACATGTATTGTTTCTTCATGTTTTAGTGTTCTTATATTCAGTACCCTGAATGCCTTGCTGACAGAAGAATATCTCAAAAAAATTCCTTCATCTGATTTTGGTTGGAATGTCTTCAGTTGCTCCTTATGATTTAATATAAAACATTTTCTTCCAAACGGATGGAAATAGGATATATTAGGTTTTCTCCCATTCCAAATCTCATAAGGGGTTTTCAGCAGCTTCTTGTTCACTGAGGTCCTATTTTGTGTATAGCAAGCTGTATTAACTACTTCAACCCAATATCTTTCAGGTAATAAAGCTTCACAAATCATAGTTGATGACAGTTAAAATATACCCATTTAGGTCATCAATTATAACCTTAAATCGGAGTTAATTATGTACATTTCGTATTAAATCACGTGTTTATATTTATTATTTAATGATAAGTGATTATTAATATGATAATTGGTATTTAGCTATTTTTATTATAAAAGGGCAATTAATTGTGTGATAAATACTGGTTTTGCAGATCATAACGAATCGGGAAGATAATTATCATGCAATCGAGAAATCTCAAGATAAAAGAGAAGAAAATCGGAGCATTGAAGAAAAGATTAATCAGTTCAATTCAAAAGCATGAAGTGGGGAACAAGTCAGATAAAGCGGATTGAAAACGCGTAAAGAGGGAGGCTCGGTCGACCGAGCCATGCCATTCGGTGGACCGAGCGTAACTGTTTGGTCACCCGAGCCTAATCAGATAATGCGTGCATATCTTCTGGATCCTCCCTATGTCGGCTACAACTCCTATATAAACAGCAGCCACGATGCTGAGAAAAACACACCACTACAACACAAAACAATTCATACAATTTAGCTTTTAAGTTTTTAGTTTTATTTTCTTTATGTTCGTTCACTGTGGATTCGTCGGATTCTCCGATTAGGGAGCGCATTAAAGAGTGGGAGTCACTCTCGTCTTCGAGGGTATGACTATTCAATTATGCAATCTTTATTCGTAGATCTGATATATTTTATTATGGAGTAGTTTTATTTGTATTGATTGCGTGATGTAGATTAATTTACGAACCCATGTGTTTAGGTTAGAAACGTTAAGAAGTAATCATGATTTGTACCAACACAGAACTGTGTTCGGTCGACCGAGACATGTCATTCGGTCGCCCGAGTGTTGTCGTTCGGTCGACCGAGCGTGGTGATGTGTAGGGCAATATTATGATCGGCTTCGACTACGTCAGATTCTCTGATTTGGAATTAAAATGAGTAATTAAACCTGATCAACTTAATTATTTGTCATCATAATTTAACATGAAACCCAAAAAGTGATTGTTACTTAGGATATAGATTGAATCGGCATCTAAGAAGTACGCCTTAGGAATGTTTCTTAGATGAGGTTACGGTTTATACCGGCATCCCTAGTTTCATAATTGTGTCAGAAGTTATATGAGATGGAGGCATTAAAAAGCGAAGTCACGTAATGGAGGCACGATGATTTAAATGGCCTAACCGGAGCTAAATCTACCTTAGGGGATGACTCCCGTAGTCATAATAATTAATCTTTAACGTTTGTTTTATCTCATTATCATCCTAATTCACATGGGGGAGTTATAATCTACTAGCGTAATCAATACTATTTGTTTAGATAATATCAACCGTATTATCCGTGTTTTAGTAGTCTTTAGTTTGTCGTTGTGGTCTTTTGTGTCTTGTGGTTGTCACTATTTTATTTACTGCATTTAGTTGGTCGTAGACCGCCCTTTCAATTTAGTTCTAATAGGATAAAGTTGTGTTTTATTTGTGCCGAGTCTCTGTGGGATCGACCTCGACTCTATCTGACTATACTACAATTGAACCTAGTTCTCTTGCTAGTGTGTTAGTAGGCATCGAGTTAATAATTTAACTTGACCTCCATCAATTTTTTGGCGCCGTTGCCGGGGACTCGAGTCATTAAATTAAGATATAGCTTATTTTGTTAGAACTGGATTCGTGAATATTCTGTGAATAAGAGTCTGTATATTAAACAGTGTCGTAAAAAAAAAAAAAAAGGGGTTCGGTCGACCGAACCACAGTTCTCGGTCGACCGAGAGTTAGTTTTTCTGTTTCTGTTCTGTATTAGTTTTATAATATTCTGCTTCTGTTTTATTTACATTTTCTTTTCTCAAACTTATTTCGAGTCTGTTTTATTTAGTTAGTTAAAGGCCTAGCCTTTACTAGTGATTAATTGTTTTATTGTTGTTTATTATTTTATAGTACGCTACTCGGAAATCGAAGGAACCGCTTGAGTCTTATAATCCTAAAATAGAGAAATTTGCGAGAAGGAATAGGAAGTTAGCTAGGGAACTGGCTAAGCAAGGAGAAGAGGATCCAAATCTTGAGGAAAGCGAGCAAGGAGTGGAAGAAGGACATACAACCGATCATTCTGAACATTCTGAATCTGAAGCAGAAATGGAAGGCAATCCAGTTAATCCAAACCAGGTACCTAATCCTGTTATTAATCCTTTTATCAATAATGCCAATAATGTGAATGCAAATGCTAATAATGGAAACCAAGCCCTAGTTCAAGGAGCGAGGCGCACTTTGCAAAGTTATGCAACGCCCACTATTGAGCAATTCATTCCCGCTATCGTAGCACCGCAAGATGCTGCGGAAGTCTATCACCCTAGGCCTAATGTAATTCAAATGGTGACCAACTATTCTACTTTTCATGGAATTCAGAACGAGGATCCTGGTGTTCACGTGACGAATTTCTTGGAAATCGTTAGCACAGTGAAACCAGAATTAATCCCGGAGGGTAACATTCGTCTTAAGCTTTTCCCTTTCACTTTGAAAGATAAAGCTAAGCAATGGCTTCTCTCTTTAGAGGCTGGATCTATCACTACTTGGGAACAATTGTTGCAAAATTCATGAATAAGTATTTCCCCTTGGGAAAAACCTTTAAGTTAAGCCAAGACATCCTTGGATTTAAGCAACAACCTGGGGAGTGTTTTGATCAAGCTTGGGAGCGTTTCAAGGAAGCTATGAGGAAGTGTCCTCATCATGACATCTCTCTTTGGCTTTTAATGCAATCTTTTTACCATGGGTTGAGAGAGACTGAGAAAATTAGAGTAGACGCCTCCAGCAATGGAGCGTTTGTTCTTTTATCTCTTGAGGAGGCACAAGGGAAGATGGAGCAAATAGCGATGAATAGCCAATGGGGAGGCAATGACATAGCTACTGTGAAGATGGCCGCTGACATATTTGATGATAGTGCATCTACCAAAATCTTAGAACAACTTTCGTTATCAACAATAAGGTAGATGGGATGCAAGAGAGGATGACAAGAGTAGAGAAAGGAAATTTGGAATCGAGGTAGCACCTCAAAGTGAGAATATCGGTACCGAAGAAGCCAATTATATCGGGGGAGGGTACATGCCTAATCATAACCATCCGGATTCCGATATAGTGACATAAATGCAGGAGAAAGGCCTAAACCGCCTACCACTTATGTACCACAGCAGACTAAAACTTTTGGTTGGGAAGCTGCGATAGAAAAACTGAGTAATGTCGTTACTGACAATATGGGACAACTTTCAAAATCTATGGCTGATTTAGCCACTAACTTTAGCCAATATTGTCAGAAGACCGATGCTAAGGTGACCAATCAAGAAGCTCTAGTCCAAAACCTCACGCAACAGATAGGACAACTAGCTGAGCAAGTCTCAACTAGACCTCCTGGAGGGTTGCCAAGCAACACTGAGAAGAACCCTAAGGATTTGAATGCGATCATGACAAGGAGTGGAAAAGAAGTAACTCCACCATCCCTGCAAGAGAAAGAGAAAATCACAAAGAATAAGGATGGTGAGCCAAGCAATGAGACTAATACTTCCGAGTTTTTGCCTAAGCAAAGAACGTATAAAGAACCTGCTGGCCCTAGAGTTGAACTTTACGATAACAAGTATCCAATTTTCACTGATGTCGATCCTTCAACTCTACCTTATCCTCCACCAAAGCCGAAGCCTAAGTTTGATAATAAGAGGTATAAGAAGTTCGTGGATATGTTTAGTAAGTTACAAATCAATATACCCCTAGTTGAAGCACTAGCTGAAATGCCTGAGTACACCAAGTTTTTAAAAGATGTCGTCTCAACTAAAAGAAAACTTCTAGATTTAGAGACCATATGCCTTAATGAGGAGTGCTCAGCCATTCTTCAACATAAGTTACCCCAAAATGCAAAGATCCGGGAAGTTTTCTCATTCCCTGCACCATAGGTAACATATGTTTAAACAAGGCTTTGTGTGATCTAGGAGCTAGCGTGAACCTGATGCCTCTATCTATTTTTTGGAAGCTAGGCATGAAAGATCTTAAGAAGACCTCAATCACATTGCAATTAGCTGACCGTTCTGTCAAGGAACCATGTGGAGTGGTTGAGGATGTACTAGTAAGGGTTGAAAAGTTTGTATTTCCTGTCGACTTTGTGGTATTAGATATGGAAGCTAACTACGAAGTGCCCTTGATATTAGGAAGACCTTTCATGGCCACTAGTAGAACGCTAATTGATGTCTACAAGGGCGAGTTGGTGTTAAGAGTGAACGAAGAGAGAGTTGCATTCAATGTCTTCGACACTATGAAGCAACCTGATGATGGAGAGGATGCATGTTTCATGTTGGATTCCATTGATAGGATCGTTCAAGAATTTCAACAACATGAAAGTATCAAGGATTTTTTGGATGCTGTCTTAGAAGAAGAAGATGAAGTCAAGTACGTGAGTAGTGAGGAGGAGAAGATGATATGGCCAGGATGTAGTAGAGGGACCCCAAGACCCGTAGAGGAAGTAAGTGCTGCGGAGATTGAAAGTACCTATCATAGACCAACGTGGCATAAGTACTTCGAACTTAAACTCACTGGTCAAAAGTTGAAGACCTCTTTGGAAGAACCTCCCACAAATTTGACTATAAAACCTCTTCTTGCGAATTTGAAGTATGTGTTTCTTCAAGATGAGATTTTGCCGCTAATTATATCTTCATCCTTGACGGACTTACAAGAGGAGAAACTAATGAGAGTTCTGAGAGAGTACCGCGGAGCATTTGGATGGACCATAGCTGACGTTAAGGGCATTAGTCCTAGCGTATGTATGCACAAGATCTCCGTAGACCCTGAGAAGAAAGCAGTTGCACAACCTCAGAGGCGTTTAACCCCACAATTAAAGGAAGTGGTTAGGGATGAGGTTATAAAAATGTTAGAAATGGGGATTATATTTCCAATTGCTGATAGCGAATGGGTAAGCCCTATCCATGTAGTTCCCAAAAATGGGGGATTGACGGTGCAAGCCAATGAGTTGAATGAGTTAATACCTGTGAGGCTAATCACCGGTCATCGAGTATGCATAGACTTTAGGAAACTAAATGATGCGACTCGTAAGGACCATTTTCCTCTTCCCTTCATCGATCAAATGCTTGAGAGACTGAGCGGGCATGCTTTCTATTGTTTTCTTGACGGGTATTCGGGATACTATCAAATCCACATCTCGCCCGAAGATCGTGAGAAAACAACGTTTACATGCCCATATGGGACATTGCGTATAATCGAATGCCATTTGGATTGTGTAACGCCCCCGCGACGTTTCAACGGTGTATGATGTCATTATTTGCGGACATGGTGGAAGACTTCTTGGAAATCTTTATGGATGATTTCTCCGTGTTTGGAGACGATTTCGATTCATGTCTCACACATTTAGCACGAGTGTTGAAGAGATGTGAGGAGACGAATCTTGTGCTTAACTGGGAGAAATGTCATTTGATGGTTACGGAAGGTATAGTACTAGGCCACCGCATATCAAAGAACGGTATAGAGGTGGATAGAGCAAAAGTTGAGGTGATCGAGAAACTACCTCCACCTACTAATCTTAAAACTTTGCGAGGTTTTTTAGGCCACGCCGGATTTTATCGTAGGTTTATTAAGGACTTCTCCCTAATTTCTAGACCTCTTACCGAATTATTGACCAAGGATGTGCCATTCGTGTTTTCTAATGAGTGCATAAAAGCTTTCAACGAAATAAAAAGTAAACTGATTACTGCACCCGTTCTGGTCGCACCGGATTGGGATCTTCCATTTGAACTGATGTGTGATGCAAGTGATACTGCTGTAGGCGCCGCTTTGGGTCAAAGAAAAGATAAGATCTTCAGACCTATTTATTATGCAAGCCGGACTTTGAATGCTACCCAAAGAAATTACGCCACAACGGAGAAGGAACTTTTGGCCGTTATCTTTGCTTTTGAAATGTTTAGATCTTACTTAGTGGGATCTAAAGTCACTGTGTGGACTGACCATGCGGCTCTTAAGTATCTCCTAGCAAAGCAAGATTCAAAGCCGAGACTGTTGAGATGGATTCTACTGCTGCAAGAATTTGACGTAGAAATCCGAGATAAGAAAGGAAGTGAGAACGTGGTGGCCGATCATCTATCGCGCTTACAATTAGAGGATGGTGAGGAATTACCTGAGATAAGAGAATCTTTTCCTGATGAACAACTTTTCTCTATCACCACCATCAGGGGACATGATGATTGTGCTGCAGTTTCTTCGCGAATAGAGGTTGTGAAGGAAAAGAAGCAACCATGGTTTAGTTTGTTTGTCAATTATCTATCCGCAAAGTACCTACCACCGAATCTCACTGTCCAAGAAAGAAAAATATTCTTTAAAGATCTTAGACACTACTATTGGGATGAGCCTTATTTGTTTAAGCTAGGATCTGACAATGTTTTTCGAAGGTGTGTGCCCGAAGAAGAGTATAATGATATCCTGAAGCATTGTCATTCCTATGAAGTTGGAGGACACTACGGGGGAGAAAAAACCGCGGCTAAGGTCCTCCAATGCGGTTTTTACTGGCCGACATTGTTTAAGGATGCACACCAATATGCAAAGGCATGTCATGCTTGTCAAATGACAGGTAATATTTCAAGGAGGAATGAGATGCCACTCAAGAGCATCTTAGAAGTGGAGCTTTTTGACGTTTGGGGAATAGATTTTGTTGGACCCTTCACTTCATCATTATCTAACCGATATATCTTAGTTGTTGTTGATTATGTATCCAAATGGGTTGAGGCCATTGCTTCCCCTACTAACGATGCTAGGGTTGTGGTTAGATTCTTGAAGAAGAACATTTTTACAAGGTTTGGGACGCCTAGGGCGATTATAAGCGACAATGGTAGTCATTTTTGCAATAAACCTTTTGAAAGGCTGATGATTAAGTATGGGGTTCGACATAAGCTAGCAACCGCATATCACCCCCAGACTAGTGGACAGGTAGAAGTCACCAATCGAGAGATAAAGCGTATCCTGGAGAAAACTGTCAATACGACTAGGAAGGATTGGTCGATATGTTTAGATGACGCTTTATGGACTTATAGAACTGCATATAAAACCTCGATTGGAATGTCACCGTATAGGATTGTTTTTGGAAAGGCATGTCATCTACCTGTGGAACTGGAGCACCGGGCCATGTGGGCAACAATGATGCTAAATTTTGATGAGACGTTGGCCGGTGAGAAGAGGATGTTAGAATTAACTCGCCTGGAGGAGTTTCGTTTAGAGGCATACGAGAATGCCAAGATTTTCAAGGAGCGCACGAAGAAGTTTCATGACAAAAAGATTCTGGAGAGGACCTTTCAAGAGGATGATCTGGTCCTCTTGTACAATTCGCGTTTAAGACTCTTCCCGGGTAAGTTGAAATCAAGATGGTGTGGCCCATTTCAAGTACAACAAGTCTTTCCTTCTGGAGCGGTGGAGCTATTCAATTTCAAGGACGGGTCCAGATTTATGGTCAATGGACATCGTGTGAAGCATTATCACGGGCTTCCGCCTGATGCTGAGGAGGAGGTTTTGTACCTCGATGACCCTGTCTATGAATAAACCATCTTGAACTGAGTCGAGCTAGCGACTATAAATTTAGAACTACTACCTATAACTATCTTTTTAGTTTTTCTTTTTAATAAAGTAGCATGCGCCTATCACGGTTTTTTTCATCTCGCCATGTTCCGAGTCTAAGTTCGGAATAAACGAGGTTTTTTCCTTGATAGCCGTCATGTGAGTTTTTATTTAGGTTTAAATCCCTTTTGGTCTTGTCCATGGCAGTATAAAGTAAAGTTTAGATATCTATATCTAATTACTGCCACATTATTTTATAACTTCCATAGACATGGTATTTGACGATTTCGTGGAGCTTGTTTGTTTATACAGGATGTGTCTGTCTATCCACGATGTGCCGATGATTACTCCGATATTGTTCCTTTACTTGGGAGCCGTTTCCAGAGCTAAGTCTTTCATCTTGAACTCTCATTTATTTTTGTCATTGAGGACAATGCCATGTTTAAGTGGGGGGCAAGGGACTTAGCTATATGTTGAAAATATATGTTGAAAAAGTCAAGGGGAACGGAATACTGAGACAATATTGAGCCAAATTTAAATTTTTTTATGGATAAATGCCAAGTTGTTTAACTCGTACCCTTAAACTTGTGAAGTTCTTATACTTAGAATTGATAGGAAATGAACCAAGTTGCGTGAGTACGTGGTCATATTATACTTTTGCGACAAATTGATAGTAGACTTAAGGATATTCATGCCAACAATTGCAAGTAGTTAGGTATTGTTCAATTACTCAACATGTGAATCGCTTAGTACCGTATGAGTTATAATAATTGAAAGAAGTATGTGTACATTGCGTAGATAATTGGTTATGAGGACCTAGTGTCGATATTTGTCGACTGATGTATTCTGATCTTCTAGCCAACAAAAGCGGAGTAATAAGCTTGGGACGTACCTATGTTATTACAATGCATTGAAACACTGGGCTTGTAGTAACATTACCAAAGTAGCCCCGCGCTTGTGGTAATATTCGATGCTATGCTTAATCTAAGATAGGGGGATACTCTATGAAAAGTTTTCTTCCTTGAGATTAGTAGTATTCGAAAAATATGCAAAATTGAAAAAAAAATTCGAATTTTTAGAGGCTTTGAGTAGTACTCGGTCTCCAAGTCCAAAAACCCTATAGATACGCTCTTGCTTATTGTTCAAGTGCTTTAACCATTGAGAGGCATAAGAAGTATGAATGCTGATGTTGGTAAATTTTGATATAAAGTCTGCCTAAGCTCTAATCTTGCTACATTTATATAAAACCAATGCACATGCACACAATCACTTCGATTCATAGCGAGTAGTGAATAATGCTTAACTTATGAGCATGGCTGGTATGAGTTGACTCGGGTTTCTTGTGCAAGTATGAGATGACCAAGGAAAATGTTGTCTTGGGGAATGACTTATTGATGCTTTGTTCGGGACGAAGCAAAGTTTAAATGGGGGGCATTTTGATGACAGTTAAAATATACCCATTTATGTCATCAATTATAACCTTAAATCGGAGTTAATTATGTACATTTCGTATTAAATCACGTGTTTATATTTATTATTTCATGATAAGTGATTATTAATATGATAATTGGTATTTAGCTATTTTTATTATAAAAGAGCAATTAATTGTGTGATAAATACTGATTTTGCAGATCATAACGAATCGGGAAGATAATTATCACGCAATCGAGAAATCTCAAGATAAAAGAGAAGAAAATCGGAGCATTGAAGAAAAGATTAATCAGATCAATTCAAAAGCATGAAGTGGGGAACAAGTCAGATAAAGCGGATTGAAAACGCGTAAAGAGGGAGGCTCGGTCGACTGAGCCATGCCATTCGGTCGACCGAGCGTAACTGTTCGGTCACCCGAGCCTAATCAGATTAATGCGTGCATATCTTCTGGATCCTCCCTATGTCGGCTACAACTCCAATATAAACAGCAGCCACGATGCTGAGAAAAACACACCACTACAACACAAAACAATTCATACAATTTAGCTTTTAAGTTTTTAGTTTTATTTTCTTTATGTTCGTTCACTGTGGATTCGTCGGATTCTCCGATTAGGGAGCGCATTAAAGAGTGGGAGTCACTCTCGTCTTCGAGGTTATGACTATTCAATTATGCAATCTTTATTCGTAGATCTGATATATTTTATTATGGAGTAGTTTTATTTGTATTGATTGCGTGATGTAGATTAATTTACGAACCCATGTGTTTAGGTTAGAAACGTTAAGAAGTAATCATGATTTGTACCAACACAGAACAGTGTTCGGTCGACCGAGACATGTCATTCGGTCGCCCGAGTGTTGTCGTTCGGTCGACCGAGCGTGGTGATGTGTAGGGCAATATTATGATCGGCTTCGACTACGTCAGATTCTCTGATTTGGAATTAAAACGAGTAATTAAACCTGATCAACTTAATTATTTGTCATCATAATTTAACATGAAACCCAAAAAGTGATTGTTACTTAGGATATAGATTGAATCGGCATCTAAGAAGTACGCCTTACCCTAGGAATGTTGCTTAGATGAGGTTACGGTTTATACCGGCATCCCTAGTTTCATAATTGTGTCAGAAGTTATATGAGATGGAGGCATTAAAAAGCGAAGTCACGTAATGGAGGCACGATGATTTAGATGGCCTAACCGGAGCTAAATCTACCTTAGGGGATGACTCCCGTAGTCATAATAATTAATCTTTAACGTTTGTTTTATCTCGTTATCATCCTAATTCAAATGGGGGAGTTATAATCTACTAGCGTAATCAATACTATTTGTTTAGATAATATCAACCGTATTATCCGTGTTTTAGTAGTCTTTAGTTTGTCATTGTGGTCTTTTGTGTCTTGTAGTTGTCACTATTTTATTTACTGCATTTAGTTGGTCGTAGACCGCCCTTTCAATTTAGTTCTAATAGGATAAAGTTGTGTTTTATTTGTGCCGAGTCTCTGGTGGGATCGACCTCGACTCTATCGACTATACTACAATTGAACCTAGTTCTCTTGCTAGTGTGTTAGTAGGCATCGATTTAATAATTTAACTTGACCTCCATCAATAGTTCTTCCTGCTTCTTTCAAGGTCCTGTTTCTTCTTTCAGCAACCCCATTTTGTTGAGGTGTACCAGCAGTAGCTAGTTGATGTAGCACACTATTTTGCTCACAATATTCTCTTATAACTTTATTGAGAAATTCAGTACCCTTGTCTGATCTGATCTTTACTACTGTCAAACTTTTCTCATTTTGCAGTCTCTTCAAAAGTTCAGGCATCTTTTGAAGTGTTTCATTTTTCTTGTTCATGAAGATTACCCAAGTGTATCTTGAATATTCATCCACAACTACCAGAGTGTACTTCTTTCATATTACACTTGTTGGTGTTACAGGTCTAAACAGATCCATGTGCATCAGCTCCAAAACTCTTTTTGTTGATCGCTTAGTCTTTGACTTGAAGCTAGATTTTTTGTTTACCTTGTTGACAAGCATCACATATAGCATCCTTTTTGAATGTGATCTCAGGTAAACCAATCACCAGTTTCTACTTCACCAACTGATTGATATCATCAAAGTTTAGATGATTCAACTTCTTATGCCATAACCAATTGAGTTCTGACTTGGTATGCACGATTAGGCATGTTTCTGGAACAACAGTAGATCAATCCACAACATACATGTTTTGTTGTCTTCTTCTAGCCAACACAACTTGATCACCTCTTTCACTAATGACAATACAGGTGCCCATATCAAAAGTGACCTTGTAACCCATGTCACAAAACTGTCCAGTGCTCAGTAGGTTGCAGTCCAGTCCTTCCACAAATGCAACATTTCTGATTGTTAATCCATTGCCATATCCTCTTGTATATCCTGGTGTGTTCTTGTTGTCAAAATTCACTCTTGGACCATCCTTTGTCACATAATTTGTCAGACAGTGTTTATTATTTGTCATATGCATGGAACATCCACTGTCAAAGTACCAGACACCTTACAAAATAAAGTTATTGTATTTTAGGTACCCAAAACTATTTTGGTCCATAGTGGTCAGTGGTAAGCATGGCCCTTGGCAAATTTCCATAAGGTCTTCTCTGTAAAGTGTCATGCTTATGTTCATACATGTATTCTACACATCCATATGGACTAACTTTTGGTTGTGTAGGACTCACATATGCTTTCTGGCCTTTTCGTATGTAATGCTGTTTAAAGTGATTTCTATTGTTAGAAACACTAGCATAACCATAGGTTTGCTTTCTTTTAGGAACAACCCTGTAATATGGAGTCTGCTGAGGTCTTGTAAAATCCTCTGCTGAGTCCATTGCTGAGCTTTTACCCAAGCAGTATGGTTATATCTATTGTTTTTAGCAGTAGATGCAGGAATATTCCAATCATCATCGGCAGGGAACAATCTACCTTTCCACCTGAGATAAGTATCCTTAGTATGATTGACATTTTTAGGTTTAGGATTCTTATCCTTGGAATATTTCTGATTTTTCCCTTTATGTGTTCCAACAGACTTGGTAGCAGTTCTGCTATCAATAGGTCTAGAAGGTACATTAGTCCTACTCTTAGATTTATTCTTTTTGTTAGGTACTGATGTCCTTTTTGACTTCTGATTTTGCCTATTTGAAGCATTCTTAGTAGGCTTCACTGCTACAGCAACCCTTTTGGAGTTGGATCTTGTGCAGGTACAAACTTAGGACCAATTTTGGTACTAGGTTCAGTAACCTTACTGGATCCACACTTATTAGATTGTTGAGTTCCAAATCCACGGCCTGTTCTATCACCATAAGGATTTCTAGATTTGAGTGCAGTGGAGGAACAAAATTGTTCAGCAGATTCAGCAGCTACTGAATGTACAGCAGGGTTGTGCAGATTCTGTCCAAACTCTATTTCCTTTCCCTTGAGAATTCTTAATTCAGCCTTTAGCCTTTCAACTTTTGCTTGAAGAGCTTCTTTTTAATCCTTCACAATCTCATAACCAGATTGTATTATCCTCGGTTGATTAAGGATGGCATCCAAAGTTTCTTCATTGTCAGAATTTTTAGGATTTGAACCACAAGTAGATTCACAATCACTTTCAGCAGGAGTGTTTATAGATATACAATTGTATACCTCCTTTGTTTCATCCATTTTTGCCATTAATGCATAATCATCCATATCAACAACAAGTGCAGTATCATCAGATTCATTTCATTTTTCTGATTCAACTTCATAACCTGATTCATCTTCAGCAACCATAGCTTTCTTGCCAAATCTTCTTTGCTGACTTTTGCTCTTCAGTAGGTCTGGATAATCAGGTCTGAAATGTCCAGGCTTCTTGCAATTGAAACAAAGATATTCAGGTTCCTTCTTCTGTTTTAGTTCAGGACAGTCATGTTTGAAGTGTCCTGGTTTTTTGCATTGATAGCACAAATAATCATTGTCTTTCTTGGATTCATCCTTCTTCTTTTCACTAGATTTCTTTGTGAAATTCCTTGGAGAACTATTTCCAGTTTTCATCATTTTGATTTTCTTGCTTAGTAGGGCAATTTTCTCTTGCATCTCATCCAGTAGATCATCTTCAGCTCCTGATGATTCTTCTTGATTTGTAGCAGCCAATGCAGTGGTCTTTGGTTCTTCTTTTTCAGTTTGAGGTACAAGTTTCTTACTGAATTCATAAGCCTTGAGATATGAAAATAATTTGAAGGTATCCTCTTCATGAAGTCTTCTCATTTATTCAATTGCAGTAACCTTCATTTCCCAAACTTCTTTTGTAGGTAAGGCTTACAAGACTTTTGTACTGACTTCCTCTTTTTAGTAGATTACATTCACCAATGTAAGTTCATCCATTATTGCATTAAGTCTTGATTCTATTTGTTCAATAGTTTCATTTGATTTCATCTTGAAGTCTTGAAACTTCTTTTTGGCAACACTGATTTTGTTTTTCTTGATTGCATCAGTGCCTTCACAAATTAATTGTAACTTATCCCAAAGTTCCCTTGCAGTCTTGCAATCCTTCACTTTCATGTACATATTGCTATCCAAAGTTTTGTATATGATATCAATAGCAATATTGTTGAGGTTTGCACTCTTTCTATCTTCAGCATTCCACTCTCTTTTTGGCTTTTGAATGTACTGAGTTTGACAATTTACAGTTATAGCTTTTGTGATTTCCAGCGGTCCATCAGTCAGCACATCCATCATCTCATCATGTATTGCAGCTAGAAAAGCCTGCATACGACGTTTGTACTCATCAAAATGATCTAAAGAACACATCAACATTGTTCTAGCATACTGGTTGTTATCCATGATGCAAAGCTTTGAAAATCAGAAACTTGAAAAAGTTTTCAAAGTATTTTCACAAGTACAACAAGTAGGTTTTACTTCGGAACAGAAGCACTGCTCTGATACCAATTGTTGGTCCCTTGAAAAGGCTTTGGTTAAGTTTAGAGGGGGGTGAATAAACTTAACACCTAAAACTTTTGGAGTTAACAAACTCAGCAAATTCAATAGCCTGCTGACTGCTCAGTAGTCTGCTGACTGTTGATTTTACTGAATTTGTTGCAGCGGAATATATTCAAGTTAAGCCTTATTACTTGTTGTTAAAATATGATACCAAGTATTGGATACTCAGTAGTGTAAGTGTGTGATTCAGTTGCTAGTTTCAAAGAATTGATGTGTTAAATATACTAAATGCAGAAAGTAAGTAGGCAGATTTAATAGTGGTTCCAGGTGGTGTAATCCTGTCAGTCAACTCTTCCCCTTTGATGTTGGAGGTAATTCACTAGAGATCTTTGAGTTAGCAGTTACAAAATCCCTAAGGTGTCTGTACTTCACCAATAACTATGGCTTCACAAACTGAACACTTGGAACAGGTAGGATTGCTGCTCCAAAGTCTTACACTGGTCCTTGAAGGGTAGGATTGCCTCTTCACAAGCTCCACCACAAACAACAGTCCTTGACACACAAAGGTGCTTCACCGTCTTCAGCAGGTTTCTTGTAAAAGAAAGTTTGAATCAAATAAGTGAATCAGCTTTCAGCAGCTTGATCAGGATGAAATGATCAGCAGCTAGAAGTCTTCAAGTGTGTGTAGTTGATGTAACTTGATAGCAGGTTACACTTGAAAAGATTACTGGATCAGTATCTTTAAGCTCAGTGATATCAGCAGGGTGATTTTCTTGATAAGAAACTTGATAGCTTAAGATAGATTATTAATTTTCATCCCTTGTATCAGAATTAGGAGTCTTCTATTTATAGGTGAGAACCCTGTGACTTGTATTTGAAATTCAAACATAGCCGTTTCAGATACGTCCCTATTCAGACATGCTTTCTGTCCCTGTACATAGCACTGACACTATCGGTTTGCTTTTTGATAGTTTTTAGACTGTCCACCCTTTGACTTGTATCCATTGGATAAACATATGTTTCTTTCCAATGTCCCTTTAATCTTAGCCATTTATTTGTTGACAGAATCAATAGTTGTTATATGTCCTTGTCCTTGTAATCTTCCAATGTAACCTTTCATTAAATTGAGATATATGTTCAACAGGTTCCTATGAATGTAAGTCTGCTGAAATTCATATCAGTCAGCTGATCCAAAGTTGCTGTGTTTATAAAACACTGCAGCTGACTTTTTTCATTTCTAACTTTTTAATATGAAGTTAGATTACACCATTTGGAACATAACCAAGTTCCAATCACCATTTAACTTATGGAACTTAGACAGCTGATCCAAAGTTGCCGTGTTTATAAAACACTGCAACTGACTTTTCTCATTTCTAACTTTTTAATATGAAGTTAGATTACACCATTTTGAACATAACCAAGTTCCAATCACCATTTAACTTATGGAACTTAGACATTGTACACAAGGTATATGCAATCAGTTTAGGTCATCACACACTTCCCTAAATTCTGATTCCATATCCATGACTTTAAATACTAAGTTTGATCCTTTAGCCTTCAATAACTGAGTTTCAACCCTCAGCCTTCAGTCTTCAACAGGTTCCTAAACTAGTCTACTGACTCAGGTACCCTATTGACCTAGACAGGTCTACTGATGCAGGTCAGCTGACCAGTTACAAAGCTTGTTTGATCAAACCTATACAAGGATCAAACTCTAATAAGCCTATAAATTTAATCTAAACATCTTTTTGCCTTTGCTCTATAACAGCTACTCTGGCACTCATCACTAAAACTTAAAATATGTCAGAACGGTCACTGACGTCTGACATCTGAAAATAAGAATGTTGATAGAAATCAAATTCAAGCAAGATGAAAATTGGACCTCACACTATAAATAGAGGACTTGGCATCAAGGATCGAAGAACATGAATATACGACAACGGAAGTATTATTGTGCCTAAGTCTTTGTTTATCCGAATTGCTATCAATCGTTGCACTTTACAAGATCATATCCAGAATTCTTCAAGTGTTCAAGCTACAAAGATCAAATCCAGAATTCGACACTTAGCAGAACCACATTCAAGAATCAATTTATTCATTCTCAGCCCAACTTTGATTTTTATCAAAGGTTTAGACTATGAAGCAATCCGGTTTAGGATTTTCCAAGGACAGTTGTTGTTACAGCAGTCAGGTAGACTGTGTTTGTGGTGGAGCTGGAGAAGAGGAAATACTACCCTCTGAGGACCAGTGTTTCAAGCAGTTGTAGAGCAACAATCTCACATGTTCTACAGTTGTTTAGATAGTGAAGCTGGGGATTAGTCAAGGACTATCAATTAGGACTTTTTGTAACCGGCTACCTTAGAAATTTCTAGTGGAATTTTCCTCCTACATCACAGGGGAAGAGTGGACTGACAGGATTACACCACCTAGAACCACTATAATTCTTGCCTTACTTACTTTACGCATTTACTCAGTCTATGAGTATTTGTGATTGTTTTTCATGCAAGTTTTTCATACAACATAACTGAACAAACTGATTGTTATATACTCACAGTTCACAAACTGGCATTCATCAGAATTCAGTTTTGCATACTCATCATCTTTTTCTTAGAAATAACAAGTCTGTATAAAGGCTAAAACTTATCCGCTGCTAGTTGACTCAGTTTCAGCATAAATCAGTATTTATTTATACTCAGCTAAGCCAGCTCAACTCTACACAAGTTAAAACTAAACTAATCAGACTTAAATCTTGTTTTTGGTGATAAGTTTATTCACCCGCCTTTAAACTTGTGTCAGCCTTTCCAAGGGACCAACATCCATAAAGGGCATAAAAGGTTCAAACATAATAAAAATTGAGAAACTTGTTACAGTCTACTGTTTCTTTAGAATACTAATGCTTTTCCTTGTGCTTCCAGTGCCTTTCTCTCTAGAACTTTCAGGCTTATCACTACCTACCCCCTTTTTTCTTGCATAATGTATCTTTTCCAGAATCTTGTTTGTGGCTTCAGACACTGTTATGATTGTGTCATGATGCTGGATGGCATGTTCCAGCCTGCTATCAATACCCTTAATATGTTGAGAGTGGGTTTCCACTATGTCAATTACAAGGTTAAGAATGTCATCAACTGCACTTGCTATGTGCTCCAGATTTGTGTGGACATGCTGTGTGATCATTGAATTCAGTTGACTTAGCAAATCACTTTGCCTTTCTATCATAGCATCTTGAACCTCAATGTGGCTGAGCAGAGCCTCAATCTTCTGTTCTATGGAGGTATAGCTACTTCTCAGTGCTGTTTGGTGATTTCCCCTACTAAGAGATTGTTTTTCCATGTCCACAATCAGAGGGTTAATTTCCAGATGAAATGATCTGTCTGGATCGTCAGTGGTTGGTTGTGCCTGTGTTGATGCAGTTGCATCAGCTGGTTCTTCTTCACATTCTTCTTCAATCTCTATGTCAGATAGAGATTGTTGAGGATTGTTGGATTCTCTAAGTCCTTGCTAAGACTTTGCTTCTTTTTCACCTGCTGCAGCTTCAACTTCCTAGCTATCATTCCCCTTTGATCAATGTTGGGGGTCCTTGTTGAGTGTGATGGTGATGCTCTCTCAGCTGGTCCTTTCAGCTGTTGTTCACTCTCTGCCTTACTCGTTTGAATAACATCCTTGAGTGTCAGATTATCATCAGAATCTTCTTTCTTTTCTTGATCATCAATGTGATGATTATTTTCTGCCTCTTCCTCTTCATCATCGTCTTCATCCGAGGTCAGATGGTAAGCTTCCTATCCTCTCCCTCTCCATCTTTTTCTTCCTCAGATATTGTAATTGGATCTTCAACAAATATTGGTCCTCCAACATTTCTTCTTACATTCCTGGTGCTGAATCTTGTCTTTCGTTTGGATCCAGAGCTGCTTTCCTCCGATTGTTTCCTTTTCTTGTCTTCCTTTATATATGTAAACATCACTTTTGCCTCATGAAATTTGTGCAGATGGATGGGTTTTACCTTCATCTGATGAAACAAAAATTGTAGAGGAATGCCATATGATTTCCTCTCCCAGAAAAGACCTTTCTTTGCTGCTAGCTTGCCATAATCAATTTCCCTTTGTATTTGCTCCTTCAATCTATTGAAAAAGAAGGTTGACCAGATCAAGAAACAAAACATAGATGAGTTAGCTTGTGTTTAGCAAAACCAAAGCTGAAGGAGAAAATTAGTTGGCAGATTTTGGTTGAAGAAATCACTTAGTATTGTACTTCAGCATTACTTGGAAAGGCTTAGTCAGGGAAAAGAAGAAGTAAGCCTAGAAAAAAGAACTCGAAGACTTCCCAACCTAAAGCCATAAAACTGTATCTCGGCAAATAGCTGAACAGAAAGGACTTAAGCAGAAAGCTGACTCATAGGAGGTTAAGTCAGTTGGAAGATGTTTGTTCCCAGGTACTTCAAGCAAGAAACACCAATTAAGGGGGAACAACAACTGACAACTGAATTCAGTCAGTTTGCTGAACATGTTTCTCAAAAGAAGCAAAAGCTCTCAGAGAAACAGGTTTCTGCTATGGATGTCAATCAAGAGCAACAACAATTTCAGCAACAGAAAACTCCGCAACAACAATCAGAATGCAGCTTTGAACATGGAAGAATCATCGAACTGGTGAAGATGAAGCTCAAAACTTAAGATTCAAGAGAATCTATCAAGGATGTTTGCAAAGTGAAGAGAAGCTATTTTTGGAGAAGCTTGAAATAGAAGACTTATATGCATTTTTTCCTATGGATGAATTTCTCACCAAATGCTATAAGAGAATTGAAAAAATAGCTCAGAAAAGAGAATCACTTACATCATCTATACCGAAAGATGTTTTAAAGAAGAAAGATGATTATTCAAGGAAAGAAGTTGAAAAGTGTACAATTTTACAAACTGAAGCATAAACAGAAGGTCAAGAAAGGCAAACTGATATTTAGTAGAAAGGATTTCTAGTTGGAAATCAGACAACTGACAATAGGGAAGAAGAAGGAAAAGAAGTAGACAATCAGCAACTGATGGTGATTGAAGATGACACTCAGTCTACACTAAAGGAGGAAGTAGATCCAACTGAATGATTGACAGTTGAAGAACTAAACAAGGTTCAATCAACCTTGGACATCATGCTAAACTAGAAAGAAGAATACAATGCTCTACTGTCAAGGATTTCCGGCTACTTGGAATACAGAAAGCAGACTGATGTCCCCATCCACACAAAGCTAGACACTATCAAGAAGATAACTTCTAATTATGTTTCCGAAATTCTTAAACTGAAAGAAAAGTTTGTAGTCACAACCATGGAGGATCGTGAGACTCAAGATCAAGCAGAATGGCACCTAAATCAGAGGATTTATGGTCTAAAAGCTCAGCTCAAAGACGTTCTAACCTCTTAGAAAGGCATAGCAGAGGATTAGAAAGAAACTCATCTCCTGATCAATCAAATGTATGATGCCAAAAATAAGGAAGTAAAAGAATAAAAGATGAAGCTCCAAGGAGAGAACCGAAGCTAGAAGCTAAACTGACTGAACGGAAGAATGGGAAATCATCATCAGATACATGACCTTGTATCAGACAGACTGAAGAACTCAGTGATGAGCAGCTCATTCTGAAATACAGTCAACCTAGAGATAAAAGAGCTATTCTTACTCAGGATCTATGAATGAAGTTTGTAAAAGATTACAACCATACCAAGACCAAGTACAAGTACAAGAATTATGAAGAACCTCCCGATTACTTCTTGTCAGATGAATTTCACAATCAGAAAATGGCGAACTACAAGAAGATAAAGAAGATTGAAGAGAGACTTCAGATCAGAGATAAGAAAGAGAAAATGAAAGCAGACATTGCTGAATTTGAAGAATATTACAGTCATGAAAGTAATCTTCCCAAGTTAATTATTTGGAGAAAATGGAAGCTATCAAGTCAAGTTGATTATAAAAAATCCTTCTCCAAGGAAGACACAAAGTTGGAAGATGAATTTCATCTTTATGACAAATAGAGAAAATTCTATCTAGTCACACAGAAAGATGCTTAGCTTTTATTTCATTTTTTATTGATAATTGTGTAACTGATTCCAGTTTTTGTGAATTCTAATGATACAACCAGTTTCATGTTTCACCTTTTTGCATTGCTTTGATCTTTAAGCTTTTCTTTTAATGCGGGTTTTGGCATCATCAAAAAGGGGGAAATTGTTGGAAATAAAATTTATGTATTGATGATGATTCATCTTATTTATTCATTTGTTAGCTTACATCCCATTGATGAAGTTTTGAAGCTAGCTGGTATAGTGAAAGGCTAAAAGATGTCTAGAACTAATTGTATATGATTTATTGGAGTCTGATAATTGTATTGGCTGTATCAGACAAGCACTGTAATAGTTAAAGTGTCGTAAAACTGAGAACTGGAAGTCATCTAGAAAACTGGACATTGACTAAAACTGAAAGAGTCACTAGAAACTTTGAACTGAAGAAGGTAAGTTCGCTGAAGGACACAGACTCAGTTGACTTATCTAGAACATGAAAAACTGAGGGAACAGACTCAGCAGATGAAGAACTGAGGGACACAAACTCAGTTATTGAATATTTGTTAGGAACATTTTATTATGTTTTGATGATGGCCATACTAGCTGTTATAGCAAGCCTGAAATAAGTTAGAATTCTCTGTATAAGTCTTTACTTAAAGTCCGACATGTTGTATAAGTTGAGTCAAACAAGTATTGTAATAGTTGGTTGGATGGCGAAGTAAAACAGATATTTGGCAGAGTGAAGCCAGCCAAGGACCAACAGAGAAGCATGAAGACATTATGGTCTGACTTATAACCAAGAAAGTCTGTGATGACCTTGGATAAGTCTAAGTTATAATTCAAATGATGAATTACATTGTCAAATATGGTGTACACTCATCTCACCCCAAATAAAGGATCAATGAAGTACAAGAAGTACCTGAAAGATCAAAGAGAATAACAAAGCAGTAAACCGGCAAAGTAAACTGACTATCGGCTGAGTAAAAACAAAGAAGTGAAAGAAGTCATAAACAACTAAGTCAGAAGGATCACTTAACCATTCAGGGAACGGCCAAGTAAACTTTACTCATTCAGATTTCAAAATATGAAGATCGAACATTAAATGCCCAATCAATTGAGGATAAATCACTGACGGATTTTCTGATAAACGTTTGAAGAAAAATCCGATCACTGAAATCAAGGAGAATATAATTAAGGTGGAACCAAGAATTAAATCAAGGATTATTCTAAACATTAAATAGCCAACAGACGGAAATTCAAATCAAGGATTTTCAAGGCTATAAATAGAAGGCATTGACAGACAAGAAAAAAAAACGATAGAATCTGATAAGAAACAAGCAAAAACTCTGTCAATTTGAAAAGCCCTATATCTGTACTTAAGAGAAACATCTGGAGATCAACTTAGAAATTAGAGATCAAATTCCATATCAAGCACGGAGATTGATCACAAGTCCATGAATCCAATTCACATCAACTGAGGCATTTGAATCTGAGGAATCTGAGAAGGAGTTGTAACCTTTGTTATAGCTACTGAAAGATTTGTTTTCAAGGAGCAGTGATAGAGACTGAGTCATTGAAGCTTTTGAAGCCAGGGAGTGATAGTCTTGCAGATTGTGAAGCTTGCGTAACCAAAGACAATTGTGCTATTGTGCCTGTGAAAACAATAGTGAATTCCTACAATCATCAGATGAGAAGAGTGGATTAAGGGATTACACCACCCTGAACCACTATAAACCTTTGTGTCTATTTACTTTTAGCAATTTACTTTACAACACTTTATTTCATTGCATACTCTATATTTGTGATTGCATATTCTACTTTGAAACAATATTTTAAGAAGGGACTTATCTGCTGCCCAAAAGCTTTTAAATACAATAAATTTTTTGAAACTCCTTTATAGTCATTCACCCCCTCTCGACTATAGTTCTACCCTACTCTAGGACCAACAATTGGTATCAGAGCAGTGTTCCTTGTATTAAAACCTGTTCAGATCTAATTTATGGTAACAAGGAGATCACATATTTTCAAAATAGTTTTTAAATTTTTGCTTTCTATACATATCTCTTATTTTTACTTATGGATTCCTCAAATTTCATGTCAAAGGTACCTGTATTCAATTATAATAATTTTGATGAATATAAAATAAGGATGTTGTCTCATCTTGCAGCAACTCATGAGGAGATGCTGGATGTAATCAAAGATGGACCAATCAAGATCACAACTGTGATAAGCACATGAGCAGATCAAGGAAAAGGAATAGATAAACTCAAGAAAGATTGGACCAAAGATGACAGGAGAAGAGAAAATCTAGATTTTGTTGCAAAAGACATGATTTTGAAGACTCTGTGTAACATCCCAATTTTTCAAAAAGGGTAAATTAGTAATTGGGCATACCCTCTACGACCTAATTATTATTTATCCTATTTATTGAATTAAGAAGGGTTAATTAAAAGGATTTAGTTATTTAATTAATGGGTTTAATTAAATGTCTATAAAAAGGAGATAATCCCCAAATTTAATTCATTAAGCTGGTGCGCATCTTCTGGAAAAAAAAAAAAGAGGAACTGCGGCAACAGAGAAGAAAACCAACGCAGAAGATGCCATAAAAAGGGAGAACGTAAACTTCAACCATGTGATCAATCCGTTCATCTGTTCAAGATGCCGCAGGAGAGAAAAGTGATCAGCACGACGAGACGCAACTTTGGAAAAAAACATCTCTCGATTTCGTACGTTTTCGGTTTAACCCTAGTTTTCGGTATTCGTATAGTTCGATTCTTGAAAAATTCGTATCTTTTAATCCGTAGCTCTGTTTCGCATCTGTGAGTAGTCGAAACGATCATTTCGGAGCGTAGACTAATCTAAAATTAGTTTGACAGCAGTTAATCTAGGTAATCTGCAGTTTATTGCACTTTTTCAGTTTCGTTTTTCTGCAAAGAAATAGGATTTTAGGGTTTCTTGTTGATCACATAGGTTTTGGGGTTGACGATCAACAATTGTTGCAGTTGCTTGGTGTTTTGTTGTCGGTTTTGCAAACAAATAGGTAAGAGGCTCTTCCTATGATTCCAATTATCGTTTATAAGGTTTAGATCAAGTTTTAAGGTGTTTAGATGATAGAAAGATGTGTCTTTTCGTTGATCATGATCATAGATTCAATAGTTTGATTAGATATGCTTTTCTGTGTTCTACCGGGGTTAATTTGATGTTAATTAGGTTAGAAACGGTTTAGAGATCATGTTTTGAAGATCTTAGCATTTTGGGGAAAACCCAGGCGGACGGGCGTTTGCATTAGGCAAACGGGCGTTCGCGACCCTAGTAGCTCAGACGGGCGTCCGCACAAGGCAGACGGGCGTTTGAGGTTAAAATTTTGATTCAGGATGTAGCTGTTTTTGACGGACGGGCGTCTGGGGTTTAGTGGACGGGCATCCAATGCCAAACGGGCGTCCATAGGATGTCAAACGGGCGTTTGACCTGTTTTACCTTGTTTTTACTGTTTTATCGTTTCGGATTGGTTTCGGGCTTCATAATCATGTTATTATAGTTTTAAACCATTATTTATGATATGATAATATTGGATAAACATGGACAAGCCTTGATTGAATTTCTGATTCGTTCAGTTAAAACACCGAATGTACTCTTAAATTGAGTTGAAGTTCGGATCCGTCGGAAGGGCATGAAAGGGCTTGTGCTTTGATGAACTAGAGTTCATCAATGTCTGTGTAATTGCTAGGACTTGTCATTGTCTAGTGGTCTAGGAAGAGAGTAGTATTTGTGAGGGAGATTACTTAAAAACACTTAGGTGGCTAGTTAACAACAGATAATAAATACATATGTGTAGTAAAAGATAAAATATCATCTATTCTCGGTTAGGCACTCTTTCATATCGGCGATGTGATACGTTCTTAAAAGGTGAACAACGCTCCTGGCCTATAAACGGCTAAATGGCAGTGGATGAAATTCATCGGACGTATACGCATACCGGGGAGACCCCAGAGCTAATCGGTGCTAATCACCGTTAGTTAGCAAGTATATCTTCAGGCTGATGAACGCCATGTGTAGTGTCCTTGGGTAATGATGTAACAAAGATAAGCTAAGCTAGAAACGTTTAGTCATGACGTGTCGATGGGCATGAAGTGAACTCTAGATTGAGTCGGTCACACAAAAATAACAAACTAAACGATTAAATATCTTTTCTTTATAAATCTTAATTGTTGTCGTAGCTTCTCACTTTTACTAAGTACTTTGTACTTACATCCTTTGCATTTTCTTTTGTATGGATTGTGGGGTGAGAAGACGAGCAAGTTGATCAAGTGTAGACGACGGCCTTTGAACACTTAAAGTCTTGACGAAGCTTCTAGATTATTTTCTTTGTAAAGGTTGTATTAGACTGGTTGTATTTCCTCTCTTAGATTTGTTGTACTTCTACTTTTAAGGCATCGTATTGTATAAGTCCTTGGGTTTTTCATCATTGTAATCTTAACTATCTATCTTTAGTATGGTAAATTTCCGTTCATAGAGCTTTTACATTTTTACCCAAGTCTTTTTAGCTTCCGTTTGCTTTTATTTGATACGATGACGTAGAGGCTTGCGTATAATATTAGATTTATTTAATGATATACGCGCCGAACGTTTCTCTTCCGGATGAGGGCTCGGTATCTGGGAGCGGGGCGTTACAGTTGGTATCAGAGAGAAGCGTCCTTTCTGTTCTAGGCATCTCTTCCTCTAAGATAAGAATCCTTTAGACCTTTTAGAAATTGAGCTTGGTGGTAATCCTCGTATGACTAAGAATCCTTAAACCGTGGTTAAGTTCCACTAGGACCAAGTGAAGAGTCATCTTAGACGGAGGTTAAGTTGAGTTCTCCATTCACATCTTTTATGTGATCATCTCAGTTTTGTTTCTCCTAGTATCCTTAGTAGAAACACTTTCTTCTTTTGAAGTTTCCAAACCGTAACTTGTCTCATAGGGTTAAGCGAAACCCCTTTTAAGTAAAGCTTTGGGATCGGAGTCTTGTGCCTACACCTTAAAGTCGAGGTCCTCTTGGTTGATTTCCTTAACTTCTCTATTGAAGTCTCTTCACCTTCTCTACACATGAATATCTAGGTTTACTTTTATCTTGGCCTAACTTTGTAGAGAATGATATTTGATTCAGCTCTACAAGTCCTCCACTTTCTCTTTTCACTATCACTTGGTTGAGTTCATCAACATTCTTTGACCTTTGCCTTGCTTGAGATGGTTCTACACGAACTCCATGTGTAAATCTATTATTTCCAAGTACTCCTCCGTCGTTTCAACTCATAGTGTTAAAGGTCTCTTACTTTGGCACATACTTTTCATTGTCCTCGAGTTTGGATTTACCCAACATGAGTGAATGCTTTGTTTCCGTGTTTTCCCTTTAACATAAGACTGTCTCTCTATACTCCAAAAATTCTGCAAATTTTCAGCAAAGTAGATTACTGTCTTATCTACAATTTATCTTTTTACATCAACTCGATAATTATTCGCGGTTTTATGCAAAGCAAAAGATAACAAGTAATAAAATAAAACCGATGTCAGCCCCAAGTGCGAAGGCTCGCAGCTATAGTGGTGAAACCGGACCGTATCCGCAGGGACTTGTACGAAAAAGAGTCTTTGCCTTCAATTTCTTTCTTAAAATTGATGATTATGATCTCGGATTTTCAATTAACAAACTAAGGTAGCAAACATGAAAATAAATAATACTACGATAACAACTTTTATAAAAACTTATTATTTAAAACAACTAGAACTCACCAATGATCCACCACCCCACCGAAATTAATAAGACAAACACATATTCGTTCGTAAGTTCTTGGATTATTATCTACTAAAGAGGCGTTTCTTCTCTCGGTTCATCGCCTTTTAATTACTCCCCCTTTCGGTACAACTAAAGCATTTATGGATCAAAGATATGGATATAAAATCCTAATCTAATAATATTATCCCTCAACTCTCGTTTGTTGGAATAAATATTATTACTCTCCTTCACGGTAATCTATGAATTTATCAACTGTCGTATGTTTAAATTCTATTAGCATGCAACATAAGTATAGTTCATACAAATTGCACATAAACAATTCAAACATGAAGGAAGAACAAGAAACTTACTAGAACGAATATGTTCAAACTCTTATTTATTCCGGTGATGGTGGCTTTACAATGGTGGTTCTAGCCTCGAGTCCTTAGCCGCTCATCTTTAGATTACAATTGTAGCTTTAGAGTCGTATTCTCCGGAAATAACAACTCCTTCACATCAATGAACCTTGATACATCTTCTAAGCATTATAACGAAACTTATATTACAACATTACATCGCAGAATTTCGACAGAGTGCCGTTTACAGCATTTATTTAACTAAAAAACAACAAAAGAGACGATAGAGATCTATATAAGAGAGATATATAGATTGGAGCAACTCCAATAGGCTGAAAATGAGCTCTATTTATAGACTGCACCACAAGGCCGGCGCGTGCCGGAGCACCACCGGCACGTGCCGGAGCACCACCGGCACGTGCCGGCTAAATAGTATATATTCTCTTGTTGTCAGACCCACGTGCCAGTGTCAGAAATATTCCTGAAAGATTCGGCCTTCTCCGGCGCGTGCCGGCCATGCAACATCTCCGATGTTCGTAAAAACCTATCTCGAGCTGTAGACCTCAGATTGACATGATTTAATATTCTTTGGAAAGCTCTCTTGAAGATCTACAACTTTCATCAAGGACTTTTTCTCTGAAAATGCCTCTAAGTTAGGTCAAATGTCCGTTGAAGATGAATTACGGTAGAAACACTAAGGACAGTTGATCTGTTCAAAGTTGTTAGATTTTGGCATAATCTTTTATCCCACAAAAGATATGATTTAGGCTCCAAAACATGTCATCTTTTGGGATCTCGGTAAACGTATAATCCTGCAATAAAAGCAACAAAGCACCGAACGTAAATCTGACACTAAAAACCATCATTTATATCGTTTTCATAACTTATGCATCTAATTCTAACTAACTATGATTTTTATATTTTTTGATGCATTATTATGAAATTATTCAATATTATTGCAAATATATAATAAAAAGTCATATAATATAATCATATTTTTGTCATACAACAACTACTCCCCACTTAGCTTTTGATCGTCCTCGAGCAAAATAAGCGATAAAACTTGAACGAGGGACAAATTCATGATGATATAAGATATAAGAGACAATCCAGATGATACAACCATTTGAATCATAACCACACGTTAACCTCAATATAAATGTATAACAGAGTGTGTGTGTGAATAGCCTTTTTAATTTCCACTATCCTCTCTTGAATAATTCAAGCAAACGCACAAGTATCCATTCAGACAGTCCTAATGACTTTCCTAGGTATAGGCAGTAACAGTTCCACACAAAGTCCTCCCGTGTACTTATTAGGATAATCCCTAAAGCATATCATTCAGTTTATACTGGGGATAGTCAGAAGATAACTAAGTTTTCAACCATATTTCCATATTGTCATCAATTTTTTTTTTTTTTTTTTTTTTTTTTTACATTTGCAGCGTATGCCTTCATTCCCAGCAATAGGACGTTTCGTGATAACCCCCTAGCTGGACTACTATCATCAGGCGGATGCCCTCATTCCCAGCAATAGGATGTTTCGTGATAACACCCTAGCTGGACTACTATCATTGGGCAGTCGGGAGCTTTTAAACCTCATAGTGGAATAGGACGTTTCGTGATAACGCCCTACCGCTCTCAAATCATTGATAGCTACAACCGACATATAAATATAGTTCATCTTTTTTTCATTTCATTTTCCCAATAAACTTAACTTATATCCTTCCTATCACATTCAAACCTTCAGATATTCACAGTACATGTTCAGAAGTTAGGTACTAAGTTACTTCTATCTCTAAAATAACCAGTAGGCTACTGAATGTATACAGTTTAAAATTTTCGCTTCAATATCAAAGGCTTACGTGAAGGATGAATTCATGTTACGCAAATAAATTTGGGGTTAAAATGCACATACGGTTCACGTTGGTTATACACATCTAAATTGATCATTACATCATCAAATCCATGAAATATATACCTTGTCCAATTTATTTTAACCAACTAAATAATGCTTGAAAAAAAATCGAAAACTAAGGGATTTATTGATACAAAATAAACATCAATTCCATTGCTAGACCAACCACGACTCCACTCCCCACTTACGAACTTACATTGTCCCCAATGTAAAGTGAGGGTAAATAAGTTGTTGGGAAAGCAATGGTGCACTAAAATAAGTCAAAAGAAATACTGGGATGATAGTAAGGGGTGGGCGGGTGGGTCAAAATTATGATCAGAGAAGTGTCACACTCCACACACTTAATATTCCATAGTAGTTGAACTAATACATGTCACACATTATTTGAAATTTAAAACCAACTAGATTATGATATGAAATATGTGACAAAGTATCAACTCTGAGTCTTTTATACCCAGATCCTCAAGGGTTATTTCAAATCGTTCTAACAACGTAAGTCCAAGAAATGATGTATTTGAATTTTCTCTTTGTTATACCTCGGGATTTTCGGATAACCACCTAATCGTTCCCTCTTTAATGATATTCAAACATTCATCCTAGGACTTAGTGAAACAAAATGAAAATCAATCCTAAGTACTAGCAAAGTATCATCCCAAGTAAGAGTGATTATTATATTTAACATTTTTTTTTACGGGCTGCCTCCCGGTAGCGCTTTTGGTTAACGTCGTTTGCTCGACAAACTTAAACAACCAAAATGATGATGATTAACTAATATAATATATTAAGATAAATGGGACACTTCTAACAATTACTCACCAAAGCATGTAGCAATTAAGTTTATGAACTAACTAGAAATAAATGCTTAAGGAGCAAAGAGGAAGGATAGTACCCATGTTTTTACTATATTTATAGTATATAGCTAGACTTTCTCTTGCTTCGGTTTCTAATGTACTGGTGGTGGGTCATCCTCACGCGCCGCATTCTTCTTTAATACCGGTCTTGCACATAGAGTAGACAAATTTACCAATCCAAACGATTCTTGACCTTTTCCTTTGATTTCCGAGCTTTCGGTTTGCGAGCCTTCACATTATTGATGGAGTCATCTTCTTCAATTACCTGCGTGTTAGTACAATCCACAACAAGGGGACACAAAGGGTCCACACAAGAACAAGATTCTAGTGTAGTGCATGAATATTTTAATGGAATGTAAATGTTGAAGACAACGCGCTCATTACTTCCCAAACTAAGCTCTCCCGAACAATGATGAAAGGGATATTAATAGTTAAGTGCCGAAAAGTGTAAAGAAAACGTGCATAACTATTATAGTTAGATGAAGATGGTAAAGCTTCCTTGAATGATTGTGCCATTAGAGGACACTGTGTGTCATCATTCAGTACCTTTTTCCTTCAAAATATGCACTGGATATGGTTCTGCCCTATCAGGTTGAATTCGGTTTGAATTGTCCCTTTGAGTATTACATGATGTCCTCAGTATGTTCAAAATAAGAAAAACTTAGCTAGTTGTAATTCGAAGGTGGCAATTCTGGAAGTGGTCATAAGTCAGATCCAGAAATGCTTGAGGAAAGCAGTAGACTGTGGACCATCCACCGGTAAACTGATTTCATCTAAAAGCTCACAATCGCTATCGCAAATATCCTGCACATATGAGGAAACAAGACGTACCTCGGGGATACGGGCATAAAAGATGATAGACAAGTCAATATCATGGAACAAAGCAGAAGCAATGCAAAAAATTGATAATAACCGAATTTATATGAAATATAGTGTACAAATGTAATATCGAGGAATACTGGGGTACATGAGGAAACAAGGGTCAGTCGTTCAAGTACTGATCCATGGAAAGAAACTGCTAGATGGAAAATATTAGCAACCAACAAGAGAAACAAAACAAAAATAAACTATAGACAAAAAAGGAAAAGATATCCAGGTTACCGTCCTAGTAGGGCTTAATTATAGTCGGGAGCTCGACTAACCAATAAAAACTCAACCTGGGTCAGGCCAGGGAGGCCTCTTCCCGGAATCATTCTCGATCCTCTCTAGGTCAACAGTCTGGAATCCATAGGAACAAAGTCTCGCTAACATCTTGGCCAGATCATCAAACTTCTGGACCCACTTTGTTCCTATGATTCTTTTCTTCTTCTTTTTAGGTTTTTGTTTCACAAGCCGAGGTGTAACATCAGGGATCACAACATCATCAAAGAACTCACAGAGATGTAAATCGTCAGGTGCCAAAGGATCGGAGCTATTTTGACTAGGGACGTTGTTCAGATAAAAAACCACCGGTCGTTCCTTTTGTTGACCAATATAATGTTTTAACCGATGACCATTTACTCTGAACAACCCGCCCTGTTTATCTTTCAAATCGACTGCTCCACTAGGGAAAACCTGAAAGATTTCAAAGGGGCCAGACCAACGGCTGCGTAGCTTACCAGGAAACAGATGTAACCTGGTATTATATAGTAAAACCCACTCGCCTGCTGTGAATTCCCTATGCTTGATTTTCTTGTCGTGAAGCAGTTTAGTCCTCTCCTTACTGATTCTCGAGCTTTCGTAGGCCTGGAGTCTGAACTCATCAAGCTCCTGCAACTGCAACAATCGCTTTTCTCTACATAATTGACTATCAAAATTCAAGAATTTAATAGCCCAGAACGCTCTGTGCTCAAGCTCGATTGGCAGGTGGCAGGCCTTGCCATAAACCATCTGAAACGGAGACGTGCCAATAGGAGTTTTGAAAGCTGTCCTGTAGGCCCACAGTACATCATCTAGTTTTTGACTCCAGTCCGTCCTATGATAGTTCACCGTCTTCTCAAGAATGCTTTTCAGGCTTCGGTTACTTACTTCAACTTGTCCACTCGTCTGAGGGTGATAGGGGGTAGCAATTTTGTGTTTTGCCCCATACCGTTCTAAAATCTTTTCTAGTGGAGTATTGTAGAAGTGAGTTCCCTCGTCACTGATGAGAGCTCGTGGACAGCCAAACCGCGTAAAAATATTTTTCCTCAGAAAGTTCTTGACAACCTTGTGGTCGTTCCGCGGCGTTGCTATCGCTTCCACCCACTTTGACATGTAGTCGACGCAGACCAGAATGTACTTATTCCCATACGAGGATGGGAATGGTCCCATGAAGTCAATACCCCATACGTCGAAAACCTCGCATTCTTGAATGGGATGGAGAGGCATGTCCATTCGCCGAGAAAGTTTACCGGTGCGCTGGCACCGGTCACACCCTTTTACAAAGCTCTCTGTATCCTTAAAGATTGTTGGCCAGTAGAAGCCGGACTGAAAAATTTTCGCAACAGTCTTCCCAGCTCCATAATGACCTCCCACAGGTCCGCCATGGCATTGCTCCATAATGTCCCTCTGCTTGAACTCAGGGACACACCTACGGAGTAATCCATCCTTGCAACGCTTGAAGAGAATTGGATCGTCCCACACATAATAGTTCAAATCCGAAATGAATTTCTTCTTTTGCTGATATGTCAGGTCAGGGTCCAGATATCTGCCACATAAGAAGTTTGCAAAGGGTGCAAACCAAGGATATTTTTTTCCCGCACGGGCAGGAGCAACCTCGCACACGTCAAATGTCATGAGTTGCTCAGTTGGAAAATCAATTCCAATCTCATCCGACTCTACCTGAGGATCATTGGTCAACCGAGACATGTGGTCAGCTACCACATTCTCGCTACCCTTCTTGTCCCGGATATGAACATCAAACTCTTGTAAAATTAAGATCCATCTCAACAAACGAGGCTTTGCATCAGCCTTGTTTAACAGATATTTCAATGCAGAATGGTCTGTCCAGACCGTAACTTCCAACCCAAGCAAGTAGCTTCTAAATTTATTCATGGCAAAAACTACTGCCAACAACTCCTTCTCAGTTGTTGCATAATTTACTTGTGCTGGGTTTAAAGTATGACTAGCGTAGTAGATGGGTTTGAACCTGCCGTCCATTCTCTGACCTAGCACCGCACCGACTGCATAATTAGAGGCATCACACATAAGCTCGAAGGGAGCTTTCCAGTCGGGTGCTATAAGAATTGGCGAGGTAACCAACTTGTCCTTTAATTCTTTAAACGCTCTTTCACACTCAGGAGTGAAAACAAACTTCACATCTTCTCTTAAGAGAGTTGACAAAGGCTTGGCTATCTTAGAAAAGTCTTTTATGAACCACCGATAGAAGCCGACATGACCCAGGAAACCTCTCACTTCTCTTACATTTTTGGGGTATGTCATTTTTTCAATAACTTCTACCTTCGCTTTGTCGACCTCAATACCTTCTTTGGACACCTTGTGTCCCAGAACAATTCCCTCTTCCACCATCAGGTGGCACTTTTCCCAATTTAAGACTAAGTCCTTCTCTATGCACCGGGATAGAACTTTATCAAGATTGTGTAAACAGTGGTCGAAACTGTCTCCGAACATAGAGAAGTCATCCATAAAAATCTCCATCACCTTCTCCACTAAACCATCAAAGATAGCCAGCATACATCTTTGAAATGTAGCCGGTGTGTTGCAGAGACCAAATGGCATCCTTCGGTAAGCGAAGGTACCGGAGGGACAGGTGAAGGTAGTCTTTTCTTGATCAGTGGGGTCGATGGCTATTTGAAAGTATCCAGAATAGCCATCCAAAAAACAATAAAATTGCTTGCCACTAAGCCTCTCAAGGAGCTGGTCAATGAATGGCAAGGGGAAATGGTCTTTTAGAGTTACCTCATTTAGTCTTCTGTAGTCGATGCAAACTCTATACCCAGTGACTTGCCGTAGGGCAATCTCTTCCCCCTTGTCATTCTTCTCAAAAGTAATTCCTCATTTCTTTGGCACCACCTGAGTGGGGCTCACCCATTCACTATCGGCTATTGGGTAAATGATACCCATGTCAAGCAATTTGATGATTTCCTTCTTAACAACCTCCCGCATATGAGGGTTTAGCCTTCTCCGAGGTCGTCGCACCTTCTTCGATCCCTCTACGCTCCCGATCTTATGCTTACGAGATATCGGGGCTTATTCCCTTGATATCTCCCACTTGCCAACCAAAGGCGAGGATATTATCTTGCAGCACTTTGATAAGCTTTTCTTCCTCCTTTGGTTCTAACTTAGATGAAATGATCAAAGGAAGCTTATCACCGTCCCTCAGAAAAATGTATTTCAAGTGTTGAGGCAAGGGTTTCAACACTAAATCTGACGGTGGCTCCTCCACACTTAGCCTTAATTTATCGCCCTTAAGTTCCAGATCTCCAAGCTTATCATAAGGGCTCTGAAGCATCATGGCCTCCCAGCAGACAGGGGCCTCATCTCCCTTTGCAAATCTTGGCATATCACCATGCCTCTTCCCAATTATCTTTCTTACCACCTCCTGGTAGTCAGAACTTTCCTTGTCAATCTCTTCTAAAAATTTTATCCACTCCTCATTAGTCCAAGTTGCAGATAGTTTATTGAATTCTTCCTCATCCCA
Organism: Gentiana straminea; assembly: GCA_036785695.1. Taxonomy (NCBI): domain Eukaryota; kingdom Viridiplantae; phylum Streptophyta; class Magnoliopsida; order Gentianales; family Gentianaceae; genus Gentiana; species Gentiana straminea. The sequence continues at coordinate 640,428 of JAVUPR010000407.1, forward strand.
ACTACCCATGAACACTTGTTTATCATACTCATCAGTGAAATCGTCCTCAATAGCTAAACAACCATCACCGGATGCATGCTTCACTGCGTTGCCCACATTGAAATTTATACTCTCATCCTCCAAATGTAGGGTTACTTCGCCACTGTGGGAATCTAGTAAGGCACGGGCAGTTGCAAGAAAAGGTCTTCCAAGGATCAAGGGGTTTTCTCATCCTCGGTCATGTCCATGATTACCCAATCAATTTGGGTATATGAAGTTTTTAACCTTGACCAACACATCTTCTATGATTCCCCTTGCATACTTCACACTTCTATCTGCAAGTTGAAGAGAAATAGATCTAGGAGTAATAGATTGATCCAATCCAAGAGATTGGAAGATTGAAGTAGACATCAGATTGATTGATGCTCCCGAATCGCACAAAACATTGTGAAAGTCCCTGTTCCCATAGTACACGAAATCGTAAATCTTCCAGGGTCCGGACACTTCACAGGAAGTTTAGTCTGGACGATTGCGGAACATTCTCCATTCAACACTATGTGTTCGAGCTCTTGAAGCTTCTTTTTCGAACTCACTGCGTCCTTTATAAACTTTGTATACTTTGGCATTCCTACCAAAAGATCAACTAATGGAATGTTTGCCTCAGTGTTCTTGAGCAAGTCGATAACCTTCTTATACTCTTTATCGACTGTTAACGACAGCTTGTTTTTGCTAGGTGGATAAGGGAGATCAGCAAAGTCTTCCTCAGTGAAGTGCTTCTTTGCTGTCTTATGATTGATTGCTTTGTCTTCCTTATCCTTCCACCTCACATGCTTCCCAGAACAGAACTTAGATTCTGACTTCTTCTCAGTACTCTTCTCTTTATCATCAGTATTCTCAACTCTCACACTTCTCTCAGAATTTACTTTTTCACTTGGCTCAACAAGAGTCCCAACATCTTTCGAGGAGAACAAAGATCTTCCCCTCCCCGCCTCACCGCTCGCGGGAGGGGCTACTCGTTTCCCCGGTTGGCCCGATCGCCAACCACTTTCCCACTCCTCGGATTTATGGCATTCAACTCATCCCGACCATAGTCCCATGGTGCACTAGATCGGTGCAAGTATTTTGGTCATTCGGACCAAGTTGACCCCTCGGGGGTTCTTCTCAGTAAAACTCGGCAGCTGACCCTGAGGTCGACTAGCTTGTTGTCCCGAAATCTGTCCCATTTGCACTTCTAAATTTCTCACTGTACTGGTCAGAGTACTTAATGCTTTTGCCAATTGAGTGTTGGCCGTGACTTGCTCACTCAACTTTTGTCCCAAGATCTGAAATGATTGGTTCTGATTTTGATTTTGATTGACCGGTGGATTGGTGTTCCATGCCGGTTGAGAGTTGAATTGAAAATTTCTTTGATTAGGCCTAGGGGCCTGAAAATGATGGGGGTTCGCTGCTCCAGAAGGGTCATTCCACCGGAAACCAGGGTGGTTCCGGTTGTAATTGAACCCTTGAGTGTTTTGATTCTGACCCGAAGGTCAATAATTTATAGAATTGAATGCATTCACCTCATTTGAATGCAACAATAGATGACACTGATGGAATGTGTGCCCAATGGTATCGCAATTTTGGCAAACAACATTGTTTTGAACAGCTTTGACCTGAGAGATTGGGTCAAGCCGGCACCGACATCGCGATGGCCTTGGCCATGGCAGTTGTCACACACAAGACTTGGAACATTCATTGCCGCCACTTGCTTCTGTAGTGCGGCCAACTGAGCTTTTAGAAACGTGGTCTCATCTACCTCATACTTCCCTGCAGTCAAGCTTTTCTGATTGGATGCACCTGCATATGTAGGGGCATAATTATACTTTGCAATATCTTCAAACAACTTCCATCCCTCATCAGGTGTCTTTCTCAGAAATGCACCTCCAGCAGAACTATTCACCATTCCTTTAGTCAATTCAGTCAAACCACTGTAGAAAGTGTTGACCAATCTTTGTTTATCCAGCCCATGGTGGGGGCACTTTCTCAAGAGAGCCTTAAATCGTCTCCACGTATCGTAGAACGATTCCCTCTCGGGTTGCACAAAAGTGAATATCTGATTCAGAAGATGAGCTGTCTTTGTAGGTGGAAAGTACTGGCTCAGAAATTCTTTCTCCAACTCCTCCCATGAAGTAATGGATTCGACTGGTAAGGATTTATACCATTCTTTTCGCTTCTCCCTTCAGTGAGAAGGGAAAAAGTTTCATCTTCAGGGCGTCCTCAGTGACCCCTTTGATTAAAATAGTCCCGCACGATACTAGAAATGAGTGAATGTGATCGTGCGGGTCCTCAGTGGAAAATCCATGAAATGTGGAACCTCTTACCAAATTGATTAAAGAAGTTTTGAGTTCGAAATTATCAGCCGTGATTTCAGGAATCACGACCGCAGGATTAACTTTCACAGTAGATGGCATGGCAAAGTCTGCCAATGTCCGTTGATCTGCCATTTTCTCAAGCTCGGCTCCTACTTGAGCTTCTCCCTCAACGTATCCTTCAGGATTGTTTCCTTCCGTGGTTCCCTCGTCCGTTGGTCCGGTGAGCCGGGCCAAACGTCGGTTTGGTCGAACGATGGTTCGCTCTAGCTCCGGTTATACAAAAGATGTCCCCCGTGAGTTCGAGTTTTCATAAACCACGTTCGAACACCAACACCTTAACCCCGAGGTTTCGGGATTTTAATTCTTATGTTTCCGCAGAGTGGGATTCACCGAGAATCCATCACCCAACCTCGACGATTAACCAAGGAACACGGGTTTTTTTTTATTTTTTTATTTTTTATTTATTTTATTTTTTTATTATATATATATATATATATATATATATATATATATATATATATATATATATATATATATATATATATATATATATATATATATATATTTTAGACTTAATAAATAAAAACTAAACTAAAACAAGCTCGAAACAGGTCTGAACAGCGTAGATAAAATAGAAACAGAACAGAAATTGAAAACGAAAACTTTCCGTGCCAAAGTCCCCGGCAACGGCGCCAAAAACTTGTTCGCGGTTTTATGCAAAGAAAAAGATAACAAGTAATAAAATAAAACCGATGTCAGCCCCAAGTGCGAAGGCTCGCAGCTATAGTGGTGAAACCGGATCGTATCCGCAGGGACTTGTACGAAAAAGAGTCTTTGCCTTCGATTTCTTTCTTAAAATTGATGATTATGATCTCGGATTTTCAATTAACAAACTAAGGTAGCAAACATGAAAATAAATAATACTACGATAACAACTTTTATAAAAACTTATAATTTAAAACAACTAGAACTCACCAATGATCCACCACCCCACCGAAATTAATAAGACAAACACATATTCGTTCGTAAGTTCTTGGATTATTATCTACTAAAGAGGCGTTTCTTCTCTCGGTTCATCGCCTTTTAATTACTCCCCCTTTCGGTACAACTAAAGCATTTATGGATCAAAGATATGGATATAAAATCCTAATCTAATAATATTATCCCTCAACTCTCGTTTGTTGGAATAAATATTATTACTCTCCTTCACGGTAATCTATGAATTTATCAACTGTCGTATGTTTAACTTCTATTAGCATGCAACATAAGTATAGTTCATACAAATTGCACATAAACAATTCAAACATGAAGGAAGAACAAGAAACTTACTAGAACGAATATGTTCAAACTCTTATTTATTCCGGTGATGGTGGCTTTACAATGGTGGTTCTAGCCTCGAGTCCTTAGCCGCTCATCTTTAGATTACAATTGTAGCTTTAGAGTCGTATTCTCCGGAAATAACAACTCCTTCACATCAATGAACCTTGATACATCTTCTAAGCATTATAACGAAACTTATATTACAACATTACATCGCAGAATTCCGACAGAGTGCCGTTTACAGCATTTATTTAACTAAAAAACAACAAAAGAGACGATAGAGATCTATATAAGAGAGATATATAGATTGGAGCAACTCCAATAGGCTGAAAATGAGCTCTATTTATAGACTGCACCACAAGGCCGGCGCGTGCCGGAGCACCACCGGCACGTGCCGGCTAAATAGTATATATTCTCTTGTTGTCAGACCCATGTGCCAGTGTTAGAAATATTCCTGAAAGATTCGGCCTTCTCCGGCGCGTGCCGGCCATGCAACATCTCCGATGTTCATAAAAACCTATCTCGAGCTGTAGACCTCAGATTGACATGATTTAATATTCGTTGGAAAGCTCTCTTGAAGATATACAACTTTCATCAAGGACTTTTTCTCTGAAAATGCCTCTAAGTTAGGTCAAATGTCCGTTGAAGATGAATTACTGTAGAAACACTAAGGACGGTTGATCTGTTCAAAGTTGTTAGATTTTGGCATAATCTTTTATCCCACAAAAGATATGATTTAGGCTCCAAAACATGTCATCTTTTGGGATCTTGGTAAACGTATAATCCTGCAATAAAAGCAACAAAGCACCGAACGTAAATCTGACACTAAAAACCATCATTTATATCGTTTTTATAACTTATGCATCTAATTCTAACTAACTATGATTTTTATAAGTTTTTGATGCATTATTATGAAATTATTCAATATTATTGCAAATATATAATAAAAAGTCATATAATATAATCATATTTTTGTCATACAACAATAATCATTATGGATTATTCAGAAAATTCATGTTTATACCGGACACTCTGTCCAGAAAATCTGCAGCAGCACCTTCACTTCTTCTTCTGTTTTGAACAGGTTAAACATCTTCAAATGACCTGAATTTTTGATATGTTGCAGACAACAATTTTATCTACAGATTTTATTTTTGGAATTAAGTTCAGATTCTCTTTCGTTTGATCTCGATTTGCAATTCAACACAGTGTTTATTAATCGGAAATTCTGGCAGCTTGTGCAATCGTCAGAAATAACTGTTTTTGACAAACTTATCTTCATTAAAAAATTCTAATATTTTTATATCACCTGGAAAACTCCAGTATCTAAATCTTTTCTCTTTGGATCATGCTCAAATTCCTCTTATTTTGTTCTGTAAAAATTGATAATGTCAGACCCGGAGTAAAAAAATCTTTCACAGCAACCTAAAAGGAATTTTCACCTCCTTGACTTAGAGTTTGGGCTAAGAGGGTAGTAAGTTATGATTGTCATGTTTAGGAGTTCCTTGAAGTTTGATCTCCTTCTGAGTTAAACCTTTTAGTAGGATACTTATAAAGCTAACATTATAGTTTCTTTTGCAGCGTTAAACAAGAATCAAGATGCTACCCTCTAGCATGCCATGTTTGATGTTCAGTCCATTTTCGTTCCCTCTTGTAATTATGCTTTTTCTGGTAATTTGTTTCTCATGTAATACCTCACTTGAGATCTTATAACGCAACAAATCCTCTCTGCTTGGTGTCATGAATTATCTCCGAAACATATCTCCATAAGCCCTTTTTTTGAACAAATTCATTCTTTCTTACTTTTCAAATCAAGAAACAAATTCTCTTCAAAGTTCTAAATTGTTGCACTCCCATCTTTCCTTTCAAATTCCAATTTGACTAAGCCTTATGATGTTAGAACATTTTTCTTATTTGTGTCTATTCTCAGCTCCCCTCATAAGGGTAGTGTCGATATTGTAACTATTTCACCTAATGCTGACTGTTCCTTTAAGGTATGCATATCTTCGTTTGTTGGTCATATTTTTTAAGCCTATCATGACATTCCTCTTCAGTTACTTATCTTTAACCTTCTAGCAATTTATGCTAAGCTAGTTTCAAGCAGAAGGTAGCCTTTTCCAATGTGCCTTCCGAACTTATTTAGCCAACCGACGTTTGAGTTCCCAAACTTTTGATCTCCATTTCAGGTTATTGCACCTTGTGCGCCTCAGTTTTAAATCTCTTTCAGGCCATTTAGAGCCATGAATATAAATCATTTTGACTTTCCACTTTCTGTTTTGGCGTTTCTACTACAATTTTGTTACACCGGTTGAAAGTCTATTTCATTTTAACCGTTTCATTTCCACACGGGGAATAACCTCGAGCATTTATTCCTTGGCAGTGTACTATTCCTCTTGAGTAGTGCAACCTTGAACCTCTTATTTGAGTCGTCAATGATCGTTTAAACTTCCTTTGAAGGTTTGAATTAATTCTTTGAAATCAAACCTTACCCGACAATTCTAAAGTGTCATTTCCTCTTCACTTAAAATCTTGTTTGACGCTTAATTATTCAAACTTTTGATTTTCCCTTACAATTCATTGAGGGAAATTTCTAATTTCTCTTAAATCATGAAATAACCCCTCTTTGACTATTGCAAACTTGGACACTTCTTGACAAGTGTTTATCTTATTTTGAGACCTTTTGGTGTACTCCATGGCTCCTTCATGATGAGATTCTTGCTCTCTTTTGATTTCTATCTTTCTAGTCCTTCTGGTGCTCGACCTTGCACCTTTACTTTGCTTTTCTATTGTGTGATATTTCCCTTACGAAACTCATGTGAACTGAAGATTTTTTTCTAGTTCGCCAACATCCATCTTTGATAACCAAATGATTAAAAATCAAGGTCACTTTCTTAATGTTCTCAAGCTCGGTGTTCTCTTTTCATACATTGAGAATATCTTCAAGTCCATCTGGTGATGTTCTAACGTCTCCACTTTCTAAAGGCTTACATGAAAGCCTATTACCATTCTTCTAAGTTGCCTCTGATGTCCTTGTAGACCACCGTATCTTGCAGAATTCCACTCTCTCAAAAGAATTCCATCTGCAAGGTGTTCTTTTGTTGTCCTTCTGGTGGCCATCTTTTGTATTATGATACAGTGCCTCTTTCTTCATTGCAGAACCAACTTCAACTTTCCTCAACGCGGATTTTTCTTGTTTTGCTTGTAACCCAAGCAACCTTTCTTATTTCAAGTGCATTGTACCCTTCCTTGGCTTACCTAGTTGACATACCACCCTGGTACTCAACTTGTTACTTTTCAACTTCTTTATTCTCCAAGCTAACTCTCTTGGCATAAGAATTGGATTAGACCGTCAGAGAGAGAAAGGGTGGCAGATGCATACTTCTCATTTCCCTAAGAAGTCTCAGAAACACTACCGCCAGAATCCTTGTAGTTCTTCAGCAAGCTTGTGGTGCCATGATGGAAGTTGAGATCGAAAGAAGTCAAGTGTGCCAGAAGTGTAGTTTCGGCTGGGAAGATTCAGCTTTCCGGGTATAGGTCAGCAGGAGCAAGCAAAGAGTGTTGAACCAATGATTTCAAGATTCGAGCCAGTTGATGAGTTCGTGAAGAAACAAGACAAAGACCCAGTTGTCTCCGGTTACAAGTGAGTGGCTGGAGCCTAACCAGCCATTGGTCATGAGTTAGATGAAGATAGCAACCGTCCGCATCGGAATCAGCTTTGGGTTCCGAATGTGGAAGATTTTGAAGGACAATGAAGAATGAAAACCTCGAGATGACAATTGCAATTCCTCTCGGAGTGACCAAGAAGTACAATAATTGGAACAATACTGCTGGAGATCTTTCATGAAGATAGAGATAGAAGAACACGAGTTTCTGGGATGAAGTGGAGCGATAACGGAGTACGAGACCAGAATTGATCAAGCAAGCCAACAAAGGATTGAAGTAGATTGTCGCCACCTCGAGATAGCTCAAGACAGGTGGAAGAGTTGGGAAGATAGAAGAAGAAGAAGACTGTACGAGTTAGGAGACAAAACGCTTCGCAAAGTCAAGAGTTAAAGTACCTCTCGGTTACATTCTAGTTTCGAGGATGAAAATCCTCTTAAGGGGGAAGGAATGTAACATCCCGATTTTTCAGAAAGGGTAAATTAGTAATTGGGCATACCCTCTACGACCTAATTATTATTTATCCTATTTATTTAATTAAGAAGGATTAATTAAAAGGATTTAGTTATTTAATTAATGGGTTTAATTAAATGGCTATAAAAAGGAGATAATCCCCAAATTTAATTCATTAAGCTTGTGCGCATCTTCTGGAAAAAAAAAGAGGAACAGCGGCAACAGAGAAGAAAACCAACGCAGAAGATGTCATAAAAAGGGAGAACGTAAACTTCAACCGTGTGATCAATCCGTTCATCTGTTCAAGATACCACAGGAGAGAAAAGTGATCAGCACGACGAGACGCAAATTTGGAAAAAAAACATCTCTCGATTTCGTAAGTTTTCGGTATTCGTAGAGTTCGATTCTTGAAAAATTCGTATCTTTTAATCCGTAGCTCTGTTTCGCAGCTGTGAGTTGTCGAAACGATCGTCTCGGAGCGTAGATTAATCTAAAATTAGTTTGATAGCAGTTAATCCAGGTAATCTGCAGTTTATTGCACTTTTTCAGTTTAGTTTTTCTGCAAAGAAATAGGATTTTAGGGTTTCTTGTTGATCACATAGGTTTTGGGGTTGAGGATCAACAGTTGTTGCAGTTGCTTGGTGTAACATCCCGACTTTCCGTAAAAGGGTAAAATAGTCATTGGGCGTATTTACTACGACCTAATTATTATTTATTCTATTAAAAAGGAATTAATTAAGAATTTTGGAAAAGATTGTTATTATGGAATAATATATTGATTATTAAAGGGATTTTAATAATTAGTATTTAAGGAAATAATTTCCTTAATTCATTCATAACATCAAGTCACGCTGCTTTAGAAAAAAAAGTGGAACGGCGCACACAAAATGAGAAGCAACGCAGAAGAAAGCGAAATAAAAGGAAGAACCGTGTGATCAATCCGTTCATCTGTTCAAGACGCCGCAGGAGAGAAAAGTGATCAGCGCGAGGAGGCGCAACTTTGGAAAATAACATATCTCGGTTTCGTAAGTTTTCGGTTTAGCCCTAGTTTTCGGTATTCGTAGAGTTCGATTCTTGGAAAATTCGTATCTTTTAATCCGTAGCTCTGTTTCGCAGCCATGAGTAGTCGAAACGATCGTCTTGGAACGTAGATTGTTCTAAAAATAGTTTTGTGGCAATTAATGTAACGCTCCGTTCCCGGACACCGAGTCCTTATCCGGAAATCGAAACGTTCGGCACGCATAACATTAAATAAATAATATTACACGTAAGCCTCTACTACATCGTATCAAATAAAAGCAAACGGAAGCAAAGACTCGGGTAAATTTTTTTCAAACATTAAAGAATAGAAACCACTAAAGATAGAATAAATGCAATACTTATTACATTCAAAGAAACCAACGAAATCCAATGATACTAAGATAACTATTACATCCAACTAATCCAAGTCTATGAAATAGCATAAATGAAAGAACCAAAATAAATAAGAGTCTTCAACTCCGGCGTCTTCAAACGTCGTCATCAAAGTCCTCCTCGAAACCTTCACAAACCTGTTCGTCTTCTCTCCCCCAAACACATAAATAAACATGCATTTGAGGTAAGTACAATGTACATAGTAAGAAGTAGAAGATACAATTTAATTAAGGTTATTATTAAAAGCTTATCTTGGCGAGAACGACTCAATCTAGGGTTCACTTCATGCCCATCGACAAGTCGTGACTATACGTTTCTACTTAGCTTATCTTTGTTACATCACTACCCAAGGACACTGCGCATGGCGTTCATCAGCCTGAAGATATACTTGCTAACTAACGGTGATTAGCACCGATTAGCTCCGGGGTCTCCCCGGTATGCGTATACGTCCGATGGATTTCCTCCACTACCCTTCAGCCGTTTAAGGCCAGCAGCGTTGTCCACCTTTTATGGACATATCACATCGCCGATATGAAATAGTGTCTAACCGAGAATAGATGATGTTTTATCTTTTACTACACATATGTATGTATTGATGTGAATTAACTAGCCATCCCTAGTGTTTTCAAGTAAGCTCCCTCACATCTCCTACTCTCGTACTTAGACCACTAGACGCGGACAAGTCCTAGCAAATACACAGACATTGATGAACCCTAGTTCACCAAAGCACAAGCCCTTTCATGCCCTTCCGACGGATCCGAACTTCAACTCCCTTTAAGAGTACATTCGGTGTTTTAACTGAACGCATCAGAAGTACAATCGAAGCTTGTTTATGTTTAGTTAATCTTAATACATCGTGATTAAGAGTTTAAAACAATAAAGGACATGATGATCAAGCTTGAAACAATTAAAGTAATAGAAATAAGGTAACAAATCCAAACGCTCATTTAAACTTTATGGACGCCCGTCCACTAATACCGGACGCTCGTCCACTTAAAATCGCTACAACCTGTATGTAAAATCACCCCTCAAACGCCCGTCCGCTTAAAGCAAACGCCCGTTTGAAACTGGACGCCCGTCCACTAATCCCGGACGCCCGTCCTCCTAAGAACGCTACAATCCCGAATCAAAAATCTACTGTCAGACGCCCGTCCAGCTAGTCCGGACGCCCGTCCGAACCACCAAAATCACAGACGCCCGTCTGACTAGTTCAGACGCCCGTCTTCCTGGGGTTTACCCAAAACCCTAAAATCTTCAAATACGATTTTCAATCCGTTTCTAACCTAAATAACAGCAATTTCAACACATAAAATCACAGGGAAACATATCTAACCATACCATGGCATCTAGGACCATTAACCAACTAAAAAGCCATAACCTTCTTACATCTAAACACTTAAAACCTTAATCTAAACCTTAATTAGATTGTAGGAAGAGCTTCTTACTTGTCTTGCAGCCAAAAACCAGGTCTGATCAGCCTTGAAATCTGCAGCCTTTCCAACAAAGCTGCTATCCAAACGATGCTCTTCTCACGACGATTCCGGCGTTCGAAACTGATCTGAAAACGATTGAGATTTGCTTTAGATTTTGGTGAAACTGTTCCAACCCCTTTTTTTTTCTCCCAAGTCGACGGCAAGAAGAAAAGGGCGGCTGCTCTCTCCTTTTCTTTTGACTAATGATTTAGGTTAGGGGATTAATGTGTATAATAGATCCCTTATATAGTTAATCCCAATTAAATCATTTTTCCATAAAAAAAACAGAAAATCTCTTTTATTATATACATAATTATCTTGAAAATTACATATATAAATATCCAATTATTTAAACTCCAAATAAAAGGAACCGAACCCAATATTTCGTTTTCGCAAAATGACACGTCTGCCCTTTCCCGAAAATCGGAATATTACATTCTGCCCCCCTTAAAGGAGTTTCGTCCTCGAAACTTAGAATATACCTGGTAAGTCCATTAAATCTGGGAACTCGCCGATCATCTCATCCTCGACTTCCCACGTAGCTTCTTCCGGTGAATGATTGCTCCATTGCACCAAAATCAAGGGAATCATTCTTCTCTTAACCATCTTTTCCTTCTGTCCAAAATTTCGATCGGTTTCTCATCATACGAAAGGTTATCTTGAAGGATCTCCGGGTCAACCGTAGTCTCAACATCCGTCTTGGTCAAACACCTTTTCAACATCGATACGTGGAACACGTTGTGGACTCTTGACATGGATTCTGGTAGCTCAAGCTTATAAGCCAACGGTCCAATCCTTTCCAGAATCTCAAAAGGTCCAACATACCTCGGACTCAACTTTCCTTTTTGTCCAAAACGTCTCACTCCTTTCATTGGTGACGCTCGTAGATACACTCTTTCACCAACTTCAAACTCTAAGGGCCTTCTTCTAACATCTGCCCAACTCTTCTGTCTATCTTGAGCTGCCTTCAGATTCTTCTTAACCAACTGAACTCTTTCCTTAGCTTGCTCAACCAATTCCGGCCCGGTGATTTGTCTTTCTCCGACTTCATCCCAAAACAGCGGCGTTCTACACCTTCTTCCATACAACGCTTCAAATGGCGGCATGCCTATACTTGCATGATAACTGTTGTTGTAGGCAAACTCCGCTACCGGTAGGTAATCATCCCATGATCCGCCTACTTCCAAAACACAAGCTCTCAACATATCTTCAAGTGTTTGGATGGTTCTCTCAGATTGTCCGTCTGTCTGAGGATGAAAGGCCGTACTCAAATCTAACTTGGTTCCGAAAGCTGTTTGTAAACCTTTCCAAAATCGACTGACGAACCTCGAATCACGGTCCGATACTATCGATATAGGTACTCCGTGTAACTTCACTATATTATCTGTGGAAATATTACTCAGCAGACTCAGTCTGCTAAGGCTTCAGCAGGGTGCTCAGCAGATTGCTGAGCCTCAGGATTTCGTGCATAATATTTTGTACACCTTATTTAATTGTAAAATTAATTGTAAAAGACATATTAATTGTGAGTCATATAAACAATTAATATGTCAAACTCTAGTTTACTTTATGGCATAGACATAACTTTTACTTTTTACTTTTGCATGCTTGCCGCCCACATCTACATACTCAAGTGGCCGCCCAAGCTAGCTAGCTAGTCTCTCTATCTCAATTGTATCTATTTATACATCTTTTTACTCAATGAATAAACTAAGTTGAAGTTTACTCTTGTGTTTATCACATTCTCAAACTCTCTTCATGGTATCGAGCCTTGCGAGTTCTAAAATCCGCTGCAAAACTCAGTTCTTTTTCAGGAAGATGTCAACATTATCCAAAGTTTCATCTTCTTCGGTAGACTCACATTTGCCTCGACAGACCGGGATAAGCGAACACTCTTCTTTTACAAATCATAAACTTGATGGTAACAACTACTTGCTATGGTCAAGGTCTATGAAAATGTATATCTCCGGCCGGGGCAAGATGGGATATCCGTCCGGTTCCAAACGCCCGCTCGATTTGAAACCGACCCCAAGTTTGAAGCATGGGACACGAGAAAATAACCAAGTCATGACCATCCTCACGAGGTCTATGACAAAAGAGATCGTGAGAACTTCATGATGTATGACAACGCTAAGGAAATGCGGGTCAATGCCGAGACCTTTACTCAAAAAAGGACAATACATCCGAAGTCTATGAACTCGAAGCTCGATTCAAAATTGCGGACAAGGGGATATGTACGTAACTCAATACTTTAATCAACTATCTAAGGCATGGCAACACCTAGATATGTTGGAAACTCACCCCCGGAATGATGTTAAAGATCCGCACTCTTTAAAGAGATTATCGAGAAAAAGAGAGTATTCAAATTCCTTACCGGATGAATCCTACTCTTGATGATGTCGAGGTAGAATTCTTGCTACTAAACCTCTTCCAAATCTCAAATCCATGTTTGCCGAGGTCAAACATGAGGAAAGCGAGGAGGAAAGTGATGCCGCTTGAACTCCCTGCCGACAACCCTGCGAAGGTACCGCCCGTCGAAGGTTAATGAGACTTACGGGAAGCCTGCGAGAAAGCCGCAAAGGCGTTCGTGAACACCGCAAACGCACAAATCACACCAAGGACAATTGCCGGAAGCTACATGGCAAACCTAACCCCTCTAAAACCTCAAAACCAACCGGGGAAAGTCAAGGCAAACTTATCGGTGAAGAGGAGAATGACGAAGTAAGTCGAATGCTCGGTTTGCGCCTTTAGAGCCTTTATTGCTCGGCATCGGGAAGGTAGCTCCCCTCTTGAAATGGCCACTCATGCTAAAACGGGTATATTTTACTCACCTCTTAGTAATGAGACTTGGATTGTTGATTCTACGGGGCTTCTTCCCATATGATTTGGTAATAAAAACCTTATTACCCAATATATGCCATGCAACCAAATTCACGAATTAAGACTCGCGATGGTTCGTTTCTTATGCAAAAGGTGTTGGGAAGGTTAAACTTACTAATCGATATATCTACTGAATGTCCCTGTTTGTTCCAAAGTTAGATCGTAACCTTATATACGTCAAGTAAACTCACTAAAGATACGAATTGATTGTTGTTTTTAATAAGAATCGGTGTACATTCCGGGATCTTTCTTCTCAGAAGTGATTGGGCAAGCTAAACCTCGCTCGGGATCGTTTGTGATCAACCCCGTCGAAGACGAAGGCGAAGACGAGAATCGCCTCGGCGGCCTGCACTCAAAACTTAGACAATATCATGTTATGGCATTATAGACTAGGACATCCAAGTTTTGGTTATTTAAAGTCTTTAATCCCTGAATTGTTTAAAGGATGTAATCTTAATGATCTTCAATGTGATATTTGTCAATTTGCTAAACTCACCAAATCTGTGTATGCTAAGTTACCTCACTTGCCCTCTTCCCCTTTCACCCTAATTCACAGTGATGTATGGGGACCCTCAAGAGTGAAAAGTATAACAGGAAAAAGGTGGTTTGTAACCTTCATTGATGATCATACTAGAAACACTTGGTTGTTCTTAATGAAAGACAAATCTGAAGTTGGACCTATCTTCCAAGAATTTTATCACATGGTCTCCACCCAATTTGATACTAAGATCAAGATCTTAAAGGCGATAATGCTCGGAATACTATGAGTCTAACCTCGGTAACTTCTTGACAAACAGAGGAATTGTTCATATCGGTAGTTGTGTGGAAACACCTCAACGAATGGGGTTCTTTGAAAGAAAGAACGGGCATCGCGGAAATGGCCGGATCAATCATGTTCACTACACATGTTCCTAAATACATGTGGGGTGAAGCTATCTTGGCGCTACATATTTAATCAACGAGACTTCCCGGAGAGTGTTAGGTTTCAAAACTCCTCTCCAAACCCCGCCGACCACACACTCCCGCTCTCATCTTATTACCCAATTGCCTCCCAAGATCTTTGGTTGTCTTGTGTTTGTTTATATCCATGCTCAACACGAAGTAAACTTGATCCTAAAGCTCATAAGTGCATTTTCCTTGGATATGCACGGGACGAGAGAAAGGTTACAAGTGTTACTCTCCTACTGAAAAGAAATTTTACAATTCTATGGATGTGAAATTCTTTGAAAGGACTCCATATTACAGCAAGCCTACTGAGCCAGTCACTGATGGAAACCTGATTGAGATTGAACTAAGTCCGTTCCCTCAGCAAACCATTTACCCTCAGCAGAGTCCTAACCCTCGGCGGACTCATAATCTTCGGCATCCCCGCGGATCCTCACATTCGACCCTCGGCGGTCCGCCGACCCGAGTCGCCGACCCGAGCCCGCCGAACCGGAACCTCGGCTTCGAACCGAGTCCGTGGACCCCGGCCTCGACCCTCGGCTTGCGACCCTCGGCGGTCTGCGAAGTAGATGACGGACCTATTGCTCTAAGGAAAGGGAAAAGATCATGCACCGATCATTCTATTCATACTTATTTATCTTATAATCGGTTGTCTCCTGTCTTTGCCATGTTTACACGGGACACGGACTCTCACTCTATCCCTAGGAATATTCGGGAGGCCCTTCAAAATGATAAGTGGAAGGTCGTCTTTGTTAAAACAGAGATGATTGCTCTCTTGGATAATCATACTTGGGACCTCACAACTCTTCCCAAAGGCAAGAAAACAATTAGGCGAGATGGTTATTCACTATCAAATACAATGCGATGGTAAAATTGACAAGTATAAAGCCGATTGGTAGCAAGGGGATTCACTCAAACTTATGGCATTGACTATAAGGAAAATTTTGCACCAAAGTAGCAAAGCTCAACACCGTCGTGAGTGCGATTTCCCTAGGTTTGTCCAACTTGGTGGCCTCTTCACCAATTGGACATCAAAAAATGCCTTTCTAAATGGGGACCTCACCGAGGAGGTTTATATGTTGTACCCCCTGGTTTTATCAATCCTCATACTCAAGGCAAGGTGTGCAAGGCGAGGAAATCTCTATATGGCCCGAAGCAATCACCAAGGGCATGGTTTGGAAAACTCACTACCGTGGTTAAAGCTATCTTGGATATCATCAATGCAACTCGATCACACCATGTTTGTCAAGACAACCAACCGAGAGGAGGTCCATTCTAATTGTATATGTGGATGATATCATCCTTCTCGGAGATGACTCTGCGAGATCCGAACTTGAAGACTCTACTGGCAAAAGTGTTCCAAGTTAAAGATCTGGGCTACCTCAAGTACTTTCTTGGTATGGAAGTAGCTAGAACCACCAATGGCATTTCAGTCTCCCAAAGGAAGTATGTCCTGGACCTACTTAAGGAAACTGGCATGCTGGGATGCAAACCTGCTGTATCTCCAGTAGAACCCAGTCATACCCTACTGCATGGTGACATTCTTTGTCGGGGAAAGAACAATATCAAAGGCTTGTAGGCAAACTCATATACCTTTCTCACACAAGACCCGATATTGCATATGGGGTCGGTACGGTCGGTCAATTCATGCATTGCCCTACCGAGCAACATTGGGATGCGGTGAATAGGATGCGAGGTATTTAAAATCCACTCCCCGGCCAAGGCCTACACTTCACCAAGTCTCTACCGATAGATCAATCAAGGTCTACACCGATGCGATTGGCCGGATGTCACATTGACGGGAGGTCTACCACAGGCTATTGCTCATATATATGGGGGAACCTGGTTACTTGGAGGAGCAAGAAACAACCTCGTGTCAAGAAGCGATCTTTGAAGGCCGAACTAAGGGCACTTGTACTTGGCATTTGTGAAGCTCTATGGCTAAAAAGTGCGGCGAACTTCAAAGCAACCGTATCGCAACCTATCACACTCTGTTGTGATAATAATTCAGCCTTATGCATGGCGAAGATCCGGTCCATCATGATAAAACCAAGCATGTGGACATTGACGGACACTTTCGAAGGAGAAGATTGATGCCAAGATTATTCAACTCCGAGTATGTTGCCTCGGCGGATCGAATGCGATATTCTTACCAAGGCTATTCCACCTCTTATGTTCAGCGGGCGAGTAGCAAACTTGGTGCATCAACATATACGACCCGGTTTGAGGGGGGTGTGGAAATATTACTCGGCGGACTCGGTCCGCTAAGGCTTCGACGGGGTGCTCGGCAGATTGCGAGCCTCGGGATTTCGTGCATAATATTTTGTACACCTTATTTAATTGTAAAATTAATTGTAAAAGACATATTAATTGTGAGTCATATAAACAATTAATATGTCAAACTCTAGTTTACTTTATGTCATAGACATAACTTTTACTTTTTACTTTTGCATGCTTGCCGCCCACATCTACATACTCAAGTGGCCGCCCAAGCTAGCTAGCTAGTCTCTCTATCTCAATTGTATCTATTTATACATCTTTTTACTCAATGAATAAACTAAGTTGAAGTTTACTCTTGTGTTTATCACATTCTCAAACTCTCTTCATTATCCAAGTATAGTGTCGTCATCTTCTTCAAGGGCATATCAACCTTATACGGTAAGAAATGAGCGGATTTGGTCAATCTATCTACAATCACCCAAATTTCATCATGACCGCCTCTTGTCTTAGGTAAGCCGGTAATGAAATCCATCGTAATCTTATCCCACTTCCATTCGGGGATATCCAATGGCTTAAGCATTCCTCCCGGTCGCCTATGCTCCGCTTTTACCTTCTCGGCGAGATATCACACTCGCCACGAACTTGGCTATTTCCGGTTTCATCGAGGGCCACCAAAACTTTTCCTTCAAGTCTCTGTACATTTTAGTGGATCCTGGATGAACCGAGAATGCAATCCTATATGCCTCTTCCATAACTCTTTGCCTCAAATCCCCAATATTAGGCACACACAAAGCGATCCCGGTACCAAAGGTTTCCGTTCTTGTCTAGCACGTAACCCACTGTAGGCTTTTCTCTTGCAACTCGCTTTAAATCAACCAAAACTGGGTCTTCATCTTGTTTTTCCCGAATATCATCCATCAACTCAGACCTTGCTAACAACGGCGCCACAACCTGCCGGTCTTCAATCTGATCAAAATTTCGGATTTGCAGCCCGTCTAGCCTTTTTGCCACAACTTCAACACTTGAAACCGCGAACACGGGTTTTCTACTCAAAGCATCTGCCACTATGTTGGCTTTACCCGGATGATATTGAATATCTAGGTCGTAATCCTTTACGAACTCTAGCCATCTCCTTTGTCTCATATTCAGATTCTCTTGGGTAAAGAAGTACTTCAAGCTCTTGTGATCGGTGAAGATCCTCGCCTTAACTCCGTATAAGTAGTGCCTCCAAGTCTTTAGGGCAAACACAACCGCCGCCAACTCTAAGTCATGTGTTGGGTAATTCTTCTCATGCACCTTCAAGCTGTCTAGATGCATAAGCAATTACCTTTCCTCCTTGCATCAACACACAACCCAAACCCCACGTCCCGAAGCATCCGTGTAAACGTCATAATTATCAAAGATCTCCGGAACCGCCAAAAGCGGGGCGTAGTCAACTTCTTTTTCAACGTCCGAAAGGCCTCTTCACACTCACCGGTCCACTCAAACTTCACATTCTTCCGAGTGAGCCGGGTAAGTGGTGTAGCTATCCTTGAGAAGTCTTGAACAAACTTCCTATAATAGCCACCGGACCAAGGAAACTTCTAACCTCGAAACCGTAGTCGGTCCGGACCACTTCTCAACCGCTTCAACCTTCGAGGGATCAACTTTAATGCCATCTCCGTAAATGACATGACCCAAGAAACTCACTTGATTCAACCAAAAGTCACATTTGGAAAACTTAGCATACAACCGATTCCTCTTCAAAGTCTCCAACACTATCCTTAAGTGTTCTTCATGTTCTTTCTCGTCCTTGGAATATACTAGGATATCGTCTATGAAGACTATCACAAACTTATCTAAGTATGGCATGAAAACACGCTGCATTAAGTCCATAAATGCAGATGGAGCATTAGTGAGTCCAAAAGGCATAACTAAGAACTCATAATGTCCATACCTCGTACTGAAAGCCGTCTTCGGTATATCTGCTACCTTGATTTTCAACTAACCTAAGATCAATCTTAGAGAACACGCTCCTTCCTTGCAACTGATTAAACAAGTCATCAATTCTTGGCAAAGGATATTTGTTCTTGATGGTGAGATTATTCAACGCTCTGTAGTCGATGCACATCCTCATGCTACCGTCTTTCTTCTTGACAAACAACACTAGGGCTCCCCAAGGCGAAGTACTAGGTTGAATTATATTCCTCTCGAGCATGTCCTTAAGCTGAGCTTTCAACTCTTTCAACTCAGCCGGCGCCATTCTGTAAGGTGCCTTGGCAACTGGTGTCGCTCCCGGTATCAACTTGATCTCGAATTCGATCTCTCTATCCGGCATGTTCCCCGGTAACTCTTCCGGAAACACTTCGGGATACTCCTTGACCACGGGGGTCTCCCTTAACTCGGGCTTTACTTGTTCCACATCCACTTTGCGTACAACAAGTAGCCTTCACGACCTTTCGACAAGCCCTTATAGCCTTAACCGCTGATATTATCGGATGTCGCTTCTTGCTAGGCTTGTACACATTGCCTTGATAAGTCTTATCAGATTTCCCAGGTACCTTAAAGATCACTTTCTTTCCTCGGCAATCTAGATGGACGAAGTTCCCGGATAGCCAATCTATTCCAAGAATCACATCGAAATCCGAAAAGTCTAAAACCGTGAAGTCGCTTTTGCATCGATAAGATCCAACTTGGACTTCCACTTGTGGTATCATCTTAGTTACTTTCGTTACCTTCCCTAACGGTGTGGTTATCTCCAACGTATTCCTTAAAGGTTCCAAAGGTAGACTCAATTTCTTAGCTACTTTAGTCGACACGAAAGTATTAGACGCTCCCGTATCGAACAAAGCTCTGACCATAAAATTATTTAACATTATCGTACCTACGATGCACATTTATTCAATTAACTACAGTCACAACATGAATAAACATGCTATAAACATAACTTAAAAGAACAAATTACCAATAAGTACCTGATATAACGTCATCCTCAGGTTCTGCCTCTCTAGCATCAGCTGCAAAAACACGAACTGGGCGACTTGGGCCGCTTCTACCACTTCCTTGCTTCGGTTACCCGTTGGACCCTTGGTCGGACAGCTTCTTGGCAAAGTGTCCCGTTTCTCCACAGAGATAACATCCGTTTGTATGAACTCGGCACTCACCCGAGTGATTCCCGTTGCACTTAGGGCAAAGGGGTGCTCCGGTAGGTGGTTTACTTGCTGCAGGGGCCGTGGTCTTCTTGAAATTCTGATGTGGTGCTCCTCGGTTATTACCCTGGCTCGTTCCAAAGCTCCTCTTATTCCCAACAACCACGGTGGCCTTCTTCCTGAAGGTCTCAACTTCCAAAGCTTTATTCAACAACTCCGCCATATTCTTAGCCGAGAAACCTTGCATACCAGACTGTATATGATATGCTAACCCTTCTTTGTATAGGGCCATTTTCCTCTCTTCTGCCTTCATTAGCTCAGGATAGAATCTTCCCAACTCGTTAAACTTGTTGGTGTACTGTGAAACAGTCATAGTCAAACCCTGCATAAGCTTTAGAAACTGTCTTGCCATATCCGCCGCACCGTAGCCGGGAAGTACTCATTGTAGAACATGGTCTTGAAACCTTCCCAATCGTCACCTTACCACTTTGCTACTCGTATCGAATCAATCCAAACTTCACTCGCACCCAAAAGAAAACTGACCGCCAACTGTGCCATCTCAGTCTCAGGGACATGTATGTTCCTACATGCCTTCTCAAAACTCCTAATCCATTCTTCAGCCTTCGAGTGCTCAACATTTCCAAAGAAATCCTGGACTTTGTTCCTTCTCAACCTGGTGTACCAGTCAACTGATGGTGCTTGCTCGAAAACCGGTCTAACTGGTGGGTACTGCGGATAAATTGGAGGGTACGCGAAAGGCACTTGCCGGTGATACGGGGGGGCCGCCGGAAACCGTAGGGTGGGTAGCCAAAACCTTGCCGAAAGTCGTGGCGGGGTGACGGTGGTGCCGTAGGTCGTGACGTAGGACCTACTCGGAGGTGGATAGGGGACCCGTTGTTGCCGGTGGAACACAATGGGTGAGGTGTGGCTCACCGGTGGAGGGTAAAAGATTTGCGGCGCGGAGGGTAGCTCACCGGCGGTGGTATCGAACTTACCGGAACTTCACCGACCGAGAAAATGGAACCGAACTTCCCACATGCCACCGTGGGGGTTGCCGGGTCGTGGTGGTGGCGTATTCCGCCGAGAAACCGGTGAGGGGGTTGCCGTATGTGGTGGTGGTGACAAACTCGCCGAGGTGGATGACTTGGCCTCACAACACCTCCTCCTACGACCGGTGTTGGACTCTCCCGTCGAACTCCCGACGATTACGCACCGGCTCCAGTTCTCGTGAACACCATCCTGATGATCAAAGAAAACCAGAATGTTACTAACAGATCTAGAGAAAACTTATCTTAAAAGAATAGAAGCCTAAAAGACGCTTTTCTCTGATACCAACTGTAACGCCCCGTTCCCGGACACCGAGTCCTTATCCGGAAATCGAAATGTTCGGCACGCATAACATTAAATAAATAATATTACACGTAAGCCTCTACTACGTCGTATCAAATAAAAGCAAACGGAAGCAAAGACTCGGGTAAATTTTTTTCAAACATTAAAGAATAGAAACCACTAAAGATAGAATAAATGCAATACTTATTACATTCAAAGAAACCAACGAAATCCAATGATACTAAGATAACTATTACATCCAACTAATCCACGTCTATGAAATAGCATAAATGAAAGAACCAAAATAAATAAGAGTCTTCAACTCCGGCGTCTTCAAACGTCGTCATCAAAGTCCTCCTCGAAACCTTCACCAACCTCGTTCGTCTTCTCTCCCCCAAACACATAAATAAACATGCATTTGAGGTAAGTACAATGTACATAGTAAGAAGTAGAAGATACAATTTAATTAAGGTTATTATTAAAAGCTTATCTTGGCGAGAACGACTCAATCTAGGGTTCACTTCATGCCCATCGACACGTCGTGACTATACGTTTCTAATTAGCTTATCTTTGTTACATCACTACCCAAGGACACTGCGCATGGCGTTCATCAGCCTGAAGATATACTTGCTAACTAACGGTGATTAGCACCGATTAGCTCCGGGGTCTCCCCGGTATGCGTATACGTCCGATGGATTTCCTCCACTACCCTTCAACCGTTTAAGGCCAGCAGCGTTGTCCACCTTTTATGGACGTATCACATCGCCGATATGAAATAGTGTCTAACCGAGAATAGATGATGTTTTATCTTTTACTACACATATGTATGTATTGATGTGAATTAACTAGCCATCCCTAGTGTTTTCAAGTAAGCTCCCTCACATCTCCTACTCTCGTACTTAGACCACTAGACGCGGACAAGTCCTAGCAAATACACAGACATTGATGAACCCTAGTTCACCAAAGCACAAGCCCTTTCATGCCCTTCCGACGGATCCGAACTTCAACTCCCTTTAAGAGTACATTCGGTGTTTTAACTGAACGCGTCAGAAGTACAATCGAAGCTTGTTTATGTTTAGTTAATCTTAATACATCGTGATTAAGAGTTTAAAACAATAAAGGACATGATGATCAAGCTTGAAACAATTAAAGTAATAGAAATAAGGTAACAAATCCAAACGCTCGTTTAAACTTTATGGACGCCCGTCCACTAATACCGGACGCTCGTCCACTTAAAATCGCTACAACCTGTATGTAAAATCACCCCTCAAACGCCCGTCCGCTTAAAGCAAACGCCCGTTTGAAACTGGACGCCCGTCCACTAATCCCGGATGCCCGTCCTCCTAAGAACGCTACAATCCTGAATAAAAAATCTACTGTCAGACGCCCGTCCAGCTAGTCCGGACGCCCGTCCGAACCACCAAAATCACAGACGCCCGTCTGACTAGTTCAGACGCCCGTCTTCCTGGGGTTTACCCAAAACCCTAAAATCTTCAAATACGATTTTCAATCCGTTTCTAACCTAAATAACAGCAATTTCAACACATAAAATCACAGGGAAACATATCTAACCATACCATGGCATCTAAGACCATTAACCAACTAAAAAGCCATAACCTTCTTACATCTAAACACTTAAAACCTTAATCTAAACCTTAATTAGATTGTAGGAAGAGCTTCTTACTTGTATTGCAGCCAAAAACCAGGTCGATCGGCCTTAAAATCTGCGACCTTTCCAACAAAGTGCTATCCAAACGATGCTCTTCTCACGACGATTCCGGCGTTCGAAACCGATACGAAAACGATTGAGATTTGCTTTAGATTTTGGTGAAACTGTTCCAACCCCTTTTTTTTTCTCCCAAGTCGACGGCAAGAAGAAAAGGGCGGCTGCTCTCTCCTTTTTTTTTGACTAATGATTTAGGTTAGGGGATTAATGTGTATAATAGATCCCTTATATAGTTAATCCCAATTAAATCATTTTTCCATAAAAAAAAACAGAAAATCTCTTTTATTATATACATAATTATCTTGAAAATTACATATATAAATATCCAATTATTTAAACTCCAAATAAAAGGAACCGAACCCAATATTTCGTTTTCGCAAAATGACACGTCTGCCCTTTCCCGAAAATCGGAATATTACAGTTAACCCAGGTAATCTACAGTTTATGGCACTTTTTCAGTTTCGGTTTTCAGCAAGAAATAGGATTTTAGGGTTTCTTGTTGATCACATAGGTTTTGGGGTTGAGGATCAACAATTGTTGCGATTCTTTGGGTGTTTTTTGTCGGTGTTGCAGAAATTAAGGTAAGAGGCTCTTCCTATGATTCCAATTATCGTTTATAAGGTTTAGATCAAGTTTTAAGGTGTTTAAGATGTTTTAATGCTAGGAAGATGTGTTTTCGTTGATCAAGGATCATAGGTGTTCTTGGAATGGTTAGATATGTTTATTTACGTTTTACTATGTTTAAATTGCTATTATTTTGGGTTAGAAACTGATTTGGATCGAACTTGAGGATTTTAGGGTTCTAGTAAAACCCAGGTGGACGAGCGTATGGCCTCTCTGGACGGGCGTCTACTTGGGGCACATTTCGGACGAGCGTCTGGCTTTCCTGGACGGGCGTTTGAGGTGTTGTTTTACATTCAGGATTGAAAATGTTTTAGGTGGACGGGCGTCTGGGTATAGTGGACGGGCGTCCATCTTTGGTCGGGCGTCCAATAAGGTTCAGACGGGCGTCCAGAGCCTTAAACAGGCGTCTAGCTTGTTTTGTCCTTCTTCCTTTGTTGATTGTTGTTCAGCCTCATAAGCATGATTTAGCTTTATGAAACCTTTACATATGATATATTAAATGGTATAAACTTGAACAAGCCTGAATTGAGCTTCTGACTCGTTCAATTAAAACACCGAATGTACTCTTAAAGGGAGTTGAAGTTCGGATCCGTCGGAAGAGCATGATAGGCTTGTGCTTTGATGAATTAGTATTCATCAATGTCTGTGTAATTTCTAGGACTTGTCCGTGTCTAGTGGTCCAGGAAGAGAGTAGTGTGTGTGAGGGAGATTATTTGAAAACACTAGGGTGGCTAGTTAATCATCTTAATAAACCACATACTTGACTAGTAAAAGATTAAACAACATGTCCTTCTTGGATAGGCACCAGTCTATATCGCGATGTGTGTGCTACCTCTGAAGGAGGAAAAACTCCGTAGGTCAAAAAAAACCCTAAGTGCGGAGGGACTCTGCTGAGGTGTGCGTACTATCGGAGCCTACCTAGTCTAGCCTCCGTGGATATTGGTGTGATCCACTAATATGTTGCAATCGATATCTCCTGGTGGATATACATCAGGCGTAGTGCCCTTGAGTGCGGTTGTAACCTAGATAAGCTAAGTAGAAACGTTTAGTAAATTCATGTTGATGGACATGAAATGAACCCTAGATTGAGTCGGTCACATAAAGATAACTAAACGATTAAATATCTTTTCTTTATAAATCTTAATTGTTGTCGTAGCTTCTCACTTTTACTAAGTACTTTGTACTTACCTCCTTTGCATTTTCTTTTGTATGCATTGTGGGGTGAGACGACGAACAGGTTGACCAAGTGTAGATGATGACTTTTGAAGACTTGGAGTCTTGGCGAAGCTTTTAGTTTAATTTCCCTTGCAAAGGTTGTACTAGATTAGTTGCAGTTCGTTTATTAGACTCGTTGTACTTCTACTTTTAAGGCATCGTATTGTATAAGTCTTTGGGTTTTTGATCGTTGTAATCTTAACTATCCATCTTTAGTATGGTTACTTTCTATTCATAGTAGCTTTTACGTTTTTACCCAAGTCTTTTTAGCTTCCGTTTGCTTTTATTTGATACCACGACGTAGAGGCTTGCGTATAATATTAGACTTATTTAATGCTATACGCGCCGAACGTTTCTCTTCCGGATAAGGGCTCGGTATCCGGGAGCGGGGCGTTACAGTTGGTATCAGAGAGAAGCGTCCTTCCTATTCTAGGCTTCTCTTCCTCTAAGATATGAATCCTTTAGACCTTTTAGAACTTGAGCTTGGTGGCGATCCTCGTAAGACTAAGAATCCTTAAACCGTGGTCCAGTTATCAGGACCTAGTGAAGAGTCGTCTTAGACGGAGGTTAGGTTGAATTCTCAGTTCACATATTTTATGTGATCACCTCAATTTTGTTTCTCCTAGTATCCTTAGTAGAAACTCTTTCTTCTTTTGAAGTTTCCAAACCGTATCTGGTCACATAGGATTAAGTGAAACCCCTTTAAGTGAAACTTTGGGATCGGAGTCTTATGCCTACACCTTAAAGTCGAGGTCCTCTTGGTTGATTTCCTTAATTCTCCCTATTGAAATCTCTTCACCTTCTCTACACATGAATATCTAAGTTTACTTTTATCTTGGCCTAACTTTGTAGAGAATGATATTTGATTCATCTCTACAAGTCCCTCACTTTCTCTTTTCACTATCACTTGGTTGAGTTCATCAACATTCTTAGACCTTTTCCTTGCTTGAGTTGGTTCAACTCCGTTCGTAATTCTATTCCTTTCAAAAACTTTTCAGTCGTTTCAACTATTAGTGTTAAAGGTTTTATACTTTGGCATATAGCTTTCATCACCCTCATGTTTGGCTTTATCCAACATGAGTGAATGCTTTTGTTTCTGTGTTTTCCCTTCAGGTTAACTAATTTACCGTGTTCCAAAAATTCTGAAAATTTTCAGCAACATAGATTACTATTTTATCTAGAATTTCTCTTTTTACATCAACTCGATAATAGTTATGGATTTTTCAGAAAGTTCGTGTTTATGCCAGACACTCTGTCCAGAAAATCTGCAGCAGCACCTTCACTTCTTTTTCTGTTTTGAACAAGTTAAACACCTTCAAATGATCTGCATTTTTGATATGTTTCATACAAGACTTTTATCTACAGTTTTCCTTTTGGAATTAAGTTCAGATTCTTTTTCGTTTGATATCAATTTGCAATTCAACTCAGTGTTAATGAATCTGAAAATGCTGACAGCTTATGCAATCGTCAGAAATAAAAAATTTTGACCAAGTTATTTTCATCCAAAATTTTTTATATTTTTATATCACCTGGAAAACTCCGGTATCTAAATCTTTTCTCTTTGGATCGTGCTCAAATTCTTCTTCGTTTGTTCTGTACAAATCGATAATGTCAGAACCAGAGTAAAAATCCTACACAGCAACCTAAAAGGAATTTTCACCTCCTTGACTTAGAGTTTGGGCTAAGAGGGTAGTAAGTTACGACTGTTATGTTTAGGAGTTCCCTGAAGTTTGATCTCTTCCTGAGTTAAACCTTTTAGTAGGATGCTTATAAAGCTAACGTTATAGTTTCTTTTGAAGTGTTAAACAAGAATTAAGATGCTATCCTCCAGCATGCCATGTTTGATGTTCAGACCCTTTTCGTGCCCTTTTATAAATATACCTTTTCTGGTAATTTGTTTCTCATGTAATCGCTCATTTGAGATCTTAAAACGTAACAAATCCTCTCTGCTTGGTGTCATGAATTATCTCCGAAACATATCTCCATAAGCCCTTCTTTTGAACAAATTCATTCTTTCTTACTTTTCAAATCAAGAATCAAATTCTCTTCAAAGTTCTAAATTTTCGCACTCCCATCATTCATGCAAATTCAAAGTTTGTTGAACCTTTTAATGTCAGAACATTCTTTTTTTACTTGTGTTTATTCTCACCTCCACTCCTAAGGGTGGTGTCGATTTTGTGATGCTACTTGTTCTTTCAAACTATGCATCTCATCTTCTTACCAGTTGAATCTTTAAAACCATCATGGCATTCCTTTTCAAGTTGTTTATATTTAACCTTCTAGCAAATTATACTAAGCTAGTTTCAAGCAGAAGGTAGCCTTTTCCAATGTGCCTTCCGAACTTACTTAGCCAACCGACGTTTGAGTTCATAAGCTTTTGATCTCCATTTCAGGTTATTGCACCTTGTACGCTTCAGTTTTTAAATCTCTTTCGGGACATTTAGAGCCATGAACCTCCATATACATCATTTTGACTTCCCACTTTCTGTTTGGCGTTTCTATTCCAATTTTGTTACACCGGTTGAAAGTCTATTTTATTTTAACCGTTTCATTTCCACACGGGGAATAACCTTGAGCATTTATTCCTTGGCAGTGTACTATTCCTCTCGAGTAGTGCAATCTTGAACCTTTTATTTGAGTCGTCAATGATCGTTTAAACTTCCTTTGAAGGTTTGAATTAATTCTTTGAAATCAAACCTTACCCGACAATTTTAAAGTGTCATTTCCTCTTCACTCAAAATCTTGTTTGCCGCTTACTTATCCAAACTATGGATATTCCCTTACAATTTCTTGGGGAAAATTTCTATTTCTTTTAAATCTCGTAATAACCTCTCTTTGACTATTGCAAACTTGGACACTTCTTGACAAGTGTTTATCTTATTCTGAGACCTTTTGGTGTACTCGTTTTGTCTCCATGGCTCCTTCATGTTGAGATTCTTGCTCTCTTTTGATTTCTATCTTTTAGTCCTTCTGGCGCTCGACCTTGCACCTTCACTTTGATTTTCTGTTGTGTGATGTTCCCTTACGAAACTCATGTGAACTGAAGATTTTTCTAGTTCACCAACATCCATCTTTGTTAACCAAGTTTTAAACAATCAAGGTCATCTGCCTAATGTTCTCAAGTCCAATATTTCCTTCCTTCGCAGTTAATGTTTCCAAGTCCATCAGGCGATGTTTCCTTCAAAATCTCCACTTTCTAAAGGTTTATATGAAAGCCTATTACCATTCTTCCAAGTTGCCTCTGAAGTCCTTGTAGACCACCGTATCTTGTAGAATTCCACTCTCTCAAAAGAATTCCATCTGCAAGGTGTTCTTTTGTTGTCCTTCTGGTGGCCATCTTTTGTATTATGATACAGTGTCCCTTTCTTCATTCCAGAACCAACTTCAACTTTTCTCAACACGGAATCATTTGTTCTGCTTGTAACTCAAGCAACCTTTCTTATTTCAAGTGCATTGTACCCTTCCTTGGCTTACATAGTTGACATACCACCCTGGTACTCAACTTGTCACTTTTCAACTTCTTTTATTTTCCAAGCTAACCCTAACTGGCACGAGGATTGGATCAGACCGTCAGAGAAAGGATGGCAGATGCATGTTCTCCATCCCAACGAGACACAGAAGTCCTACCGCTGGGATCCTTGCAGTTCTTCAGCAAGCTTGTGGTTTCATGATGGAAGTTGAGATCGAAAGAAGTCAAGTGTGCCAGAAGTGCAGATTCGGCTGGGAAGATTCGGCTTTCCGGGTATAGGTCAGCAGGAGCAAGCAAAGAGTGGTAAACCGATGATTGCAAGATTCGAGGTAGTTGATGAGCTCACGAAGAAACAAGATGAAGATCCAAGGGTTTTGATTACAAGTGAGTGGTCAGAACCAACCAGCCTTTGGTCACGAGTTTGATGAAGATGGCAACAGTTGGCATCGAAATCAGCTTTGGGTTCTGAATGCGGAAGATCGGGAAGGACAGTGAAGAATGGAGAACCTCGAGATGACAATTGCAGTTCCTCTCGGAGTGACCAAGAAGAACAAGAAATGGGAACAGTACTACTGGCGATCTTTCATGAAGATAGAGATAGAAGAACACGAGTTTCTGGGATGAAGTGGAGCGATGACGAATACGAGACTAGATTTGATACAGCAAGCCAACGAGAAGATCGAAGTGGATCGTCGCAACCTCAAGTTGCCTCATTACAAGCAAAAGAGTTGGGAAGATGGAAGAAGAAGAAGACTGTGCAAGTTAGGAGACGAAACGTTTCGCAAAGTCCAGAGTTCAAGTACCTCTCGGTTACATTCGAGTTTCGAGGACGAAACTCCTCTTAAGGGGGAAGGAATGTAACATCCCGACTTTTCGTAAAAGGGTAAAATAGTCATTGGGGCGTATTTACTACGACCTAATTATTATTTATTCTATTAAAAAGGAATTAATTAAGAATTTTGGAAAAGATTGTTATTATGGAATAATATATTGATTATTAAAGGGATTTTAATAATTAGTATTTAAGGAAATAATTTCCTTAATTCATTCATAACATCAAGTCACGCTGCTTTAGAAAAAAAAGTGGAACGGCGCACACAGAAGGAGAAGCAACGCAGAAGAAAGCGAAATAAAAGGAAGAACCGTGTGATCAATCCGTTCTTCTGTTCAAGACGCCGCAGGAGAGAAAAGTGATCAGCGCGAGGAGACGCAACTTTGGAAAATAACATATCTCGGTTTCGTAAGTTTTCGGTTTAGCCCTAGTTTTCGGTATTCGTAGAGTTCGATTCTTGGAAAATTCGTATCTTTTAATCCGTAGCTCCGTTTCGCAGCCATGAGTAGTCGAAACGATCGTCTTGGAACGTAGATTGTTCTAAAAATAGTTTTGTGGCAGTTAACCCAGGTAATCTACAGTTTATGGCACTTTTTAAGTTTCGGTTTTCAGCAAGAAATAGGATTTTAGGGTTTCTTGTTGATCACATAGGTTTTGGGGTTGATGATCAACAATTGTTGCAGTTGCTGGGTGTTTTGCTGTCGGTGTTGCAGGCAATTAAGGTAAGAGGCTCTTCCAATGATTCCAATTCTCGTTTATAAGGTTTAGATCAAGTTTTAAGGTGTTTAAGATGTTTTAATGCTAGGAAGATGTGTTTTCGTTGATCAAGGATCATAGGTGTTCTTGGAATGGTTAGATATGTTTATTTACGTTTTACTATGTTTAAATTGCTGTTATTTTGGGTTAGAAACTGATTTTGATCGAACTTGAGGATTTTAGGGTTCTAGTCGAACCCAGGTGGGCGAGCGTCTGGCCTCTCTGGACGGGCGTCTACTTGGGGCACATTTCGGACGAGCGTCTGGCTTTCCTGGACGGGCGTTTGAAGTGTTGTTTTACATTCAGGATTGAAACTGTTTTAGGTGGACGGGCGTCTGGGTATAGTGGACGGGCGTCCATCTTTGGTCGGGCGTCCAATAAGGTTCAGACGGGCGTCCAGAGCCTTAAACGGGCGTCAAGCTTGTTTTGTCCTTCTTCCTTTGTTGATTGTTGTTCAGCCTTATAAGCATGATTTAGCTTTATGAAACCTTTACATATGATATATTAAATGGTATAAACTTGAACAAGGCTGAATTGAGCTTCTGACTCGTTCAGTTAAAACACCGAATGTACTCTTAAAGGGAGTTGAAGTTCGGATCCGTCGGAAGAGCATGATAGGCTTGTGCTTTGATGAATTAGTATTCATCAATGTCTGTGTAATTGCTAGGACTTGTCCGTGTCTAGGGGTCCAGGAAGGGAGTAGTGTGTGTGAGGGAGATTATTTGAAAACACTAGGGTGGCTAGTTAATCATCTTAATAAACCACGTACTTGACTAGTAAAAGATTAAACAACATGTCTCTCTTGGATAGGCACTAGTCTATATCGCGATGTGTGTGCTACCTCTGAAGGTGGAAGAACTCCTTAGGTCAAAAAAACCCTAAGTGCGGAGGGACTCTGCTGAGGTGTGCGTACTATCGGAGCCTACCTAGTCTAGCCTCCGTGGATATTGGAGTGATCCACTAATATGTTGCAATCGATATCAGCTGGTGGATATACATCAGGCGTAGTGCCCTTGAGTGCGGTTGTCACCTAGATAAGCTAAGTAGAAACGTTTAGTCAATTCATGTTGATGGACATGAAATGAACCCTAGATTGAGTCGGTCACATAAAGATAACTAAACGATTAAATATATTTTCTTTATAAATCTTAATTGTTGTCGTAGCTTCTCACTTTTACTAAGTACTTTGTACTTACCTCCTTTGCATTTTCTTTTGTATGCATTGTGGGGTGAGAAGACGAACAGGTTGACCAAGTGTAGATGATGACTTTTGAAGACTTGGAGTCTTGGCGAAGCTTTTAGTTTAATTTCCCTTGCAAAGGTTGTACTAGATTAGTTGCAGTTCGTTTATTAGACTCGTTGTACTTCTACTTTTAAGGCATCGTATTGTATAAGTCTTTGGGTTTTTGATCGTTGTAATCTTAACTATCCATCTTTAGTATGGTTACTTTCTATTCATAGTAGCTTTTACGTTTTTACCCGAGTCTTTTTAGCTTACGTTTGCTTTTATTTGATACGACGACGTAGAGGCTTGCGTATAATATTAGACTTATTTAATGCTATACGCGCCGAACGTTTCTCTTCCGGATAAGGGCTCGGTATCCGGGAGCGGGGCGTTACACTTGGTGTTTTGCTGTCGGTTTTGCAAGCAAATAAGGTAAGAGACTCTTCCTATGATTCCAATTATCGTTTATAAGGTTTAGATCAAGTTTTAAGGTGTTTAGATGATAGAAAGATGTGTCTTTTCGTTGATCATGATCACAGATTCTATAGTTTGATTAGATATGTTTTTCTGTGTTCTACTGGGGTTAATTTGACGTTAATTAGGTTAGATTCGGTTTAGAGATCGTGTTTTGAAGATCTTAGCGTTTTGGGGAAAACCCAGGCGGACGGGCGTTTGCATTAGGCAAACGGGCGTTCACGACCCTAGTAGCTCAGACGGGCGTCCGCACAAGGCAGATGGGCGTTTGAGGTTAGAATTTTGATTCAGGATGTAGCTGTTTTTGACGGACGGGCGTCTGGGGTTTAGTGGACGGGCGTCCAATGCCAAACGGGCGTCCATAGGATGTCAAACGGGCGTTTGACTTGTTTTACCTTGTTTTTACTGTTTTATCGTTTCAGATTGGTTTCGGGCTTCATAATCATGTTATTATAGTTTTAAACCTTTATTTATGATATGATAATAATGGATAAACATGAACAAGCCTAGATTGAACTTCTGATTCGTTCAGTTAAAACACCGAACGTACTTTTAAATGGAGTTGAAGTTCGGATCCGTCGGAAGGGCATGAAAGGGCTTGTGCTTTGATGAACTAGAGTTCATCAATGTCTGTGTAATTTCTAGGACTTTTCCGTGTCTAGTGGTCTAGGAAGAGAGTAGTATTTGTGAGGGAGATTACTTGAAAACACTCAGGTGGCTAGTTAACAACATATAATAAATACATATGTGTAGTAAAAGATAAAACATCATCTATTCTCGGTTAGGCACTCTTTCATATCGGAGATGTGATACGTTCTTAAAAGGTGAACAACGCTGATGGCCTGTAAACGGCTAAATGGCAGTGAAGGAAATTCATTGGACGTATACGCATACCGGGGAGACCCCGGAGCTAATCGGTGCTAATCACCGTTAGTTAGCAAGTATATCTTCAGGCTGATGAACGCCATGCGTAGTGTCCTTGGATAATGATGTAACAAAGATAAGCTAAGCTAGAAACATTTAGTCATGACGTGTCGATGGGCATGAAGTGAACTCTAGATTGAGTCGGTCACACAAAGATAACTAGCTAAACGATTAAATATCTTTTCTTTATAAATCTTAATTGTTGTCGTAGCTTCTCACTTTTACTAAGTACTTTGTACTTACCTCCTTTGCATTTTCTTTTGTATGCATTGTGGGGTGAGAAGACGAGCAGGTTGATCAAGTGTAGACGACGGCCTTTGAAGACTTAAAGTCTTGACGAAACTTCTAGATTATTTTCTTTGTAAAGGTTGTATTAGACTGGTTGTATTTCCTCTCTTAGATTTGTTGTACTTCTACTTTTACGGTATCGTATTGTATAAGTCCTTGGGTTTTTCATCATTGTAATCTTAACTATCTATCTTTAGTATGGTAAATTTCCGTTCATAGTAGCTTTTACGTTATTACCCGAGTCTTTTTAGCTTCCGTTTGCTTTTATTTGATACGACGACGTAGAGGCTTGCGTATAATATTAGATTTATTTAATGGTATACGCGCCGAACGTTTCTCTTCCGGATGAGGGCTCGGTATCCGGGAGCGGGGCGTTACACTCTGGACAGTAACATGTTCATGAGGATCAAAGACTGCAGAACAACAAAGGAGATGTCGGACAAATTAGCATTAATCAATGAAGGATCAGAAGAAGTTAAAGAAAACAAATGATCTGTTGCAAAACAGAAATTTAAGAACTTCAAAATAAAGACTGATGAATCCATTGATCAGAGGGATAACAGATTTTCAAGCAACATCAGTGAACTGCATCAGCTTGGACATATATATCCACAGAAGGAAGTCTGTCAAAAAATCTTGAGAGGCTTACCTAAGAAATGAAAGATCATCACATTAGTAATCAGAGGACAACAAGTCTTGCAAACACTGAAACCTTGACTCTGATGTCTCAGTTAAAGGCTCATGAATTTGAGTTGAACGGTGAAGACAGTACACCAGGAGAGGCACACAAAGCCAGTGCACTGGTTGCACCTGAGTAAAGCAAACTAGCTGACACAAACGGAAAAGAGACACAAGATCTGAAGGAACAAGTAGCTTTAATGGTTAAATGTTTTGACAGGTTTAGCAAGAAGAAGCAATTCAAAGGAGGTTCATCATCAAACAAGAAGTCAAGCTCAAGCAAAGACATGAAGAAAATGGATGATGAATACAGATGCTTCAACTGTAAGAAGAAAGGTCACTTCAAGGCTGATTGTCCTGAAGAAAAAGACAAAGATACGGATAAGAAGAAGTACAAGACAACTGAAAAGAGAAAGAGTAATAAGGCACTCAAAGATGAAACTAGCAGTGAAAGGAATGAAGAATCATCTAAAAATGAGTCTGATGATGATGAAGCTGACAGCTCAGACAATGAAAAGGATTACTTATGCCTTATGGCTAAAGAATCAAATGAAACAGAGGTAACTTCTAGTTCATATTCATCATCTTGAGCATCCACATCTGACATTGCACAATCCTCTATTCTCCCATTAGATTCTGCAAATTTAATCCAAAATCTTACGGGTAAATTTGAAAAAATTGAGATGACTCATGAAATTCTGGAACAGGAGTGAGAATCTGAGAGAGGAAAATAGAAGGCTAAAAGAAGAACTTGATAAACTAAAAGTTGAACAAACAAGTAAGGAAGTAACCTCACATGATCAACAAACAGCAGATGTACATACATCTGGTGATGAAAGACCAGTTGAGAAAACCTCCCTATCAGTTAAGATCACCACTGCACCACTTATTGCACCAGCTTACAAACCCCTAAAAAGGTTTGGATCCAGATGTGGTCTTGGCTACAACAGTGAGGATGAGAATAGAAACAATGGAAAACACAATTCTGAATCAAGGACCAAGACTGGACCAAAATTCAGAAAAGGACAGACCATAGTTTCAATCACTCATCCTGCACTGATGAAGTCAAAACCTAGTGTAGTGAAACAGCTGAGTAAATCATCAATCTAGCCAAATAAAGGCAAAGGAGTTCAGAAAGGTAAGGGAAGACTTTACCCTTTATGAGGATGATTGGAATATTACACCAACAAAATATAAGAAGAAACCATTTCATAACATGCATCATGTGTTTAAGAAAAACTAGCCAAGGCATATTCTTGGACACAAGAAGCAGCATGGAAATAAGTTTCTTTCTACATATTGGAGAGTGAAAAAGGATGCAAATGCACCAAAAAGTAGAGAAAAGTATCAGAATACCTGTAGGAGAAACACTAGAAGTTATTCTTCCATGCCTTATACATATGAAGTTGATGACTTTAATTATCCAAAAAGGAGATCCTTTGTTTACACACTAGGAGTAGGAGCATGACTGCTAACAGGTATGGACCCAAACAGTGTTGGGTACCTAAACAAAATTAATTTGTTTTGTAGGATGTCTGGTACATAGACAGTGGATGTTCCAGAAACATGACATGGAACAAGGGATGGCTCACTGACTTTAGAGCTTTTGTTGGACCCACAGTTACTTTTGGAGGCAAAGAAAACATTGGTAAAATTAAGGGGGAAGGCATAATGCTCAAAAACAATTTGAAGATTCAAAATGTGGCTTATGTTAAACGACTGAATTTCAGTCTACTAAGTATTAGTCAATTTTGTGACAAAGGCTACAATGTGCACTTCAACAAGGAAGGAAGCAAAGTGATTCACAGTCAAACCAACATAGTTGTACTTGTTGGAAGGAGAGAAGACAACATCTATGTGGTAGATTGAAAGATAGCAAGAGCAGAAAAATGTTTTCTTGTCAAAAGTAAACAATCAACCAGCTGGATTTGGCATAGGAGATTGAATCATCTCAACTTCAAAACCATCAACATACTGTCAAAGAACAAGTTAGTTGAAGGTTTACCAGAGATCACATTCAAGAAAGAAAGTCTATGTGATGCTTGTCAAAAAGGGAAGCAAATGAAAGTTCTTTCAAGTCAAAGCCCTATCAATCGACAACAAGAATCTTACATCTATTGCATATGGATCTTTTTGGACCAGTCACACCAGTAAGTGTAAGTTGAAAGAAATACACTCTAGTAGTGGTGAATGATTTTTCCAAATTCACCTGGACCATATTCATGAACAAGAAAACAGAGACACTCAAAAAGTTTCCAGAATTGCTAAGAAGAATTCAAAATGAGAAGGAACTGAAGATTATAAAGATCAGATCAGATCGAGGCACAGAGTTTCTAAATGAAATTATTAGAATCTATTGTGAAGAAAATGGATTACTGCATCAATTATCAGCAGTAGGGACTCCACAACAGAATGGTGTAGCAGAAAGAAGAAACAGGACAATCAAAGAAGCAGTCAGAACAATGATTGCAGAAGCATGCTTACCAAAGAGATTTTTGGTTGAAGCAGCAAATACAGCATGCTATACTCAAAATAGATCAATCATCAACAAAAATCATGGAAAAACTCCATATGAAATATGGAATGGAAGAAAACCTAAAATCTCACACTTGCATATGTTTGGATCTAAATGTTTTGTTTTGAACAGGAATCAACTACATACTTTTGATTGAAAAAGGTGATGAAGCAATCTTTATGGGATACTCAGACACTAGCAAAGCCTTCAGCGTGCTCAACAAAAGAACCTTGGTGATTGAAGAATCAATTCATGTATTCTTTGATGAACCAAACACAAATGGTGAAAGCTTTCAATAATTTGAAGAAGAAACAGGTCAAAAACAACTTTATATGAATACAACAGTACCAGCTACCATTCTGAATCAAAATTATGGAAATCAAGATGAGCCACCATTCAATACAATAGAAGAGGCACCAGCACAAGAACATGAAGCTGATACACAAACTGAAGTTGTGGAAGCCCCAAGTCAAGAACAACTTCAACCTGACCTCAACTGGCTAAGAGACCATCCTGAAGATCAAGTCATTGGAGACCTTCATATAGGAGTCAGAACCAGAAGACAACTGGAGAATATGCTAACATGTTTTCTATCACAAGTGGAACCCAAGACAATAGATTACGCAATCCATGATGTTGACTGGATCACAGCCATGCAAGAAGGACTAAATGAATTTGAAAGGAATGAAGTCTGGGAACTTGCTGACAGACTAGACATAGCCAACATCATTGGAACAAAATGGGTATTCAGAAACAAGATGGATGAACAAGGAACAGTTTTCAGAAACAAAGAAAGGCTAGTTGCAAAAGGCTACTCTCAAGAAGAAGGAATAGATAATGATGAAACCTTTGCACCAGTAGAAAGATTGGAAGCAATCAGATTCTTTCTAGCATTTGCAGCCCACAAAGACTTCAAAGTTTATCAAATTGATGTCAAGAGTGCCTTTCTGAATGGACTTTTGGAAGAATAAGTATATGTGGAACAACCTCCCGGTTTTCAACTAAAAGGGAAAGAAGATAAAGTACACAAGCTCAAGAAGACACTTTATGGACTCAAATAGGCACCCAGAGCCTAGTATAAAACACTATCACAATTCCCGATCAACAATGGATTCTACAAAGGAACCATAGATAAGAATCTCTTCAAGCTAGAGGAAGGAACAAGCACCCTGTTAGTCCAAATTATGTTGATGACATTATCTTTGGATCAGAATATGAGAAGCTATGTGAGAAATTTGCAAACTTAATGAAAGGCAAATTTCATATGAGCATGATGGGAGAACTGAATTACTTTCTTGGACTACAAGTAAAGCAAATGAAAGATGGCATCTTTATCAATCAAGCCAAGTACCCAAAAGATTTGATACACAAGTATGGCATGGACACAAGTGGCACCTCAGATACACCAATGTGTGCAAGAGCTCTCGGAAAAGATGAAAGTGGGAAGGATGTTGATCAGAAACTTTATAGAGGAATCATTGGATCCCTACTTTATCTAACAGCAAGGAGACTTGATATAGCATTTGCAGTAGGAGTATGTGCAAGATTTCAAGGTAAACCAAAAGAATCACATCTTCTAGCAGCCAAAAGAATAAACAAATATCTGAAGAACACCATCAATGTTGGAATTTGGTATCCAAAAGATGGAGGATTCAAGTTGATATCATATTCAGACTCTGATTATGCTGGATGCAAGATAGATAAAAAAAGCACCTCTGGAACCTGTCAAATGCTAGACAGCAGACTAGTATCATGGTTTAGCAAAAAGCAAAACTCCATATCTACATCAACAGCTGAAGCAGAATATATAACAGTAGGCAGTTGTTGTGCACAAGTACTATGGATGAATCAACAGCTAAGGGATTATGGAATGGAGGAGAAGACAATTCCAATTATGTGTGACAACACAAGTGCAATATCTATTACTAAAAATCCAGTATTGCATTCAAGAACAAAGCATACTAATGTACGACATCATTTTATCAGAGATCATGTTGAAAAATGAGATTTCATTCTAAGATACATACCTACTGAAGATCAATTGGCTAACATTTTCACAAAACCACGCAGTCATGAAAGAATCAGCAAGTTGAGAACTGAGTTGGGAATGATAGAAATTGACTAAGTACTAAGGAGCAGCTAACTGGAGTAATCAGCTAAATAACTTCACCAGTTGACTAAGGCAAGTAAGGTACTGGTACTCAGCGAAGTTAACTACGCTGATTGTTAGGAACAATTGTATACAAAAGCTAAGTAAAGAAATCACTTCGCCGGTCCAATGACCAGCCAAGT
The DNA here is from genome assembly GCA_036785695.1 of Gentiana straminea. Taxonomy (NCBI): domain Eukaryota; kingdom Viridiplantae; phylum Streptophyta; class Magnoliopsida; order Gentianales; family Gentianaceae; genus Gentiana; species Gentiana straminea. Next base: position 678,596 of record JAVUPR010000407.1, read on the forward strand.
CCCTTCACCAAAATATAGACCAGAGTCAACAGGAAAATAAAGTGTGAGATAAATCAGTCTTACACACATGGAAAGTCAAGAAATTATGGAAGATTATACTGAGGAAAATTACACACGTGGAGATCTATTCATAATCGTGTAGGTAACTATATTATTTTTTGAACTACAAACGCCTCAATTCCTGGGATTTATCATTAATTATCTAAATCCACTCCCCCACTACACTCAAATACCATGATTTATATACATAAAATCACGCCATTATGTCACAAAATCCTCCCATATTCACCCACGTTCACACTACCAAAAATCATCCTATGTAAACCACAGTTAGAGATTTTTCAGGAATCTTTATGCTCTCTTGCAAAACCTAAACCCTACTCTCTCTGCATAATCAAATATTTTTCTAAAAATCTCAAACTTTTTCAAAGCAATGGCATCATCTTCTCCAAAGTCTACCACAGAAACATATTCTTCAAAGTCTGCCACAGAAAAATATTACGAAAAATCGATCATTATTGGATCGCTTTTCAGGCCTGAACACTATCTACCTTTTTGTGAAAATGATGCACAGGCCAGACGTTTTGTTGATGGCTATAATAATCTGGGGTTAATGACCTTCCTAAACCCCCCAATCACTGGGATATGCTATGAGAACCGGATTGCATTTTGGAAAAAAGAAAATTTTGTGCCCAGCACAAAGAAAAGCGAACCAGATTGCATCAGGAGTATAATATCTGGAAAAGAACTGGTCTCCTCAACCGATTTCTCAATCTTCCCAACACTGGTCCGGTTGATGTGAAAAACATAGATCGACATCAACACATTCCCAAGAATCCTATAAAGAACAACAAGACATACAACCTTCCAAGATCAGCACTCAAACGTCCGTTTGTTGAATTTGCACCAGTAATCACCAAAAACATTGAAGGAAGGAAAGGATCGATGGAGAACTTGACTGAGCTGCGGGTCAAGTTAATGGTGATTATCTATCAAGGTATTCCTTTTGACTGGTCACAGTTTGTTTTCAATAGGTTGAAAGGTCAAATCCAGAAGGAAATTGATCTGGAAATCATGGCACCAAGCAAGAATTCACAGAAGAAAGGTGATTTCAGGGAGAGGAAATCTTATCGGTTGCCTCTTCAACACCTGTTTGATAAATTGAAGGTGAAACCCATCTATCTGCATCCTCCACATAAGGACAAAGTGATGTTTACATATGTAAAGGCATCCTAGAAACCCAAACCCACTACCGGACTAAAAAGGAAATAGCATGAAAGTAGTAGATCAGGAGTGGGAAGAAGAACCAGATCTCAAAAGGCACAAGATGATACCCGTGTGATCGGTGCCAGCAACAAGGATAACCCAGTGGTGATTAGTGATGATATAACAACTGTGGATGAGAAACAAGAAGTCACCTATCTGGAAGAAGGTTAAGAAGGATATCGTCTTACTTCATCTGATGTAAAAGAGATGGAAGATGAAGAAGCTACTGAATGTGAGGAGGAAAAAGGTGTATAAGAGCAATAGGAAGGAGGTCATTTTGAAGGTGATCAAGAAAAGATGGATCTTTCTGATGATGACCTAACAATTCAAGAAGTAATTCTCAAGAGCATCAGCAAAGTTGACAAACAGCCGAGTTAGCCAGCTGATAAAACTCACTCTGTTGAAATTGTCAACACCCCCAGCATTGATCACGAGGGAACACCAGCAGAAGCAACTAAGTCTCCGACACATGAAGAAAACAATCAGCCCTCACAGGGCCAGGCAACAGCACGCAACTCTCAGCAACCTCTATCTGATCCTGAGATTGCTGAAGAAAAGAAAGAAGAAGAGAAAGAAAAGGATGAGGAAGAGGAAGACAAAGAAGAAGAGGCTGATGCATCAGCACCAGCCGAAGTTGATCCAGAGAGAATTTTCAATCTGGACATTCAACCTTTAATTGTGGACATGGAGAGGCAGTACCACAGCATGCAAAGTCTGAAAGCTGCATTAAGGAGTGATGCCACCTCCTTAAATCACAAAATTGAGGCCCTCATCAGTCACATTAATGTTCAAGATGAGGTAATGGAGAAATAGGGCGACTTACTTTCCAATCTACAACATCTCATCCACTATCTTGTCCAAAAAAATCTTGAGTTTCTTACTGACAAGATTGATGGAAATCTCAAACCTCTGGGGGATGCATTGAATGATCACATGCAACAACTTCACCATCTGGATGAGTTTATGGATTACTCTGGAAAGCAACTCAACACCCTACTCAATGTCACTGGAGCCACAAACAAAATTCTTGAGGAAAGATTTAGGCCTCTCCCAGAGTATGAGGCAACAAATAAAAGTCTTGAAGCACGGTTTGGTGCTGCCAAAAGGGGGAAGGAAGCTCAAAGCCTAAAATCTCCAGTGGAAAGAAGGAAAGCCCAACGGACAAGGGCAAGGGCATCAAATGCAAGGGCGTCAAGTTTGAAGAAAAGAAGAAGTAGCCTTTTTGTTGAATCTTATTATTTGAATTAATTCTATGCCTTTGATTTTATTAAAAAGATGCAATACCTTATTGCCCTTGAATGGATGAATAAAATTTCTTAGTTTTATTCTGTTGATTATTATGAAATTTTTTGCATACTTATGTTCAGGCTTATGAGAGTTTTGGCATCATCAAAAAGGGGGAAATTGTTAGGAACATTTTATTATGTTTTGATGATGGCCATACTAGCTGTTATAACAAGCCTGAAATAAGTTAGAATTCTTGGTATAAGTCTTTACTTAGAGTCTGACATGTTGTATAAGTTGAGTCAGACAAGTATTGTACTAGTTGGTACGATGGTGAAGTAAAATATATATTCGGCAGAGTGAAGCCAGCCAAGTACCAGCAGAGAAGCATGAAGACATTATGGTCTGACTTATAACCAAAGAAGTCCGTGATGACCTTGGATAAGTCTAAGTTATAATTCAAATGATGAATTACATTGTCAAATATGGTGTACACTGATCTCACCCCAAATCCAGGATCAGTGAAGTACAACAAGTACCTGAAAGATCAAAGAGAATAACAAAGCAGTAATCCGGCAAAGTAAACTGACTACCGGCTGAGTAAAAAAAAGCAGTGAAAGAAGATATAAATAGCAAAGTCAGAAGGATCACTTAACCGTTCAGGGAATAGCCAAGTAAACTTTACTCATTCATATTTCAATAGATGAAGATCGAGCTTTAAATGCACAATCAATTGAGGATCAATCAAGGACGGATTTTCTGATAAACGTTTGAAGAAAATTCCGATCAATGAAATCAAGGAGGATATAATTAAGGGGGAATCAAGAATTAAATCAAGGATTATTCTCCACTTAAAATAGCCAACGGAAGGAAATTCAAATCAAGGATTATCAAGGCAATAAATAGAAGTCATTGAAAGACATGAAAAACAACGATTGAATCTGATAAGAAACAAGCAAAAACTCGGTCAATTTGAAAAGCCTTCTATCTGTACTTAAGAGAATCATCTAGAGATCAACTCAGAAATCAAAGCTCAAATTCCATATCAAGCACTAAGATTGATCACATGTCTGTCAATCCAATTCACATCAACTGATGCAATTGAATCAGAGGAATCTGATAAGGAGTTGTAACCTTTGTGATAGCTGCTGAAAGATTTTTTCTCAAGGAGCAGTGATAGAGATTGAGTCACTGAAGCTTTTGAAGCCAGTGAGTGATAGTCTTGCAGATTGTGAAGTTTGCGTAGCCAAGGACAATTGTGCTATTGTATCCGTGAAAACAATAGTGAAATCCTCCAATCATCACAGGAGAAGAGTGGATTAATGGATTACACCACCCTGAACAACTATAAACCTTTGTGTCTATTTACTTTCAGCAATTTACTTTACAACACATTATTTCTTTGCATACTCTAAATCTGTGAGTGCATATTCTACTTTGAAACAACATTTTAAGAAGGGACTTATCCGCTGCCCAAAAGCTTTTAAATACAAGAAATGTTATTCAAACTCCACTATAGTCATTCACCCCTGACTATAGTTCTACCCTTCCTGGGACCAACAATATTGAAGAACTGAGGGTTCAAACTCAGTTATGGAGATTAAAGTCGAGACTGTAAAGTTGGAATTCAGGTATTTCTGTGATGGCCTGAACTGACTTTATGGATCTTGTTTAGGTCTTCATACAAGAGGACAATGTTACTTAAAGAATCATAAGAACAATGATATGTTAGATGATTTATTGATAGATAGGGTGTACTCTGATTAAGTCAGATAAAATCAGATGCATAGGGTACTAAGTTTTGTGGAAGAGTAAAAACTCAGTTAAAGGTCTTAGTCAGTTAACAAACTAATAACTGACATACTCAGTTTGAAACTGATCAAGCTAATCATTTTCAAAGTCAGTCATCCAAGGAACTGAACATACATTTGAACGTTACAAATCAAGAAATATTATTGGATGAAGAACTGACATGTCAGAACGGTCACTGACATCTGACATCTGAAAATATGAACATTGATAGAATTTAAATTCAAGCAAGACGAACGTTGGATCGAAGGACGCGAATATACAACAATGGAAGTATTATTTTCCCTAAGTCTTTTTTCATCCGAATTGCTATCAATCGTTGCGCTTTACAAGATCATATCAAGAATTCTTCAAGTGTTCAAGCTACAAAGATTAAATCCAGAATTTGACACTTAGAAGAACCACAAGCGAGAATCAATTTATTGATTCTCAGCCCAACTGTGATTTTTATCAAAGGTTTAGACTGTGAAGCAATCCGGTTTAGGATTTGACAAGGCAAATTGTTGTTACAAAAGTCGGGTAGACTGTGTTTGTGGTGGGGCTGGAGAAGAGGCAATACTACCCTCTAAGGACCAGTGTTTCAAGCAGTTGTAGAGCAGCAATCTCACCTCTTCTACAGTTGTTTAGATAGTGAAGCTAGGGATTAGTCAAGGACTATGAATTAGGACTTTTTGTAACCGGCTACCTCAAAAAGTTCTAGTGGAATTTTCATCCTACAACATAGGGGAAGAGTGGACTGACATGAGTACACCACCTGGAACCACTATAATTCTTGTCTTACTTACTTTACGCATTTACTCAGTTTATGAGTATTTGGAATTGTTTTTCATACAATATAACTGAACAAACTGATTGTTATATACTCACAGTTCACAAACTGACATTCATCAGAATTCAATTTTGCATACGCATAAGCTTTTTCTTAGAAATAACAAGATCTGCATATAGGCTAAAACTTATCCGCTGCCGGTTGACTCAGATTCAACATAAATCAGTTTTGATTTATATTTAGCTAAGTCAACTCATCTCCACACAAGTTAAAACTAAACTAAGACATAAATCTAGTTTTTGGTGACAAGTTTATTCACCCCCCTCTAAACTTGTGTCAGCTTTTCCAATGGTTCAAACATAATAAAAATAGATAAAATTGCTATAGTCTACTGTTTCTCTAGAATCCTGATGCTTGTCCTTGTGCTTCCAGTGCCCTTCCCTCTAGAACTTTCAGGCTTAACACTACCTTCCCTCTTCTTGGTAGCATAATGTATCTTTTCTAGAATCTGGTTTGTGGCTTCATACACTGTTATGATTGTGTCAAGCTACTGGATGGCATGATCCAGACTGCTGTCAATAGCCTGAATCTGTTTAGAGTGAGTTTCCACTATGTCAATTACTGGGTTAAGCATGTCATCACCTGCACTTGCTGTGTGCTCCAAAATTATGTGGACATGCTGTGTGATCATTGAATTCAACTGACTTAGAAAATCAATTTCCTTTCTATCACAGCATCGTGAACCTCAATATGGCTAGGCAGAGCCTCAATCTTCTGTTCCATGGAGGTATAACTACTTCTCAATATAGTTTGTTGATTTCCCCTACTGAGAGATTGTTTTTCCATGTCCACAATCAGAGGGTTAATGTCTAGATGAAATGATCTGTCTGGATCATCAGTGGTAGGTTGTGCCTGTGTTGATGAGTTGCATCAGCTGTTTCTTCTTCAATTTCTTCTTCTATCTCTATGTCAGAAAAAGATTATTGAGGATCGCTAGATTCTCCAAGTACTTGCTGGGACTTTGCTTCTTCTTCATCTACAGCTGTAATATTCCGATTTTCGGGAAAGGGCAGACGTGTCTTTTTGCGAAAACGAAATATTGGGTTCGGTTCCTTTTAATCGGAGTTAATTAATTTGGACGTTGTATATATATATTTCGAGTGGTAAATATATATATAGTTAAGGAAATCTGATTTTTTTTATAACTAAGGGCAAATAAGGAAAACTAAGGTTTTATGGGAATGGGTATTTAAAGGAAAAATTAGACTGATAATCCCCATAACCTTTTTACAAAAAAGAGCAGCCACGTTTTCCCTCTCTTCTGTGCATTCAAGGAGAGAGTTGAGGGTTGGGAAAGTTTCACCAATAACTGAAGCAACTCTTGGTGGTTTTCAGATCGGACGGGAGCGTTAGAATCATCGTGAGGAAAGCATCGTCTTGATACCAGTTTGGTTGGCAAAGCTGCGGGCTTTTGTTGAGGTTTTGATCAGTTTTTGGGGCTGCGTATAGGTAAGAAAAAACTATTCCTATGATTTCAATTCTTAGTTGTACGGATTAGGTTTTTTCTTAAGAAGTTTTGGTGATAGGAAGATGGGTTATGCCTTGGTTAATGACTATGGATGATAAGGTGCATTTAGATGGGTATTTTGATGCTTCACTGTGTTAATTTCGCTGTTGTTTGGTTGAGAAACGATGTGGAAATCGTGTTGGAGATTTTAGGGTTCTAGCCGAAACCCAGGTCGGACGGGCGTCTGCCTTGGTCACATTTCGGACGGGAGTCTGGTTTCTCTGGACGGGCGTATGCGGTGTTATTTTACATTCAGGTTGTAGCTGTCTTAGGGTGGACAAGCGTCTGGGAAAGTGGACGGGCGTCCAGTAGGTTCCAGACGGGTGTCCATGTTTTTAAACGGGCGTTTGGTTGTAGTTCAGCCCTATAAGTACGTTTTATCATTTCTAAACCTTTAAACGTGATATGTTGACACTGTACAAACTTGAACAAGCCTGAATTGAGCTTCTGATTCATTCAGTTAAAACACCGAATGTACTCTTAAAGGGAGTTGAAGTTCGGATCCGTCGGAAGAGCATGATAGGCTTGTGCTTTGATGAGTTAGCATTCATCAATGTCTGTGTAATTGCTAGGACTTGTCCGTGTCTAGTGGTCTAGGAAGAGAGTAGTGTGTGTGAGGGAGATTATTTGAAAACATTTAGGTGGCTAGTTAATCATCCTAATAAATAACGTACTTGACTAGTAAAAGATTAAACAACATGTCTCTCTTGGCTAGGCACCAGGCTAAATCGCGATGCATGTGCTACCTCTGAAGGTGGAGGAACTCTGTAGGTCAAAAGACCCTAAGTACAGAGGGACTCCGCTGAGACGCGCAAGCTATCGGAGTCTACCTTTTCTAGACTTCGTGGATATTGGTGAGATCCAAAAATATGTTGCAAAAGAGTGTTCCCGAGGTGGAAGTGTTGGTCCCTTGAAAAGGCTTTAGTTAAGTTTAGAGGGGGGGGGGTGAATAAACTTAACACTTAAAACTTTGGAGTTAACAAATTCGCAATTTCGGCACTCGTCGATACTTCGATCGCAGTCCGTCGAGACCTCGTAGCTCGCCGATAAACGGTAGTCTACCGACGGTTGATTTGCTTGAATTTGTGCGGCGGAATAATATCAAAATTAAGCCTTGTTACTTGTTGTTAAATATGTTACTAAGTATTAGATACTCGGTAGTGTATGTGTGTGAGTTCGGTTGCTAGATTCAAGCAGTTGATATGAATAATGACTAAGTGCGAGAAAATAAATGCGGTAAGTAAGTAGAGAGATTTTTATAGTGGTTCCAGGTGATGTAATCCCGTACGTCCACTCTTCTCTCCCGTGATGTTGGAGGAAATTCACTAGTAATCTTTGAGTTATCTCGTTACAAAGAATCCTAGGTTGCTTGTCCTTCACCAATAACTATGGCTTCACAACCGAAAACTAAGAACAGGTAGGATTGTTGCTCCCGAGTCTTCCACTTTGGTCCTTGAAGGGTAGAATTGCCTCTTCACCAGCCTTCACCACAAACCAACGATCTTTCACACCTAACCGATGCTTCTTGTCTTCGGCGGGTTCTTTATAAAATAAAGAATGAATCAAGTAAATGATTCGGTTGCAAAGCGGCTTGATTAGGATGATATAATCGAGCGGCTTGCGGTCTTCAAGTGTGTATGCTTGATGCGGCTTGAACAAAGAATGCACTTGAAGAAAATAACTAGATCGGAAACCTTAAGCTCGGTAAGTTCGACAGGTGTTTTTCGGCTCGGTGTTATCACTTAAAGTTTATCCCAAAATTCATCATCTTCTTCTTGAGTTGAAAGTCCTCTATTTATAGGTAGGAATGCATGTGACTTGAATTTGAAAATCAAATGTGACCGTTCCTTGTATTTGTCCCATCCGCACCGCATTCTCGTCACTATTCATAGGATCGACACCGTCGGGATTACTTTTTGACAAAGGTGCGGTCGTCCACCCCTTTGACTTGTATCCAATGGATAAAAATATGGATCATCCCAACGTCTTTTTAATCTCGGCCTTTGATTTGCTTGATAAGTCGAGGTAGTTGGTTGTTCTTATCCATGTAACTTCCCAATAATCTTGAATTAATCGAGGTATATATCGGCGGGTTCATCGTCCGTCGTAAAACCAATCAGTCTGTTGAACATCATATTTTTGTCTGTAAAATATAATGCAGCTGAATCTTTTTATCCAACTTTTGTTTGTGAAGTTAGATTACATCAATTAAAGTATAACCAAGTTCCAAACATCATCCAACTTGTGGAACTTAGACCTTCTACACAAGGTATATGTAATCAGTTTAGGTCATCACAGACTTGCCTAAATTCTGATTCCATATCCTTGACATTAAATACTAAGTTTGATCCCTTAGCCTTCATTAACTGAGTTTGAACCCTCAGCCTTCAGTCTTCTTTCGTCTTCGGCGGGTTCCGGACCGGCCTGCGACCTATCTACCCTACTGACCTAGATCAGTCTGCTGATAAACAATCAGCAGCCTTTTACAGTGCTTGTTTGATCAAACCTATTTATGAATCAAACTCTAATAAACCTATACATTTTATCTAGACATCTTTTTGCCTTTGCACTATAACAGCTAGTATGGCACTCATCATCAAAACTGAGAAATAAGTCCAACAATTTCCCCCTTTTTGGTGATGATGCCACTACCCTCACCTAATCAGCAAAGCAAAAAGATAAAAACACAAACAGAACAAATTTAGTCAATTCTCATTATAAATATTTGTTCACAGTTATTACAACTAGATACAGCAAAGATAAACAATGAAAAGTAGCTGATCTATTGTCTCTTTTCTCTTTCTTGTCTAGCCTTCTCAGCTTGCTCTTGATAGGCTCTGATCTCTTCTATCATTTCAACCATCCATTCATTCTCAATAAGTGTAAAGTCAATATAAGAATTGACTTGTTTCCACCAATTCCATGCTTCAGGCAGTACAAGATTGATCTGATTCACCCTGAAGCCAAACTTCATATACAGCTCCTTAAATTCATCCGGTGAATCTTTTGCTTTTGTAATTGGCGGCACCTTTTCACCTCTCGCTACTCCTTCGCCTCCGGTAGTTGCTCTTAAAGCTCTAATCCTTGCCTCCCAAAACTTCAAACTCAAGAAAGAGTTAAGACCTTCATGAAATCCCATGTCACGATAGGGTCTCCTTCGTTGTAAAACTCTTTCTTGTACCGTGATAGGAGATCATCGCAAGTTGCACTCGCCAGTGCGGGTTGCCTAAAGGCATTTGTATCATCGGTCCATCTCTTTCGTGCAAAGAGTCTAGCAGCCTCCTTTCTTTGCAGTCGATTGGCCCTCTTCCCCCTTAGTGACATCATCAACAAAACGTGAGATGAGGCCATGAATAGCTTCCCGTGATACTATCACTCGTGTAATTGACCCGCCATAGTTCCGGTTCTAGTATCAAGTGAAGTAATCCTTGATTGCGGTGGTCTCCTCCAAGTACCGTTGATCCTTTCGGTAAATTTGGGATCGGGCACGGCAGTTGTTGTGCGAAAGCGGGCTCAAGCGGCTTCAAACAAGCTTGTCAAGTTTTTGATGAATGGATGTAAGTTGATCTTTCAAAAACTTGTCTTTCAGTGTGTTCCCTTGCTTGATATATCTTACATCATATATCATATCATTCATAGCATTTTGAGTAGATGCAAAGTTTGAAGCAACTGTATCAGTAGATTGTCTATTATCATTTACCATCTTCATCAGTTCTTCAAATCTCTGTTCTTGCCTGTCCAATTGAGTTCTTAACTGTTGCATATCATTTCTTACAGTTCTTAACTCATTGACAACTTCAATTGGCACTCCACTGGCCATTCTACTATCAGTAGATCCATCAGCAGGCTCCTCAACTCTATATTGTGCCTGTTGTCTGTTGATGACCATGGCTCTACTCATATCTCTCCCAGCAGGGGGAGGTCCTTCCTCAACCATTGCACCAAGAATATCTTCAATGATAGGATCTTGTGCAGGTTCTTCAACAACTTCTTCTTCTCCAAAAATTTGAAATTCTTCATCACTGTAGTTATAGTCCAAAGAAACTCGCTCATCCTCATTAACGCTAGCGGTCTGGCGACTATCTTTTCCTACAGTGGCCTTGGATTCAGCAGGCTCCACTACAGCAGCCTCATTAACAACAGGGGTTTCCTCCAAACCCAAATCTGGTTCCAACCTTTGTCCAAGTGCTGTTTGAGACTCAGCAGCCTGTACCTCCTGTTCCAACCTTTGTCCAGGTGCTGTTTGTATCCCAGCAACCTGTACCTCCTCTTCAACTTCCTGTGGATTGAATATATTGGTATTATCCACTTGGAAACCTTCTGCATGACCAATCTTGTGCAGGATGATGGCAGTTTTGTTGAGAATCCCTTCAAAGTCAAATCCACTTTGATATTCAATGGATTCCTCAGAACTAGCACTTGGTTCACTGAAGTCAGTGGTCTTTTCCACATCCAAATCAGCATTCTGTACATCTTCAGGTTGTGCAGTAGGCTCTACAACATGAAATGTACTTGGTTCATCAGCCAGCCTACCAGTACTCAAATTTATTCCTTCAGTGATCAAAGCTTCTAGATCATCCATGGTGAGATCTTGTAGATCCTCATCCATTTCTCCGATCCGCGGCCCTCGCGAGATCTTCCAAGATCGTGGATGTTGCACGGATGGTACATGTGTTAGTGCAGCCCCCACTTGATTCTCCTGGTCCCGGAGGGAAAATCTCCTCTACTATCCGATGATGAAGAGGAATCATCAGGACCATCTCTTGGATCTCTAAATTTGATACCCTCCTCCTTCTGTTGCTCATCAAACAAATCCATCAGTCTTGATTGCAGCAAGGTTGTATCAATCAGATCCAGCAAATTTTCCACTCCCAACTTGTCAAAAACCCATTCTTCAAAATCTGTCATTGGTTGAGCGGTGGTTTTTGTCTTTTGTAGAACCCAAACTTCCACCGGAAGTAATCGCAATTTTCTTTGAAGTTTGGGATCCACATACTCTTCGGTTTTCTTGCTCTTTTTCACATGCCTCTCAAATGGCATAAAAGATCTTCTCGGGAGCGACTCCGGTAGCTTGTTGACCTCCAAAGGATCCAACAAGCGATTCAAGGTATCTTCTACGGATGTTTGAAAGTCGCGGAGTTCCGTGATTGTGCATTTGTACCTACTACTTCCATCCGTATCACACTTGGTTCCCCCGACTTATATGCTCATCGGCGGGGGTTAGCAAGCGGACCGCTCTTCCCCCGAACTATTGCCAAATTTGCGGGGTCTTCAACCAAGTCTCCAATCACCTCTTCAACCACCACGGCGGAGTTCGGGTTCGGTGGTTTGCCGTGGTTCATCGATGGATGCTACGGCGGAGCTCGGGGTCGATAGGATCGCGTACATCCTCTACAGATTGCTCAAAAACAACCGTTCGGCATCGCGTGGACTTGATAACTTCTTCATTGGAGGAATCACCGATAACAACCGGTGGAATGATAGTTAGAGGCTCGGCTTCAACATGACCACTTCTTCCTCCTCTACCGATGCTTCTTCTTGGGCCCTCTCGTGCCTCCAAATCTTTCAACTCTTTCCCTTGCCATATTTCTTCTTTTTGGCAACTTCCTTCATCCTCTTGGATAGGGGTTCATCATCATCATCTTTTCTAGTCAATTTTCTTTTTCTACTTGCTTCCTTCGTTGTTCTCTAAGAATTTCACCAACGAGTTTTTCTTGAAGCTACAAAGCAGGTCGTAACCTCCACTTGACCCTCGCGGACTCAACGATCTGTCTTTGTTTCCTTTCTTGTTATTTTTGATTTCAGGACTTCTGTAGTCTTTCTAACATCAGCACTCTTCTTCTTTTTTCCAGCAGTTTTCTTTGATGCAGCAGGTTTGATGGAAATCTTCTTAGTTTGCTGAACCTGCTCACCACCAGTATCACCATCATCTCCATCATCATTATCATCAGCGACTTCTCCAGCAATTTCTTCATCATCATCAAGTCCAGGAATTGCATAATCAATCTCCTTCTTGTATCTAGACTGATTAATATCCACAGGTGCTACATCAGGAATTTCAAGATGATTCAGCAGAGTCTGGACCATTAATCCTAAGGGCAGTGCCTTGGACTTCCTCTTCCCTAAACTCTCTTCCTTGGCCACTTTCTTCATATAATGAATAAAGTACCTGGCCCAGTCAAACTTCATGCTCCTACAGATGATAATCATCAACTCTATCTTGGGTCCTGATAGAGTGTCCATACTGCCAGCTAGCCCAAGTATGTTCTTTGCAATGAGCTTGCTCAGCAGACTGTATTCAATACCAATGTGTTTGCAGTTGATGCCTGGAACGGATTTGATTTCTGCATCTGTCTTAATCTGATCTACAAACGCCAATTTGTCCAATCCCATTGCTTCAGGATTGACTGAGCCGTCCACCACTTCAACAAATCCAAAAACTTCCCTCAGCAGACTGGGGGAAACTTCAATTTCTCGCCCATTTACAGCAGTCTTAAATGCTTCAGTTCCTTCCTTTATTTGAATGTTTCTCCAGAAACTGACAACATTTGTATAAGAAATTGTGTCCAGTCTTATGTTTAACACATTTTCCAGACCGACATACCTCCTTATTCTTCGACCAATGTTAATGGCCAGTTCAGTTTTGTTTGCATCTTCAACAAAACCTCTAACACTTTGGCTTGATTCAATTTGTACATCAACTTTTTCCGCCATTATAATGAGAAGAATGAGATGAAGAAGATTGAATCTTAAATCTGTGTTCACACAGTGTAACGATTGCAGTGATAAAGTAGATTTGCAAGTGACGATTCTCCTGAGTAATAGTCTGAATATATAGACAGTGGGTGGTTGAAACTGTCATAGCACGTACATTGAGGTAACCACGATTAATCTGAACAAATTCTGTCTTGACACGTGGCCCATTACTCCACCATAACGTTTGTAACCGTTGGATGGTTTAACTGTGGTAATAATGGATAAAATAAATATCCCGCCAAACTGCTTTTTGACCTTAATAACTTTGATTGAGTAAAGTTCCCTTCAGCAAGGTATCCCTCAGCAGGGTGGGCTCAGCAGTCTGCTGATAATGTGCTTCAGCAGCCTGCTGACAAAGTGACTCTGCTGATCCTTGTTTTCTCCTTGTTTTGTTCAATTGATAATACAAGATGAAGTTTAATACCAATGGCGATCCGTCAAGTGAGCTCACCCAACATGACAAAGACCAATCCCCTTGGCAACCTCATTTGCTCAATTGTCCAAACATAAGTACATGGAATTGTTGATACCAATGACTAATCTGCTAAGTGAGCTCACCCAACATAGCAAAGACTAATCCCCTTGTGAATTCCAAGTACACCGCTTGAATATCGGTCAATCTTTATGATTTCAAGTTCGGTCCTTAATTTGGCAAATCTTTCACTATCAAGAGGCTTAGTGAAAATATCAGCAAGTTGATCTTCAGTAGGGATGTATAGAACCACCACATCTTTCTTTTCAACATGATCTCTTATAAAATGATGTCTCACATCAATGTGCTTGGTTCTTGAATGCAAAACGGGATTTTCTCGTGATTGCAATTGCACTTGTGTTGTCACACATGATTGGAATTTCCCTTTCTTCAATTCCATAATCCCTTAATTGTTGTCTTAGCCATAGTACTTGTGCACTGGCGGCTTCCCGAAGCAATGTATTCGGCTTCAAGAAGTGGAAGTTGAAATAGAATTCGTTTCTTGCTAAACCAGGAGACCGTCTATTTCCCATTAAGCGACGGGTTCCCGAGGTGCTTTTTCTATCAATCTTGCATCCAAGCATAATCGAATCCGAGTAGGATATTACCTTGAAGCTTCCTCCTTGGAATACCAAATTCCTACTCCCAAAGTCTCTTTTAGATACTTAAGAACTCTTTTGACAAAGACCTAAATGACTTTCTTTAGGTTTGGATTGAAATCTTGCACAAACACCTACAAAGCAAAGGATATATCGAGTCGTTGGCAAGGTGAGATACGACGAGATCGCCTATCATCCTTCGTACAAAGTCCGATCAACATCTTTGCCTTCTTTATCTTCATCCAATCGATGTTTGTACTCATAGGAGTTGAGCTCTTAGTCTTTGTTTTCCATACCAAATTTCTTCGACAGCTCTTTGGTATACTTGGTTTGATGAATGAAGATTCCATCCTTTATTTGTTTGACTTGCAATCCCAAAAAGTAGTTCATTTCTCCCATCATACTCATTTGGAATTTACTTTTCATTAGATTTGCAAACTTTTCACAAAGTAAATCATTTTCAGAGCCAAAAATTATGTCATCAACATAAATTTGTACCAGCAGGGTGCTGTCCCCTTCACTGATTCTGAAAAGTGTCTTGTCAATGGTGCCTTTTGTAAAACCATTGTCCACCAAGAATTGAGATAGAGTCTCATACCATGCTCTTGGTGCTTGTTTCAATCCATAAAGTGCTTTGTTGAGTCTATACACTTTATCTTCTTGATCTTTAACTTCAAATCCAGGAGGTTGCTGAACATACACTTCCTCCTCTAGGATACCATTCAAAAATGCACTCTTGACATCCATTTGATATACTTTGAAGTTCTTATATGCAAGCATGTGCCAAGAATAATCCGATAGCTTCCAATCTTGCAACGGGTGCATAAGTTTCATCAAAATCTATTCCTTCGCTTGAGAATAGCCTTTTGCAACTAGTATGGCCTTATTTCTTACAATGGTACCGATTCATCAAGTTTATTTACGTATACCCACTTAGTACCAATGATATTTGCATGAGTGGCCTTTCAACTAGTGTCCAAACTTGATTTCTTTCAAATTCATTTAATTCTTCTTGCATAGCAATTATCCAATCGGATCCGAAATTGCTTCTTCAACAACTTTAGGTTCCATTTGAGATAGAAAACAAGTAAACATAGCTTCCGGTTGTCTTCTAGTCCTCACACCTTGCTGTACATTGCCAATAACTTGTTCAGCAGGGTGATTCCTTAACCATTGTGGATTATGGTTATTTTGATTTTCAGGAATATCATCTTCAGTAGGGTCTGCTGTAGTTTCTTCTACAGGGGGGTCAGCAGATCCTTGAATTGCTTCAGTTGTTGCATCAGTAACATTGTCAGCAGGGTGTTCAGCAGGGGCAGTATCAGAAACTTTTAGGTCATTGAATCTTTCCAAAGCTTCAACACAATCTGGATCAGTGATTTGTTGATTTTCAGCGGAGTTCACACTCTTTATCTTCCATACCGGTAAACTTAGGTTCATCAAACACAACATTGATTGTTTCTTCATGTTTCGGTGTTCTTTTGTTCGGTACTCGAATGCTCTGCGACGGCGAAGAATATCCTAAGAAAATTCCTTCATCCGATTTTGGTTGGAATGTTTTCAAGTGAACTTTATGATTTAGAATAAAACATTTGCTTCCAAATGGGTGGAAATAGGATATATTAGGTATCCTTCCATTCCGGATCTCATAAGGTGTCTTCGACAGCTTCTTGTTTCGATGTTCTATTTTGTGTATAGCATCCGTATTCTTGCTTGACCCAATATCTTTCGGGTAGCAAAGCTTCACAAATCATTGTTCTTCCCTGCTTCCTTTAAGGTCCTGTTTCTTCTTTCGGCAACCCCATTTTTTGAGGTGTACCAGTTGACGAGCAAGTTGATGGAGTACACCATTACGTTCACAATATTCTCTTATAACTTTGTTGAGAAATTCGGTACACGATCGATCTAATCTTTATGATTTGTTAAACTTTTCTCATTTTGTAATCTCTTCAAAAGATTAGGTAAGCTTTGGAGTGTCTCACTTTTCTTGTTCATGAATATCACCCAAGTGTATCTAGAAAAATCATCCACAACCACTAAGGTGTATTTCTTTCTGTCACACTTGTTGGAGTTATTGGTCCAAAAAGATCCATGTGCATAAGCTCCAACACTCTGTTAGTTGATTGTTTAGTCTTTGACTTGAAACTTGACTTTATCTGTTTACCTTGCTGACATGCATCACAGATAGCATCCTTCTTGAATGTGATCTCAGGTAACCCAACCACTAACTTCTTCTTCACTAACTGATTGATATCATCAAAATTTAGATGATTTAACTTCTTGTGCCATAACCAATTGAGTTCGGATTTGGTATGCACAATCGAGCGAGTTTCGGGAACGAGTAGACCAATCCACAACATACATGTTCTCGTTGTCTTCTACCGACAAGTACAACTTGATCACCTCTTTCACTAATGACAATACAATTGTTTTTGTCAAAAGTGACCTTGTATCCCAAATCACAGAATTGTCCAGTGCTCAGCAAGTTGTAATCCAGTCCTTCCACATATGCAACATTCTTGATTGTAAGTCCATTTCTGACAAGTGTGCCATATCCTCTTGTATAGCCAGGTGTATTCTTGTTGCCAAAATTTACCCTTGGACCATCTTTTGCCACAAAGTTTGATAGACAGTGCTTATTCTTTGTCATGTGTCCGGAACATCCTTGTCAAAGTACCGACACCCTACAAAACAAAGTTAATGCATTTTAGGTACCCAAACCTGTTTGGGTCCATAGTGGTCAGTGGCAAGCATGACCCTTGGTATGTTTCCATAAGGTCTTCTCCTAAATGTGTCATACTTTGGTTCATACTTTGGTTCATACATGTATTCCACACATCCATAAGTTCTAACAGTAGGTTGTGTAGGAACCACATATGTTTTCTGGCCTTTTGGTACATAATGCTGTTTGAAATGATTCTTGTTGTTAGAAACATTTGCATAACCATAGATGTCTTTGTCGTTAGGAGCGACCACGTAATATGGAGTCGCCGAGGTCTTATGTAAGTCTCTGTCGATTCCATTGTCTAGGTTTTACCCCTAGCGGTATGGTTATATCTTGTTGTTTCTAGCATTAGATGCAGGAATATTCCAATCATTATCAGCAGGGAACAGTCTACCTTTCCCCCTGAGATAAGTATCCCTTGAATGATCAACATTTTTGGATTTAGGATTCTTATTCTTGGAATATTTCTGTTTCTTTCCCTTCTGTGGTCCAGCAGACTTGGTAGCAGGTCTGCTATCAGTAGGCTTAGAAGGTACAGGAGTCCTATTTTTGGATTTATTCTTTTTACTAGAGCCGTTGACTTCGAGACTTCGATTTTGCTTCTTTGAGGCATTCTCATTTGGTTTTCTTGCTTCGGCGGCCTTGCGGGAGATGGATCTAGTGCGGGCACAAACTTAGGACCAATTCCGGTACTAGGTTCAGTAACCTTACTGGATCCACTCTTGTTAGATTGCTGAGTTCCAAATCCAAGCCCAGTTCTATCTCCATAAGGCTTTCCGATTTGTATGCGGTATTGGAACAAGATGGTTCGAGCGGATTCGCAGGGCTCTTGGATGTTCGACGGACTTATCCGATTCGTCCAACATCTTTTTCCTTACCTTTGAAAACCCTTAATTCGCTTTCAATCTTCCAACTTCTAACTCAAGAGCCTCTTTTTCGGCCTTCACAATCTCATAACCAGATTGTATTATCCTTAGTTGATTAAGGATGGCATCCAAAGTCTCATTGTTGTCAGAATTTCTAGGATTTGAACCACAGGTTGATTCACAATCACTTCCAGCAGGAGTGTTTATAGATACAGTGTTGTATACCTCCTCAGTTTCATCCATGTTGGCCATCAAAGCATAGTCCTCCATATCAGCAACCAGTGCTGTGTCATCTGATTCATTTCCTTTTTCAGATCCCACTTCATATCCTGATTCATCTTCAGCAACCATAGCTTTCTTGCCATGTCTCCTTTGTTGACTCTTGGTCTTCAGTAGGTCTGGACAATCAGGTCTAAAATGTCCGGGCTTCTTACGGTTGAAGCAAAGATAATCGGGTTCCTTGCCTTGTTTCAACTCGGGACAATCGGTGTCCGAAGTGTCCTGGTTTCTTGCAATGAAAGCATAGATAGTCATTATCTTTCTTTGGTTCTTCTTTCCTTCTTTCGGTAGGCCTCTTTGTGAAATTTCTTGTAGGGGCCTTTCCGGTCTTCATCATTCGATTTTCTTGCTCGGTAGGGCAATTTGCTCTTGCATTTCATCTAGCATATCATCTGTCCTCCGATGTTTCTTCATGATGTGAAGCGACCAATGCGGTGGTCTTTGGCTCTTCCTTTTCGATTTCGAGCACTAACTTCTTGCTAAATTCATAGGCCTTAAGATCGAGAGAACGAGTTTGAAGGTGTCTTCCTCATGCGACTTTCTCATTTCTTCAATTGCGTCACCTTCATTTTCCAAACATCTCTTGCGGGTAAAGCTTCCAAGATTTTGGTGTTTACTTCCTCTTTTGAATAACTTACACTCGGCGAGAGTAAGTTCATCTAAGATTGCATTGAATCGGACTCCATTTGCTCAATGGTTTCATTAGGTAGCATTTTGAACTTTTGGAACCTTTTTCTCGGCCACACCGATTTTGTTCTTCTTTATTGCATCGGTGCCTTCACAGCATTAAGTGAATCTTATCCCAAAGTTCCTTTGCGGTCTTGCAATCTTTGACTTTCATGTACATATTGCTATCCAAGGTTCGTAGATGATATCAATAGCAATGTTGTTGAGGTTTGCTCTTTTCTGTCTTCGCATTCCATTCTCTCTTTGGTTTAGGAATGTACTCGGTTCTGTCACCCACGTTATTCTTGCCTTTGTAATCTCCAGAGTGGTCCTTCGGTTAGTACATCCATCATCTCATCATGAGTAGCGACAAGATATGCCCGCATTCGACGTTTATACTCATCAAATCTATCAAGAGAGCACATCAACATGGTTCTAGCATACCGTGTGTTATCCATGATGCAAGTCTTGAAAATCGGTAACTTGAAAGAAAGTTTTAAAGAATTTTCACAAGCACAACAAGTAGGATTCCTTCGGAACGAAGAAACCGCTCCGATACCAATTGTTGGTCCCTTGAAAAGGCTTTAGTTAAGTTTAGAGGGGGGGGGGGGTGAATAAACTTAACACTTAAAACTTTGGAGTTAACAAATTCGCAATTTCGGCGGCCTGCGATACTTCGATAGTCTGCGAGACCTCGTAGCCCGCTTTCGATAAACGTAGTCTGCGCGTTGGTTCGCCTTTGCTGAATTTGTGCGGCGGAATAATATCAAAATTAAGCCTTGTTACTTGTTGTTAAATATGTTACTAAGTATTAGATACTCGGTAGTGTATGTGTGTGAGTTCGGTTGCTAGATTCGAGCGGGTTGATATGAATAATGACTAAGTGCGAGAAAATAAATGCGGTAAGTAAGTAGAGAGATTTTTATAGTGGTTCCGGGTGATGTAATCCTGTACGTCCACTCTTCTCCCTGTGATGTTGGAGGAAATTCACTAGTAATCTTTGAGTTATACGTTACAAAGAATCCTAGGTTGCTTGTCCTTCACCAATAACTATGGCTTCACAAGGCGAAAACTAAGAACGGGTAGGATTCTTTGCTCCGAGTCTTCCACTTGGTCCTTGAAGGGTAGAATTGCCTCTTCACCAGCTTCACCACAAACCAACGAGTCTTTCACACCTAACGGATGCTTCTTTGTCTTCGACGGGTTCTTTATAAAATAAAGAATGAATCAAGTAAATGATTCGGTTGCGAGCGACTTGATTAGGATGATATAATCGACGACTTGCGGTCTTCAAGTGTGTATGCTTGATGCGGCTTGAACACGAGAATGCACTTGAAGAAAATAACTAGATCGGCGGCCTTAAGCTCGGTAAGTTCGACGGGGTGTTTTTCGGCTCGGTGTTATCACTTAAAGTTTATCCCAAAATTCATCATCTTCTTCTTGAGTTGAAAGTCCTCTATTTATAGGTAGGAATGCATGTGACTTGAATTTGAAAATCAAATGTGACCGTTCCTTGTATTTGTCCCATCTGCACTGCATTCTGTCACTATTCATAGGACTGACACTGTCAGGATTACTTTTTGACAGTGCAGTCTGTCCACCCCTTTGACTTGTATCCAATGGATAAAAATATGGATCATCCCAACGTCTTTTTAATCTCAGCCTTTGATTTGCTTGATAAGTCAGAGGTAGTTGGCTGTTCTTATCCATGTAACTTCCCAATAATCTTGAATTAATCGAGGTATATATCAGCAGGTTCATCAGTCTGCTGTAAAACCAATCAGTCTGCTGAACATCATATTTTTGTCTGTAAAATATAATGCAGCTGAATCTTTTTATCCAACTTTTGTTTGTGAAGTTAGATTACATCATTTAAAGTATAACCAAGTTCCAAACATCATCCAACTTGTGGAACTTAGACCTTCTACACAAGGTATATGTAATCAGTTTAGGTCATCACAGACTTGCCTAAATTCTGATTCCATATCCTTGACATTAAATACTAAGTTTGATCCCTTAGCCTTCATTAAGCGAGTTTGAACCCTCGGCCTTCGGTCTTCGGTCTTCGGCGGGTTCCGGACCGGTCCTGCGACCTATCTACCCTGCGACCTAGATCGGTCTGGCGATAAACAATCGGCGGCCTTTTACGGTGCTTGTTTGATCAAACCTATTTATGAATCAAACTCTAATAAACCTATACATTTTATCTAGACATCTTTTTGCCTTTGCACTATAACAGCTAGTATGGCACTCATCATCAAAACTAAGAAATAAGTCCAACAGGAAGAACTCCGTAGGTCATAATGACCCTAAGTACGGAGGGACTCTGGTGAGGTGGATGCGCGTAGTGCCCTTGAGTGCGGTTGTAACATAGATAAGCTAAGTAGAAACGTTTAGTCAACTCATGTTGATGAAAATGAAATGAACCCTAGGTTGAGTCGGTCTTACATAAACAACCAATCGATTTAAATATCTTTTCCTTAGGAACTACAGTTGTTATCATAGCTTCTCTTTCTTATTAAGTACGTTGTACTTACCTCAAATGCATGCTTTCTATGTGTTTGGGGATGAGAAGACGAACAGGTTTTCGAGGAGGAGTTCGACGACGACGTTTGACGACGCTCGTTGAAGGCTTATTATTTACTTCTTTACTTTTAGATTTGGATTACTCTTGATACTTTTGAGGTAGACTTTTGGTCTTTCGAGACGTGTAGTACTTTCCTTTGGGATTTTCGTACTTTCTCAAATGTAATAAATTTACATTTCCGCTTTTAGATTTTCTCTTTTTTTTTTCTATTCTTAAACGTTTCGAAATTTTATACCCGAGTTTTTGCTTTCGTTTGCTTTAATTTGATACGACGTAAAAGAGGCTTACGTATAAAGTGAATTTACTTTTATTTTATACGTGCCGAACGTTTCATTTCCGGATAAGGACTCGGTGTCCGGGAACGGTGTGTTACAGTTGGTATCAGAGAGAAGCGTCCTTTAGGCTTCCTTTCTTTTAAGATAAGCTTCTTTAGATCTTTTAGTAACATCTGGTTTTTCTTGATCATCAGGATGGTGTTCACAAGGACTGAAGCGGGTGCAGAGTCTTCCAGAATTCAAGGGGAAAGTCCCGTACCGGTTGTAGGGGGTGGTGTAGTGAGGCCGATACCCCCATCTCAGCAGAGTTTGTCACCCCGACCACATCAGGAACGACCTCCACAATAGCACGTGGGAAGTTCGGTTCAGTTCACCATGGTAAGTGATGTCCCAACTGGCTATGTACCACCACCTGTGGCTAGCGTGTACCCTCCACCAACAAGTGTTTATCCACCAGTGTATCCTCAGTAGCAGCAGGTCTTTTACCCTCCTCCTGTAGGTCATGCTCCTCAACCTGCCGTACCACCTTCACCACGCGTTGATCATCAACAAGGCGTTGGTTACCCACCTTTTGGTTTTCAGCAACCCCAGTACCCTCCGCAGCCTCACCAGTTTTACCCTCAGGGATACTATCCTTACCAGCCTATACCTCAAGCGAATCTGGCTTACCCTCCTCAACAACAGTACCCACAACAGATACTTTAGGTTACCCACCGGTTTACCCACCAGTCAGACCGGCTTTTGAGCAAGCACTAGTTGTGGATTGGTACACAAGGTTAAGAAGGAATCGGGTTGAGAAGCTTGGGGACTAGTCAAGGAAATTTTAGGGGAGCGCCGCAATAGAACGTTAAGAAGACGACAACTCCTACGGCAGCTAAGGCCCCGAACAGTGCACCGCTTTGCTCTAAGTGCAACAGAAATCACTCAGGAGAGTGCAGGCAGAACAGTACTGGTTGCTACATCTACGGAGAGCCGGGACACTTTTTTAGAGCGTGTCCAAACAGAGGGAATGAAGGTAGTTCGAGTCAAGGAAGCGGAAAGAGCGGCCCAAGCCGACCGGTTCGAGTTTTTGCAGTTGATGCTGGTTTTGTGGAACCAGAGGACGACGTTATTTCAGGTTCCATGTTGTTGTTTTATTCTTTTGTAAGATATTTTATAGCGTGATTATTCATGTTGTAACTATATTTAAATAAATGAATATGCATCCTAGGTACGATAATGTTAGAAAACCTAGTGGTCAAGGCTTTGTTTGATACGGGAGCGTCAAATACTTTTGTGTCAACCAAGGTAGCTAAGAAGTTGAACTTACCTTCAGAACCTTTAAGGATTACTTTGGAAATAACTACACCGTTAGGGAAGGTAACAAAGGTGACTAGGATGATACCTCAAGTGGAAGTTCGAGTTGGACCTTATCGATGCAAGAGCGACTTCACAGTTTTGGACTTCTCGGATTTTGATGTAATCCTCGGAATAGATTGGCTATCCGAGAATTATGTTCACTTGGACTGTAGGGAGAAGAAAGTGACTTTTAAAGTACCTGGAAAGTCAGACAAGACGTATCAAGGGAATGTGTACAAGCCTAGTAAGAAGCGGCATCCGATAATTTTGGCGGTTAAGGCAATTAGAGCTTGTCAGAAAGGTTGTGAAGGCTACTTGTTGTACGCAGTGGATGTGGAACAAGTGAAGCCTGAGCTAGAAGAAACTCCGGTAGTGAGAGAGTACCCCGAGGTGTTTCCATAAGAGCTACCGGGAAACATGCCGGATAGGGAAATCGAGTTTGAGATCAAGTTGGTACCCGGAGCGGCACCAGTTCCTAAGGCACCATATAGGATGGCACCGGCTGAATTAAAGGAGTTGAAAGCTCAACTTAAAGATATGCTTGAGAGGAATATAATTCAGCCCAGTACTTCGCCTTGGGGAGCCCCTGTTTTGTTCGTGAAGAAGAAAGATGGTAGCATGCGGATGTGTATCGATTACCGGGCGCTGAATAACCTTACCATCAAGAATAAGTACCCTCTACCAAGGATAGATGACCTGTTTAACCAGTTGCAAGGCAAGAAAGTGTTCTCCAAGATTGACTTGAGATCCGGTTATCATCAGTTGAAGATTAAAGTGGCAGATATACCGAAGACGGCCTTCAGTACGAGATATGGACATTATGAGTTCCTTGTCATGCCATTTGGACTCACTAATGCTCCATCTACATTTATGGATTTGATGCAACGTGTTTTCATGCCGTATTTGGATAAGTTTGTGAATGTATTCATAGACGATATCCTTATCTACTCAAAGGATGAAAAAGAACACGAGGAACACTTAAGGATAGTGTTGGAGATCTTGAAGAAGAATCATTTATATGCAAAGTTTTCAAAGTGTGAATTTTGGCTGGATCGAGTTAGTTTCTTGGGTCATGTGATTTCTGGAGATGGTATTCAAGTTGATCCAGTGAAGATCGAGGCAGTTGAGAATTGGCCTAGACCTACCACCGTTTCAGAAGTAAGAAGTTTTCTTGGGTTGGCTGGTTACTACCGGAAGTTTGTACAAGACTTTTCAAAGATAGCTACTCCACTCACTAAGCTGACACAGAAGAATGTGAAGTTTGAATGGACTAGAGAGTGCAAAATAGCTTTTCAGACACGTAAGAAGAAGTTGACTACGGCCCCAGTGTTAGCAGTTCCGGAGATCTTTGATAATTACGATGTCTATACCGATGCTTCAGGACAGTGTCTAGGTTGTGTGTTAATGCAAGGAGAGAAAGTGATCGCCTATGCATCTAGGCAGTTGAAGGTGCATGAGAAGAATTACCCGACACATGATCTAGAGTTGGCAGCGGTAGTTTTTTCCTTAAAGACTTGGAGGCACTACTTGTATAGAGTTAAAGCAAGGATCTTCACCGACCATAAGAGTTTAAAGTATTTCTTCACCCAAGAGAATCTGAATATGAGACCAGAGGAGATGGTTAGAATTTGTAAAGGATTACGATTTGGATATTCAGTACCATCCGGGAAAAGCAAATGTAGTAGCAGATGCTTTGAGCAGGAAACCAATGTTTGCAGCTTCCAGTGTTGAGGTAGTGGCAGAAAGGTTAGATGGGCTACAAATCAGAAGCTTTGATCAGATCGAAGACCGGCAGTTTGTGGCACCGTTGTTAGCAAGATCTGAGTTGATGGATGACATTCGGGAGAAGCAAGACGAAGATCCGGTTTTGGTTGATTTGAAGCGGGTGGCTAGGGAGAAGCCTACAGTTGGTTACGTGCTAGATAAGAGTGGAGATCTGTGGTACCAGGATCGTCTGTGTGTACATAATGTCGGCGACCTAAGACAAAGAGTTATGGAAGAGGCACACAGAATTGCTTTTGCGGTTCATCCAGGTGCTACTAAAATGTACAGAGATTTAAAGGAAAGATTTTGGTGGCCCTCGATGAAGTTGGAAATATCCAAGTTTTTGGCAGAGTGTGATGTTGGTCAGAAGGTTAAAGCAGAACATAGAAGACCCGGGGGAATGCTTAAGCCATTGGACATCCCTGAATAGAAGTGGGATAAGATTACAATGGATTTCATCACCGGATTACCTAGGACAAAGGGAGGGCATGATGCAATTTGGGTATTTGTGGATAGATTGACCAAATCTGCTCATTTCTTGCCATACAAAGTTGACATGCCGTTGAAGAAGATGACGACACTATATCTGGACAATATAGTGAAACTACACGGAGTCCCTATCTCGATAGTTTCGGATCGTGATTCGAGGTTCGTCAGTCGGTTTTTGAAGAGCTTACAAGAAGCCTTTGGAACTAAATTGGATTTGAGCACGGCTTTTCATCCTCAGACAGATGGACAATCCGAGAGGACCATCCAAACACTTGAAGACATGTTAAGAGCTTGTGTTTTGGAGGTAGACGGATCATGGGATGATTACCTATCGGTAGCAGAGTTTGCCTATAACAACAGTTTTCATGCAAGCATAGGCATGCCACCATTTGAAGTGTTGTATGGGAGAAGATGTCGGACGCCACTATTTTGGGATGAAGTCGGGGAGAGGCAGATTACAGGGCCGGAAATGGTTGAAAAAGCATAGGAAAGGGTTCAGTTGGTCAAGAAGAATTTCAAGGCAGCTCAAGACAGGCAGAAAAGTTGGGCTGATGTTAGAAGAAGACCCCTAGAGTTTGAAGTTGGTGATAGAGTTTACCTCCGAGCTTCACCGATGAAAGGAGTGAAACGCTTTGGACAGAAAGGAAAGCTAAGTCCAAGGTATGTTGGACCTTTTGAGATCTTGGATAGAGTTGGAACGTTAGCTTATAGGCTTCAACTGCCAGAATCAATGTCGAGAGTCCATAACGTATTTCACGTTTCGATGTTGAAGAAATGTCTGACGAAGAACGATGTTGAAACTACGGTTGATCCAGAAATCCTACAAGATAATCTTGCTTACGAAGAGAGACCTATCAAGATTTTAGACCGAAAAGAAAAGACGATTAAGAGGCGGATGATTCCCTTGGTGTTGGTTCAGTGGAGCAATCATTCACCCGAGGAGGCAACTTGGGAAGTGGAAAGCGACATGATCAGTGAGTTCCAAGAGTTTGTGGACTTACCAGGTATGTTCTAGTTTCGAGGACGAAACTCCTTTTAAGGGGGGAGGAATGTAATATTCCGATTTTCGGGAAAGGGCCGACGTGTCTTTTTGCGAAAACGAAATATTGGGTTCGGTTCCTTTTAATCGGAGTTAATTAATTTGGACGTTGTATATATATATTTCGAGTGGTATATATATATATATATATATATATAGTTAAGGAAATCTGATTTTTTTTTATAACTAAGGGCAAATAAGGAAAACTAAGGTTTTATGGGAATGGGTATTTAAAGGAAAAATTAGACTGATAATCCCCATAACCTTTTTACAAAAAAGAGCAGCCACGTCTTCCCTCTCTTCTGCGCATTCAAGGAGAGAGTTGAGGGTTGGGAAAGTTTCACCAATAACTGAAGCAACTCTTGGGGGTTTTTAGATCGGACGGGAGCGTTAGAATCGTCGTGAGGAAAGCATCGTCTTGATACCAGTTTGGTTGGCAAAGCTGCAGGCTTTTGTTGAGGTTTTGATCAGTTTTTGGGGCTGTGTATAGGTAAGAAAAAACTATTCCTATGATTCAATTTTTATCAAAGGTTTAGACTGTGAAGCAATCCGGTTTAGGATTTGACAAGGCAAATTGTTGTTACAAAAGTCGGGTAGACTGTGTTTGTGGTGGGGCTGGAGAAGAGGCAATACTACCCTCTAAGGACCAGTGTTTCAAGCAGTTGTAGAGCAGCAATCTCACCTCTTCTACAGTTGTTTAGATAGTGAAGCTAGGGATTAGTCAAGGACTATCAATTAGGACTTTTTGTAACCGGCTACCTCAGAAAGTTCTAGTGGAATTTTCCTCCTACATCATAGGGGAAGAGTGGACTGACATGAGTACACCACCTGGAACCACTATAATTCTTGTCTTACTTACTTTACGCATTTACTCAGTTTATGAGTATTTGGGATTGTTTTTCATACAAGATTTTCATACAATATAACTGAACAAACTGATTGTTATATACTCACAGTTCACAAACTGACATTCATGAGAATTCAATTTTGCATACGCATCAGCTTTTTCTTAGAAATAACAAGATCTGCATATAGGCTAAAACTTATCCGCTGCCGGTTGACTCAGTTTCAACATAAATCAGTTTTGATTTATATTTAGCTAAGTCAACTCATCTCCACACAAGTTAAAACTAAGCTAAGACATAAATCTAGTTTTTGGTGACAAGTTTATTCACCCCCCCCCCTCTAAACTTGTGTCAGCTTTTCCAATGGTTCAAACATAATAAAAATAGATAAAATTGCTACAGTCTACTGTTTCTCTAGAATCCTGATGCTTTTCCTTGTGCTTCCAGTGCCCTTCCCTCTAGAACTTTCAGGCTTAACACTACCTTCCCTCTTCTTGGTAGCACAATGTATCTTTTCTAGAATCTGGTTTGTGGCTTCAGACACTGTTATGATTGTGTCAATCTACTGGATGGCATGATCCAGACTGCTGTCAATAGCCTGAATCTGTTTAGAGTGAGTTTCCACTATGTCAGTTACTGGGTTAAGCATGTCATCACCTGCACTTGCTGTGTGCTCCAGAATTATGTGGACATGCTGTGTGATCATTGAATTCAACTGACTTAGAAAATCAATTTCCTTTCTATCACAGCATCGTGAACCTCAATATGGCTGAGCAGAGCCTCAATCTTCTATTCCATGGAGGTATAACTACTTCTCAATACGGTTTGGTGATTTCCCCTACTGAGAGATTGTTTTTCCATGTCCACAATCAGAGGGTTAATGTCTAGATGAAATGATCTGTCTGGATCATCAGTGGTAGGTTGTGCATGTGTTGATGCAGTTGCATCAGCTGTTTCTTCTTCAATTTCTTCTTCTATCTCTATGTCAGATATAGATTATTGAGGATCGCTAGATTCTCCAAGTACTTGCTGGGACTTTGCTTCTTCTTCATCTACAGCTGTAATATTCTGATTTTCGGGAAAGGGCAGACGTGTATTTTTGCAAAAACGAAATATTGGTTTCGGTTCCTTTTAATCGGAGTTAATTAATTTTGACGTTGCATATATATATTTCGAGTTGTATATATATATATATATATAGTTAAGGAAATCTGATTTTTTATAACTAAGGGCAAATAAGGAAAACTAAGGTTTTATGGGAATGGGTATTTAAAGGAAAAATTAGACTGATAATCCCCATAACATTTTTACAAAAAAGAGCAGCCACGTTTTCCCTCTCTTCTGCGCATTCAAGGAGAGAGTTGAGGGTTGGGAAAGTTTCACCAATAACTGAAGCAAATCTTGGTGGTTTTCAGATCGGACGGGAGTGTTATAATCGTCGTGAGGAAAGCATCATCTTGATACCAGTTTGGTTGGCAAAGCTGCAGGCTTTTGTTGAGGTTATGATCAGTTTTTGGGGCTGCATATAGGTAAGAAAAAACTATTCCTATGATTTCAATTCTTAGTTGTACGGATTAGGTCTTTTCTTAAGAAGTTTTGGTGTTAGGAAGATGGGTTATGCCTTGGTTAATGACTATGGATGATATGGTGCATTTAGATGGGTATTTTGGTGCTTCACTGTGTTTATTTCGCTGCTGTTTGGTTGAGAAACGATGTGGAAATCGTGTTGGAGATTTTAGGGTTCTAGCCAAAACCCAGGTCGGACGGGCGTCTGCTTCACGTGGACGGGCATCTGCCTTGGTCACATTTCGGACGGGCGTCTGGTTTCTCTGGACGGGCGTATGAGGTGTTATTTTACGTTCAGGTTGTAGCTGTCTTAGGGTGGACGAGCGTCTGGGGAAAGTGGACGGCGTCCAGTAGGTTCCAGACGGGCGTCCATGTTTTTAAACGGGCGTTTGGTTGTAGTTCAGCCCTATAAGTACGTTTTATCATTTCTAAACCTTTAAACGTGATATGTTGACACTGTACAAACTTGAACAAGCCTGAATTGAGCTTCTGATTCGTTCATTTAAAACACCGAATGTACTCTTAAAGGGAGTTGAAGTTCGGATCCGTCGGAAGAGCATGATAGGCTTGTGCTTTGATGAGTTAGCATTCATCAATGTCTGTGTAATTGCTAGGACTTGTCCGTGTCTAGTGGTCTAGGAAGAGAGTAGTATGTGTGAGGGAGATTATTTGAAAACATGTAGGTGGCTAGTTAATCATCCTAATAAACAACGTACTTGACAAGTAAACGATTAAACAACATGTCTCTCTTGGCTAGGCACCAGGCTAAATCGCGATGCATGTGCTACCTCTGAAGGTGGAGGAACTCTGTAGGTCAAAAGACCCTAAGTACAGAGGGACTCCGCTGAGACGCGCAAGCTATCGGAGTCTACCTTTTCTAGACTTCGTGGATATTGGTGTGATCCACTAATATGTTGTAAAAGAGTGTTCCCGAGGTGGAAGAACTCCGTAGGTCATAATGACCCTAAGTACGGAGGGACTCTGCTGAGGTGGATGCACGTAGTGCCCATGAGTGCGGTTGTAACATAGATAAGCTAAGTAGAAACGTTTTGTCAACTCATGTTGATGGACATGAAATGAACCCTAGGTTGAGTCGGTCTCACATAAACAACCAATTGATTTAAATATCTTTTCCTTATGAACTACAGTTGTTATCATAGCTTCTCTTTCTTATTAAGTACGTTGTACTTACCTTAAATGCATGTTTTCTATGTGTTTGGGGATGAGAAGACGAACAGGTTTTCGAGGAGGACTTCGACGATGACGTTTGACGGCGCTCGTTGAAGGCTTATTATTTACTGCTTCACTTTTAGATTTGGATTACTCTTTATACTTTTGAGGTAGACTTTTGGTCTTTCGAGACGTGTAGTACTTTCCTTTGGGATTTTCGTACTTCCTCAAATGTAATAAATTTACATTTCCGCTTTTAGATTTTCTCTTTTTTTTTTCTATTCTTAAACGTTTAGAAATTTTATACCCGAGTTTTTGCTTCCGTTTGCTTTAATTTGATACGACGTATTAGAGGCTTACGTATAAAGTGAATTTACTTTTATTTTATATGTGCCGAACGTTTCATTTCCGGATAAGGACTCGGTGTCTGGGAACGGGG
Organism: Gentiana straminea; assembly: GCA_036785695.1. Lineage (NCBI taxonomy): Eukaryota > Viridiplantae > Streptophyta > Magnoliopsida > Gentianales > Gentianaceae > Gentiana > Gentiana straminea. Next base: position 709,106 of record JAVUPR010000407.1, read on the forward strand.
CGTTACAACATCAGCTTTCCTCAGCTATCATTCCCCCTTGATCAATGTTGGGGATCCTTGTTGAGTGTGCTGGTGATGCTCTCTCAGCTGCTTTTCACTCTCAACCTTACTCCTTTGAGTAACATCCTAGAGTGTCAGATTATCATCAAAATCTTCTTTCTCTTCTTGATCATCAGTGTGATGATTATTTTCTTCCTCTTCCTCTTCATCATCGTCTTCATCCGAGGTCAAATGGTAAGCTTCCTCATCATCTACCTCTTCTTCTTCCACAGAAATTGTTATTGGACCTTCAACAATTGGTCCTCCAACATTTCTTCTTACATTCCTGGTGCTGAATCTTATCCTTCTCCTAGATCCTGAGCTGCTATCCTGAGCTTGTTTTTTTTTTCTTGTCTTCCTTTACATAAGTAACATCACTTTTGCCTCATGCAATTTGTGCAGATGGATGGGATTTACCTTCATATGATCAAACAAAAATTGTAGAGGAATGCCATAGGATTTACTCTCCCAGAAAAGACCTTTCTACTGTTGTCCTTTCTTTCCTGCTAGCTTACCATTATCAAGAAACAAAATATAGCTGAGTTAGCAAAACCAAAGCTGAATGAAGAAACTTAGTTGGCAGATTTTGGTTCAAAAAATCACTCAGTATGGTAATTCAGCATTACCTGGAAAGGCTTAGTCAAGGAATAGAAGAAGTAAGCTCTAGGAATGAAACCTCGAAGACTTCCCAACCTGAAGCCAATAAAACTGTATCTCAGCAAATAGCTGAACAGAAAGGAGTTAAGTAGAATGCTGACTCTTAGAAGGTTAAGTTACTTGGAAGACGTTTGTTCCCAGGTACTTCAAGCAAGATAGCACCAACTGAGGGCGAACAATAACTGACAACTGAAGTCAGTCATTTTGCTGAAGATGTTTCTTAAAAGAAGCAGAAGATCTTAGAGAAACAAGTTTCTGCTATGGATGTCAATCAAGAGCAACAACAATTTCAGCTGTAGGAAACTCAGCAACAACAATCAGAATGCAGCTTTGAACATGAAAGAATCATCGAACTGGTGAAGATTAAGCTCAAGACTAAAGATTCAAGAAAATCTATCAAGGATGTTTTGCAAAGTGAAGAGAAGCTATTCTTGGAGAAACTTGAAATAGAAGACTTATATGCATTGTTTCTTATGGATGAATTTCTCACCAAATGCTATAAGAGAATTGAAAAAATAGCTCAGAAAAGAGTACATTTTTACAACCTGAAGCACAAACTGAAGGTCCAGAAAGGCAAACTGATTCTCAGCAGAAAGGATTGGCAGTTGCAAATCAGAAAACTGACAATAAGGAAGAAGAAGGAAAAGAAGCTGACATTCAGCAACTGATGGTGATTGAAGATGGCACTCAGTCTACACTCAAGGAGGTAGTAGATCCAACTGAAAGATTGACAGTTGAAGAACTGAACAAGATTCAATCAACCTTGGACAGCATGCTAAACCAGAAAGAAGAATGCAATGCTATACTGTCAAGGATTTCTGGCTACTTGGAATACAGGAAGCAGACAGATGTCTCAGTTCACACAAAGCTAGACACTATCAAGAAGACAACTTCTAATTCAGTTTCCGAAAATTTTAAACTAAAAGAAATGTTTGAAGTCACAACCTTGGAGGATCGTGAGACTCAAGCTCAAGTAGAATGGCACCTAAATCAGAGGATTTGTGATCTAGAAGCTGAGCTCAAAGACGTTCTAACCTCTCAGAATGGCATAGCAGAGGATCAGAAAACAACTCATCTCCTGATCAATCTAATGTATGATGCCAAAAAAGGGGAAGTAGAAGAAGAAAAGCTGAAGCTCCAAGGAGAGAAAATGAAGCTAGAAGCTGAATTGACTGAATTGAAGATAGGGAAATCATTATCAGACATAGGACCTTGTATCAGACAGACTGAAGAACTCAGTGATGAGCAGCTCATTCTAAAATACAGTCAACCTGGAGATAAAAGAGCTATTCTTACTCAGGATCTATGGATGAAGTTTGTAAAAGATTACAACCCTAACTAGACAAAGTACAAGTAAAAGAATTATGAATAATCTCTCAATTACTTCTTGTCAGAAGAATTTCACAATCAGAAAATGGCGAACTACAAGAAGATAAAGAAGATTGAAGAGAGACTTCAGATCAAAGATAGGAAAGACCAAATGAAAGCAGACATTGCTGAATTGGAAGAAAATTACAGTCATGAAAGTAATCTTCCCAAGTTAGTTATTTGGAGAAAATGGAAGCTATCAAATCAAGTTGATTATAACAAAGCCTTCTCCACGGAAGACATAAAGTTGGAAGATGAATTTCGTCTTTATGACAAATAGGGAAAATTCTTTCTAGTCACACAGAAAGTTGTGTAGCTTTTATTTCGGTTTTTATTGACAATTGTGTAACTGATTCCAGTTTCCGTGAATTCTAATGATACATCCAGTTTCAAGTTTTACCTTTTTGCATTGTTTTGATCTTTAAGCTTTTCTTTTAATGAGGGTTTTGGCATCATCAAAAAGGGGGAAATTGTTGGAAATAAAATTTATGTTTTGATGATGATTCAACTTTTTTATTAATTTGTTAGCTTACACCCTATTGATGAAGTGTTGAAGCTAGCTATTATATTGAAAGGCTAAAAGATGTCCAGAACTAAATGTATAGGATTTTTTGGAGTCTGATAATTGTATTAGTTGTATCAGACAAGCACTGTAATAGTTAAAGTGTTGTAAAACTGAGAACTGGAAATCATCTAGAAAACTAGACATTGACTAAAAATGAAAGAGTCACCAGAACTTTGAACTGAAGTTTACACCGAACTGAAAAAGGTAAGTTCATTGAGGAACACAGACTCGGTTGACTTATCTAGAACACAAAGAAATGAGGGAACAAACTCAGTGGATGAAGAACCGAGGGACATAGACTCAGTTATTGAATATTGAAGAACTGAGGGTTCAAACTCAGTTATGGAGATTAAAGTCGAGACTGTAAAGTTGGAATTCAGGTAAGTCTGTGATGGCCTAAACTGACTTTATGGATCTTGTTTAAGTCTTCATACAAGAGGACAATGTTACCTAAGAATCATAAGGACAAAGATATCCTAAATGATTTATTTATAGATATGGTGTACTCGGATTAAGTCAGATAAAATCAGATGAATAGAGTACTAAGTTTTGAAGTAGTGTAAAAACTCAGTTAATGCTCTTAGTCAGTTAACAAACTAAAAACTAACATACTCAGTTTGAAACTGATCAAGCTACTCAGTTTCAAAGTCAGTCATCCAAGGAACTGAACTTACATTTGAACGTTACAAATCTAGAAATATTATTGGATGAAGAACTGACATGTCAGAACTGTCACTGACATCTGACATCTGAAAATATGAACGTTGATAGAATTCAAATTCATGCAAGATGAACGTTGGACCTCATACTATAAATAGAGGACATAGCATCAAGGATCGAAGAACGCGTATATACAACAATGGAAGTATTATTGTGCCTAAGTCTTTGTTCATCCGAATTGCTATCAATCATTGCGCTTTACAACATCATATCAAGAATTCTTCAAGTGTTCAAGCTACAAAGATCAAATCCAGAATTCGACACTTAGAAGAACCAAAAGCAAGAATCAATTTATTGATTCTCAGCCTAAATTTGATTTTTATCAAAGGTTTAGACTTTGAAGCAATCCGGTTTAGGATTTGCCAAGGACAATTGTTGTTACAGCAGTCTGGTAGACTGTGTTTGTGGTGGAGCTGGAGAAGAGGCAATACTACCCTCTAAGGACCCGTGTTTCAAGAAGTTGTAGAGTAGCAATCTCACCTGTTCTACATTTGTTTAGATAGTGAAGCTAGGGATTAGTCAAGGACTATCAATTAGGACCTTTTGTAACCGGCTACCTCAGAAAGTTCTAGTGGAATTTTCCTCCTACATCACAAGGGAAGAATGGAGTGGCAGGATTACACCACCTGGAACCACTTTTATTCTTTGCTTACTTACTTTGTGCATTTACTCAGTTTATGAGTATTTGTGATTGTTATTCATACAGCATAACTGAACACACTGATTGTTATATACTCACAGTTCACAAACTGACAATCGTCAGAATTCAGTTTTGCATACACATCAACTTTTTCTTAGAAATAACAAGATCTGTATAAAGGCTAAAACTTATGAGTTGCAGTTGACTCGGTTTCAGCATAAATAAGTTTTGATTTATACTCAGCTAAGTCAGCTCAACTCCGCCCAAGTTAAAACTAAACTAATCAGACTTAAATGTAGTATTTGGTGACAAGTTTATTCCCTCCCTCTAAACTTGTGTCAGCCTTTCCAAGGGACCAACATCCATAAAGGGCATAAAAAGTTCAAACAGAATAAAATTAGAGAAAATTGTTACAATCTACTGTCTCTCTGGAATCTAAAGCTCTTCCTTGTGCTTCCAGTGCCCTTCCCTCTAGAACTTTCAGGCTTATCACTACCTTCCCCCTTTTTGGTAGCATAATGTCTCTTTTCCAGAATCTTGTTTGTGGCTTCAGACACTGTTATGATTGTGTCAAGATACTGGATGGCATGATCCAGACTGTTGTCAATAGCCTGAATCTGTTGAGATTGAGTTTCTAGTGTGTCAATTACTGGGTTAAGCATGTCATTAACTGCACTTGCTATGTGCTCCAGGTTTTTGTGGACATGCTGTGTGATCATTTGAATTCAGCTGACTTAGCAAATCACTTAGCCTTTCTATCACAGCATCTTGAACCTTAATGTGGCTTAGCAGAGCCTCAATCTTCTATTCCATAGAGGTATAACTACTTCTCAGTGCTGTTTGGTGATTTTCGCTACGGAGAGATTGTTTTTCCATGTCCACAATCCGAGGGTTAATGTCCAGATGAAATGATTTGTCTAGATCATCAGTGGTAGGTTGTGCCTATGTTGATGCAGTTGCATCAGCAGGTTCTTCTTCACTTCCTTCTTCAATCTCTATGTCAGATAGAGATTGTTGAGGATTGCAAGATTTTCCAAGTCCTTGCTGGGACTTTGCTTCTTCTTCATCTCCTGCAGCTTCAACTTTTATAGTTGTCATTCCCTATCGATCAATGTTGGGGGTCCTTGTTGAGTGTGCTGGTGATGCTCTCTCAGATGGTCCTCTCAGCCTTACTCCTTTGAGTAACATCCTAGTGTGTCAGAATCTTCTTTCTCTTCTTGATCATCAGTGTGATGATTATTTTCTACCTCTTCCTCAATGTCTTCATCCGAGGTCAGATGGTAAGCTTCCTCATCATCTTCCTCTTCTTCTTCCTCAAAATTGTTATTGAACCTTCAACAATTCTTGGTCCTCCAACATTTCTTCTTACATTCCTGGTGCTGAATCATGTCCTTCTCCTAGATCCAGAGCCGATATCCTCAGCTTGTTTCTTTTTCTTGTCTTTTTTTACATAAGTAAACATCACTTTAGCCTCATGCAATTTGTGCAGATGGATGGGTTTTACCTTCATCTGATCAAACAAAAATTGTAAAGGAATGCCATACGATTTCCTCTCCCAGAAATGACCTTTCTTCTATTGTCCTTTCTTTGCTTCTAGCTTGCCATTATCAATTTCCCTTTGTATTTGCTCCTTCAATCTATTGGAAAAGAAGTTTGACCAGTTGAACTCAAGGACATGATAGATAATGGGCATAAGTCTAGTCCTCACTTCTATCATGCCATGCATGGATCATTTCTTTCTTTCAATACTTTTGATGATCAAATGAGCAAATTCTTCAAACAGCTGCTTAAGTGCCGATCTTGGACAATTGAATTTCTTGGCTGCAAGACTGGGATTCTTGGTTGTCTCCATCCAGAATGCGTCAGTGTTGATTTCCATATTCTTTATCTCTGATGGTCCAGTGATGGAGATTATGAGATATCTGTTGAGTAGACCTGGTGTGATTACCTGTTCTTGTGAAAACATATTGCTTGTAATGCTGCCCGGTGATCTTTTCTTTTTTCCTAGAACAAATTTTGCATTTTGCCAGAACGAAATTAGGGTTTCAAAGCATATTCTGTTGATCGGAGGATTGAGGAAGGTCATCAACCCCAGATTAGTAGACCCATCTACCAATCAGTGAGCTTGGGGGTTGTTGTTGCATAGGGTGAGATAGTGCTCGGGTCTGAAGAATGACCTGGTGACAATGGATTTTTCATAGTGTTTTCCAAACATGGCGATTGAGGATGATGAGGCCATTTCTGAGTCGTTTTTGAGAGAAAAGCTTTGAAATTTCTTAAGTAAATAGGGTTTAAGAAATTCAAGACAGCGTAAAGAGACCATGGAAACTGAAGTGTTGATTATATGGCTTGGTTTCATGTATATAAAAATCACGATTATTGAGTGTAGTTGGATAGTAGATTGAGACAAGTAATGATAGTGCCCGGGAATCGAGGCGGTGCAATCATTCTCTCCTGTCAAATAATAACCTCCATACAATAATCCTTGTGTCTGATTATGTATAATCCACGTGTGAAATCTTCACAAAATAAATATCCATAAATCTCTGATTTTCCATATGTGTAAAAACTGATTCATTTCACACTATACTTCGCTATTTTCTACAAAGCATTTAGCGGCTGAGTGACTTGGCTGATCACTAGGCCGGTGTAGTGGAATATTTCTTGAGCTACAGTAACAAAACAACTTTTCCTAACTAATCAATGAAGTTAATTTGGTGGTACTAGTGCCTTACCTGCCAAGTGAGCACACCCAAAATGGCAAAGGTTCAGTCAGCTGGTGAAGTCACTTCGTTGTTTACTTCAGTTAGATGCTCCTTGTAAGTTAATCAATTTCAATCATTCCCAACTCAGTTCTTAACTTACAAAATCCTTTATGAATGAGTGTCTTTGTGAAAGTATCAACCAATCGATCTTCTATAGAGAAGTACCTCAAAATTAAATCTTATTTCTCCAGATCTCTGATGAAATGATGTCTCACATCAATATGCTTCGTTCTTGAGTGAAGTATTGGATTCTCTGTAATTTTGATCGTACTTGTGTTGTCACACATGATAGGAATTGTCTTTTCTTATTTTCCAAAGTCTCTTAGTTGTTGTCCAATCCAGAGTACTTGTGCACAACAGCTACATGCTGCTATATATTCTGCTTTAGTTGTTGAAGTAGATATGGAATTCTGTTTTTTTCTAAGCCATGATGCTAGTCTGTTCCCTAGCATCTGACAAGTTCCCAAGGTTCTCTTTCTATCCACTTTACATCCATCATAATCGGAATCTGAGTAAGATATCAGGTTGAATCCATCATCTTTTGGATACCAGATGCAAACATTTACCGTCTGCTTCAGATATTTGTTGATACTTTTTGCTGCTAGTAAGTGAGATTCTTTTGGTTGTGATTGAAACCTTGCACATACTCCTACTGTAAAAGCAGTGTCACATCTGCTTGCAGTTAAGTAAAGTAGAGAACCAATAATTCGTCTGTATATTTTTTTTTATCTACATCCTTCCCGTTTTCATCTTTTCCAAGAACAATCCTGGCACACATTGGTGTGTCTGATGTGCCACTTGTGTCAAATCCATATTTGTGTGTCAAGTCCTTTGTGTATTTGGCTTGATTGATGAATATGTCATCTTTCATCATTTTTTCTTGAAGTCCAAGAAAGTAGTTGAGTTCTCCCATCATACTCATCTGAAATTTACTTTTCATTAAATCTGCAAATTTTTCACATTGCTTCTCATCTTCTGATCCAAAGATGATATCATCAACATAGATTTGAACAATTAGATTTCTTGTTCTTTGTTAAATCGATTGTTTATCAGAAATTGTGAAAGAGTCTCATACCAGGCTCTAGGTTCCTATTTGAGTCCATACAGAGCCTTCTTGAGTTTGTACACTTTGTCTTCTTTTCCTTTGAGTTGGAAACTAGGGGGTTGCTCTGCATACACTTTCTCTTCCAGTAGTCCATTCAGAAATGCACTTTTGACATCCATCTGATATACTTTGAAGTCTTTGTGAGCTGCAAATGCAAGGAACAGTCTTATTGCTTCAAATCTTGCTACTGGTGCAAATGTTTCATCATATTCTATGCCTTCTAATAGAGAATATCCTTTTGATACAAGTCTTGCCTTGTTTCTAACTATTGCTCCTTGCTCATCCATCTTGTTTCTGAACACCCATTTTGTTCTAATGATGTTTGCAATGTCTGGTCTACAACAAGTTCCCAGACATCATTTCTTTCAAACTCATTCAGCTATTCTTGCATGGTTGTGATCCAATAAACATCTTGGATTGTTTCATCTATTGTCTTTGGTTCAACCTACGATAGAAAACAAGTAAACATGATTTCCAGTTGTCTTAATAGTTCTAACAACTTTGTGTACATCTCCAATGACTTGCTCAGCTGGATGGTCCTTGAGCCAGTTGATGCCAGGTGCTAAGTGTGTTGGTGAAGCCTCTACTACTAGTGTATTTACTGGTGATTCATCTTCTTGACCATCAGCTGCATTTTCTACTAGTGCAGTTAGTGGTTCTGCTTCAGCTATCTAAAGTCTTGTTTTGTTGTCTCTGTTTCACCTAGGTTGAGTAGATCTTCACAGTTGGTGTTAGGTTCATCAAATACCACATGTATTGAATCTTCAATCACCAAAGTTCTTTTGTTCGTCTGAATATCCCATGAAGATTGCTTCATCAGCCTTTTCAACAAAAGTGTGTTGTTGATTCCTGTTTAAGACAAAGCATTTAGCTCGAAACATATGTAAGTGAGAAATGTTTGGTTTTCTTCCTTTCCAGACATCATAAGGTGTTTTTCCATGATATTTGATGATTATTTGTCTATTTTGTGTATAACAAGCTGTGTTTGCTGCTTCTTCCTAAAAACTTTTTGGCAGACCTGCTTCAGCTATCATAGATTCGACAGCTTCTTTTAGAGTTCTGTTTTTTCTTTCTACAACTCCATTTTGTTGTGGTGTTCCTGCTGCTGAAAGTTGATGTAGTACACCATTCTCTTCACAGTAGTTTCTGATAATTTCATTTAGGAATTTTGTGCTTCTATCTGATCTTATCTTAATAAGCTTCAATTCCGTTTCATTCTGAATCCTTCTCAAAATGTCAGGTAGGTTCTTCAGTGTTTCTCTTTTCTTGTTCATGAAGATAGTCCAAGTGAAATTTGAAAAGTCATCAACCACCACTAGAATGTACTTTTTCCCACTTACACTCACTGGTGTGACTTGTCCAAATAGATCAATATATAGAAGTTGAAGGATTCTTGTAGTTGACTGATGTAGCTTTGACTTGAAAGAGGTTTTGATTTTTTCCCTTTCTGGCATTCATCACATAGACTTTATTTCTTGAATTTGATCTCAGGTAGTCCTTCCACAAGTTGTTCTTTGCCATCTTGTTGATTGTTTAGAAATTCAGATGAGTTAGCCTTCTGTGCCAAATCCAGATAGGTGATTGTTTGTTCTTGAAAAGAAAACATGTTTCTGCTCTTACTGTCTTCCAGTCTACCACATACATGTTGTCTTCTCTTTTCCCTGCAAGTACAACTGTGCTGGTTTGATTGTGAATCAATATTCATCATTCTTTGCTAAAGTGCACATTGTAGCCTTTGTCACAGAATTGACTAATGCTTAGAAGATTGAAATTCAATCCCTTGACATATGCCACATTTTGAATCTTCAGGTTGTTCATTTTCATGGTGTCTTCCCCCTTAATCTTGCTGGGGTTTTCCTTGCCTCCAAAGGAAACTTTGGGTCCATCAAAAGCTTTGAATTAAGTCAGCCATCCTTTATTGCATGTCATATGTTTGGAACATCCACTATCTATATACCAAACATCCAAGAAAACAAAATAAGCAAGTTTAGGTACCCAACACTGTTTGGTTCCATACCTGTTAGCAGTCATGCCTCATACTCCATGTGTTTATCCAAAATATTTTCTTCTTGGCGGGTTGAAGTCATCAACCTCATATGTTATAAGGCATGGGATAATAGCTTCTAGTGGATTTACTACAATTATTTTTGTACTTTTCTCTATCTTTTGGTACTTTAGCATCCTGTTTCACTTTCCAAACCATAGTAAATGACATGTTTTCATGTTGCCTTTTTTATCCATGACCATGCCCATTCTGGCTTTTCCCAAATATATTTGGCCTTGTATGAAATGGTTTTCTCTTGTATTTTGGAGGTGGAACATTCCAATCATCTTTGGAAGACTAAAGTCTGCCCTTGTCTCTCAGTATACCTTTGCCCATAGTAGGCTGGTAAGATGATTTACTCTACTATTTTACTGCACTGGTTTTTGACTTCACTGTTGCAGGATGAGTAGTTGAAACTATGGCCTGTCCTTTTCTAAATTTAGGCAGTGTTGGTCCTTAGTTCAGATTTGTGTTGTCCATTGTTTCCTTTCTCATCTTGACTATCGTAACCAAGACCATATTTGGATCCAAACCTTTTTGGGGTTTGTAAGTTGGTGCAGTGGTGCTTTCAGATGGTAGGGGAGTTTCCTTCGCTAGTCTGTTAGCTCCAAATGAGTGATCATCTAATGCTTGTTGAATTGCTAAGTGTTCTTCCTTACTGGCTGATTTAGCTTTCAGCTTATCCAGTTCTTTCTTTAATCTTTTATTTTCCTCATTTAAAATCTTGCATTCTTGTTCCAGAATTTCATGAGCTATTTGAATTTCTTCAAATCTACTCATGAGATTTTGAATTAGATTTGCAGCATCTAGTGGGAGGATAGAAGATTGTGTAGTGTCAGATGTGGATGCATTAGAGAAGTATGAACTAGATACTACCTCTGTTTCTTCAATATCCTTAGCCATTAGACATAAACACACTTTGTAATTGTCTGAGCTGGTTTCTTCACCGTCATCTGAGTCATTATCTGATGAATCTTCATCACTTTCACCGTTGGTTTCAGCTTTTAATGCTTTCTTGATTTTTTTGTTTGATGATTTGTATTCATTCTGGTCTTCATCTTTGTCTTTTCCTTCCAGACAATCAGCTTTGAAGTGTCATTTCCTTTTGCAGTTGAAGCATCTGTATTCATCATCCTTTTTCTTCATGTCTTTGCTTGAATTTGATTTCTTATTTGGTGAAGAACTACATTTACCATGTCTCTTATTGAATCTTTCAAACCTGTTGATCAACAATGCCACTTGCTCTTTCAGTTCTTGAGTCTCTTTGCTGGTTGACTCAGCTTATTTACTCTGCTGGGGTGCTACCACTGTAATGGCCTTGTTTGGCTCTGCTGGTGCACCTTCCTCATTGTTTAACTCAATTTCCTGAGCTTTCAGTTGTGACATTAAGGTTAGCGTGTCAGTATTAGCAAGATCCAACATGCCTTTAAGCACTTATGCGATAATCTTCCATCTTTAAGGTAGACCTCTCAAGATTTTCAAGCAGACTTCTTTTTGAGGATATTTATGACCAACTTGTTGCAGTTCACTGATGATGCTTGAGAACATGTTATCCATTTGATCCACAGATTCACCCATCTTCATATTGATGTTTTCAAACTACTATTTTGCAATAGGTTGTTTATTTTCCATGATTGCCACTGATCCTTCATTGACAAGTGCCAGTTTATCATACACAACTTATGTAGTTTTCAATATTTAATCCTCATGAACAGGTTACAGTGTAGAGCCTTCAAGATCATATCTTTTGCAACTAAATATAGATTTTCTCTTCTTCTATCATCCTTGGTCCAATCCTTCTTTGGTTGTTCAATTGTATTTCCTTCTTTGGTTCAACCTACGATAGAAAACATGTAAACATGATTTCCAGTTGTCTTAATAGTTCTAACAACTTTGTGTACATCTCCAATGACTTGCTCAGCTGGATGGTCCTTGAGCCAGTTGATGCCAGGTGCTAAGTGTGTTGGTGAAGCCTCTACTACTAGTGTATTTACTGGTGATTCATCTTCTTGATCATCAGCTGCATTTTCTACTAGTGCATTTAGTGGTTCTGCTTCAGCTATCTAGAGTCTTGTTTTGTTGTCTCTGTTTATCCTAGGTTGAGTAGATCTTCACAGTTGGTGTTAGGTTCATCAAATACCACATGTATTGAATCTTCAATCACCAAAGTTCTTTTGTTCGTCTGAATATCCCATGAAGATTGCTTCATCAGCCTTTTCAACAAAAGTGTGTTGTTGATTCCTGTTTAAGACAAAGCATTTAGCTCGAAACATATGTAATTGAGAAATGTTTGGTTTTCTTCCTTTCCAGACATCATAAGGTGTTTTTCCATGATATTTGATGATGATTTATCTATTTTGTGTATAACAAGCTGTGTTTGCTGCTTCTTCCTAAAAACTTTTTGGCAGACCAGCTTCAGCTATCATAGATTCGACAGCTTCTTTTAGAGTTCTGTTTCTTCTTTCTACAACTCCATTTTATTGTGGTGTTCCCTGAAATTTGAAAGTTGATGTAGTACACCATTCTCTTCACAGTAGTTTCTGATAATTTCATTTAGGAATTTTGTGCTTCTATCTGATCTTATCTTAATAAGCTTCAATTCCGTTTCATTCTGAATCCTTCTCAAAATGTCAGGTAGGTTCTTCAGTGTTTCTCTTTTCTTGTTCAAGAAGATAGTCTAAGTGAAATTTGAAAAGTCAACAACCACCACTAGAATGTACTTTTTCCCACTTACATTCACTGGTGTGACTTGTCCAAACAGATCAATATATAGAAGTTGAAGGATTCTTGTAGTTGATTGATGTCGCTTTAACTTGAAAGAGGTTTTGATTTTTTCCCTTTCTGGCATGCATCACATAGACTTTATTTCTTGAATTTGATCTCAAGTAGTCCTTCCACAAGTTGTTCTTTGCCATCTTGTTGATTGTTTAGAAATTCAGATGAGTTAGCCTTCTGTGCCAAATCCAGATAGGTGATTTTTTGTTCTTGAAAAGAAAACATGTTTCTGCTTTTACTGTCTTCCAGTCTACCACATACATGTTGTCTTCTTTTTTCCCTGCAAGTACAACTGTGCTGGTTTGATTGTGAATCACTATTCATCCTTCTTTGCTAAAGTGCACATTGTAGCCTTTGTCACATAATTGACTAATGCTTAGAAGATTGAAAATCAATCCCTTGACATATGCCACATTTTGAATCTTCAGGTTGTTCATTTTCATGGTGTCTTCCCCCTTAATCTTGCTGGGGTTTTCCTTGCCTCCAAAGGAAACTTTGGGTCCATCAAAAGCTTTGAATTAAGTCAGCCATCCTTTATTGCATGACATATGTTTGGAACATCCACTATCTATAAACCAGACATCCAACAAAACAAAATAAGCAAGTTTAGGTACCCAACACTGTTTGGTTCCATACCTGTTAGCAGTCATGCCTCATACTCCATGTGTTTATCCAAAATATTTTCTTCTTGGCAGGTTGAAGTCATCAACCTCATATGTTATATGGCATGGGATAATAGCTTCTAGTGGATTTACTACAATTATTTTTGTACATTTCTCTATCTTTTGGTACTTTAGCATCCAGTTTCACTTTCCAAACCATAGTAAATGACATGTTTTCATGCTGCCTTTTTTATCCATGACCATGCCCATTCTGGCTTTTCCCAAATATATTTGGCCTTGTATGAAATGGTTTTCTCTTGTATTTTGGAGGTGGAACATTCCAATCATCTTTGGAAGACTAAAGTCTGCCCTTGTCTCTCAGTATACCTTTGCCTTTAGTAGGCTAGTAAGATGATTTACTCTACTATTTTACTTGCTTGGTTTTTGACTTCTTTGTTGCGGGATGAGTAGTTGAAACTATGGCTTTGTCCTTTTCTAAATTTAGGCGAGTTTTGGTCCTTAGTTCGATTTGTGTTGTCCATTGTTTCCTTTCTCATCTTGACTATCGTAACCAAGACCATATTTGGATCCAAACCTTTTTGGGGTTTGTAAGTTGGTGCAGTGGTGCTTTCAGATGGTAGGGGAGTTTCCTTCGCTAGTCTGTTAGCTCCAAATGAGTGATCATCTAATGCTTGTTGAGTTGCTAAGTGTTCTTCCTTACTGGCTGATTTAGCTTTCAGCTTATCCAGTTCTTTCTTTAATCTTTTATTTTCCTCATTTATAATCTTACATTCTTGTTCCAGAATTTCATGAGCTATTTGAATTTCTTCAAATCTACTCATGAGATTTTGAATTAGATTTGTAGAATCTAGTGGGAGGATAGAAGATTGTGCAGTGTCAGATGTGGATGCATTAGAGAAGTATGAACTTGATACTACCTCTGTTTCTTCAATATCCTTAGCCATTAGACATAAACACACTTTGTAATTGTCTGAGCTGGTTTCTTCACCGTCATCTGAGTCATTATCAGATGAATCTTCATCACTTTCACCGTTGGTTTCATCTTTTAATGCTTTCTTGCTTTTTTTGTTTGATGATTTGTATTCCTTCTGATCTTCATCTTTGTCTTTTTCTACCAGACAATCAACTTTGAAGTGTCCTTTCCTTTTGCAGTTGAAGCATCTGTATTCATCATCCTTTTTCTTTATGTCTTTGCTTGAATTTGACTTCTTATTTGATGAAGAACTACATTTACCATGTCTCTTATTGAATCTGTCAAACCTGTTGATCAACAATGCCACTTGCTCTTTCAGTTCTTGAGTCTCTTTGCTGGTTGACTCAGCTGATTTACTCTGTTGGGGTGCTACCACTGCAATGGCCTTGTTTGGCTCTGCTGGTGCACCTTCCTCATTGTTTAACTCAAATTCCTGAGATTTCAGTTGTGACATTAAGGTTAGTGTGTCAGTATTAGCAAGATCCAACATGCCTTTAAGAACTTATGCGATAATCTTCCATCTTTAAGGTAGACCTCTCAAGATTTTCAAGCAGACTTCTTTTTGAGGATATTTATGACCAACTTGTTGCAATTCACTGATGATGCTTGAGAACATGTTATCCATTTGATCCACGAGATTCACCCATCTTCATATTGATGTTTTCAAACTACTATTTTGCAATAGGTTGTTTATTTTCCATGATTGCCACTGATCCTTCATTGACAAGTGCCAGTTTATCATACACAACTTATGTAGTTTTCAATATTTAATCCTCATGAACATGTTACTGTCTAGAGCCTTCAAGATCATATCTTTTGCAACTAAATAGAGATTTTCTCTTCTTCTGTCATCCTTGGTCCAATCCTTCTTTGGTTGTTCAATTGTATTTCCTTGATTTGCACCTGTGGTCTCCATAGTTGTAATTTTGATGGGACCATCATTTATAACATCCATCATCTCTTCATGACTTGTTGCAAGATGAGACAACATTCTTATTTTATATTCATCAAAATTGTTAACATTGAATACTTTAGACATGAAATTTGAAGAGTCCATAGTCACAGACAAACATATGCATATATAAAACATAGATTTGAAAACTACTTTGAAAGTATGTGATATCCTTGTTGCCCGAAATAAGATCTGAACAGGTTTTGATACTAGGAACACTGCTCCTATACCAATTGTTGGTCCTAGAGAGGGTTGAAAGTATAGTCAGAGAGGGGTGAATAACTATACTTGAGTTTCAAAAACTTTTCTTGTTTTAAAAGCTTTTGGGCAGCGGACAAGTCCCTTATTAAAAGTTGTTTCAAAGCAGTTCAAGCACAAATAGAGTATGAATAGAATGCAGTAAAGAAATGTTGTAAAGTAATGTGTAGTAAGTAAACAAAGACAAATGTTTATAGTGGTTCAGGGTGGTGTAATCCCTTAATCCACTCTTCTCCTTTGATGATTGGAGAAATGCACTATTGTCTTTCACCAATACAATAGTTATGATTGTCCTTGTCTACACAAGCTTCACAATATCAAGACTACCACTCCCTGGTTACAATAGCTTCTGTGACTTAGTCTTCCACACTGCTCCTTGAGAATAAATGCTTTAGCAGCTATCACTTCAAAGGGTGCAATTCCTTCTCAGGCAATCTGATTCAATTGCTTTAGTTTGGTGTGAATTGAATTCAAAGTAGGATGATCAGACTCATTACTTGATGTGGATTTTATGCTCTATTCTCTGAGTTTGATCTGCTGGATTTTTTTTCAGTTCAAAATGAAGGCTTGTGAAATTGACAGAGTTTCAGCACTTTGATTTTATGCGTGTTCACCTGTATTTTTCCTTGTCTGTCAATGCCTTCTATTTATAGCCTTGATTATCCTTGAAATTCAAATTCCGTCCGTTGGCTATTAAATGCAGAGAATAATCCTTGATTTATTTCTAGATTTTTCCATGATTGATTCTCCATAATTTCAATGATCTGGATTTTCTTCAAACGTCCATCATGAAACCTATCCTTGATTGATTCTGCATTAATTGCTTGATCTTCGATTTTAATATATTGTAGATATCATGAGTATCATATTTGACTTACTTGGTTGTTCTGAACATTGCTTCACCATCAAGATACTCTTCACCATCATTACTTTAGTCAGCCGGTAAAACTTTCTCTTAGCCGGTTTGTTGTTTTTCCTTCTTCATTGATTCCTGATGTCAATGTATATTTGTACTTCACTGATTCTTGATTTGGGTGAGATCAGTGTACACCATATTATAAGAATAGATTCCACCACTTGTTAAAAGTATTATACTTACCCAAGGTCATTACAGACTTCCCTGGTTGTAAATCAGTCCATAGGTCTTCACTTCACTGAGCTGGTTCCTTGGCTATCTTCACTGAGCTGCTCATAAGTTTTTACCGAGCCGTCCTACCTGTCTATTACACTGCTTGTCTGACTGAACTTATACAACATGTCAAACTTCTAAGTAAATCCTATACAAACATTATTGTTCTTTTAGACTTATTTCAGGTTTGCTATAATAGCTAGTATGGCCATCATCAAAACAATAAAATATTCCTAACAATTTCCCCCTTTTTGATGATGCCAAAACCCTTATAATCCTGAATATTAAGTCAAGAATTTTGCCCTTGTTGCGTGTGAGTTAATACAACCAACGAAGGAGGTTAACTGCACATAGACGTCTATTGTCTTTTCAATGGAAGATATGATTAGAAGACTGCGCCTGTAGCTAAAACTGAATTAATAATATGTTTTTGTTGATTCGGGGGATTATTGAGGGAAGTAAAAATGATGATTAATTACACCAAGTTGTGAAATAGGCTTGAAAGGGAGGAATACCATTTTCTTTATTCGTCTTTATGTTAGTCGAAGACCATCTGTGTGTTCTTGATTAGATTGGATGCGTTTATTTTTTAAGTTGCATTGTCTCTGTGGGATCAGCCTTGATTCGCCGTTGCTATACTATGATTTGACCTAGTACTCATTCTAGTCTAAGAGACCTCATGTGCGACATCAACTTACACGCGATGATCAGGATGCATTGAGGGTTTTAGATCTTTTTGATGAAATGCATCTGCCGAAACAGTCTACTATTTTTGTTAATCAATATTTTACAAAATGAATGGTTTTATAGAATGAAATCATGACCATTAGACCCATGCCAAAGTGTTCTTGTGATCTTCAATGTCACTACAATGCACTCAATGATTTGGTGGATCATATGGAAACTGAGCATGTCATGAAATTTCTTAAAGGTTTGAGCTATGAGTTTGAGCAAATGGTTTCTTAGACAACATTGATGTTGCCATTCCTAGAGATCCATGATACCTTTGCATTGGCCATCAAGTTTGAGAGAAAAAAGTTTTATGTGGAAAATAAGGCAAAGAATCAAGATTCTATGATTCCGCTTTCTCATAAGAATGGATATGGTCAATATTGGGCAGTCAGCAGACCAAGCTTTGTGCCTGCTTCTAGCTCTAGGCCTAAGAATCCTAAGAAGGTTCAGTGTATTTTATGTGGTTTTAATAGTCACACTGGGGAGACTTGCTACAAGAAGCATGGTTATCCAACTGGGTTTAAATTAATTAAGGCTTACTTGGTTGAAGAATAACTCTCAATAGAGGAAGATCAGCCCCAAAGTAGGTCTCATGGATTAGGGTTTCCTAATCTTACTGTATAGAAACATAAGAAGTTGATGGCTCTGTTTTGATCTGATCCTCCTAGGCATGTAGGTTTTGCTATTGGGCAACCTAATGCAGTTACCAACAATTTTTCACCCACTACAGAGACATATGACTTAAATTTAGTAAGACTTATACAATGGATCTTGGACTCTAGTGCCTCATTTCACAATGTATGTTCCTTAGAACTTTCATGTAATCATAAACCTTCATTTGGTATAAAAAAGGATTATCTAATGGGAATAATATTTCTATCACACATATAGGACAAGTGAGGGTGAACTCTCAGCTAATCTTGCATGATATGTATTGTATTCCAGGTTTTAAATATAATAATTTATCATTACCTTCTTTGATTAACCGTTCAAAAGGTGCAACTGTTTTTTTTTTGCTAACAAGCATGTTTTGTAGGACAAGAACAAGAAAGTGATTTGTTCATATCAGTTGCAAAGAGGATTCTATGTTTTAGATCAATTAGTCAAGATCTCTGCTGTAGAAAAAAAATACTTTGTCTGATCGGCTAGATGATGCTCTTTTATGGCTTTATAGAATATGACATCTACTAGATAATAGACTACAAGTTATCCGTTCTCAGTCTCCTGATGTTAAATTTTGTGAGCGTGATCTTTGTTGTGTTTGACGTATGGAAAAACTAAAGAAAAATCCTTTCCCATTGAGTAATACTAATGTGAATTATATTTTTATCTTGTTCATATGGACACTTGGGGCCTTTTGAGGCACCACACTATGAATGGACATCAATATTTTCTAGCTATTGTGAATGATTTTTCTAGATTTACTAGGGTTTTCTCACGAGGCACAAATTTGAAGCCTTTAAACTTGTTAAATCTTTTCTTAAATTTTTATCTACCCAATTTAAATAAATTATTAAAGTAATTATGTTTGATAATTGAGCTGAGCTTCAGCTCAAAGTATTTTTTGATCTTCATGGGTTAATACATCAGACATCCTTTGTTAGCACACCTGAACAAAATGGTATTGTAGAAAGAAAACATCAGCATCTGGAGAATGTTGCCAGGGGTCTGAGGTTTCATAGTATAGTACCCATTAAGTATTGGTGCTTTTGTCTTTTACATGCTGTAAAATTAATCAATGCCACACTAACACCACTGCCAATGGAAAGCACTCCCCATGAGGTGCTTTATGGCATCAAACCAGACTATTATGTATTCAACATTTTGGTTGCTTAGTTTTTTCTTGCACACTTCAGCATTACAGGACAAAGTTTGATTCCATATGTAGAACTTATGTGTATCTTAGGAATTCATAAACATCCAAGGGTGTCATACTCCTGGACATCGCCAACAAAGATATCTTCGTTGCAAGAAATACTCAATTTAATGAAACTTACTTTCCTCTATTTCAGCACGTTCTAGGCAAGGCTACGTTTCTTTTTGATATGCCAATCCTCATGCCAGACATGGACAGTTTT
Organism: Gentiana straminea; assembly: GCA_036785695.1. NCBI lineage: Eukaryota > Viridiplantae > Streptophyta > Magnoliopsida > Gentianales > Gentianaceae > Gentiana > Gentiana straminea. The sequence goes on from JAVUPR010000407.1 coordinate 728,529, forward strand.
GATGATCTGCTGAGTGAGTCAGCAGAGAAGTCTAGCACATGACCATATGAGTATTCACATAAAGGAAGCGCTCCAATCAACCAAGCACATATACCTGTTCAGGTGAGGAAATTAGCAAGGATAATAAAAACACACACCTAATAGACTCCACATCTGTTGAGTGAAGTGATGAATCTTGAACAACACTCAACAGAGTATGCCAGATACATCAATTCTATTGATCAAGAACCTAAGACTTATAACCAGGCCTTCAATCATGATGAGTGAGAGAAGCCATGAAGAAGGAGATTGAATCATACAGAACACGCTTAGGCAATAGTTGATCTACCACCAGGAAAGAAGCTTATTGGGTGCAAATAGGTATATAAAGTAAAGTATAACCCTGATGGCTCATTGTAAAGATACAAAGCCATATTAGTGGCAAAAGGGTATACACAGACATATGGCATTGACTATCAAGAGACTTTTTTCATGTTGTGAAAATTACCACAGTCAGAGCTTTGCTAACAGCATCAGCTAATAATTGACATCTTCATCAGAGAGATGTTATTACAAATTTATTTCATTGAGATCTTCATGTAGAAGTGTATATGCAACTGCCCCCAGGTTTTGCAATAGATAAACCGAATCATGTTTGCAGATTAACAAAATCCTTGTATGGTTTGAAACAAGCCATCATACAGTGGAATTGTAAGTTGAATGAGTCTTTAGAAGCACAAGGCTTTGTAATACAATTAATGATCATAGTTTGTTCCTTAAAAGGCCCGGACAGTCTTTTATTGCCCTGCTAGTTTATGTAGATGATATAATAGTAGCAAGCCCTGATGTTTAGTTGATTCATCAAGTGAAATATGTTTTGCATCAGCAGTTAACATTAGAAACCTTGGAAAATTGAGATATTTATTGGGCATTGAGGCTTCCAGAACCCCTGCAGGAATTTCCATTTCTCAAAGGAAGTACACACTCAACCTTCTAGAAGAATATGAATTTTCGGGAGCTAAATCCGCCAAGACACCTATGGATTTCAAGAAAACTTTACAACATGGGGATTCACCACTTTTACAGGATAATACTGACTATAGATCTGTGGTGGGAGAGTTGATTTATCTTACCCTCACAAGACCAGTCATAGCCTTTGCAATCTAGCAGTTGAGTCAATTTCTAAATACTCTTACTAAAAATCACATGAAAGCTGCTCACCGATCTGAGGTATTTAAAATTTCCAGTGCAAGGAATATTATTCCTAGAAGAGAACAATCTTGTATTGAATGGCTTTAATGACAGTGATTGGGCTAGTTGCCCTAAACCATAAAATCAGTATCAGGCTACATGATGTTCTTAGGGATTGCACCTATCTCGTAGAAAGCTAAGAAACATACAACTATATGCAGGAGCTCTTCAGAAGCTAAATATTGGGCTATGACCAATGCAGTTTGTGAAGTTAAATGGTTGGTTTACATTCTACAAGATTTGAAGATTCATGTTTAGTTTCATGTACTACTGTTTTGTGATAATGCAAGTGCTATGCACATTGCTCATAATCCTGTGTTTCATGAAAGAACAAAGCACATTGAGATTGATTGTCATGTTGTTAGAGACAAAGTCAAATCTGGCATTGTCAAGTTGCTTCCAGTCAACACAAAAGAACAGGTTACTGACAATCTCACCAAGGCTTTAGATGCGCCTATCTTTTCATATCTGTTGGACAAGTTGGGAATTTCAAAAATATTTTAAAGTTCCAGTAGCTGTAGGAAGTGCTGAGTGAAAGCTGACCGCGTGTCCAACTTTCAGCTTGAGGGGGGTGTTACAATACGTTGGTCCCGGAAAAAGGTTGACACAAGTTTAGAGGGGGGGGGGGGTGAATAAACTTGTCCCAAAAAACTAGATTTTAAACAATTAGGTTCAGTCATAAACTTGTGTGGAGTTGAGCTGGCTGAGTTGAGTATAAATATAACTGACTTATGTTGAAACTGAGTCAACAGGCAGCGTATATAAGTTTTAGTCTTTAACTGATCTTGTTGTATCTTTGAAAAAGCTGATTATACAGAACTGAATTCTAGTGAATGTTAGTTTGTGAACTGTGTGTGTATAACAATCAGTTCTATGTGCTTAAACAAGCAATCACAAATACTCGAATGTAAATAACAGTATGTAAATGCGTAAAGTAAAGTAAACAAGAATTATAGAGGTTCTAGGTGGTGTAATCCTGTCAGACCTCTCTTTCCCTATGATGCGGAGGAAAATTCCATTAGAACTCATTGAGGTATCCAGTTACAAAAATTCCTAAACTGATAGTCCTTGACTAATCCTACATTCACTATCTAAACAATCAAAGAACAGGTGGGATTGCTGCTCTCCACTGCTTGCACACACTGGTCTTTAAAGGGTTGTATTGCCTCTTCTCCAGCTACCACCACAAACAAAATCTACCTTGACTACAAATACAACTGTCCTTGGAAAATCCTTCACTGGATTGCTTCACAGTCTAAACCTTTGATAAAAATCAAAGTTGGGCTGAGAATCAAAAATTAATTCTTGCTTGTGGTTCTTCGAAGTGTTGAATTCTTGATGTTTTCTTTGAAGCTTGAACACTTGGAAGAAATCTTGATCGTTCTTGGTGAGCAAAAAGTTGATAACAATTCAGATCAACATAGCTTGGTCTTAAAATGCTTGCAAACTTGTATTCGATTCAGTGTCCTGTGTCATTGATCCTTGATGCCAAGTCCTTTATTTATAGTGTATGGTCCAACATTCATCTTGTTTGAAATTTGAATCCTTTACCCATCAAACGGTTGTGTGTCAGATGTCAGTGACCATTCTGACATGAGAGTTTTTCATCCAATGAGAATGTTTTATTTTTAACGTTCGAATTCTCATTGAGCTTTCTTTGCTTTATACTTTGTCAGTTTCCAATAGAGTATATCAGTTTAAGAGCATTAACTGAGTTTTTACTCTTCTTCAAAACTTAGTAATCTTATTTTCATCAGATTATAATTGACTTAATCAGAGTACACCATATCATATAAATCATCCAAGATATCATTGTCCTTACGTATATTAGGCCTTCATACAAGATCCATAAAGTCAGTTCAGGTGATCACAATTTTACCTGAATTCTAACTTTATAGTCTCGGCTTTAAGTCTTCATAAAAACTGAGTTTGAACCCTAAGTTCTTCATTACTCAATAACTGAGTCTATGTCCCACCGCCGTCATTTACTGAGTTTGTCTCCTCAACCTTCAGCATTTAGATAAGCCAACTGAGTGTGTGTCCCTCAGCGAACTTACCATCTTCAGTTCTGAGTAATACTCAGTTCTTGGCTCTGAGTAGCACTTTCAGTTTTGTACTCTCAGTTTGTGTGATATTCAGTTAACATAATGATTTCCAGTTTTCAGTTTTACAACTCTCTAACTATTACAGTGCTTGTCTGATACAGCCTATACAAAGATCAGACTCTAATAAAGCTTATACATTCTTCTTTTCTAGACATCTTTTAGCTCTTCACTATAACAGCTAGTTTCAGCACTTCATAAATGGGGTGTAACAAAAAAAATAAATAAATAAGATGAATCATCATCAAAACTCAAATTTTATTTCTAACAACTTCCACCTTTTTGATAAAACCCTCCTAAATAGAAAAGCTTAAAGATAAAACAAAGAAACTTAAAGTAAAACTGGAAACTGGATTTTTCATTATAATTCACAAAAACTGAAAACAAGTTACACAAATGACTAGTTCCTCATTTCATTTGCATGTTGTGTAACTAACATATAATTTCTTTCCTTATAATGAATTTGATATTCACTTTCCAATTTTGTGTCATCCTTGGCAAAAGTCCTGAGGTTGTCTACTTGGCTGGACTCCTTCAACTTCCTCGTTAGAGCTAACTTGGGAAGATCAGTTTTGTCCTTGTAGTACTTTTCAAATTCTTCAATGTCAATCTCCATTTGCTCCTTCCTGTTCCTGTCGGC